>WOXC01001528.1:0-600000 GCA_011680675.1 Gymnobelideus leadbeateri
CCAGCAATGTATTAGCATTCCAATTTGTCCACATCCTCTCCAGCATTTGTCACTTTCTTGTTTTGTCATCTTAGCCAATCTGACTGGAGAGATGTGGTATCTCAGAGTTGTTTTGATTTGCATTTCTCTAATTAATAATGATTTAGAGCATTTCTTCATATGCTTATAGATATCTTAAATTTCTTTCTCTGAAAACTTCCTATTCATATCCTTTGACCATTTCTCAATTGGGGAATGACTTGTATTCATATAGATTTGGCTCAATTCTCTATTAATTTTAGAAATGAGTCCTTTATCAGAGACACAAGTTGTAAAAATTCTTTCCCAATTTCCCACCTCCCTCTTGATCTTGGTTACATTGGCTTTGTTTGTACAGAAGCTTTTCAATTTAATGTAATCAAAATTATCCATTTTGCGTTTTATAATGCTCTCTAATTCTTGTTTGGTCCTAAAATCTTCCCCTCTCCACAGATCTGTCAGGTAAACTATTCCTTGCTTTCCCAAATTGCTTACAGTATCATCCTTTACACCTAGATCATGCACCCATTTAGACTTGATTTTGGTATATGGTGTTAGATAATGATCTATGCCCAGTTTCTGCCATACTGTATTCCAGTTTTCCCAGCAGTTTTTGTCAAATAGTGCATTCTTATCCCAAAAACTGGGGTCTTTGGGTTTATCAAACAATAGATTGCTATATTCATTAACTGCTGGGTCTCCTGCACCTAATCTATTCCATTGATCCACTACTCTACACCTCTGCCAGTACCAAGCAGTTTTGATGACTGCTGCTGTATAATACAGATTAAGATCTGGCATAGCTAGTCCACCTTCCCTAGCATTTCTTTTCATTAATTCCCTTGATATTCTAGACCGTTTGTTTTTCCAAATAAATTTTGTTATTATTTTGTCTAACTCTACAAAGTAGTTTTTTGGTAAATTGATTGGAATGGCACTAAATATATAATTTAGTTTGGGTAAAATTGTCATTTTTATTATATTAGCTCGACCCAGCCACGAGCACTTGATATTTTTCCAACTATTTAGATCTGTTTTTATTTGTGTGAGAAGTGTTTTGTAGTTATGATCATATGGATTCTGGGTTTGTTTTGGCAAGTAGATTCCCAAATATTTTATAATGTCTACAGTGACTTTAAATGGGATTTCTCTTTCTATCTCTTGCTGTTGAGTTTTATTAGAGATGTACAGGAATGCTGAGGATTTATGTGGGTTTATTTTATATCCTGCAACTTTGCCAAATTTATTTATTGTCTCAAGTAATTTTTACTTGATTCTCTAGGATTCTCTAAGTATGTCATCATATCATCTGCAAAGAGTGACAGCTTGGTCACTTCTTTGCCTAATTTGATTCCTTTGATTTCTTTTTCTTCTCTAATTGCTACTGCTAACGTTTCTAGTACCAGATTGAATAAGGGGGGTGATAGTGGACACCCTTGTTTCACTCCTGATCTTATTGGAAAGGCTTCTAGTTTATCCCCATTGCATATAATACTTGCTGATGGTTTTAGATAGATGCTAGCAACTATTTTAAGGAAGGCTCCATTTATTCCTATACTTTCTAGTGTTTTAATAGGAATGGATGTTGTACTTTGTCAAAAGCCTTTTCTGCATCTATTGAGATGATCATGTGGTTTCTGCTAGTTTTATTGTTGATATGCTCAATTATACTGATGGTTTTCCTAATATTAAACATCCTTGCATTCCTGGAATGAATCCTACCTGATCAGGGTGTATTATTTTTGTGATAAGTTGTTGGAGTCTTTTGGCTAATATTTTATTTAGAATTTTTGCGTCTAAATTCATGAGGGAGATTGGTCTATAATTTTTTTTCTCTGTTTTATCTCTTCCTGATTTAGGAATCAGTACCATATTTGTATCATAGAAAGAGTTTGGTAGGACTCCTTCTTCACTAATTTTCCCAAATAGTTTGTAGAGTATTGGAATCCATTGTTCTTTAAATGTTTGATAGAATTCACTAGTGAACCCATCTGGCCCTGGAGATTTTTCCTAGGGAGTTCATTGATGGCTTGTTTGATTTCTTTTTCTGAGATGGGGTTATTTAGGTAATTCACTTCCTCTTCAGTTAATCTGGGCAGTTTGTGATTTTGTAAATATTCATCCATTTCACTAAGATTGGCATATTTATGTGCATACAATTGGGAAAAATAATTCCTCATTATTTTTTTTATTTCCTCTTCATTGGAGGTAGATTCACCCTTTTTATTTTTGATACTCATAATTTGGTTTTCTTCTTTCTTTTTTTTTTATCATATTGACTAAGGGTCTATCAATTTTGTTGATTTTTTCATAAAACCAGCTCTTAGTTTTATTTATTAATTCAATGGTTTTCTTAATTTCAATTTTATTAATCTCACCTTTGGTTTTCAATATTTCTAATTTAGTACTAAATTGGGGATTTTCAATTTGTTCTTTTTCTAGCTTTTTCAATTGCATGTCCAATTCATTGACCTCCCTTCTCTCTGCTTTAATTAAGTATGCACTCAGGGATATAAAACTTCCCCTGAGAACTGCCTTTAGTGCATCCCACAAATTTTGGTATGTTGTTTCATTATTATAATTCTCTTGAATGAAATTATTGATTGTTTCTATAATTTCTTCTTTGACCCACCAATTTTTTAGGATTAAATTGTTTAGTTTCCAATTAGTTTTTAGTCTATCTTTCCATGGCCTTTTATTGCATATAATTTTTATTGCATCATGATCTGAGAATGATGCGCTTAATATTTCTGCCTTTCTGCATTGGATTGTGAGGTTTTTATGCCCTAGTACATGGTCTATTTTTGAGTATGTACCATGCACTGCTGAGAAGAAAGTAAATTCCTTTTTATCCCCATTCAGTTTTCTCCAGAGATCCATCATATCTAGTCTCTCTAAGATTCTATTCACCTCCTTAACTTCTTTCTTGTTTATTTTGAGGTTAGATTTATCGAGTTCAGAGAGGGGGAGATTAAGGTCCCACACTAGTATAGTTTTGCTATCTATTTCTTCCTCTAATTCCTTTAACTTCTCCTCTAGGAATCTGGATGCTATACCACTTGGTGCATATATATTAAGTAGTGATATTGCTTCATTCTCAATGGTGCCTTTTAGTAGGATATAGTTTCCTTCCTTATCTCTTTTAATTAGATCTATTTTTGCTTTTGCTTTATCTAAGTATTGCTACCCCTGCTTTTTTTACTTTAGCTGAGGCATAATAAATTTTACTCCAACCTTTTACCTTTACCCTGTGGGTATCCCTTTGTTTCAAATGTGTTTCTTGAAGACAGCATATTGTAGGATTATGGTTTTTAATCCATTCTGCTATCCCGCCTCTGTTTTATGGGAGAGTTCATCCCATTCACATTCACAGTAATGATGACTATCTGTCTCTTCCCTTCCATCCTATTCCCTCCCCTGTTTATATTTTTGTTTCTTCCTTCTCCCTTCCCCTCCTTGAAGTTTTCCCTTTTGACCACCCCTCCCTCAGTGTTCCCACCCAGTGACCCCCCTTCTTAACCTACCCTCTCCCCTTACTACTATTTCCCTCCCTTATAATCCCTCCCTTTAATCTCCTCCTTTTCACCCCCCCTTACCCTCCCACTATCTATAGGACACAATAAATTTTTATACTTATCAGAGTAAATTACTCCCCGTTTGATTCCAAACCAATGAGAGTAAATTTCAAACAGTGCTCCTCTCCCTCCCTCCAATTCCTCTATTTAATGAATTTATGTGTCTATTCACGTTAGATTCTTAAACTTCACTGATTAATTTGATCCTTCTTTGAACCAGAACCAGTGAGAATAGTGTTTAAATGATGTTCCTCTCCCTCTTACTTTCCCTTCTTCTATAGTGTGTTTTGATGCCTCTTCAGATGGCATATTTTACCTTTTCCTAGCTCATCCTTTCTTTTTTCCCATTACAGTACCATTGATCCCCTTAATAGTCTTTTTTTTTTTAGACTCCATGTTAGTGCATTCATACCCACACCTTCTAAGTATAACCCTTTTGCAGGTCATGATAATCATAAAGATTTCAAATATTGACAGTTATCAGCTCCACATATAGGGATGTGAACATTTTGCTCTTGTTGCATCCCAAGTAATGAGCATGTGTTTGTGGGTGTGGGTGTGTGCACTTCTGCATGTGTGAGTCTATGTTACCCTTGTTTACCTTTTTATGTCCTTCTGGAGTCT
Organism: Gymnobelideus leadbeateri; assembly: GCA_011680675.1. Lineage (NCBI taxonomy): Eukaryota > Metazoa > Chordata > Mammalia > Diprotodontia > Petauridae > Gymnobelideus > Gymnobelideus leadbeateri. The sequence continues at coordinate 4,218 of WOXC01001528.1, forward strand.
TTTAATTGGAGATCAAATTTTCCATTGAGCTCTGGCTTTTTCATCAGGAAAGTCTGGAAGTCCCTTACTTCATTAAACGTCCATCTCCTTGCCTGAAAGATTATGCTCAGTTTTGCCGGGTAGTTAATCCTTGGTTGTAGTCCTAGCTCTCTTGCCCTACGAAATATCAAATTCCAGTCCCTCCGCTCTTTTAATGTAGAAGCTGCTAGGTCCTGTGTGATCCTAACTGTAGTTCCTCAATATCTGAATTGTTTCTTTTTGGCTGCTTGTAGAATTTTTTCTTTAATCTTATAATTCTGGAATTTGGCTACTATATTTCTTGGAGTTTTCAGTTTGGGATCTCTTTCAGGAGGAGTCCGGTGAATTCTATCAATAGCTATTTTATCTTCTGATTCCAGGACCTCAAGACAGTTTTCTTTGACAATCTCTTGGAGGATGTTGTCTAGACTGCTTTTCTCATCATGGCTTTTTGGTAGACCAATAATTCTTAGGTTGTCTCCCTGAGATCTGTTCTCTAGGTCAGTTATTTTTCCAGTGAGATATTTTACTTTTTCTTCCAATTTTTCGATTGTTTTGTTTTTTTTTTTTTTTGATTGACTCCTGCTGCATCATAGAGTTCTGAGTTTCAGTTTGATTATATCTAATTTTTAGTGAATTATGGTCTTCAGTTAGTTTTTGAAGTTCCTTTTTAGGGAGGTATTTTCTTTTTCCAAGTTGGTCACTGCCTCCCTGATTTGGTCTTTAAAATTTTTCTTAAGCTCCTCCAGGAATGCTATTTGGGCTTGAGACCAGATCATGTTTCCTTCTGTGGTCTCTGGTGTGGGCAGAGAGTCTATATTGTCCTGTGTGTTTTGTTGTTCTTGCCCTGCATAGTATGCTCGAATAGACTTTCTTGCCTTCCCCGTCTCCTTTTCAGCTTCCTTCCTTCCCATTGTGACTTCCTGTTTCTTAGTGTCTCAGGCTATGAGTTTGGGGCCTGATCCTTGACTTTGAATACCTCTGGGTGGCTAGTTTATGGCTAAGTCAGGGAAGTCAGTGAGGAATGTAGATGTGTAGGTGGGGATGAGTCTGACTACTTCAGATTTCTGCCCCTATACCCCTGGGCTATAAGTAGGCTTTTGTTGGTGAGGTGAGGTGGGGCTTGTTGGGTCCCCTCCCTCTCTTCTCTTCAGATTCCTGGCTGTCTCAGTTACACCCCTTCTTGGAGATTCTCAAGCCTGAGGTTATTTCCATTAACTTGGGATTTCAATCTGGGTGGGAGACTTATCTTTGGGTTTTCTGCTTCATGAAGGAGGGATGGGAGGATCAGAGCAGCTAGAATTTACTTTGCCATTCCAGCCCCTGTATTGTACAGGCAGGCAGTTTCTAAACTTCCAGGCTGGGGGCTGAATGCAGCCTGAGAAGCCACTCTCTCCACTGGGGGCTCGACTCTCCTACCTGGCTCCAATGATCCGTTCCCTCTGCGAGATGACTGTGATTCGTCCTCGGTAAGTCTGCAGGCTGGGGCTTTTTCTCTCTCTGGTGTATTCTGCTTGTCTGCTCTTAGGTCTGAGCTGTGCAGACCCCACACACTCTGAGCTTGACCTGTGCTGACACACTGGGCAACCTCCTGGGCTGGACTCTGCCACACTCTGTCTTCCACTGGGCTCCGTCACTCCGGAATCCGCTCAGAGTTACCCTTTGAGACTTAGTGACCGAGGAGCTCAGTGAGGTTACTGCTTCCTTTCCGCCATCTTGGCTCCGCCCCCTCTGCCCTGCCACTTTCAAATTAATGTGGTCCTTGTTTTCAGTCTTAACTCTTTCCATTGATTTTCATTGGTCATGGTGAGTCCAGGGGTCTCCTCAGTCTCCCCTTCACAAAAGAGGCAACAGGATGGTCCACTCACAGAAATGGAGGGAGAAGCAGCAGCAGCAGGAGCAGGAGGAGGAGGAGGAGGAAGATGATGGTGGTGATGGTTAAGAAGAGAAGGAGGAGGAGGAGGAGGAAGAGGAGGAAGGTCAAGTCTTTTAAATTACAAATGACATTTCTAGAAATATGCCTGTGCTGCCCAGGATCTGGCTGCAAGTTGCCTTTTCTGCATAATAATTATTGAATTTCTCTTTCATATTTTCTTATACACATAAAACTTCCCCTTAAAATATTCCCTAAACCATCACAACTTGTTTTCTCTAGTTTATTGTAATTTTTTTTTAAAAAGACACAGGTTGAACTCTTTTAAGCTGTCAGAATAAACTCTTAGTACAATTAGTTTAGTTCCTGCCTGAAGGCTTACAAATTTGGATCCATGATATGCCTATGAAAATTAATCCTTACTGGATTATAAATGGTAAAGGATCTCCCTAAATAGTCAACATATGCTTTCTACTACAACAGCCCCTTATAAATCTCATTTCTTCTCTCAAAAAGCATCTGTTCATTCCTTCATAATCGATAATGTTTCTCTATCTTTTTAAGAAAAATGTAAGGGCTGTACTTGAGGCATATTACAGCTGACATGAGTGTGAAGCATGTCTATTGTGTCCTGTGTTCCACAGTAATAGCAACATAATGGCTGCTATCAGCAAAGCCCCTCAGTAATTCAGGAAGGCACAAATCACCACAAATACTTTTCTTAACATAATTCAGAAAGACACATTTTTCTATTTAACTATCTTTTGTGTTTTATGGAAGTGCATAACTTAGCATAATGCCTTGTATGCCGTAGACTATAGATAAAGATTTGTTCATTTGAATCAAAGTATTGAAATAATCCACAGAGAATGGAAGTGCCTTACTCTGGTCTAACTTTGGTTAAGCACAGGGGTATGAGAGTTATTCGATAGCAGTGTTAGCAACAAAGGCAGTTAGAAGGGTATCCAAAATAGGTCTGATGAAAGAACAGACTCTGAGAGCAAGGTTTATAGATGAGAACATTGGGTTAAATTGAATAATATGAAATTAACTAGGGATACATTTCAAGTTTTATACCTGGGTTCAAGAACCATTTCACAAGTACAAGAATTAAAATAGCTAAGCAAAAATAAGAGATTCAGTGATCATACTGGGCAGCAAATGGAACATTCTATCCCTATAACCCCTCTGTTTTTCTGTTGTGAAGTAGGGATATTTGCTTCCATATACCAATCCACACTTTTCATTATCTGTTTTTAAGGGTCAAGAGAAGCTACTGTGATTACTCAGAATTCAGTTTCCTGGTGTTGATCTTTTCATTTACATTATTGTCTTCAAAGTGCATATCATTCTTCCAGTCCTGCTTGCTTCAATCTGTCCTGCATCAGTTCATACAAATTTTCCAGGTGTATACTGGAGATAGCTTGCAAGAGCTGATTATTAAATTTACACTTTGGAAAGTGCAAGTCAGAAGTCAGGACTTGATTTATTTTTTTGGTGATTATATAGACAAGAAAGTGATAGAGAAAATGGTAATAATGCAGATTAAGCTTAAAGGGGCATCCTGCACAGATTTTTCCTCCCTGGAGAGCTAGTTGTTAAATATTTACCAGCATACTTCTGTTTCTTATTATGTTCGTCTGAATCTTCGTATCTCTTATTTTTTACTGCGCAATAAGAGTCTATCATATTCTTGTATACAGTTCGCTCAGCCACTCTTCAAGCAATGGACACCCATTCTGATTCATAAACAGTTTGGGACAAAGTAAGCTATGTATAGAATAATGGAGGGACCATAAGGAAAGTAAGAAATCAGAAAACCTGCTGCTGGGAAACATCATTGATGAGGAGAAAATCAAATTCCAGTGCTGCTATGAAAGGAGCCAAAGCTTGTCTGTTTAGTCAAACCTTGTGTCAAATCAAGGATGTGATTATTGGGTCAGAGCCCCAGTATTACTAAAGTATTACATCAAGTTATACCATCTCTTTTTTAACATTTAATTTTTATTTTTTCTCATTTACATATAAAATACTTTAACATTTATTTTTTTTAATTTTGAGTTCTATTTTCTCCCCTCCTTCCTCTTCCCTTCCCTTGAGAAGGCAAGCAATTTAAGATAGATTATACATGTGCAGTCATGCAAAGCATTTCCATATTAACCATGTTGCAAAAGAAAACACAGACAAAAAAGGAATAATAGAGAAAGTTTTTAAAAATGCTTCCATCTGCATTCAGACTCCACCAGTTCTTTCTGTGGAGATAGATAGCATTAGCACCTCTGTTTTTAAAGAGGATTCTGAAAACCAAGAATGAATTCAATGGTAAGTTTGTGAGATGATTCAAGCTCTCAGGTAGGTCAATGTGCTAAGGGACAAAGGAAGGTTGTTATTGTGCCTCACATATGTTATTTCACCAGAATAATTCACTCAGGAAATCACTGCCTTCCATTTGAAGGTAGTGAAACAAAGGGAAGGGGTCAAAAGCTACAAAAGGCTTGACCCTGGGAATACATTTGTTAGCATTAAGTGAGCACTTAGCCTTACTGAGGAAAAGTAATTGAGATATTATCCCTGGAGATTGCCACTAGGAGATTACTTAAGACATCAGAGGAAGAAGAGGAGGATTTGTCCTTGGTAATGCAGAAGGTCAGAAGAGTTGGCCCAGGAGCTCCTTCTTGGCCCTGCCATCTGTGACTGGTTTGATGACATGTAAAATTGCCTTCTGCATAATCTCCTCTTGGAAATGAGAATGTTTAGAATTCTTTGCTTTATTTTCACCTGTTCCTCTGAACTTTTACTATTCACATACATTCTTGGCTTCCCTTATCTTTGCTCATGAGTTTAGTAATATTTTTATGAATAATGAAGAAAAAATATTAGTTATTAATGTAGAACTAAGAGCAGACAATTCTTATAATGATTTTCTCTAATAGATCTGGAAAGAAATACTGAAAAATAAAGGGAAAAGAAACAAAAAGAAAAAAATTCTTCATGTGGTTCTACCTTCTATTTCTTACCCAAAAGGAATAAAAGATCATAGTTTCAGAGCTGTGACCTTGAAGGTCATCTAGTCTAGTTCTTTCATTTTTCAGATGAAGAAACCGAGCCTTGGAAAGTTAAAGTCACCAGAGTGACCTAGACATAGGCTGTAAAATGGTAAAGCTAGGATGTAGACGTAGGCTATTTGACTCCAAATCCATGGACTATATCCCATGCAGTATCACTGTATAATACTGGACCTATCTCTTCTGCGCATTTTTAATCATTTATATGATCCATAGTATATCCATACATTTTTCTCAAAACTCTTATGGCGTGTTATAGCCATTAAATAAACTTGATATTCTTGAGTGGGAAGAGGGTGTTTGTTAGGCCAGTTAAAAGCATGAGTTAAAAGGCTATCCCTTGATGTTTTCATAAATTAAAAACATTTGCCATTACAAGCAAATTCTTTTCGGTTGTTGTTCAGCTAGTTTTCAGTCACATCTGACTCTTCATGACCCTGTTTGGGATTTTCTTGGCAAAGATACTGAAGTGCTTTGCCATTTTCTTCCCCAATTCGTTTTACAGATGAAGAAACTGAGGCCAAAAGGGTTAAGTGACTTGTCCAGGGTCATACAGCTAGTAACTGTCTGAAACCAGAAAGAACTCAGGAAGATGAGTCTTCCTGACTCCAGGCCCAGCACTTGATCTACTTTGCCATCTAACATCTCCACAAACAAGTCCTAGAGGATTTTTTTTAAGTTGTATAGTGTAGAGGTTCTCAAACTTTTTCATATCTGAGCCCCTTTGCACTATTTTAAATTATTAAGGACCTTCCCCACCCAAAGAGGTTTAGTTTATCGGGGTTCTATTTGTTGATAACTACCATACTAAAAATTAGTATCTTAGTTTTATTATTTAAATAGTTTTGACCTCACTTACTTCTAAAAGAGATTTGGGGAACCCAAGGTGCCCTCTGGACCACAGGAGAATTGTTGTTCTAGTGCCTCCTGGCTATTCCTTGAGAAGCTTTCATTAGATGATGATTGATTAGGGTAACAGAGGAAGGCATATTAATTTTATTTCAGATGGGGATAACTGAGAAAAGTGGTGGGGTACTAATCCATGGTCTTGCTTTCAGCTTAAAATATTGTTTATTGGTCCAACAACACATAAAGGAGCCAACTCAATTATCTTTTGAAATACCCTAGTTAAAGCAAATGTAAAAGAAAAAAAACAAACCCCTACATACAATTAAATACCTTGTTACTAGTAACAACTGTTTAAAATGTTATTTAATACTAGCTTGTTTATCTTTCTCCCTTACCTCAGAGTCTGAGACCATTTCATTGCAGTATGTTTTAGTCTGTAATAGCTTTTACTGAGTTGTTATTTAGAGTACAATTGTTAATGCCCATAGATATTTTTAGAGCTGGGGGAAAAAAAATTAAGCAAACTCTCCATCATTGGATTTTTGCAGTAGAGGCTGAGTGCCAGAAAGGTAAAATGACAACCACAGTTATGCAGCAAAAATTTTAAAATATATATATTTTATGAAATAAAACAAGCATTTCCATAACAAAGTAGAATAAAAAAGATCCTTGCAATGAAACTGAAAATGTATTGTCATCTTACTATTCCTTTTAAATATATAATAAAGTTGTCATGTAACATTTTTTTCCTTCTTTCCTCCCATCCCCCATCCTTGAGATGTAGCTAAGTATTGGAACCTAGGACCCTGCTGCCTTCAAATCCAATGTGATTTTCACTAGACTTTCTCCTTTATACTTCTTAGCTGTTCACTCTCCTATGCTCTGCTACTCATTAAGAGCTGTTGAAAGAAAGCACAAGACAAAGGTAGGATTACCAGGGTCCCTCTTTCCCCAGGACTGTTGCCTGCAGATTGAACAGACACCTTGGTTTGGGGTGGGGTGGGTTAGAGTTAGCCCCATCTGGTGGAAGGCTGAATTACTTTGTTACAGGGCTGGGTCAGGCTCTTCCTCCAATCCTTGCTCCTCCTCAAGCAACCCCAGCTTGGCCCTGTCACTCCTCTAGTGTAAATAGTGAGAAGGTAGGATGGGGTAAGGAGGCAGGGCACCATTCCCTGACTCTTCTGTAGGGGTACAATCAACCAAATGGCTTTGTCTGTGTGCATCCTGTCCTTGTTGCGGGTCCTGTGATCTGTGTGTGTTCCCTTCCTCCCTCCTTCCCCCTGCCTTGGCATTTGTACGACTAATCAGCTTTGTAATAAATGCTGCAGATTCTCAAAAAAAAAAAAAAAAAAAAAAAAAGAGCTGTTGAAAGAGTGCTAAACTTGGAATCAGGAGTCCTGTGCTTAAATCCTTGACTCACACACCAGCTGTGTGACCATAGGTAAGCCATTACTTCTCCAAGAACCTTAGTTTAAATTTCATAGCTACACTAAGACTTCTGGGACACCCTATATATAGCACTTTACATATATTATCCAATTACAATAATTAGCCAATTTGAACCTCCTAATATCCCTATTAGGGGGGTGATCATATCCCTGTGTAACAGCTGAGTAAATTGAGACTCAGAGAGCTGAAGTTATTTGGAAGTGTCACAAAATCAGTAAATATCAGGAGCAGGATTAAAAATACAAGTTTTCCCTACACTGAGTTCAGCATTCTATTCATACTTCTCCTTCTATCTGACTTCTTAAAATGACAAGAACTTTATTTCCTCTAAACATTTTGAAACCACTCAATAAAATGAAACAAAAAAGTAGACCAAAAAGAATTGCACAAATTTCTTCACATTCTGTTGAAACCAAGTTGTCTTCTTGTCATCTCCTTTGTCTGCCAGTGAATCAGGATAATAATGAAAACAAGGGGGCAGAGCCAAGATGGTGGAGTAGAAACAGCTCATCCAAGCCACTCTGCCCCCAGATTCCCCCCAAACTACGTAAAAGGGGGCTTTGAACAACTTCTGGAGCCCTAGCATCCACAGAACAACACAGAGAATCTAACCTCCCGCTGAGGACAGCCCAGCAGCCCTGCAGGAAGGGCCAGTGCAGCACTCTGGGAGCCAGCATCACACAGCTCCCAGAGCATGGGGAGCTGAGCTGAGCAGAGCCCAGGTCCCTGTGAGCCAAGGTTTTAGCCCCAGGGCAGCAGGGCCAGCAGCCAGCTGGAGAGACCCCAGAACACCAGCATCTGTGGAGACTCCAGAATTATCAACATAGACATGCCTAGGACAAAGTAAGAGGCTAGTGTCCTACGGACTTTGGGACCAGCATTTGGGGAATGCGTCGGCTTCCTTCCCTGGGGGCTAGAAGCCACTGAGGAGACACGCCATTTTGTAGTTTTCAGAGGCAGCTCCAGCTACTGGCCTGCAAACTGTAGGGAGATCCAGCGATTAGTCTTGGGGGGTAATCGCTCTTGCTTTAACCTCCCTGGATCTGGATTGTGATCTGGGGTGGAGGTTGTGGGTGGGTTTACAGCTTGCCAGAAACGGAAGTTGCCCCCCACACGTTCGGGATGAAAATTCCTCTCTCTGGCCTTAAAGCCATAGTGTGGCAACAAGCCCAAAAGTCAAGTAATTAAGTGGCAACATGCCAAGGCAAAGGAAACAGAAAAATGCAACCCTAGACTCCTATTTTGGGGGCATAGAGCGGGAAAAGGATTTTGAGGTCAGAAGTCCTGCTCCAAAAGCCCCAGGGGAAAACATGAGTGGGTTGCAGGCCATAGAGGACCTTAAGAAGGACTTTAAAAATCAAATAAGAGAAGTGGAGGAAAAATTGGAAAGAGAAATGAGAAGGATGCAGGAAAAGTATGAAATGAGGGTCAACAGCCTGACTGAGGAAAACAACACCTTAAAAAATAGACTAACTCAAATGGCAAAGGAAGCCCAAAAGGGCAATGAGGAGAAGAATGCCTTAAAAAGAATGCCTTAAAAAGTCGAAGATGGAAAAAGAATCTCAAAAGTTCACTGAGGAGATTCATTCTTTGAGAGTTAGACTGGAGCAAATGGAAGCTAATGACTTTATGAGAAATCAAGATGCTGTTAAGCAGATCCAAACAAATGAAAGATTAGAAGGCAATGTGAAATATCTCATGGGAAAAACCACTGACCTGGAAAATAGATCCAGGAGAGACAATTTAAAAATTATTGGACTACCTGAAAGCCATGATCAAGGAAAGAACCTAGAAATCACCCTTCAAGAAATTCTCAAGGAAAACTGCCCTGATGTTTTAGATCCAGAGGGCAAAATAGAGGTTGAAAGAATCTACTGATCACCTCCTGAAAAAGATCCCAAAAAGAAAACTCCCAGGAATATTATAGCCAGGTTCCAGAATCCCCAGATCAAGGAGAAAATACTACAAGCAGCCAGGAAGAAACAATTTCAATATTGTGGAAACACAATCAGAATAGCCCAGGACCTGGCAGCTTCTACACTGAGGGATCGAAGGGCATGGAATATGATATTCCAGAGGGCAAAAGAACTGGGACTGAACCCAAGGGTCACCTACCCAGCAAAACTGAGTATTTTGTTTCAGGGGAAAATATGGGCATTCAGTGGAATAGAGGACTTTCAAGCATTCTTGAGGAAAAAACCAGAGTTGAATAGAAAATTTGACATCCAGACACAAGAAGCAAGAGATGCCTGAGAAGATAATCAGGGAAAAGAAATCAAAAGGAACTTATCAAAGTTGAGCTATTTACATTCCTATATGGAAAAGCAATAACAGTGACTGATGATATCTTTCTCACTATGAAAATAATGGAAAAAGGGTGTATGGTCATATGAATACATATGTGAATGTGTGTGTATATGGTTACAGTTATATATGGATAGAGGGCATATGTTGAATTTGTTGGGAAGGGAGAATACTCAAGGGATGAAATTATGAGGTGAGAGAGGAAAGTGGCAAGAGGAAATGGGGAGAGACAGGGTAGGGTAAACTATCTCATGTAGAAGAAACAAGGGGAAGTGGTTGCAAGGGAGGGGGAGAGTAGGAAGGGAGAAAAGGCAAAACCACATTCTCATTGAATTTGGTTCAGGGAGAGAATGACATACATACTAAATGGGATATCTCAACCTGCAGCAGAATAGGGGGAAGGGGAATGAGAGGAGGGATGATGGATGGGAGGGCATCCTTGGGGGGAGGGTAGGCTGGAAGTACCCACTATAGAAGAGGGACAGGATCATGTAGGGAATGGACCAGGTGGGGGGTGGGATGAGTGGGAGGGAATTATAAGCAGCCTTGTACAATATATCTACTATGATAATGTTTTGCATAGCTAGACATGTACAACATATACTGAATTATCTCCCCAGAGGGAATGGGTGACAAGGGAGGAAGGAAATGGATCTGAAATTCGAGGTCTTAACATTAAATGTTTCAAATATATATAAATACTATTATTAATACTCTTTTGCTTGTAATAGGGAGATAAGATGTGCAGGCATTGGGACACAAAGATTCACCTTCCTCTAATGGAAAAGTCGAAGGGGGTATGGGAGAAGGTATGGGAGAGAGCAGATTGGAGGAAGCGATATCTTGTGGGACTGCTATTCTGGGAGGTTGGGTAGGGGAATAATGGGGGGAAAATGATTGTAACTCAAAATCTGGCAGAAATGAATGATGTAAAACAGAAGTTAATAAAGCAGTTGTTTAAAAAAATAATGAAAACAAAAAGTTATTATAAAGAATAGGTCACATTTCTCTCCGTTATTAATTTTTTTTCTCCCTCCATGATTTGGGATGAGTTACAAGCATGACCCAAAATTAGCAGTCTCTTCAAAAAATCCTCGCTTGCATTCAGTGTAATAATATGAGACCTATGAGAAACAGTGCTGTATCCATGGATTTTAACTCCAGTGCTGACTTCCTTTTCCCTGGGAGTTAAAAAAAAATCCCTGTGCTTTATACCTTGCCCTGGGAAATTACCTTCAAGCAGGGTTATTAGGTTGGCATTAATATCCAGGTAATCTCATTCTTCTTCAATACCTAGTGCAGACGAGGACATTTAAGCCAATTATTTTCTAGAGATCTTAATAAAGTCCTGGAGGAAAGTACATAAATGTCTCTCTGCGTTGAAGACTAAAGTACTAAGGGAGAAAGGATGAGTGGAATCAGGAAGTATTTTGCTATGGTAATTCTACTCTAGTCTTCTTTGACTTTCCCTGAGAAGTCCTAGAGCCAACTAAGTTCTCTATATGCTGATTTCCAGCACTGTTTGAAAAGTCTATTTATTTTGCTTGGCTTTTTTTTTCTTCCAGTCAGTTCATCCAGGAGAACAGATGTTCTAGTAGCCAAACAATTCATGTAAAGAATCCAAGAATAGAGCAGAGGAAGGCCACCTTGGAAGGGAGCATTGCCATTCACACTCTTTCTTTTCTGCAACTCTTTCACCTAGACAGGAGGTGGGCAAGCTGAGGCCTCTAGGCCACGTGTGGCCCTCTAGGTCCTCAAGTACAGCCCTTTGACTAAATCCAAACTTCACAGGACAAATCCCCTTAATAAAATGATTTATTCTATAAAACTTAGATTCAGTCCAAAGGCTGCACCCGAGGACCTAGAAGGCCAGGTGCCTCAAGGCCACAGGTTCCCCACCCCTGACTTTGACCCGTATTTCTGCTACTTCCAGTTTCCCTGAACTAGAAGACAATTGCTAACACTTTTTAGTCGATGAGTTATATCCCCTTCTCCCAATACACTATAATTTTTGGATTATATAGTCTCTGTAAGGCCATTAGGGAACAATTAAGAGAAAAAAACTAGCATAACCATGGTGTCAGAGTCTCTCATGACACAAAGCCCAGATATGTTTTAAGAATTTTCTTTATTGCTTCAGAAAATTCAATGGGCAAATCTGCAGGATACATACACACACATACATATATATCATATATACATATATGTGTATATGTATGTAGGTATTTATATGCATGCATGCATGTATATATGTGTATACCCCTCTATGTGAAGATTGACTCCTCCCTGGCAAGCATGCAGTTTGCAGTCTAAGAGAATTTTTTAAGGAGAAAAACAATAGAAACCCTTCAATGAGTAGCCATTAGTCTTAAAGAGTAAATTACTTATGAACTCAAATATGAGGGTTTTTCTAGTAGCAAATGCCCTTTTAACGTCCTAACTTGGTCTCATGTTCTTGACTGTCTGCTGGTCAAAGAGGAAACAAGGTGACTTATCTCTGTCTATCTCTGTCTCCTGCCTTTATGTCTCTTTGTCTCTCTCTGTCTTTCATCTATCCATTGTACTTCCTATCTAAGTATCCTTTAACAAGCATTTAAGGAGTGCTTACTATGGTCCAAGCACTGTGTTAAGTGCAGGGATACAACAAAAGGCAAACACACTTGCAAAAGTCCCCGACCTCTTACTCAGTCAGTCTGTCCATCTGCTGTGTCAGTGTCTGTAGCCCTCTGTCTCAATTTTTCTCTGCTCTTATCTGTCTGGCTCTCCATCTGTGTCTGTGTCTCTGTCTTTCTGTCTAACTCTTATCCCAGCTCTAAGGCAAAACCTCCAGTTTTTCCTTGTCTCTCTTCTGATAATTCTCTCTTTTCTCTTTGCTGTCTTCCAAGAGTTACCAATCCAGTCCTACAACATGTATCTGCTCTCAGTAAACATTATTCATCCTCCCTACATTCTCACTGAGTCAGAAAGAAAGGGAAAATATTAGGGCATCTCCCACAAAATTATTTTAGCTATATAAGATGAATAATTCCAAAGATTTGTTTTATATGCTATAAATATATATGTAGATATGCATACATATATATGTATACACATATATGTATACACATACATTTGAGAGAGAGAATAAAACATTACAAAATGTAAGTCCTAAATGCAATAGTAGTTATGGAATCACTTGGAAAATTTTAAATTGATATATAAATAGATTTTAATGTTCTTATTATGTATTTACATTATTATATCACTGTCTTTATTTTTACATTTAAATTTGTGATCACTTGAATTGGGACTAACTGGAATTTTTTCTGCATGATAACTTTTCTTTAATGAGGGTATAAACTAGCTGTATAAACAAATTGCCATTTTAGCAATAAGTTTATATCCATTTTCAATTAGATTTTGTTTTTCGGTTTATTGTATATAGTGAAAGTGTAAACAAATAAATCAGCTGAACAGGTCAGAACCTTAGGTAAGACTTTCTCTTGAGGCTGAGTGTCATAGGTTTCTCTAAGGAAATGCTTATGCTAATGAAAGCACTTTATAAACATCATTATAAATAACAAAAGTGCTCATTTCAAATCATTCCTATCTATTCATTAAAAGAAATTTCCTAAACATTTCTACTTAGGAACATTTTGTCTAGTTTAAGTTCCTAGAGATAATGAGAATAGAACCACATTTAAAAAAAATAATGCTATAATTCAAACTCATTCTTATAGGCTGCCCTCAATCAGCATTAGTCAATGGAGATTAAACTGTAATTGCAACTTTTTCAATTGACCTCAGCAAACATTTATTAAGTCCTTAATCTGTGGAGAACAGTGCATTAGGTAGTGGGGAAAATGAAGCTTTTAGGTAAAACATGGTCTGTCCTCATGTTAGAGTCTAGTAAAAGCTGAGTTCCTTGCCTATAAAGATAACCTTAAATTAAACATTTAAAACACTTCTTCTCCTCCTAACCAGTTGAGACATTATCTTTTACTTAGAGAGATTGAGCTGTATGTTCTATTTATGATGGAGATTGCAACCCCTCCAAGCCTTTCCATCCTGTCCTTATCTCTGTCCAGGTACTTCCATAAATCCTCCATGAAGAATCTATTCCTTCCTTGCTAGGCTTTCTTCTTATTCTTTTCATTTAAGTGTAACATTTAAGTTATGGTAGAATGTAACAGCCATGAGAATAGGGACTGGTTTGGGGGGGGATGGGGTTTGGCTTTTCATTATTGGTACCTGGCATAGTTCCTTTTAAGTAGTAGGTACATAATGAATATTTATTGGATTGAACTGAATCAATTATGTATCTTTTAGCTCTCATTCTCTTTACATAATCAGCCTACCTCATTATCTGTTCATATATACAGGTATGAATGAATGAAAAAAAATTATTAAACACTTACTATATGTGAAGCATGGTACTAAATGCTGAAAACACAAGTAGCAAAAGTAAGAGTATTGGTTTTTAAGAAGCCCACACTCTACTTAAAGGAGACAACATATTAAGAAAAAAAGTTCAGCTGCAGGGTAAGACAGATAAAGAGAAGTCAGTTGGTCCTTTATACCAATCCTTGTGAACAAGTCAAAATTAGCAATATGCTCTAATTTACTACTAACCATTAGGCATGTTTGGACTGCCCTTTTATTCTAAGATCATAGTGTTCCAAGATTCATAGACATATGGAATTACTAGGAAAATGTTGTTTTTTAAGATAGTAACTCAGGATTATTGAAAGCACTGCATGGTTTCCAAAATTAGATCAACCCAATCTCCTCCTTTTCAGATCTGGGCCCAGTACCAAGTTTTATACACACAAAGTGATGCAAGATTGCCCAAATTCTTGTCTACTTAGGCAGTTAATCCTAATTCAGGATTGGGGAGCCAAGGTGAACTCCGTATGATGTCCATGCTGATTAAATTTGCAAACTCCCAGTTTTACCCTGAATTAGGTAGAGTTGGCACTGACAATAAACCTGTCACAGTACAGAACAAGTTTTGTATTTGATACATATTTGAGCAGATCCATTGCTACTGGTTTAGCTGCTACATCTCACCCTTCTCTTTTCTCACAGAATGGGGGATCTATGTTTCATACAGCCAACAAAATCTGTGAATTGGAAAGTTCTTTATTGGACAAATCTCTGAGCTAATTCGGTTATGTTAGAATCAATGGGTTAGAGAAGATTTTGGGAAATACACCCCGTTTTCTAAAATGCACTGGACTGCCTCTTATCCATTAGATGTTCTGTTCACACATATTTGGTGTAGACAGAAAAGATTTTTCTCCTGGCCTTCTTAAATGTGAACTTTGTTACTTTTTTCCTAAAAATAAAAAAGATGCCAAGCCATGATAGCATCCAGGATGAATTAGCATTGTTATTGTCTTTACAGTAAGGTCACTGACTTTGTAAGACCCTATTTCATGTGCTGGAGAGCACTCTAGTATGTGGAAATGAAAGCTGTATTTGCTCTTTCTATTTTGTGCACTTATGTTTTATGCAGAAGGACCCTTAAGCATGAAGAATTTCAGTATCAGCAAAGGAATGGCCTCTTTCTCTCTCTGAGCAAATAACTTTCTTCCAGATACTAAGCAGGGTCATTTTGAAATTGAGGTTAAGAGATTTCCTACTGTTGGTCCATCAGGTACAACATCCCCCATCAGGCAGGAGTCAACTCATACCAGTTAGAGAGAATCAATTGCTAAATTTTCAGTGTGAGCATTTACAGCTTAGAAATAAGAAAATGTTATTTATAAGGAAATAATTTATTGTTTTATTGGTTGTTGAGACTTAAGAAAGGGATAAAGAACATGATAATAATTCAGATTAAACTTAAAGTGTTTTATTCATATTCAGAGATAAAATGTTGTTAAACATTAAACATTTGCCAGCATACCCCTGGCCAGCAGCAACTAATAAGCATGTGGGATATAGTGTGATGGATAGTGAACCTCACAAGCTTTTGGTCTTTTATGGTGAAAGGCACTGGAGAAGTAACTTCATAGATGCCATTTTTAGCCTGTAAATTGTAGACTTTCCTGGTATATTTCTCAATGACAATGATTCAGGTGAACTCATATGGATGATTATTTTCAATAACTTCTAGACTCCATACTGTTTTTAATACATCTAGGGTGACTGGAAGGGAAAAACAAAAACCCTTGAAAATGCTATTGGTAATCTTTGAGGAACAGAAAATGAAAGTGGATTGTGAGATTGGAGATGGGGAAAAGCAATCTTGATTTATTTTTAAAGAGTAATAATTGATTCTGGAAACTATAGATTAAATTTTGGCATCAGTTCTTTAAAACATCCAAGAACCAATTATTAAAGTAGTAAGCTCTCTAAACATTTAGAAAGGGGACTGGTGATCACTAGGAGTCAGCATAGGGTCACTAAAAATTAGTTTTGTAAGGCTAACTTCATCTTGCTTTTGGATCAGGTCAGTATATTTGTAGAAATCGACACACTAAGATGATAGAATGAAAGTTATAAGATAAAATGAAAAGGGCTAGATATAAAATCGTGCATCTGAATTAAAAAATAATTTCCCTAAGTACAAGATGTAGAAGATAAGTTTTAAAAAGTTTGTGTGAAAAAATTATGGGTTTTAGTTGATTACAAACTCAGTATAAGTCAACAATGTGTTATGTCTGCCTAAAAATAAGTTATTGATATCTTAGTTTGCCTTAATTAAAGTATAGCATGCATAGAGCAAAGGAGACTGTATTAACAATGCAATATTCACTATGCCTATAGCAATTATAAATAGGTGTATGTGGTTATTAATCACAAAATATATCAGTCTCTCTATATGGGGGATAAAGCCAGAGAATTTATTAAAATACCAAATAACCGAGTCCCAAAACCAGAAAGTCAAAGCCATCAGGGTAGTTATGAAATTGGCACAAGTAGTTAACGTAGTAACTAACCACATTCTTAAGCCTTCAAAACAGAACAGGCTACCTCAGGCAAAGGTACTTCTCTCCCCACTCACAGCAACTACTCAGCGTCCAGGAAGCGTGCTCACAACAGCTCCGGCCCCCCGCAGTTCTGTTCCCTGGCAGTCCCCAACAAGAGTCCTTAGCAGAAATTCTGGCTGGCTCAAAAAGAAGTTTGTGCCTCCACCTCTATCTTGGCTGCTACTGCTGCTGCTGCTGCTGCGGCCACCGCCAGTCCCCACCGGAACTCTAACTCTTCTTCCGCTTCCTCTTGCCCCTCCCCTTCCTGCTATGTCAGCAAGTCCAATGGGGCATGGAAGATCTTTAAATCCCATAACCCTTACAGAGACAGAAAAAGGAAGCAACAGTATCAATAATATTGTAAATCAGTTAGATCATATCTGGAATAGAGTGTTTTGTTCTATATACCACATTTTATGAGAAATATTAACAATCTAGAGTTCATCAAGAGAAAAACAACTGCGATAATAATGAGTATATTTAAACAATGCCATATAAAGGAACTAATTTCTGTCTCTCATTTTTTGGTTCATCAGTTATATTGAGTTACTGTTTGTGTTCTTCCAAATTCTGTCCCAGGCTTCCTTCTCACTCTACACAGTCTTTCTATCCTCTCAAGCCAAACAAAAGAATATTTACTTGATAGATAAACACTTGAAAATTTTACTTGAAAGATAAATTGACCCCCTCCAGACCAGAGCTTGCTCTCTCCTCTATCACCTGGGTTCCTGGGAAGAATGGCTGCTTAAAGGGTTGCCAAAAATTGTTACCCTACAAGTTCACTTCCACTAGATTTTTTTGACTTGCCCAGTTACTACACCACATCTAGAAGTCAAATCAACAATCATTTTTAAAGTGCCCACCAGTCACTGTGATAAGTGCTGAACATATAGAAAGAAAGACAAAACAGTCCCCACTCTCAAGCAACTTGTGTTATATTGTACAAGTTACTTCCCATTGCAGGAGATTGCAGGTTGATCCATTGCTGGGCTGAATCTAGCAGGGCACACCTTGGAGATGTGCTCCTCATCCTACCTGGCTACTGTCAAACTTGTGTATGGACTTCATTACTGGTTGTACAGATGGTTCTTCCAAACTTTCAAAGCTCACAAGGTCATAGCTTAGTCCCTTCCTTCTCCAATACTTATTCACCCAAAAGCAAAAATGTCAAACACAGAAAGTTCTAAAGAAACAGGTGTTCACAAGCAACTCAGTAGCAAGGATGAGGAGGTAAGGTAAAATCCTTTCTCCACTTGAAAGCTTATAGCATGTTTTCCTTACAAATTTGACAATCAGTATCTGTTGTATGCATACATAAATTCCAGCTCAGCAGCCTATAAAAAGGCTTTTCTTTACCATGCAGAAAGTGGATAGGAACAAGTCAAAGAATATCTACACATGTTCTGAAATCAAGGAGGGGGCTCTCCATTACACATTGTCAAACATTTACAAAAACATGCTCACCAAGTATCCACACAGCTTGGCATGAGGCAGAGCAGATTGCTAATGCTTAAATGAGTGGGTCCCCATTGTCCAATCCCCTTTTAGATATCAAAGGCATTGCTATCCTTTCAGTCTTACAGGTTTGTAATCTTGGCATTATCTTTGACTCCTCACTCTTTCTCACTCTGCAAATTAGTGGCCTAATCTTTTCATTTTTGCCTCCACAAATCTTTCCTATCTAATGGCTTTTCTCAACTCACAGAGTTGCCACATCCCTTCCTCCTAACTGGTCTCCATGCCTCAAGTCTCTCCCCTCTCCATTCTATCTTACACACCAATGCCAAAGAGAGTTTCCTTAAATGCCAATCTGAGCATTCAACTCCTCTATTCAATCAATTCCAGTGGCTCCATTTACTTACAAGATAAAAAGTAAATTCCTCTGTTCAGTTTTCAAAGTTCTTCAGCACCTGGCCTCAATTGATCTTTCCATCCTTGTTGTGTATCGTTTACCCTTCAATCCTCCATGTTCTCCAAAGACAAAAACAACTCTGATCCAGCCAAACTGGCCTCTTTGTTCTTCACACATACCTTTTCCCTAGGCCTTTGCATTGGTCTTTCCACATGTCTATAATGTACTCACTTCTCACTTCTACCTCATAATATCCCTTCCTTTAAAACTCTACAAATTCCACATTCCTCATAAAGCCTGTTCCAATACCCTACTGTTAGTACCCTCTATCCCAAACTAGTTTTTTTATTCAGTTTTATACTATTTTCAATCCTAAATTCTCTCTTCTTGCCCCACCCATTGAGAAAGCAAGGAAAACACAATTCATTATAAATGTCTATAGTTAAGTAAGCAAATTCCTGCAGTAGCCATATCTGAAAAAATTCCTTCAATCTGCACTCTGACTCCATCATCTCATAATCTAGATGTCAATAGCATATTTCAATATAAAACTCTTTGGAATAGTGTGCTGATTGTGCTGATTAGAGTTCCTACATCTTTCAGAGATGTTTATCTTTATGGTATTTTGTTATATAAATTGTTGTCTTGGTTCTGTTTACTTCACTTTGCATCAGTTCATACACGTCTTTCCAGGTTTTTCTAAAACTATCCCTTTCATCATTTCTTACAGCAAGCAGTATTCCATCATTTTCATATACAACTTGTTGAGTTGTTTCCTGTTCTTTGCCACTATGAAAAGAGCTGCTATAAATATTTTTGTACATATGGGTCTTTTTCCTCTTTTAAAAAAATCTCTTTGGGATCTAAATCTAGTAGTGGTATTGTTGGGTCAGGGTGTACACAGATGAATAGCTTTTTAGCCATAGCTCCAAATTGCTCCCTAGAATGTCTAGTCCAATTCATAGCTCTACCAGTAGAGCATTAATATATATGTTTTCTCACAACCCTGCCAGTATTTTCTCATTTTCCCTTCTTGTCAACCTTGCAAATCTGATGGGTGTGAGGTAGTACTTCAGAGTTGTTTTAATTAATATTTCTCTAATTATTAGTGAGAATATTTTTTCACATGGTTATTGATAGCTTAGAGTCCTTCCTCTGAAAACTACCTGTTCATATTATTTTACTATTTATCAATTGGGAAATGGCTATTATTCTTGTAAGTTCGAATCAGTTCCCAACATATCTTAGAAATGAGACCTTTGTCAGTTAAACTTGCTGCAAAGTTTCCCTGGCCCCCTAATTTCCTTATTTTCTTCAAATTTTTACTGCATTGCTTTTTGTTTGTGAAAACCTTTTTTTTTATTTTATGCAATCAAAATTATAATTTTACTTCTTGTGAACTTCTATATCTCTTGAAAATAACTTTGTACTTGACTCCTTTGCATTTATTCTTTTATGTTTATTCTCTACATAAAAACCTCTGAAGATAGAAATTGTTTTATTTTTATTTTCCTGTTCTCCAGTGCCTGGTATACCATTCAGTACACAATAATTATCAATGTTTTGAATTAAACCAAGTGATAAAAATTACAGAGGCATATTTTGGTTTACAGTGAAAAATTTTAAGAATTTAAACTACTGACAAATTGCAACTGACTGCCTTTTGAGACACTTCCCCCTGAATGGAAGCATTCAATCAGACACTAGACTTTATTGGCATTTGTTTATTTTTTGACACTGAGCATCCCTATCTGTCTTAAGCTAGAAGTATAGCAGCCACTCAAGGGACCTGATCCTACTACTGATCCACCTGGGAGCTTTTACCCCTACTTAGGCAGTTCACTCCTACTTAGGCAGCCAGGTGGTCCTTAACTCCCAAAGGTCTACCATATTGGTGCCTGGTGATAGACCTAGCATAAATCAGAACTCCTTAACTCAAGAGATCCACCACCCTCAGCCTCCATAGTAGTAGGGATCAGAGGCAAATGCTGCCATTACACCTAACCTGATACTTACTATTGAAAAGCATTTTCCTGTAGTCAGTAGAAGCTTCAGGGTCAGCAGTCTCTCAAGGGGGAAAAAGTTTTTACATCATTTAATTTTGTGTGTGTGTGTTTCAACATTTTGTTGAATCTTTGAGTTCTTCAAGATGGGGGCTTTCTTTACTGGTATAGACTGAAACCCTTTATTGCCTTTTAATCCAATGTTTTTCCAGTGTATCTCTTCCTATAAATCCTATGTAAAAGATCTACTCAATGAGCTGGAGTCCTTCTCCTTTGTTTACTTTCATTTTTAGTATTTTGTGGAAAACAGAGCATCACTTGGGATCCACCTGCTCTGTGCCAGGCCTACCTCCTCTCCTGACCACACGTGCCCTTGATAATAACTTTAACACCCTTTCTTGTATACAGGGCATCACTGGTAACATTTTGTATCCTATTTGTAGCAAATATGTGTTTCTCCATTGCCATATGGATCACATGCTATTTTGATTCTTCTGAGGTTGTGGTGAAATTTTGCTTTCTAATGTGTTACCCTAACCCTACTGGTGCTTAAAAAATGAATTTTTGTAGCAGGCAACAGTTTGAGATCATTGAAAGATCTGTACAGTTTCTGACATTTAATCTAGTCCAATTTCTTTCCTCCTATTTCATTCAGTGGGACCAAATTTGTTATCCATTTAGAGTGTCTGTCCAAGGTATACATAGAGGCAGCAACATGATTCAGTTGATAGAGTACTGGGCCTGGAGTTAGGAAGACCTGAGTTCAAATCTAGCTTTGAACACTTACTAGCTATGTGGTCCCAGGCAAGTCACTTAACCTCTGCCTCAGTTTCCTCACTTGTTAAATAGGGTTAATAACAGCATCTAGTTTGTAAAAATTAGCTGGAGAAAGGAAATGGCAAATCACTCCAGTATCTCTGCCAAGAAACCCCAAATGGAGTCATGAAGAGTTTGACATGACTGAAACAATCGAACAGCCACAACCTTGCAGAGTCATTATGAGGACTGATTGAGATATTTATGAAATGCTTAGTACAGTGCCTGGCACATAGTAGGTAATAAATAAATTGCTAATTTCCTTCTCTCCCTTCCTCAATGATAGACTCATACACTTGCATATTACTAACAACCAATGGGAAATAGGTGTTTTTCTTCCATTCTGTTTTTCTGTTACAATAATCTAGACTAATCTCCAACCCCCAACACATTCGTCGTAAATAACTTTGAAGAACTACACTATATTTTATATATGTAGATATGTGAAACATAAACGCAAATGCATCTTGTCCTCTTAAGATTCTTTGAATTGCTTACCCAACTTCCCCATAATCGTGTGACCTTTGGCATGGATCTCCTCTTGCATAATTGGTCTAATTCCACCGCTTTTCCCATTTTGGTGCTCTTTAGCACCAAATTTCTGTTTATTTCTAAAATAAAATAGAAGAGGCATGATTAGATGGCAATTGTTCCCCCAAAATGACCTGAGGGTTTGAGTGGACTATAAGGTCAATATGAGCCAGCTGTGGAATCTGGCAACCAAAAAAGTTAATGCTATATTAGGATTCATTAAGTGGAATGAAGCTTCCAAGAATAGAGAGGAGATGGTCCCAACATATTCTGACTTTATCAAATCTCATCTGGAGGATAGAATTCAGTTCTGGGTACTATAGAAAAGAGAGGCCATTGAAAAGCTGGACAATATCAAAAAGAGGACAATTAAAGCAGTGAAAAGCCTAGACTTTGTGTCATGATTGAGAGAAAACTCAAAATGTATATGATAGCTGTCATCATGTATTTGAAAGACTGTTAAGTGCAAGAGGGATTAAATTAGTTCATATAACCCCTGAGGGCAAACAAGCCACAATGGGAAGACTTTGTAGGTGACAGGCTTTCAGAAGTGAAAACTCCAAATTATATCTTCACAATTAGCTAAAAGATGGAGGAAATAAGGAATCCCACTGTGTTTATTGTTTGTTGACTAATTAATTAATGTTTCACATTTAATTCAATAGAGCAAAAAATAAAAACAAAACCTGACTTAAAAGCTCCTTTCCAACAGGGTCTTTCCCAAGTATATATATTTTTTAAAAATATTCAAGATTCCTTAAAAGACATTACCAATACCCTTTTTATGTCTGGAGAGATATAAAATAGTTAAGGCACACTCATCACTGACCAGCCCAAAGTTCAAATTCAAGAAGAATTCTCTATTGATGATGGGGCCCTCACGATGCTGTTGTTTTCAAATTACATTGTGCTAATTATGTCAAACCCTAGAATGTTTCAGAACCTCCTGAACAAGCTTTTAAGTACTTAAAATAATTTGGCCTAACCATTCATACAGGAAAAATGAAGCAGATGAAAAATGCCTGTTATCTAAATTATGACATGCAGTTAGATGGACAACTTATAGAGCTCATCCATCAGTATAAATATCTCAGACAGTAGTTGCAAATGAATAATGTTGGGATCTGAATTAAAGAGGAGGATAGCAGGCTGGATAGCTATGGGGAAATTGCAAAGCTCATTTAATGACCTCTTACTTCACCTTGAAACAAAGACCCTGTCTTTTCAATACTAATACTCTTCCAATGCTTATATAGCTGTGGATCATGGAACACATTGTCTGAAGAATTAGAAAGGAATATGGCTCAGGGGTAATAGAGAAGTCCATGGTGGGTGTGATCAGGCCACAATGCATAATAACTAACAAACCAGGAAGTCTGTCAATAAGTCAGTACTCAGGAACTGTACTAAATCCTGAGGATATAGAGGAAGGCAAAAACATGATTGCTGCTGTTAAAGAGTCCACATTGTAATAGTAGAAACATATGTAAATAATTAGGTACCTATTCAAGATATACACATACTCACATAGATCATATGTTTATACATGTGTATACACACGTTGTATGTATACATGTGCATTTACAACATATGTGTATATACACATGTAGCATAAACATATACATGTATTGTGTTTGTGTGTGTATACATAGACATGCACACATATAGACATATATGTAGTAATCTCAGAGGGTTACAGACCTCATGGGACCTCTATTTTGGACATAGAATGTATCAGAGGATGGGATTTTAACCTATATCTTACTGAGTTCATGTCAATTTTCTATCATCTTTACAACACTATCCCTCATACAAATAAATGTAAAATAAATTTTGAGGACAGTACTAACAACCAAGGGGAATGATATGAGTCTGAAAGGAAAGTAGGGATTCTAAGAGGTAGAGATGAGGAGGGAGAACAGTTGAGGCATAGGAGATTGTGTGAAGACACAGGTGAGAGAAACAGGAGGATGTAAATTTATAAGAAGTTTAGAAAAGTAGGAAGGGGCCAGGTCATGGAGGTATTTAAGCACTAAACAAAGAGTTTTATATTTGATTCTAGGTATAATAGGGTGCCACTGGAGTTGATTGGATTGGAGGGTAGGGTGTGACATGGAAGACCCACTTGACAGCTGAATGAAGGCTAAGCTGGAGCAGGGAGAAATCTGAGGCAGGGAAACCAACCAGCAGGCTATTGCAATTAGTCCTTAGATGAGTGGTCACCTAAACTGGTAGAGTAAGTTTCCTCCTTACACTGGAGTTCTCCACACCAGTAGGATCAAAGGTCCAGGCTCTATCCTGTCTTTAGTCTATATATGAGATAAGAGGAACACAATTAAACTCAGTATAATAAAAATTTATTAAGCATAAAAGGCACAATTTATACACGATGAAAATAAAATATTCCTTGATCTCAAGAAGCTTATAATCTATTAGGGAAATAAAATCGAAAAAAAATTAAATTATTTAACATATATACACACATATACATATACACATATGTACACATATATGAATGTGTGTGTATGCACACACACAAAGACAAAGCAAGCAGTTTCAAAAGCAGGAGAGTGCTAATCAGTGGTCAGGGGAAGTAATCAGGAAAGGTCCCCATGATAGAGGTGACACCTGCACTACCCTTGGAAGGAAGCTAGGAATTCTGTGAGATGGAGGTGAGGAGGGGAGATTATATTCCAAATCTGGAGGACCATATGTATGAGAGACCCAGGGGCAAGAACAAAACCAATCACACTATAGCCTGGGACAAAGACGCTCATTGTCATATGGGCACTGTATTAGAAAGTCCTTTTGGCCCACACTCTCCTCTCCATGCACCAGATCTCTCAGATGCACAGGTATTTAAAGCCAAAAGGGATCATGGCTATCACCTGGTCCAACTGCTCTTCATTTGATGAGTGAGAAACAGAAACACTGTTAAGTGTTTTACCCAAGATCTCCCAGCTAGTGTAAATGGCAAAGTCAATAGAGACCTGACCATGGTTACATTTTATTGGGGAAGAGTAATAAGGAGAGTGAATGTTCTCAGAAATAACTGTGGGAAAGAGGACCAACTTAGTAGCAGCTGTAACTTTTGATGAAAGGCTCTGCTAAAATCACACCAAATATTTGTTTAATGGCTTCTTTTAAAATAATAAAAACACCCCATCATAGCTGTGGCTTTTGAATTTTGGTGTTAGTGCCCAAATTAAAAACACAGATAGCAAGCTGAATCTAGAGTGCCTGCCACAATGACTCTATAATCCTTCACAGCTGTCTGACTTAGAAAAGAGAGGATATGAGTGGTGGGTAACAGAAGGGGATGAAGAGAGAAGGGGGGAGGGATGAACAAGGACAATAACAGTTAGAATCAGCTCAGTCCTTGATCTTCACCCAATGAAAACAATTCATAATGCCCCTGAAGGAATAACATTTGGCCTATTGCACAGTAAGATAACCAAAATAATACACAAATAGTGAGGTTACACTGGATCATGTGAATCAGTGTAAAATGTTCTAGGAACAAGTTAACAGCATGAATTGATGCTGATGGAAAAGAAAACTGCATGGAAAAATCATTTAGAAATGATTTAAGGAATATCTGAGGAAGCAAAAAAAAGGAACATCAAAATACACTAAAAATGCCTGCATTCAGAAGGGACAAGGCAATTATTTTTTGCTACTGTGTTAAATTTAATATGCACTTAAAAAAAACAAAGTATATAGAATAGAGGTTGTGGTTTCATATATAATCCTTGTTTTGTTCTTGTTTGTATATTAGGCTGTTTGTATTTGTTGACTATTAAATTTATAACAAAAAATTAAATAATCTGAGAAGGGGAAAAGGAGAAATGATAGATTAGAAAAATAAACAAAGGAGTTATTCCAAAGGAAAACAAAGGGTACTTTCTGACAAGAATGATGCAAAGGCCCCCTGTAAGAATGTGTACCAGAGGGAGAGAGAACAAGGACATAATCACGTAAAGAATAGGAAGCTGGCACGAGTTCAGAATGCCTGTTTGCTTGTTGGTCCTTAGACTCATTAAGTATGTCAATACAGCATTGAAATAAATGTGTATCATTAATGAACTCTCTCTCTCTCTCTCTCTCTCTCTCTCTCTCTCTCTCTCTCTCTCTCCCTGCCCCCCCCCCCGCCTCCCTCTCTCCCTCTCTCTCTCACTCTTCTCAGATTGATAGCATCAACATAACATAAAGAGAACAAAAATAGTCTGGCTTGTATTATAGGAAGCAAGAAAAAAAAAGTTCTTGAATTTAGAGGTTCTGGAAATGGCTCTCTCTGCAACAGTATGTTTTCCATAACAATTGACCAAAGTTAATCTGAGGTAGCATTTATATGGGATGCTGTGTATTAAAGTGGAAAGAACACTAAGTAGAGGTCAGAAAGCCTGAATCCTGATCCCATTTATTGCCACCTCTTTGCTTTTTGACAGTGAGTAATTCACTTAAACTTTCAGAGGCATCTGCAAAAAATATGGGCAATAATATTTGCCCTACCTCTATCACAGGGTAGCTAGGTGGTGCAATGGTTAGAGTGCTATTGGGCCCAGAATCAGTAATACTCTTCATGAGTTCAAAACTGGCCTCAGGCACTTACTAGCTGTGTGACCCTAGGCAAGTCATTTAACCTGGTTTGCCTTAGTTTCCTCATCTGGAAAATAATCTGGAAAAGGAAATAGCAAACCACTCCAGTATCTTTGCAGAGAAAATCCCATATGGGATCACAAAGAGTCAGACACAACTAAACAATACCTTTATTACACAGTTGATGCAAGAGTCCATCAAGATAACATATGTGAAAATATTTGTAAGCTTTTATATGAACATGAGCTGTTTTTTACTGAATATTCTGAATCAATACAACTGCATAAAATATTTCTCTGGTGTTCACTTAGGCACCACATCTATGTACAATATAGTAAGTCTGAGTATATTGTACATATAAGTACTTTAGAGTTTGCAAAACCATTTACACACACCACCCTGTGAAAATAGTCTAATCCTATAGTTGCCACCTGAAGTTTTGTGTGAGAGGGGCTAAGAAGTCAGAGCAATATGAGCATGTGGAAGTAGTGAGTTGAGACAAGTTTGGCCTTATTTTGTCTGTGACAAGGAGAAAAGATATAGTATCAAGTTTCCAGGATGTGGGACACCATTACATGAAGATCCCAACCAGCTTGGAGCAGGACTCCTGGATTTTTGTCATGGAAGTTTATGGAAGCTTGTGAGGAGCCGGTTGTGATAATGGAAGGGAAGGCATCCTGTTTAGTCCACTTCCCAACTCTGATGTCACAGACAAGGAGATGTCAATTATCTAAGGAAACTAAAGGTTTTTTTTAACCTTCACAGTTGTGAGCACAGAATGCTTTAGATCAAGGGTGGGAACCTGCAGCTTTGAGGCCACATGTGGCCCTCTAGGTTCTCAAGTGTACCCCTTTGACTGTTTGGATAAAAAAAATCTAGTTTAAAAACAAAATGTAATTACCTTTAAACTAATTGAGTTAAAGAACCTATTGCTTTTAACATTAACTGATTTGTAAAAATTTTTTATGATATTTCAGATATGAGTAGGTTCAGTAAGGGGGGGGGTAGTATGGATACAAGACAGGAAGATACAGCATTTCGGGGGAAGAGGAACTCTCTTCCGAAAACTAACCTCTTTTTTAAGTTTAGTTTCTATATTTGTTCTCCCCTCCCACACCCCAGACTATAAGATAGACATAACCAAAATAGCACATAGGATTGTGAAATTCCAAAGAAATTTTAATTTTTAGCCTCTAAAGAGGAGAATAGGGGGCAGAGTCAAGATAGCTGAGTAAAAACAGGAATTCCTTGTGGCTCTGGCTCCCACCTCCTCCAATTCATGTAAAATTGAACAAATCTGAACAAACTCTTGGGCTATAGAACCCACAGAATGATACAGAAAAGCTAACCTTCCACTGAGGACAGCCTAGCAGGCTGGCAGAAAGAGGCCAGTTCAGCACTCTGGGAGCCCAGCCCCAGGCCAGCCAGATGTTTTAGCCTCAGGGCAGGCCTGACCAACCACTGGCTAGAGAGACTTCAGATCACCAGCAGCTGTGGCAGCTTGCAGAATTATCAACACATAGAGGCTAAGGCCAAAGTGAGAGGTTAATGCAGTATGGACTTTGGGATCCAGTACTTCGGGAGTTTGGTCGGCCTTTGCTCTGAAGTGAGAAGTGGCTGAGGCGCAGTGGCCATGCAGCCACTGCCATATAGCAGCTTCAGCTCCTGGCCTGCAGACTCTAGGGGAACCAAGCAACCAGTCTGAGGAGTAATTGCTCTTGCTTTAACCTGCTAGGGGCACCCAATTAATACCTTCAGCAGCTGAGAAAGCCCCACCATTTGATAGAAATCTATCCTGTCTGGTAGCAGAGTCCTACTGTGGCAAAAAGCCCAAAAGTCAAGTAATTGAGTGGCAACATGAGTTAACGAGGGAAGCAAAGCAAACAGAGAAATCGAACTTTTGATTCCTATTTTGGGGACAAAAACGATCAAAGCATGGAACAGGAGGAAGATAATAAATCAGAACTCCTGCACCAAAAGCTTGCAAGAAAAATACGAGCTGGTTACAGGCCATCGAGGAGCTTAAAAGGGATTCTGAAAATCAAATAAGAGAAGTGGAGGAAAAATTGGGAAGAGAAATGAGAATGATGCAAGTAAATTATGAAATGAGAGCCAACAACCTGACTTAAGAAAATAACACCTTTAAAAGTAGACTAACTCGAATGGCAAAAGAGGCTCAAAAAGGCAATGAGGAAAAGAATGCCTTAAAAAGCTGAATTTGCTAGATGAAAAAAGAATCTCAAAAGCTCACTGAAGAGAATCATTCCTTCATGATTAGATTGGAGCAAATGGAAGCTAGTGACTTTATGAGAAGTAAAGATACTATTAAACAGATTCAAACAAATGAAAAAATAGAAGGCAATGTGAAATATCTCATGGGAAAAACCACTGACCTGGAAAATAGATCCAGGAGAGATAATTTAAAAATTATTGGACTACCTGAAAGCCATGATCAAAAAAAGAACCTAGAAATCATCCTCCAAGAAATTCTCAAGGAAAACTGCCCTGATGTTTTAGAACCAGAAGGCAAAATAGAGGTTGAAAGAATCTACCTCAAAAAGATCCCAAAAAGAAAACTCTTAGGAATATTATAGCCAGGTTCCAGAGTTTCCAGATCAAGGAGAAAATATTATAAGCAGCCAGGAAAAAACTATTTGAATAGTGTGGAAACACAATCAGGATAACATAGGATCTGGCAGCTTCTACACTGAAGGATCAAAGGGCTTGGAATATGATATTCCAGAGGTCAAAGGAGCTGGGATTAAAACCAAGAATCACCCACCCAGCAAAACTGAGTATCATGTTTCAGGGGAAAATATGATCATTCAGTGGAATAGAGGATTTTCAAGTATTCCTGAAGAAAAAACCAGAGTTGAATAGAAAGTTTGACATTCAGATACAAGAAGCATGAGAAGGTAAACAGGGAAAAGAAATCATAAGGAACTTATCAAAGTTGAACTATTTACATTCTTACATGGAAAAACTATAACTGTAACTTATGAAACTTTTCTCAGTATGAGAATAGTTGAAGGGAATAAAAATTTATATATATATATATATATATACATACATACATACATACATACACACATACATATATACATATATGTGTGTATATACACACATATATATCTCTATAAGGGGGCATATGGGCATATAAATACATATGTGAATGTGTGTATATATGCCTACAGGTATACATAGACAGAGGGCACAGGGCTAATTTAATAGGAAGGGATGATACTTAAAAGGTGAAATTAAGAGATGAGAGAGGAATATAATGAGAGGAGATGGGAAGAGACAAAATGGGGCAAACTATCTCATATAGAAGAGGCAAGGGAAAATGGTTACAGTGGAGGGGAAGAACAGGAAGGCAAAAGGGAATGGGTCAACCTTATTCTCATTAAATTTGGCTAAGGGAGGGAATGACATACACACTAAATAGGGTATCTCACCCTACAGGAGAGTAGGGGAGAAAGGGATGAGAGGGGGGATGATGGAAGGGATGGCCGTCTGGGGGGAGAAAGAAGTTGGAAGAACCCACTTTTGAAAAGGGACAGGATCAAAGTAGAGAATAGAACAAGTGGGAGGTGGGATAGGAGGGAGGGAGATATATTCAGTCTTTTACAATATATCCACTATGGAAATGTTTTGCATAGGTACACATGCACAACCTATATTGAATTGCTTATCTTCCCAGTAAGGGTGGGTGACAAGGGAGGAAGGGAATGAATCTGGAATTCAAAGTTTTAAAATCAAATGTTTAAATATATATGCTGTTATTGATATTATTTGATATGTAACTGGGAAATAAGATATACAGGCACTGAAGCATAGAGATTCCCCCATGCTCTACTGGAAAATTGGAGGGAGGATGGGGGAAGATATGGGAGAGAGCAGATTGGAGGAGGGAATATCCAGTGGGATTACTATTTTGGGGTGGTGGGTAGGGGAAAAACGGGGAGAAAATTTGTAACTCAAAATCTTGCAGAAATGAATGATGTAAAGCAGAAGTTAATAAAGCATTTGATTAAAAAAGAATAAAGGGGAGGATAGCTATGAGTATATTTTATATTCTCTTCATTACTCAGTATACCTCATTACTCAGAATCCAAATATGAGACTATAAAATTACAGATTATTGAAATATGTGGAAAATTCCAAGAAGTAAGTGTACACACTAAAATAGTAGTCTGCTTAACTATTGTAATTTATTGTGATCTGAATTAATTCATTTCAATCCAATTCAATTCTATCCAACAAGGGTTTGTTAAATGCCCAGTATGTACATGGCCCTGTGTTAGACATTAGGGATTCAAATTCAAAATCAACACACATCCTTGCCCTCCTTTTCTACTGGGAGATACAACTGTTTAAAGAACTAAGCAAATATTAGATCATATGAGGAGAGAAAGAGAACTAGCTCCTAAGGAGATCAAGAAAGGCTACATGTCACGAAGTGCCTGTAGTGGCTTGCTTAGGAGGAGATCCTTGAAGGAAGCTAAGGCTTCTAAGTAATATTAGTTGAGGAGGGACACAGCTTGTGCATAGACACAGAAATGTAATATGAAATGAAGAATTTTGCTAACAGCACATTCAACTAGTTTAGCTGGAATCAGGGGTGTGTTGGAGCCAATCCAGATCTCTCACAAGAACCAATTGCTAGATGTTCACTGTGAGCATTTATGCCTCAGAAATCAGGCATTTATTTATTTGTTTGTTTGTTTGTTTTGTTTGTTCGTTTATTTATTTATTGTTGTCTACTCTGGACTTAAGAAAGTAAAGAAATGTTAATATTGCATATTAGATTTAAAAGTATATCAAACCTACATCTCCCTTTCCTCCTCCTACCCCCGAAGCTGGTTATTAAACATTTATAGGTATGCTACTGTCAGGAATGTAAAGTGTATGAAAGAGAGTAGTATGAAGTAAGTCTCAAAAGGAGGACTGGAGCCAGACTGGAATCACTGAATTTGTGGGTAGATTCATCCAAGTCTTCAATCATTGATCTTTTGTTTCTGAGATAGTTATGCTGGAATGTAGCTGGATTTCAAAATCTAGGTTTGTGACTGGTACAATTATATATTTGAATAATTATAAGCATAAGAAATTATCTATGGTTTTAAGTCAGACCTGCTTTCATAGAATTTTATGGGGCATCTATAAAAAAACACTTCTAAACCTGATTGCAGCAGAAAATTCAGTTCATCTGATTCACGACCATTGGTCTAGAAGGGCCTTTTTTACATGCCAAAGCCATAGAAAAGGTGGCTCTGAAATTCCCATGAAGTGGAAAGAATGAATGTTTTGATGCCCCTTTGGGTTAGCAGATGTCATATAGATCCAGTGCACTTCAATAACTTGTATATCTGTTGAGTACAGGGAGAAGAGTATGAGAAACATAGTCATGTAGAAGCAGCAGCAAAATTGTCAGCAAACGGATACTTTTTGATTCAGAAGTGGTTTTTATCAGCATTGGGAGCTTCTCATATGAAAACTACTTTAATTGATTCAGAGAGACAGGAGATGAAACATTTTAAACTCCTTTTCTTAGAGAGTTGCCCAGCACACTGAGATTTTCCTACTAAGCCTGGGTCTCCCTGAATCCAAAGTTGGTCCTTTAGCCAACAGTACAGCAGGGCATTTCCATATCAATAATTCACATTTATGGAGTATTCTGAATTTTCCAAAGCACTTTATGTACAGATTAACTACATTACTAGATGAATCTGTTGTGAACAATGTGATGAAACATTTTCTGTAAATATCCAGATAAAGAAGTAGTTCTCAGATAATTTGTTTAAAACCTTCATTTTCTCCTGGAGGGATGCTACTTAGAATTTCAGATCTTATTTGTCCTTTGTAGTAAGAATGTCTTTAGCAAAGCTCTGAAAAATTCATTTGAGCTTGGGAGTTTACTGAATAGGATATTCCCCTAAATATCACCAAACTGTGAATGAAAACCCTGGATGATTGCAACCATCCTACTCTTCATTAATTTTCAGCTAAAGTTAGTCATAACTTGCCCTAGTCTTTCACTATTTCTAATCCTATACTATCCAATATTTAGCCAATTTCTTTTCAAATTCTAATCAGATTACCACTTGCTTTTTTTGCAGTTATATGAGACTTTTTGGAATGTGTTTTTGTACATATGGGGTCATTTTGCTCTCAGGTGTATACTATGCAATTCTCATTTACTTTCTAGGTTAGTATCCCCACCCCACCCCCAATTTATAGAATCATACCAACCATCTTGGTTTTATGACTCGTTGTTAGATGTCAAGACTCTCCAAAGCCTGAAAATTATCTGGACCTGAGAACTAAACATAGTGTACAATGGAGGGGGTTGGCATGAGTTATGGGCTATAAATTATCAAGTGGCTAGAGATGATAGCCCCCTGGTAATAATATTCTAAGATTATGAACAAATTTAAGGAAGAAAATACTTTAAGCAGGGGAAAATGGCTAGAGATACACAGCCTCTGATAAGGAAGAGCCTAAGTGGGGAAAATTAAGCGTGAATAGGGCAGAAATGGGTTGTAGTATAATTGGATTTATAGAATTGTAACTTACCCTTGATCTCCTTTTTAAGCATTATTGCTGAAACCCCTCAAGAATTGTTATAACAAATGTCTGTGTGGCATATTTAAGTATATAGGGTCATGAAAAGTCAGGGACAAAGAAAGAAATTATCCATAAATCATAAAATTCAAGTAATGCTATGGAATGATAGGAAATGACATCAACCTAATGGCCAGATTTACAAACAGCTAATAGAAAGAGTGGAGATGGGAGCCAAGATGGCAGAGTAGAAATAGCACATCCAAGGCTCTCTCCCCCCAGATTGCCTCCAAACTATGTAAAAGGGGACTCTGAACAACTTCTGGAGCCCCAGCACCCAAAGGATGACACAGAGAAGATAACCTCCCGCTGAGGACAGCCCAGCAGCCCTGCAGGAAGGACCACAGCAGTGCTCTGGGAGCCGGCAGCACAGTGCGCAATGTGGAGAGCTGAGCCCAGTCCAGGTCCGCATGAGCCGAGGTTTTAGTCCCAGAGCGGCCGGGCCAGCAGCCAGCTGGAGGGACTCCAGAACACCAGCAGCTGTGGCGATTCCAGAATGGTCAACACAAAAATGCCTAGGACAAAGTGAGAGGTTAGTGCCCTATGAACTTTGGGACCAGTATTTGGAGACACACCATTTTGCAGTTTTCAGTGGCAGCTCCAGCTCCTGGCCTGTGAACTGTAGGGAGATCCAGCGATCGGTCTGGGGGTGGGGGGTGGGGTAATCGCTCTTGCTTTAACCTCCCTGGATCTGGATTGTGGTCTGGGGGGGAGGTCGTGGGGCAGGTTTCCAGCTTACCAGAAACAAAAGCTGTCCCCCCACACATTCGGGACGAAGCTCCCCTGTCTGGTGGCAGAGTTCTACTGTGGCAACAAGCCCAAAAGTCAAGTAATTAAGTGGCAACATGCCAAGGCAAAGGAAACAAAATAAACAGAAAAATGAAACATTAGACTCCTATTTTTGGGGCAAAGAGGATCGAAGCATGGAACAGTCAGAGGACTGTGAGGTCAGAAATCCTGCTCCAAAAGCCCCAAAGGAAAATATGAGCAGGTTACAGGCCATAGAGGACCTTAAGAAGGACATTAAAAATCAAATAAGAGAAGTGGAGGAAAAATTGGGAAGAGAAATGAGAAGGATGCAGGAAAAGTATGAAATCAGGGTCAACAGCCTGACTGAGGAAAACAACACCTTAAAAAATAGACTAACTCAAATGGCAAAGGAGG
Organism: Gymnobelideus leadbeateri; assembly: GCA_011680675.1. Lineage (NCBI taxonomy): Eukaryota > Metazoa > Chordata > Mammalia > Diprotodontia > Petauridae > Gymnobelideus > Gymnobelideus leadbeateri. The sequence continues at coordinate 38,321 of WOXC01001528.1, forward strand.
CCCAAAAGGGCAATGAGGAGAAGAATGCCTTAAAAAGTCAAATTTGCCAGATGGAAAAAGAATCTCAAAAGCTCACTGAGGAGATTCATTCCTTCAGAGTTAGACTGGAGCAAATGGAAGCTAATGACTTTATGAGAAATCAAGATGCTGTTAAGCAGATCCAAACAAATGAAAGAATAGAAGGCAATGTGAAATATCTCATGGGAAAAACCACTGACCTGAAAAATAGATCCAGGAGAGATAATTTAAAAATTTTTGGACTACCTGAAAGCCATGATCAAAGAAAGAACCTAGATATCACCCTTCAAGAAATTCTCAAGGAAAATTGCCCTGATGTTTTAGACCTATTTAGAGGGCAAAATAGAGGTTGAAAGAACCACTGATCACCTCCTGAAAAAGATCCCAAAAAGAAAACTCCCAGGAATATTATAGCCAGGTTCCAGAATCCCCAAAGAGAAAATACTACAAGCAGCCAGGAAGAAACAATTTCACTATTGTGGAAACACAATCAGAATAGCACAAGACCTGGCAGCTTCTACACTGAGGGATCAAAGGGCATGGAATATGATATTCCAGAGGGCAAAAGAGCTGGGACTGAACCCAAGGGTCACCTACCCAGCAAAACTGAATATTTTGTTTCAGGGGAAAATATGGTCATTCAGTGGAATAGAGGACTTTCAAGCATTCTTGAGGAAAAAAACAGAGTTAAATAGAAAATTTGACATTCAGACACAAGAAGCAAGAGATACCTGAGAAGGTAATCAGGGAAAAGAAATCAAAAGGAACTCATTAAAGTTAACCTATTTACATTCCTACATGGAAAAACAATAATTATGATTGATGAAACTTTTCTCAGTATGAAAATAATGGAAGAAGGGTATATGGTCACATGAATACATATGTGAATGTGTGTATATGTTTACAGTTATACATGGATAGAGGGCATAGGTTGAATTTGTTGGGAAGGGATGATACTTAAGGGGTGAAATTATGAGGTGAGAGAGGAAAGTGGTAAGAGGAGACGGGGAGAGACAGGGTAGGGTAAACTATCTCATGTAGAAGAAGCAAGGGGAAGTGGCTGCAGAGGAGGGGAAGAATAGGAAGGCAAAAAGGCAAAACCATATTCTCATTGAAGTTGACTCAAGGAGAGAATGACATACATACTAAATGGGATATCTCAACCTGCAGCAGAATAGGGGGAAGGGGGATGAGAGGAGGGATGATGGATGGGAGGGCATTCTTGGGGGGGAGAGGAGGTTGGAAGTGCCCACTATAGAAGAGGGACAGGATAAAGTAGGGAATGGACCACGTGGGGGGTGGGATGGGTGGGAGGGAATTATAAGCAGCCTTGTACAATATATCTATTATGGTAATATTTTGCATAGCTAGACATGTACAACACATACTGAATTACTTATCTTCCCAGAGGGAATGGGTGACAAGGGAGGAAGGGAATGGATCTGAAATTCGAGGTCTTAAAATTAAATGTTTCAAATATATATAAATACTATTATTAATATTCTTTTGCATGTAATTGGGAGATAAGATGTACAGGCATCGGGCACAGAGATTCACCCTGCTCTAATGGAAAAGTCAAAGGGGGTAAGGGAGAAGATATGGGAGAGAGCAGGATGGAGGAAGCGATATCTTGTGGGACTGTTATTCTGGGAGGGTGGGTAAGGGAAAAACGGGGGGGGGGGGGAATTGTAACTCAAAATCTGGCAGAAATGAATGATGTAAAACAGGAGTTAATAAAGCATTTGTTTAAATAAAAACAATACCATGACAGGAAAAAAATAAAAAATAAAAAAATAAAGAGTATTTATCTTAATAGGCTAAAAAAAGAAAAGAGTGGAGATTATTTTGAAGCAAGGATTTCATACTATAACACTGAGAGACAAAAGTAGAGACTGCCAAACCATGGCAAGCTCCATAGCTAAGGTCATGGACTACTTTTCACAGTCACCAAGGAGCATTTATTGAATAATATAAAGCAGTGATGTAAATAGAAATGGGATCAAATAAACCACATATGAGGCTTCTCTGTGGACCACATATTGATTTTTTAAAAACACATTAACATTATTTGTGTTCTACTGTATTTTAATTTATTTTGTTAAATAATTCCCAATTACATTTTAATATGCTTTGGTCACACTTGAGAGCATTGGGCAGGTCATATGTTTGACACCTCTGGTGTAGAGTCTTATACTGGTCTACCATGGAGGAGTATTAGCATACTAAGTGGATTCTCAATCTAATCTCTAAAAGTAAATTCAGTGCAAGAGAGCCTTTTTGGCAATGCACATGGATATTACCAAAGTATCATACTACAAGATCATAGCATGATATCCTATTGCACTAATTAGTTCATTTAAACCTAGGGGTCATTTGATGCCCACTGAGATGCATATGATTCCCTTCTCTTTAGATTTAAGAAGTTTATTTTAGACAAATGCTTATTAGTTGAATCACAATTGTCCTAAACCTCTCAGTGAAGAAATTTCCTAACCTTTAGGCAGAGACTGGGTTCTCTACCTAATGCTGTATTTATAGATATTTCTACTCAACAGTCTTTTTTTAAAAAGGCACTGGGTTTGTTTTTTTTTTAATTGAGGCAAAATTCAAATTATAGAAATATTTGGGTAAAGAAATAGAAAATTATATAGAAGTATCTATGAATAGACAAACATCAAAAGTTAGGGAAAGATTCAACCTTTTTTTCAGGTCCAAAAGACTCTTAGCCCAAGTCTTTTGCTTTGAGATGCCTGTGGAGTCACTGACCCTCTTTGTTATCTTCATTCTCTTCCACAGTTCTGCCCTACATTTGTTCTTCAAGGCTGTGACAGAATTCCGTGGTTGTCCCAAACTCTCCATTGACTCAGGTTCTTTAGCTCAGAGGTGTCAAAGCTCACTGCCTACAGACAGCAAATAGCCTACAAAGCTATTTATGTAAGCGACATTAAAATGTGATTGGGAAATGCTTAACAAAATAAATAAAAATATAACAAAATAGATAATGTTAATTTGTGGTTTTCTAAGTCAATATGTGGCCCACAGGGATCCATTTTTATTTGATTTTGACATCACTGGTTCAATTTAATAATTTACAGATGCTCTCTGGAGTGCAGCCAAGTTTCCTTAATATATGTAAACATGACTCACATTCAGTGTCAATAGTTCAAAGGACTTTTTTTCCTTCTTTCCTTCCTTCCTTCCTTCCTTCCTTCCTTCCTTCCTTCCTTCCTTCCTTCCTTCCTTTCTCCCTTCCTTCTTTCCTTCCTTTTCTTCCTTCTTTTCTTTCTTTCATTAGCCTAAGGTTTATGAGAGATTATTTGGGTATCATCACTTTAAGTGCAGTGGGGTTAAATAAATCCTCTTTTTACCTTGGTAGTAAATGGTAGTAAATTCATTCTACCCCTACATTTCCCCACTAGTTTTTTTTTTTTTTTACTATTTTCTGTTCCCAGAAAATATACTGGAGTATTTTTGGCAAAGTCCATAGTCACACATCTTGGAAAGCTCTTTAATGAGTTGGAGGAGGTTTTATAGTATCTGTCTCAAATGCCTTTTCCAGTGTTTTGTAATAAGGGACCTCAGGAAAAATCTATGTGGCACAGTTTATAAATAATTCTGGTAATTAATATTCTTCAACACTTCCAAATAAATGAACGATACCACTTACCAAAACGATATCATTTTACAAAGTTCTCTCGTAGATTATAGCCTTCCTTGTTGCTTGCAAAGAAGGTGTTCTTCAACCCTAAAACAATAAAAAAGAAAATGAAAATAAAGGTTCTTTGCTCAGAGGGAAAGCTTGTACCCTTAAGAATTCCTTAAGTTTCTGGGGCTCTCACTATGGGGAATAGGGATCTAGTGCCAACTAGAAGTAGCTCTCTTGCCATTAGATGAGAAATAAAACTGTCTTCAGTGAAAAATTCTTCCATGAGTCATTCATTATAGAAGGGCATCCAACTGAGATCTGGAAATATTTTTTTAGGTATCTCTTTCTATTCAGGGTACACTAAATTTTCTATTACAGTTGTCATACCACAGGTGATTACTTGTGAAGCCCAGGTAAATTTCCTCAGTATCTATTCAAAAGTGCACACCAAATCCCTCCAAAGGTTCCCCATCACTACAATGGCAACCCCACTGGAATTTCAAACTTGCCCAATAAAAAGGACAAAAAGACTTAGTTAGAGACAATAGAAAACAGGCTCATTTATTTAAGCCTTGGACATATGTTAGGCACCAGTGGGTGGCCCCAAAATGAAAGGGAATGATATTTACTCTGATGGATTCCCACACAATGTAGTCCATTTAAAAATTTTCAGATCCTGATTTCAACTCCCATTCCTACAGATGGTTCTTTGGGACTCATTAAAAAGCTTACATTTCCCCTTCATAAGTCTAAAGGTATTGCTTAGGATTTGCAAGGTGACTATCTAAAGCAGTGGTTCCTTCTTAAACTGGGATCCATAGACTACCAAAAGCTTTGTGGATAGATTTCAAGAGGTTCATTAACCTGGGAACCTTTAATATTTCAATAACTATCTTAATATAATGTGTTTCCTTTTACAATTTTATGTATTTTCTGTTTCTACATTTTAAAGAGTTCTTCTGAAAAGGAGTTCATGGGCTTCACTCTACTGCCAAAAGCATCCATGACACACACAAAAATTAAAAACCCCTGCTCTAATGCCAGTGATTTGAGTACTCACTGGTGTGTTTCTTTCCAAGGTGACCAGTTTAGAATTATTTTAATCAGCCAGCCTTAAGTAGCTTTAAGAAAAGAATATTTAAGATAAGGATAGTTGGTATAAAATACTCCACAAAAATTTCTGATATACTCTGCCATAATTACATAGAGTCCAAGGGAAAGTGGGCTCCAACTTCACAAACATACATGGCAAACAAACAAAAAATGCAGCTCCTTAGTTGGTGAAATTTTTTTCTCCTATTTGTGATGTGCTCAAAAATTTTCCTTTGAGTTTGGTGAATCATAATCCATCTGTCCTTGGCCCCTGATGTATATGCTACTGCCAGCTGATCCAGATATGTGACTAAGACCCTGATGAGAAGGTTGGAAGCTCAAATCCTCCAGAAGAGGGGTGGGTAATGTGTGACCTAGAGGCCACATGTGACCTTCTAGGTCCTCAGGATCTAAACTTCACAGAATAAGTTCTTCTATTAAGGGATTAATAAATTATAAGTGGATTTTTTTTGGTGAGGCAATCAGGATTAAGTGACTTGTGCAGGGTCACACAGCAAGTAAGTGTCAAGTTTCTGAGGCCAGATTTAAACTTACATCCTCCTGACCCCAGGACTAGTACTCTATCCACTGCACCACCTAGCTTTCTTTTATTAAGGTAATTGATTCTGTGAGGTTTGGATTCAGTCAAAGTGCTTCACTTGAGAACCTAGAGGGCCACATGTGGCCTTGATGCCACAGATTCCCCACTCCTGTTGCAGACCCTTTAAATCCTATAAAAACCCACGCCAACCAAAGAAGAGGTAATAAGAACTGGCCAAGGCCAAAGGTAAGGCCTGTCTTTTACCCCCAGGAAGTTATTCCTCAGTGCTGTGCTAGAAAACCACACTTGATCTAACCTCTAGAAAGAATTTCAACTTGATTAATAATGTATACATACCACCTGGGATGTGGCCAAATTTCCTTAACTTATCTGAATACAATTGTTGTGTTAATACCACAGTTCCAAAGACTTTTCACATTTAGTCTAGTGTCTATGACTGCAATTGTTTGATTAGGTATCTTATTATTTAAGGGGATATGGAAGAGTAAATAAATCATCCCATTCTTATGTATATAGCAATTAATTCTCTGGCCCAATATCCCAGAGTCATTCTAGTCATAATGCTCCCTCAGTGTCCTAAAAGTACCAAATTGTTTTGAAATTTTCTCTTTTCTAACACTTTAGGCCCAAGACCTCATCAGTTGTACTTCTTCCAGTGTTAGATGCCAGGGTTAGCATTCCAATTCCATTTAACCACTTAACATCTAGTAGGAATATTTACTTTGAAGATATTCCAGCAACAAAAGTACAAACATTTCCTACCAACACCTCAAAGGCACTCTCTTCCCTACAACTTCAGTCTCTGGGGACAATGGGCTCAAACTTACCTGGGTTTCTACATGACGTTGGTTCAGCCAAGTTGATCTCATTCAGCATTGCAGCTACAAGAGTTCTTATCTCTGATACCATTGGAGCAGGATCCCCTAGGTCACTTTCAAAGGTCACAAAACCACTAATCACTTATCAAGGTATCAATGCTAAGTTTGCTGCAAAATCTGGATGCTTTAGAACAATGGAATAACACTTTCCTTTCACCTAAAATGAAATAATAAGTGCCCAGTCAGGCAAAGAATGCAAGTCTATATTCACAGGGCCATACATCCTCAGAAAGCAAGAGATCCAAGGCCTTTCACCTTACAGCATTGTCTCTTTCCAAATACTGTAAGCAAAGGAATCAAAGAGATCCATCAAAATCAGGCATCCAAATAGGAGTTAAAGAGAATGGCCAAGGCCAATTAAGGCCTTTGTAAGGGTGCTCCCACTTCTAGCTACACAAAAAAGGTTTCTTTAAAGGAGCCACATGGTCAGTACACCAGAACCAGTTATAGAATATCTATCTACACATACTCTATAGTCTCTTCCATTCCATGGCACCACTATTCTTTTGAATACAGGCTGCAAATCCAACCTGAGACACTTACTACCTGTGTAACCCTAGGCAAGTCACTTGACCTATGTTTGTCTCAGTTTCTTCATTTGTAAAATGGGGATAAGAATAGCACTTATCTCATAGGGTTGTTGTGAGGATCAAATGAGATCATATTTGTACAGTGCTTAGCACAACGCCTGGCTTGGTTTTTGAACCTATAAGCATTACATAAATGATAGTAGTAGTAGTAGCAGCAGCAGTACTAGTAGTAGTAGCAGCAGCAGCAGTAGTAGTAATAGTAGTAGTCACAGCAGCAGTAGTAGTAGCAGTAGTAGTAGTGGTAGTAGTAGTAGTAGTTGTTGTTGTTTTTATTGTTGTCCTACCCTGATGTTTCATCATGGCATGGGGACAACCCTGGATTCTTTGAAGTCTATGTCAGCAGAATGAGTGATATTAACTCTGGAACATCCTTCCTCTTGAGGTAAAAAGCTTCAGATATAGTTGTACTGGCTAGCTGTCATCTGGGAATGAACCTAGTCAGATTCAATGATACTCATGACAGGAAGGTTGATCACATGGCAATTCATATGTGGATTATAGCATGTCATGAATAATGTCTCCTGAGTAATAGAAAGGTTGAAATCTATGTCAATGGAAGGGGTCAGTGCTGATGTCAATGAAATCATGTATCTTTGAAGTGTTAAAGTGAAGAAAAGTGAAGAGAGAGAGAGCCAGGGAGAGAGAAAGAAGTGAAGCCTTTTCTTCCTGGCATGGTAACATCTTCATAGGCTGAATCATGACTGAAAACCTTTGTTTTGTCTTTTTAAATGGAAATTTTTAACTGGAATTTGAAACATATATCCTTTTTTACTTACTTTTTCTTTACCTATATTTTAGTTCTATTTGGGATATGAATATAGCACTCTTGTCAGGGGTACAAGTGCTTTAATTTAAATCATGTAAATAAATACATTTTAAATAAGCTTAGGCATTTAGCTAGGTTTTCTAAGATGAATAATTTCATTAGTATTCTAACAAAATTTGGGGTAGTCTGAATTTGCCTCCACCTCATACTCATTTTAGAGGTGAAGAATGCTGGGTGGTATATGTTGCCTTGAGTGTATTGGGGTGGAAGGTTTTTTGGATGTCTATGTGTGTGGCAGGGACTGGAGGTGTGGTTGGGGAGAATCTCTAATCTCACAGACACCTGCCAATTTCTATTTCCATTTTAATGATTACCCACTTGAGCATGCCTTTTAATGAAATAAGCCAGTCTAAAGTGAGATGAACAAAATTGTAATGAGTTCCAGTAAGTTGATACTCAAGTTCTACTCAGTTAATGCCTTACAAAGGGCATTGTATTGACCATCACACTTCATGCATGCCAACTGATAACAGGCCAGGTTGCTTTTTATTTATTTATTTGTTTTTCCCTTCCCTACTCCACCTTGAATTTCTATGTAGCATTTGTTGTTTTTTTGAACATATACAAAAGTTGTGATAATTTTGCAAAAGTCATTAATTTGTAAGACTGAATATTCTACCCTTAAAGGCTGTAAATTCTAAGTTGCTCTTTTGCTATGCAATGATCAAATTATTCTTTCATGCTTTGGCCAGTGTTTTACTTGCCCCATTACTACAATATAGCATAAATGGAAAGCTGGATGACTTGGTTCAGAAGATGTCAGTTTCAATCTTGACTAAGGCTTGTATTATCTCTGTGATGGTTTAAAGTCCCTAAACCCACTTCCTAATTAACAGGATGGGAATAATAGCACCTTCCTTGTAGAATTGTTGAGACTTGTTGAGATAGCATTGCATAGAAGAAGGAATGGTGGGTCATTGGAGCATAGACTTAGAGCTGGAAAGGGTCCTAGAGGTCATCTAGTCCAACCCCTTTCATTTTATAAATGAGGAAATTGAAACCCAGAGAAATTAACTGACCTTTCCAATGTCTCACTGGTAGTAAGTGTCAAAGGTGTTATTTGAAACCAGGCTCTCTTTCCACTGTGACACCCTGATGTGGAGTCTGGAAACCAACCTCAAACACAGCTGCGTGACTGTGGGCAATTTCTGAGTCTCAAATTCGTCATGCATAACATGAGAATAATAATGTCAGAGGTACTTATCCAATTGTTGTGAGGCAAGAAATAAGATATACACATTAAGTGCTTTGCAAACTTAAAAATGCTCCATAAATGTCAGTTGTTATTGCTGTTGTTATGTGAAAATACCTTGTAATGGGAAGGCACCATATAAATATATGGCATTATTTTTAGATGATGATGATTATGATGATGATGATGATGATGATGATGTGAGAGTGCTTGTTATTGGGAAAGCATCATATAACATAAAGTGTTATTTTTATAGTCTCACTCTGATAGCACATTTACTCCAAGAAAGGTTAGTTAGTTCATAGTAGTTTATTTGGTTCACCTTGGACAGCTTGACCATGTTGAGTGAACATTGAGTACAAGATTAAAAACGCCTTGTAAATAGTTAAGTAAATATTAGTTATCCTGAGTGATCATAAAGAACATTTTGTAAATTCCTGAAAACCCTAGTAACTACTAAGTAATACTCATATCTAGGATCAAGTGCGTTTTCAAGAGTAGGAAACACTGACCAGTGTTGGGGAACTGGCTGCACTCACTAAGTAAAACAAGTTCAAATAAATACAGATCCTTCAACTCAGATGACTGAAACAAAACACACGTTCCCTGGCTGAAGAGCAGGAGGGGAACTGCCATGCCTCAGCTTGGTGAATGTGGGTGTCCTGAATACAACAGTTCTCAGAGATTAGATTTTAGGAGGCTGATTTCCCCAGAGTGTATATTTGAGGGCAATACTTGTTCTGCCCTATGTTGCCTAGAATACAATGGCTTTCTATAAACACTAGGCAACCAGATTAGGAAAGAATAATTTATTATGTACTTTGCCCAGAACCCACAGACCAGGCAAATAATATTTCAACCTCTTGATTATCAACAGGCAAACCTATAAGTGGGGACTACCACAAATTAATATCAAGGCTCCAACATTTATTCCTACTTTCAACATCCCTGTGGCAGCTTTATCCCTAATCCCTTTTGGGATTAGATTTGGAGGCCTCGTTGTCCCTACTGCCATGCATGGAGTCCCTGCTCTTACAGTTCATCCAAAATGCCTCAGAAAAACAAAATTTACTCAGTCTTCTATTATCACTGATTGCCCAGATATCAGATGTTTCTTTTTCTCCATTTTCACGACAAGACCACTATGCCACTGTCATTCAGCAATCTTTTCAGTTTTACAATTCATTCCATTCTCTATATCATTGCTTAATTCAACTCATTTTATTCCTTATTTTTCCCAAGGGGCTCAGCCCCTGGATCAGTCTTTCTCTGTATCCCAAACAGCATCTTCATACTTGAGAACTTCCATATCCTTATTGACATAACACTAAAAATTTTGGTTTCTCAGTCAAGAAACCTCAGCTTCCATGTCTTTAAGGTATTGCAGACACTCATATGGACAACCATATTTTACTTCTTACAATATCATACATCAATGATAATGAATTCTGAAATTACCTTCTATGATCATGACTTGCTATCTCTTTTTCTGCTACACTTTCTAAAACTGTTCTTCATTATGTTATACCATTCCATTATATGTATTATGACTTACTTTTCCTCCCATCTGTCTTTAACCTATAGTTGACCAAACTATATATTTCTCTTTCTGTTAATACCTTGCTCCCTTTTCCTATCACAATTTATGTCTTAACATATCTTAACCCTCATTACCCCAGTTATCTATATTTTGCTCCTACTTCTGAGGTCCTAAATAATGCTGGATGTAGTGATTACAAATTCATGCTAGCTGAACTTAACTGGGTCACTGTTGCATGGCAATTAAAATTTTTTTATCTTATTTTACTCTTATCATACTGCCCAAATGGCTATTCCCTTCTCTTGCTTAAGCTTCTTCCATATATATATATATATATATATATATATATATATATATATATATATATATTACTTCAAAAGACCTCACATCCAAATTGACTACAAAAACTTGGTTTATCCACATCCCCTTCAAATATTGTCTTCCCCAATAGAATGTACGTTCTTTGAGGACAGGAATTGTCTTGCTTGTTTGTATTTTTATCCCTAACATTTAATATAAGTACATAGTAAGAATTTAGTAAGTAAAGTAAGTAAATTTAGTAAGTAATTTAGTAAGTAAGCACATAGTAAGAATTTAATAAATGTTACTTGACTGTTCATCTATCTATCTATCTGTCTGTCTATCCATCTATCTATCTATCCATCTAATCTATCTTCTCTGTTTGTTATGTCACCCCCTACCTATTTTCTCTTCTTTTCTCCATTCTTTGAGGAAGAAGCTACCCTCCTTTGAGCCAAGGCTACCCCATCACCTTTGCCTGTGATGTAATCCACTCCTTTCTCTTTTATGAATTTGATTCTTTGATCATTTTCACCATCTCCAATCTCTCCTTATCTACTAGCTTATTGCTTATAAATATCATATTCAAGTTTCCTGCAGCATTAAAATACACACACACACACACACACACACACACACACACTTCACCTTGTATTTGCAGCTCTGCTTGGTTGGAACTTAAGGAATATGATGCTCCACCCAGGATAAACTGATCAGCAGAAATCTCATCATCATACAATTAATTCAGTTTTGGATACTCAACACCTTACCAATTCCCTCAGTCTCTTCTTTGATTAGAGAACTAGAGGGCAGGACACTAAAGTCCTCCCAAACCTCTCCTTGATAAAGGGCTGGATCTGGATTCTCCAGCTAACTCTTCACTTTCCACTTGCAACTCTGCTTGGTTTGAACTCCAAGTACCCTGGGGTGTTCTTTCCTCCCCCTTTAACATGCACTCCTCCTGTCCCCCAGCCCTGCCTTTCAGTTTACTTTTCCATGTTGTCTTATCCCATTGGATTATAAACTCCTTGAGGGCAGGGATTATCTTTTTCTTAATTATATCCCCAGAGCTTAGCATAGTGCTTGGCACATAGTGAATACTCAATAAATGTTTATTGAATTTATTGACTTGAGACACATGAATACGTACACACATACAAGCATGCATGTACACAAAAACAAAACAAGCTTCACTGGACCCTGCCTCCCCCTTCAGCTGTAATCCATTATCTTTTAATAAATATCACAGACAAAACCCAAGAAAAACTTGTCTACACTCCATTTTTTCAAATCCCACTCACTTATTAGCCCTTTGCAAACAAGTTCCAGACTCCTTTACTGGAATAGTACCTCCCTCCCAGGCTTGTCATGAGGCTAATATAATTTGCTGTAGGTTGAAAGTCCTATATAAAGGTTAGCTATTATTTTGGGCTCTCATCCCTCCAAACCTGACTTTTCTCTGAACTTTCAAAATTTTTTTGAAAGTATCCAATCAATCAGTAAGCATTTAACTTAAAAATATATGCAGAAGGAAAGCAACCTTAGAGATATCTTTGACTTTTCCATCTCAATCACTCCCATAACCCCTAGTTGGCAAACAGTCTTGTCTTTTTATTTCCATAACATCTCTTATGTCAATCCTCTTCCCTCCATCCAAACAACCACTACCATGGTGCAAATCTTCCTTACTTCTTGCCAGAATTATTAATATATTTTCCTAATTTATTTCCCTACTTCTAGGCCTTTCTTTTCAATTCCCCTTCAACTAATCCTTCAAAATGCTGTCAAAAACAATCTTCCTAAATCACAGATCTGACCCTGTTACTCTCTGAACAAATAAATTCCTCCCTGTACCCTAAAGGATAAAATATAAACTCATCAGCTTGTTGTTTTTTTTTTTTTTACAAAGCCCTTTACAATCTAGCTAGAGATTTCCTTCCCAAACTTATTAGAACTGAATACTGCTCACATTGCCCCCTTTCATATTAGGCTTCTAAGTTCTAGTCAAGTAGACCCAGTATCTATTTCCCAAACTCAGGATTCTATCTCTTATCTTTATGCTTTTGCATATATTCTTCACCATGTCTCTGGCTCCTCTCCAGGGTTTCTTAAACATTTTTTACTTGCAACCCCTTCAGCACTTCTTAAACTATGGGTTGGGACTGGGATCAGGACCCAGAGTTTAAGAATTGCAGCTGTAAAAGATCATCTAGGTCCACCTGCTACATGAAACCTTTCCTGGTTCCCTGCCACTTCATACTAAATCAATGACCCTCTGTCTCTCTTCAGATTATCTTGTATTTATTTCCCATCATATCATCTAGATAAAACATGGTCCTTGGCTTCCATTTTGTCATTTTCCCTCCAGTACCCAGCACAGTGCCTTTCACATAGCAGGCATACAAAAAAGAGTTGGATAGCATTGTGGCATATAAAATTCTCATTTATGTGTATGTTCTATAACTCCCAGACTATAGACCCTTGCTATTTCCATACCAGAACAGTAAATGTAGGGAAGAACCTTTTCCACTCCTTTTACCCTATCACCAGGTGCCCATACACCATACAGCAGAGATATCAAACACACAGTCTTCATGTATCCCACTCACAGGCCTGAGTATTTCCCAAATCAGATTAAAATATAATCAAGAAGTATTTAACAAAATAGACACACAATAGAACATAGATAAGGTTAATGTGTGGTTTTCTACGTCAGTATCTGGCTATAGGGATCTTTATGTTTAGTGGCCTTGTTCTCTTTGAGTTTGAAATCACTGCCTTACAACTCCTCTCCTAGTAAAGAATCCAAGTGGTGGAGTTTTAGGTTGGGCAGGAATGGAGAAAGAGGGTGAAGAGAGGAAACAGGCCCGATTTTATGCAGTTTTTAAGGTCAGGGGTAAGCAGAAAAAAAGACTGGGATTTCTGAATCAGGGGATTCCACAGTTATTTTCTTAGGGGGAGGGTATAGATCAAGTGATCACTTTGCTCAAGAACCCTCTGATTATTAATATCAAGCAAGGCACAATAGAATGATATGTACTTGCCAAAGATATTTGCTATACAAGAAAAAAACAAGCAGATGAGAAATGCCTATTCAAATAGTAATTTCCAGTTGGGTAGATAGACCATAGAACTAAATGATTCATCAGGACATATCACTTGTACAGACCCTGAAGGGGGACAATGAATCAGACTCAGAATCAGAAAGTTAGTCAACCACCATTGATTAAGCTCTTACTATGTAGCAAAGGGCAGCTGTATAGAGCCTTGGGCTGGAGTCAGGAAGACCTGAATACAACTTCAGCTTCAGACAGTCACTAGCTGTCACTTAACCCTGTTTGCCTCAGTTACCTCATCTATTAAAAAAAATGAGATAGAGAAGGAAATGGCAAATATCTCCAGCATTTTTGCCAAGAAAACCTTAAATGGGATCATGAAGAGTCAGACATGACTGAAATGACTGAATGCCAACAAATATAATGTACCAGGTACTGTGCTAAATAAATGGAAGAAGAAAACAAACTGGATTAAATTTGGGAATTAAAGTCATTTCAATGACCTCCAAGTTTCTCCCTGAAACAGCAATCATTCTTTTCAACACTAAGACTCTTTTGGTGAGATGATGGCTACAAATCTCAAAAGACAAAAATACAAATTGTTTATCACCCAAAGGAAAATGGAAAGATCATGGTAGATATAAATAAACCATAAAATATTATCAAACATGAATAAAAAGTAAAAATCAATTTTAATGACATCCTCAAAAAATGTTTAATTGCAAAAAGAGGTGAGCAAGGGGAAAGAGTAACAAATCATTATAGGTTTTAGGGTAGGAAAAGATGTCTGACGTCATCCAGTCCAACTGTGTTTTTTATAGACAAAGAAAATGAAGCCCAGAGGTGAGATGATTTACCCAAGTCACAATCTGAACCCAAGTCCTCTGTCTTCAAATCCAGCTCTTCCATATAGTATATTATTGTCTATGAAATAACAAGATCTTAAAGTTAATTCGTTAAGTTGATCTCCTGGAAGTTTTGGAGGAAAACATGAACAAGAGTCAGAAAGGAAGCTTAATGTTTTGTGGTCTGTACCATTGGAGAAAGTGCCTATATCAAAGAAATAGCATCTATTGAAATATTAAAGAAAAACGAAATGATTTGTAGTCATAAAGTGCTCTACTATATAAATGAAATGTTATATATCTGGACTATCTATGTGGATGGTATTCAGTGTGGAAATTTGCCTCTTTGCTTTGACAATGTGTATTTTCTTTGGGGGAGGGAGCAAAAATTCCATTAAAGTCAGTATATCTAGAAAAAACAAGTGTAACATGCTGCAAAAAACCAACTCTGGACAGCTTGCATACAATCTTCACTGATACCAGATGTTTTTAGAAGAATCCTGTGTTTGTTTAATGTCAGTTATACTTGACTTTCTTCCAAACAATCACTTCTAATTATATCATTACTCATTCAAATTTTGCAAAAGCTCATCTATACACTTCAGCATAGATATTCCCTACACAAATTAACTCTCACAGTATTCAAGCTAAACTAATCTTTAAAATAATAGTTTCTAATTTAAAACACAAATGAGGACACGTATCCATTAGAATTAATTATAAATAAAGGTGCAGATGGACGATTTTTGTTTAATTGGTTGATTTTTATATATACTATCTACACGATTGATCAAGATTTCATTTCTCATCTACACACCTAGATCTCTCACTGTAATACCTAAATATTGGTATTGAATGTGTCATATCTCTAATTATGGGAAGTTTACTGCCCCCTAAGTAGGTCATTCTAAGGTTGGACAGCTCCTGTTAGAAATGTTTCCTTTTTTTAACTAAAACCTATTTTCCTTCTTCTTTCTCTTCCCTTTTCCCTGTTCTATTCATCAGAACCACAAACAGCAAGACTACTCCCTCTTCTACATGACATACTTTCCCATTCCCATATTTTCCCCAAGTATTTTCTTCTCTGGAAGAAACATTGTCAACTTCTAAATGAGCTTCTGACATTGTTTCAAACCTTTCACTATCCCTGGTAACAGAAAAATCATCCTGGATTTTGGGTTGTTAGTGTTCCTTTGGAAATATGGCCATGGATACCATTAGGGAAAAAAATACTCCAGATACCATTCAAAAAGTATAAATGAGTTCCAAATACCAGTTTGTTTCAATGAAACTATGCCTTGACCTCAACTAGAGGAGGCATTTATTTAATAGAAAGGCCAGTGCCAAGTAACCTTTGCTTAGGCCTCTAAAATGAGATTGCATTATAAATTTACAAACATCACCAATTTTGGGGATGGCTAGGTGGTACAGTGAATAGAGCACCAGCCCTGGAGTCAAGAGGACCTGAATTCAATTCTGGCTTCAGACACTTGACACAATTACTAGCCATGTGACTTTGTGCAAGTCACTAACCCCAATTGCCCTCCAAAATAAAAAATCAAACATCACCAATTTTCATCAAATAAGTTCCTATAATAACCCAGAATATAAGATAAAGAAAGTTATTGCCATCTTCCAAGTCCTGCTATGATTTTTTTTTGTTTTGCTTTTGCTAAAGTAAATCCTAGTCAAAGTCCCAAGGCAAAGTATTTCAGACAAATGGCAGAAGTTAGAAGAATTATGGGAAAATGTAGGTTAGGCATGATAATTCAGAAAATCATGGTTTACACATGAAAAGGATCATCAAAAGATCGTGGAAAGGTCATCCAATTCTCCTTTCATAGATAAGAAAATTGAAACTCTCAGCGATTGAATGACTTGCTTGTAAAGTATGAGCTGAATTTTAACTCAAGTCTTTCTGCCTCCAATTCCAGCTCTCTGGTCACATTGCTAGTATGTGTGATGTGCCTGAGGTGGGATATAGTCCCAAATCTTCCTGATTCCACTTCCACCTCTCTATTCCCATACTGCACTTCTGTGAAACATGAAATCAATCCCAAAATAGAGGGTATACTAAAAATGTATTTTCAAGAAATCTTAGGGAATGCATTTTCCCATCAATGTTATAAATGATAGCTTTTGGGAGTGGCTAGGTGGCGCAGTGAGTAGAACGCCGGCCCTGGAGTCAGAAGGACCTGAGTTCGGATCCGGCCTCAGACACTTAACACACACACAAACAAAAACCTAGCCGTGTGACCTTGGGCAAGTTACTCAACCCCAATTGCCCTCCAAAAAAAAAAAAAAAAAGCAAATAAATAAATGATACCTTCCCAAGCTAGTTGAGAAAAACCTTAATCAAATTTTAATGAAATAAAAACACTACCAGTTTTAGTTTTGAGTCCTCCCAAGCCTCCTACCCAAAACCCCTATAAGATCTGAATCAATCTGTGATGTCAAGTTGCCAGTTACTGTGCCCTCCCCTTTTCTCCCCCTCCCCCACCTCTGCAACCTCCTACCATGGCATTTCTTTTGTATTGGGGGGCATCAAAGGCCCAACTCATTTCTGCCCTCTTCTGGCTGCTTTGATCTCATTACTTCACATCATTTTCTTGGCTTCCCTAAAATCCAGATACCCAGCTTCCCTGCTGGGGAAGAATACTAGTGCTACCTTTCTCCTCACCTGCCTCTGTTTTCTGAAATCAATATACTGCACAACCCTCTTGCATGTTTTAAATACCATAAAGTACACAGGAAACATACAAGGGATAACATATGGAAAGAATAAAAGTAACAAATAGCAAAAGTTCTTATGGACTAATGCTAGTGTTAAGCACAGACTGCATGCAGGGAACTAGACCTCTTTCTTTTCATAGCTCCCCTTTCTCTCCTTCCTCAATCCCTTCTGCAACATCTTGTCTTTGATGGTGACTCAGTTCTTATTATATTGCTGTTAATTCAGCTGGCAAAGTGGTGGCATTTCAGTTTTCCCCTCATCCCAAAGATGGAAAGTAGGAACAGACGATCTAGGACAGACACCTCTCTCTGTCTCTGTCTCTGTCTCTGTCTCTGTCTCTGTCTCTCTCTCTCTCTCACTCTCTCCCTCCCTTTTTCTTTCTCCCTCTTCCTTCATTCTCCTCATTTGTTATTTCATGATATTCCATTAAATTGTGAATAGGAATACCATTGATTTTGGACCTAAAATGAACTTCTTTTATTTCCTAAGTTATCACAGAATCTTAGATTTTCAAATGACCTCACAAGCCATTTCATCAAACCTCCTATATGGCATCTTCTACAGCAATCTTGTTTGGTGGTCATCCAAACTATACCTTTGCCTCCACTGATGGGAAACCCATTCCCCACTAAGACAGGCCATTCTAAGGTTGGACAGTTCTTGTTGAGAAAACATTTCTTATTTTGAACTAAAATATACCAGCATCCCTTCCACCAGTTGCCTTCCTTTTCTGGATTCCTGAACTTCAGTCCTTATGCATTCTTTACCATTTTCTCTAGAGATGTCAAAAAATAGTGTCCTAAAAAAATACCAGTTTTTTTCTCAATTTAATACATCTTCACCATTCACATTTCGTTGGCCTTAAACAAATTACCTAGATTAGACTCTATACAGAAAGACTGGGGATGTTCAGAACCAAAGTAGATTTGCTTGTTAGACCCAGCTGGGTCAAATTCCTTTTCCTCTATGAAGCCAATTTTGATATCTCCATCATAAACAGCCTTCACCTTCAGACCATGTGCTCACACACACACACACACACACACACAATTGTTGTTTGTTCATTTTTGAAGGGGACCAATGACATCATGGGGTGATGTCTTCAATTGCTCATGAACCGAATTTAAGTGAGGCAGAGTTGCACAAAATCATTAGTCTTCCTATCTCCTCCAGAATCACTGAAGTCTAACTTTAAGGCAAACATTAAGACAATGGTCCAGGATGCAATGGATGACCTTGACATCTTCGATGTCTGACCAAGTTCTAAATACTCCACAGTGCCTACTTCAGCCACCTTCATGGATATTGGAACAAATTATTCTCATCTTTCCATTCTGCTGGGGGAGGTCTTATAGTTATAACTATAGTCCTTATACATGTATGTATATATGTGTACATACATATATGTGTTTATATGTGTGTCTATGTATATGTACATATATACAGAGAGAGAGGAGAAAGGAGAGAGAGAGAGAGGGAAGGAGAGAGAGAGAGATTTTGTTTTGGGGTGAGATCTGGGATTGAGATTTCATTTTAGTGTAGGCACAACTTTGGGTGTGAAAAATCCTTCCTATAATGCTTATCACCAACTCATCTGAAATTTACTCTTTTAGAAAACTTCTGGGTAAAACATAGCTAGTATATGGTAGAAGTAGAATATGGAAAGAGGTCTTTATCACAAAAGGCTGGGTTCTTTACTATATTACACTGCTGTTACAAATTAATATTGAGTATAATGGTTATCTATATTTGTGTCTTATTCCCCAACTAAACTATAAGTTCCATGGTGGCAGAGACTGAGTTGTCTAAACTTTATAGATCCCCTAGGAGCCAGCATAGTGCTCTCTAAACAACGAGTACTCAATGTTTGTCAAATTGTCTAGGCAAGTTGGAGCCTTTTTACTCTGTTTCTTCTCAATTCTGTGTCTCAATGTTGGTACTATGGTTTTATTCCTAGAATTAGAACAGAGTGCTATAATCTCAGGAATGCCCTTGATTGACAATTCATGGTATATTGATCCTACTATTTGTGCAGGAATATGTGAGATTCTTCTTGAAGGGCAGGGCTTCCGGAAGGACTTAAGGCATCAAAAAGAATGAAATGCATGACACAACACATGGAGAGTAACTGATGCTTACAGCTTAGGTTTAAATATTCAGTTGTTGATATATATACAAGCCCACACTCACCCCAAACCCTAACTAAAGGAAGCTGAAGAGAAGGACATGTGTGGATTCTTCATCCTGAATATATAATTAGGGTACAATAAGCCACTTTTCTAAGAAAGGGCAGTTATGTGGCACAGTGGATAGAGAGCTGTGCTTGGAGTCAGGAAGACTCATCTTCCTGAGTGTAAATTCAGCCTCAGATACTTACTAGCTGTGTGACCCTCAGCAAGTCACTTAGCCCTGTTTGCTTCAGTTTTCCTCATCTGCAAAATGAGCTAGAGAGTGAAATGACAAATCAGTCCAGTACCTTTGCCATGAAAACCCCAAGCAGCATCATAGTTAGACACAACTGAAAACAAGTGAACAACAACAATATAAAGAGAGGAACGCCCAGGACCTCATAAATTTGAAGTATCTCTAGTAAGAAGTTTCTTTACAGCCTTTCAGGGCAGGCAGATTTCAGAAAAACCTGGAAAGACTTATATGAACTGATGCTGAGTGAAGTGAGCAGAACCAGGAGAGCATTGTATATAGTAACAGCAACAATATGTGATGATCAATTTTGATAGACTTGGATCTTTGCAGTAATACAATGATCTAAGACAATTCTAAAAGACTCAGGATGGAAAATGCTATCCACATCCACAGAAAGAACTATGGAGTCTGAATGCAGAACAAAGCATACTATTTGCTCTTTTTTTCTTGTGGTTTTTTCCCTTTTGTTCATATTCTTCTTTCACAACATGTATATGGATATATGTTTCATATGATTGTGTGTATATATATATATATACATATATATATATAAAACATATCAGATTGCTTGCTATCTTAGAGAGGGGGAAGAAAAAATTGGAATTCAAAATTTTATGAAAGTGATTGTTGAAAACTGTTTTTACATGTACTTAAAAAATAAAATATTAAGTGACAAAAATTAAAAAATAAAATCTTTCAGGAAATGCATTGCATTTGTGGAAGATAGGATCTTTGATAAAGAGTCACAGCTGAAATAGCCCTAAGACTCTCCCAAGTTGAGAAAGAGCAATTAACTACAGAAAATTCCATGGAAGCATGGCTAAGAAAAGGGACCAGGGATTGAAAGTGGAATGGGAGAACTCGTTGATATCTAAGGTGACTTTCAAGACTATTTCTTAGGTTACTCTTGGTTTTTGTTTGTTTCCCTTGAAGTTCCCTAGTTATAATCAGATAACTCTTGCTTTATATATCTTAGCTCCTCCATTAGAATGGAAGCAGGACCTGGTTTGTTGTTTTTTTTGTTTTTGTTTCTGGTTTTTTGCTTTTACTTTGTGCTCCCAGTACTTACTTAGCACAGTGCTTGTTGATTGGCTGATTTATGGCTGACTTCTAATGATCCCTGATCTTATTGATGTGGCTCCTCCTTTCAATGGCAGAAATGCTAATGCATTGATATCTTCTCTTTTGCCATTCTTATCCTTGTCCCTAGATCCTTAACAGAGAATCTACTCAATTTGCTGGAGGCCTTCCTCTAGATCTGGGGTGCTTTACCTTCTTTTGTGTGTGTAATGGACCCCTTTGGCTTGAGGCTGGTGAATTTAATGATTTCTTTCTCAGAATAATGTTCATAAGTAATTGAAGGGAATGCTATATTTTAGTTAACGTTATAGAAAATAAACATCTCAGTTTGATTTTTCTTCTATCCAGTTTCATAGATCCTTTAAAATTTATCTGTGGACCCCTTGTAAAAACCTCTTGATCTAGGTTATTTGAAATTTTATGGATCCCAGTACAACATAGGATGTGTATCTACTATCAATTGCTATTTCTAAACAAACCAATTCACGTCCTTATACAATTATGTGTTCTCTTGGTGAGGTCTTTCCTATTAACCCATAGATGAACAATGGCTTTTGATTATACACAGTGTCCTAAAAGTCTTTGTGGAGGTTTAAGCTTTAGTAACTGTGTAAAATCATGTCATAAAAACCACAGGGCTTATGAGGAAAATAGTTTTGGGGTACAATGCTCAAAAACTTTGTCAGTGATACATAAAGGAACCTAATATAATGGTAGTATGTTAAGAATACTAAATGATTAAGAAATGAAAAAATACTACAATAAATAATGGCAGTGTCTGTGGCTTACTGCAGATGTTCTACCAGCACCTGGTTCCCAGGGCCTGACCTGGGAAAATCAATGGTTGTAGCCAGAGGCTGCAAGGCCTAAGCACTAACTCATAACTTTAAAAGTTCATAAATAAAGATAGGAAGTCATTTCAGAGGTCAGGTCCCATCAAATTTGGTGAATGTCATCCAACCTCTTTGCTGTTGCTATATTCTCTTCTGCTCCTATGGACCACTCACCCTCTGATCAATTTCTTTGGACTTCAAACCTCTTCACTTTTTTGATTAATGCTTTATGCTTTTACATCACACTTATTTCCACAAACACCCCCCCACTACCTACCAAGGAAGCAACCTATGTTTAGCACAACTAATCAACAAACTAACTGTAGTAGCTCCCACACTCATAGTCCCTTGACTCTGCATTGAAAGGAGGAAGTTGCTTTTTCTCAGTTCTTTTCAGAGGCAAAGCTTGATTATTATAATGAAACAGTGCTGACTTTTGTTGCTCTTTCTATTGATTCTGTAGTCATTGGGGATTATGTTCTCCTGGTTCTGTTTACTTCATTTATCATTTGTTTAAATCAGTCTTCCCATGAGGTGTCCCATCCTTTGCCTGCCCCTGTTTTTCTTTGACCAGCCATATAGGCAATTGGAGGCCACAAGGAAGGGCCAATTTTAAGTGGATTTTCCAGATCACAGGGTGCTGCTCCCCTAACCTCTGCAATGTAGAAGGGATAACAGTATTTCATTTTACCCCACAACAAGCCTAGGAAATGGATGTTATCATTGTCCCCTTTTTAAAGTTGAGGAAATTGAAGAAGACAAAAGTTAAGTGGCTTGCCCTGGGTCACACAGCTAGTAAATCTGTCTCAGGACATATTTGAACTCAGGAAAATGAGTCTTCCTTAGTGCAGGCCCAGTGCTCTTTCTACTATGTCACCTAACTGCCCTGTATATAGTGCACAGTACATTTAAAAGTATGTTTATCTTATGTGTACATATGTAATGTATTAAACATTAGATTGTATAGTCAGGGTCCAAGTCAGGTTTCCTTTATGAATGTCGTTTCCCCCAGACAAATTAGATGGTAATGACCCCAAGGACCTGGTTCATGGTTGTGAAATACATTGGTTTTGGGATATATTGATGTTTGCAGTATATAGAATTGTGTTCTAGGAAAATAAATTTATATACATAGACAGAGAATGAACATGCTTTAATTCTATTCTTCTTGCTATCATATTTTAGCTGTTTTTGAAGTAAAGAAATGTTTTTAACTTCAGTGTCTTCAAGTTCCAAATCAAGATTTTCTCTCCCTGAGGGCAGGTTCTGCCTGAAGATTAGTCAGTCTGCTCTATTTGCAAATGGAGTACTTTCTTCAGGTATTAGTTGACCTCTAAGTAAAGGTTTTATAGGCCTTTTATGAATGCATTTTAATGATAAACATTAGTCTACTAGGTAAGGAGAAATATGAGAATCAGGACTGACTACTTTAGTTCAGGCAATTGCTATGTGAAGAGTTATTTGCATTTCATGCCAGGACTTCTTATCTGGCAGACATATATAGTAAATGCCCTTGGAGTGGAAGTCCAAGCCAGACTTGATTTCGTATGATGGGAATAAATAGATAATAAGGCACCAGCCACATTAATCCAAGTCTGATGTTCAGTTAAAGCAACATTCCAGCCAATAATTTAGCATTTGAAATAACCACATGAATGAATGATTCAACTCTTTCAAAAACGAAACTAGGCTGTGGAAAACAAAAGTAATGTATTATGTTTCCTAAGACTACTTTTCCAGGAAAGCTTTGTGCAAGAATCTCAAGGACATTTCACAATTTAATTTGCAATCTGCCCTGTAAAATTATTTTTTGAATTAGAAATAAGATTCCTTCCTTGGTTAGCATCTCCACCAAAATCCTCCTCATATGCCTTGTGATGGTATGGAAATGACCTTGAAATCTTCAGGTCTACAACAGTGGAATAAAAGCTCTGGCAGGTCTCTCCAAGTTGAGAAGACTTGGAATATGGTAGAATAAAACACAAATATGGGACTAATGATGGACTGTGTGCCATTTGAGGACAAACTTAGTTAAGCATAAAGAGATTCATCACTGGATTGGCCTTATTATGTTGACTGTTTAAGAGTCTAAAGATGATTTAAGGTTGCAATAGACATCAGAGGGAGAAATATTTATATTAATGAAATTATAGAGCCTTGATGTCAGCCAATATTTCCTAAATACACAGCCATTACATACAAAGTCAAAGGAAAGTGAATGTTCTCTTAAGAAATATTAACGTTACATCTATATAACACTCACACCCCAGACTGGAGTGTAACCAGCTAGCAGGCATAGATCATGTTGAACATTAAGAAATACAATTGTTAAATGAATGATTTACTTGGTATTTTGGGCTCTAGCCACACAATCAATTACACAACTATTGTGATACAATAATTCAGCAAATGGTAGCTAAGCAAGCTAAAAGATTTTAATTGATTTTTTTAAAGCTATTTTAAAAAGAACTAGATCATTTGAGGGAGAAAATACTTCTTTATTAAGCACCTACTATGTGCCAGGTATTGTGATTAGTACTTTAAAAGTATTGGTTTTTTTGATCTTCACAATCCTGGGAGGTTCAGTCATTTCAGTCAGGTCCGACTCTTTATGACCCCATTTGGGGTTTTCTTGGCAAAGATATTGGAGTGGTTTGCTCTTTTTTCTTCTTTCAGCTCATTTTTACATCTGAGAAAACTGAGACAAACAGGGTTAAGTGACTTGCCCAGGATCACACAACTAGTAAGTGTCTGAGGCCAAATTTCAATTCAGAAAGATGAGTCTTCCCAGCTCCAGACCACTTTATCCACTGTGCCACCGAGCTATCCCCAGGAGGTAGGTGCTATAATTACTCCTATTTTACTACTGAGGAAATTGAGGCTGACAGAGATTAAGTACATAGGATCACACAGCTGTTGTCTGAAGTCAGATTTGAACTGAAGTTTTCCTAAAGTCTAGCTTTTACCCCCCACTGAACTATACAGAGTTTCATTACTTTTTCTTCAGATTTGTATTCTTGATGGCCTTGGAAGCAGTAGTACTTTGTGCTGCTACTTCTTTTTCATTCTTATGGACAAGTGAAGGTTGGATAACCACTTGTTGGGTACATTGTAGCAGGGATTGTCGGGGTCTCTTCCAACTCTTTTCCTGTTCTAGGAATACAGGAAGGACAACAGAGATGCTTCACTGCACAATGTTTTACAATGGCATGGTGTGGAGAGAGCACTGAATTTGGAGTCAGAGGACCAGGGTTCAAATCTCAGTTCTACTTTCTGTTGCTGGTAGGATTGTCCCCTCTCTGGGCCTTCATTTCTTTGTTTGCAAAATCAAGTGCTTTGAGGAGTTTATTCAAATGGCAAAAGAGGCTGAAAAAGGCAATGAGGAGAAGAAGGCCTTAAAAAGTCAACTTTGCCAGATGGAAAAAGAATTTCAAAAGCTCACTGAGGAGATTCATTCCTTCAGAATTAGACTGGAGCAAATGGAAGCTAATGACTTTATGAGAAATCAAGATGCTGTTGAACAGACCCAAGCAATTGAAAGAATAGAAGGCAATGTGAAATATCTCATGGGAAAAACCACTGACCTGGAAAATAGATCCAGGAGAGATAATTTAAAAATTATTGGACTACCTGAAAGCCATGATCAAAGAAAGAACCTAGAAATTATCCTCCAAGAAATTCTGAAGGAAAACTGCCCTGATGTTTTAGAACCAGAAGGCAAAATAGAGGTTGAAAGAATCCACCAATCACTGCCTGAAAAAGATCCCAAAAAGAAAACTCCTAGGAATATTACACCCAGGTTCAGAATTCCCAGATCAAGGAGAGAATACTACAAGCAGCCAGGAAGAAACAATTTGAATATTGTGGAAACACAATCAGGATAACACAGGATCTGGCAGCTTCTACACTGAGGGATAGAAGGGCATGGAATATGATATTCCAGAGGGCAAAAGAGCTGGGGTTGAAGCCAAGAATCACCTACCCAGCAAAACTGAATATCATGTTTCAGGGGAAAATATGGTCATTCAGTGGATTAGAGGACTTTCAGGCATTCTTGAAGAAAAAACCAGAGTTGAATAGAAAATTTGACATTCAGATACAAGAAACAAGAGAAGCATTAGAAGATAAATAGGGAAAAGAAATCATAAAGAACTTATCAAAGTTGAACTATTTACATTCCTACATGGAAAAACGATAATTGTAACTGATGAAACTTTTCTCAGTATATTGTCTTTATTGGAGGGTATATAGGCATAAGAATACATATGTGAATGTGTATATATATATATATATATATATATATGTTTACAGGTATACATAGATAGAGGACACAGGACCAATTTAATAGGTAGGGATGATACTTAAAAGATGAGATCAAGAGGTGAGAGAGGAATATAGTGAGAGGAGATGGAGAGAGACAGAATGGGGCAAACTATCTCATATAGAAGAGGCAAGGGAAGGGCAAGGGAAATGAGTACAATGGAGGGGAAGAACAGGAAGGCATAAGGGAATGGGTCAACCTTATAATCATTAAATTTGACTCAGGGAGGGAATGACATACACACGAAATAGGGTATCTCACCCTACAGGAGAGTAGGGGTAAAGAAAGGAGAGGGGGGGATGATAGAAGGGAGGTCAGGCTGGGAGGGAGGGAAGTAGGAAGCACACACTTTTGAAAAGGGATAGGACCAAAGTGGAGAATAGAACTGAGGAAAATAACACTTTAAAAAATAAACTAATAGAACCAGTGGGAGGTAGAATGGTAGGGAGGAAAATATAATCAGTCTTCTACAATATATCTACTATGGTAATGTTTTGCATTAAGTACACATGTACAACCTATATTGAATTGCTTATCTTCCCAGTAAGGATGGGTGACAAGGGAGGAAGGGAATGAATTTGGAATTCAAAGTTTTAAAACCAATTTATATATATATATATATATATATATATATATATATATATGTATGTATGTATATATGTATATATACACATGCATACATATATATGTATACATACATACATACATGTGCATATATATATATACTATTATTAATACTATTTTAGATGTAATTGGGAAATAAGAGGAGGGGATATCCTAGGGGGCTGCTATTTTGGGGAAGTGCATAGGGGAAAAATGGGGAGAAAATTTGTAACACAAAAACTGGAGTAAATGAATGAAGTAAAACAGAATTTAATAAAGCATTTGAAACAAAAGAACAAGAAAAGTAAGAGTTATGTCAAATATTGAAGATAAAAACAAATTTTATTTTATGATTCTTAGTACTTAAGTTTACCTGATACTTAAACTCTGTTGTTCCCAATTCTGTTTTAACTTTAGCACAGAATACTTAAGCTGAAGATACAGGTGCTGGTGGGGCAGTATTTATTTGTTTGTTTATTCATTCATTCTTCTATTTATATTTCATTCATTTGTGTGTTTATTCATTAATTCATTAATTAATTTGTTTCCTTGTTGTTTTTTTTTTTTATTTATGTTCATCTTTTAGGAATATAATACCAGAAGATAGTAGGGGCATTCATATTCTGAGAGCTTTCTGAGTTAACATTAAATGCAAATTTTGATGAAAAAAAAAAGGGTCTTGGCAGATGGGCAAAAGCAGGTTGAGGGTGATCAACAGGTCCATAAGTGAGTTAGGAAAGTGTCCCAAGTATGTGGAGACTTCCCCTAGTGGACAGGCAGATCAGAACAGTTTATTCTGAAGGAAGCCATGAAGGAGGCTGAACCAGGGACATTGGAACACTTAGAGCTTGGTCATTCACTACATCCCAGGCCATCACCAGTTGTCCTGACTTGTGTCTTTCCACTGAACTGTGATGACTTTGGAAGAGAGAGTGAGTCTGAGGATTCTGTGCGACTCTGCCTCACTTCAGTCCAACTCACAAGGGAGTCAAAATATCACCCCATGATATCATTAGCCCCCTTTGAAAATGAAGGACTAACTGGTACCAGGTAATTAGCCAGGGGTTGAATTAGACAAAGAATTATCCCAATTTGCGAACCTTGCTTGGCTTGTATGAGTATGTTTTTGTGATCAGTTGATCCATCCTTTAGTTGGTTGTTTTGTTTTGTTTTTTTAAGTTCCATCAGGTGGAGGTTTCCTGCTGCTGTTCCTGCCCTCCTTGTTCTTCTTGGCAAAGGCTCAGTCCATAATGGTGGGTGACATCTGATTTGTGAGCTCCTTGAAAGCAGAGACCCCATTTTTGCCTTTTATTCCTCATTACTTAGGGCAGAGCATGACTCATAGTAAATGCTTAAATTGCTTATTGATTGTCCCTGTGCACATTTGGCATAATGCTATGATTTTGGAGTATGTAGAGTAAGAAATGACACATTTCTATCAGATTAACATCTTGTTCCTAAAGTATTTTTTCATGTCACTACACTGGTCATGAACACTCAACAGGTTCCCAGTGTCTGAGAATATAATCTGAGCCTATTAGCATGGAACTCAGGGTTCTAGAAAGAGTACCAAGTGGACATTTGAAGACTTAGATTTGAATCTTGACTCTGCCTCTTATTAGATATGTACACCTTGGCAATTCATGTAACTTCTCTGTGCCTCAGTCTCCTCATCTATAAAATTGGGGAGATGATCTTTTTGAATAGGACTATTAATAACAAAAAATGTTTTTAAACTTCCAAGCACTATATAAATTTCATTTTGGGTTATTTATTACTACTCTGCTTCAACTTCATATCTGATCTTATTTATTACTAATACCAAATCCACACTCTATGCTCTCTGTAGATTACCCTTCTCACTGTTCCCAGCATGTGTTATGATCATGTATGCCTTGAAGCCTTTGTTTATGCTGTTCTTTGTTCTAAACCCATGCTCCCCAGAGTGTCCTCTCCCTTTCCCCTCCACTGATCTAGTCCGAACCCAAGCTACATATCCTCTATGAGGTTTTCTGGATTACTCCAGCCCATGCTATTCTCCCCCTTCTCTAGCTACTGATGACACCTACTGATGACACACTTAATAGCTTAATATGTATATGTCAAAGATCTTTAATTTTCTGATTATAATTTATATATAATTATAATTTTATATAATTATAATTTTTGGATTATAATTTTCTGTAAGACAGGAGTCAGATCTTATGCATCTTTGGTTCGGGGCATGGAGGAAGTGCTGGATAATTATCTGTTGAATGAATAAATGAAGTTTTTACAATTCTGAAAAGTACTGATCACAAAGATCTCCAGCAAAGCAAGTAACAAAACTAGGAATGTCTCAAACTTTAATATAAAGTAAATGTGTTACCAAATCCTATTGGAGTCCAAAAGGAGTGGATTGGATTTTGTATTATTCCCATATGGATAGAGAAAAAAGCCTAGGGAGCTGGGAGGGGGATGGAGACTGTTATAGAAAGCCAAAATGGAATTCATTGTCTTAGCAGGAATACCCTCAGTGGGGTTCAAAGTAGAAACTGCTAGTGCTGAGGGAGGGAAGGAAGGAAGAAAGAAGGAAGGAGAAAGAAAGAAAATAGAAGGAAGGAGAAAAGAAAGAAAGAATAGGAAAAGAAAAATCCCACTTATCTCATGCCACAGAAGAAGAGCACACTCTTGTTTCACCTCTGATGTGATTTGTGCCCTTAAGTGCTGTTATCTGGAGTCCCTGTGTTGTGTTTATCTCTCAAAATGTGTGGTGTCTGGAGTCTCTGAGCCTTCTAGAAGGACAGATTAGCCACTGTCAGGTTCACTTAGCCAGAGGTCTCTTTTTCTGTTTCCATTCCTTTCTCTTTTTGGCTACCTCGGTCCAGGTCATTATTATTGCTCCCAATAGAACTGTCCTTGTTGGCACTTCTCAGTTTGCCAAACACTTGCTTCATGATATTTCACTGACTGCACTTAGACCCAAAGTGTTGTTTTCTATGAGCATCTCTTCCATGCTGGTGATAATCAGAGGAGTTCCCATTTAGGGAGTGCCTTTTATAAATGCTTTAGATGCTTGAAATGAGACAGGATGCAATGGAAAAGCCTTCATTAAGTCCTTAGCATGTGTTGAGTGAGGTCAGAAATAGAGAGGGGAAGTATTTGATCTCAAGAAGCTCCCATTCTAAAGAAGGGAGAGTCCAACTTCAGGGCAGATGGAAAGCCCCAGGACCAAGGGTGGATTGTAAGGCCTGAGAGACCTTGGAGAACAATGACAGGGCAGGAGATACTTGACCAGTGACAGTTATGAAGGAGATGGTGGGTCTGAAATTTGGTAGGGAGCTTTGGGTATTAGCTCAGGGAGGAGCAGGGAGGGGCAGGGCTGGGCCAGTGTGGGGAGGCAGTGTAGACACTGAAGAAAGGGCATCCGGTGCCTGGTGTGAACTGGGCAATGGGAGCTAGTGGTGAAGAAGAAAAGGTCTCCCTGAAGCAGATGCCTGCTGGGCTCTTTGACTCCCTTTAGTATGTGAGGGATAGATGATCTGGATAGAGAGATCACAGATGGAGAGACCTCCTGATGAAATTAGCCAGTGCAAGTCAGCAAAACTGACCTTTTAGTTGTTCAGTCATTTCAGCCCTGTCTGACTCTTGGTGACCCCATTTGGAATTTTCTTGGCAAAGATACTGGAGTGGTTTGCCATTTCCTTCTCTAGCACATTCTACAGATGAGGAAACTGAGGTAAACAATTAAGTGACTTGCCCAGGGTCACACAGTCTATGTATCAGAGGATTTGAACCCAGTTCTTTTTCACTCTGAAGTCACTTGTATATCTACTAGACCATGCTGCCTCTTAGACAATAATAATAAAGTTTGCAAGGCACTTGATAGACTAGACTCATAACCCTGTGAAGTAGGTTCCGTGGGTAAAATTATGTCCATTTTCCAAATAAGAAACTGAGACATAAAGAAATAGCCAGAAATGTCAGAGGCAGGAGATGAATCCCCATCTTCCCAACTCCAAATTCAGTATGCCCTCTCCTCCATCCACACTGCCTCTCTAAGTAGCATGAGTATATTGCCCCTCTCTTAGAGATGGACTGTGGCCCAGATTGGAGAAATATTTTACTAAAAATTATATAGCTACCAAGACTTGATCAGATCTCAATCTAAGTAAGGCTACCAAAATAAAACCTTTTTAAAAAGTCCAACATGATGTGCCAATAAGAGACAAGCAGCTACTCTGATAAAACCTCAGTCAGACTAGTCAGATACTGTCTGGCTGCCAACTCTGAATCTATTTCTTGCCTCTTCATTCTATAGGGCCTCTTCTTGTTGGACTTGGTACAATGCAGAGAGAACCTTGGTTCTAGTCTCAGCTTGACAACCTGTGTGACTTTGGCAAGTTCCTTCACCTTTGTGCCTCAGTTTCCTCATATGTAAAAATGGAAGGTTAGGCTGAATGATCTCTATAGTGTCTTCTATATCCAAATCTATGACTCCATGAGCCAGTTATATGGTTTGATGCTCACCATTGCTTAGGAAATACTGATGAGGATATGTAGGCAGCCAGATGTGAAATCCACAGACAGTCTGTACTTTTGGATCCCAATAAGTGCAAATAACGAGTCCTATGTAATATTCCCATGTATATTTTATGTATTATACCATTATACAAATATATATATAGTATATGTAACTTTATTATAATATACTTAGCTATGCAAGGTTATAATTGTGTAAAATATGGTCATTGTTTCCAGCAGAATGGAAACATATAGTTCAAATAAATTAACTACTTCACCATCACAGGATTCATTTTTTTGCATCCCTCAGGACCTTGCTATATCTCATAGTTTAGAGTTCTGGATACTATCATTGTTATGTACTGACTGTCTCTTAGTCCAAACTTGACACTTAGTTGGTTTTTCTCTCAGTAAACCCATCTGTCAAAGGTCTTATTATCGTAATCCCTGTCCACCAAGTGCATCACTTGCAAATCAAGACATCACCCTCTTGATGTCATAGGTCCTTTTCAAGAAAGAATGACAAATAACAACAATAAAATGATTCTCCTTTCAAGGGAATCAACTGTTAACGGATCACCTCTGTGTGGTTAATGACCTCTTCTTGTCCCTTATTCCTGATCCTTTGTAGAATGCACTTTGTACTCACAGATAATTCAAACAAAATGAATGTAACCACCATGCAATTCATGTTTGGCTCTCTCTTCCTCTGTGTATGTGTGTGTATCTATATTTATATATCTATCTCTATATACACATATATACATGCACACACACACACACATATATATATACCCATGTATAATATATATATACATATATGTATATATATATATTTTTTTCACCTATATGAGCTGTTAAACTTTTGGTTGGATGAGACATAAAAAACATAGTTTCGTAATGATTCTATGAAACAATTTAATCTCACATGTGTCTCCCTACCTGAGACTTCCCATCCCACTTCATCTCTTCACCTCAAGGCACACAAATCCAGTATTTACCTCCTAATTTCTCAGATATTCAGAGGCATGTTGGTAAGTATTTAACAACTGGATTCTCTGGGAAAAAATCGTATGGACACATACACACACATATACATATATGTTTAAATTTAGTCTGCACTATCAACACTTTCTTAAGTCTAGACAATCAACAAAGCAATAGTGATTGATGATTCCTGATTGAACTTGCTCAAATGAAAAAAAAAAAACCCAACACACAATTTACTCTTGCAAGCTACTTATAGCTATCTCTAACAATCCTACTTATATCTTAGAATCCCAATATCTTAAATTCTCTTGCCCCTAGGACAGAAGCTCCCCAGCACTCTTCCCTTCCTCCATCCCAGGCTTCTTCTGTCCACACACACAACAAACCATCTTTAGAACTTGCCTTTGCAATCCACCCTTGCTAGATCATGTTTTATGAGAGGGGACCAGCTGTTATTGTTGTAGGATGATTGCATAATTTAAAACCAAAGAGACCCTTCCCCAAAACAAAACAAAACAAAACAAAAAACTAACCATAATCCTTGCATTGACCCAAGCTGGAGTCCTAGGGTACACCCAATAGTTTTAATTAAATGTGCTTGGAAAATAGCCCCTGAAATATGGTCATTAAAATTCCCAGTGGCTCATCTGTACATTTACACATGTGTAAGGGGGAAGATTACCACTTACAGACCAGTAAACTTCTTGTTAAATTTAAGTTTTATGAGGGCAAGGGACATAGCTTAAGTGAACTTTGTATCTTCAACAACAGTTTGCACAGTGCTCTATAGATATTAGGGGAATAGGGATGGTATTTGTGATTTTATTGATATATGGGTGAGGAAACTCATTTTACTCACACAGATAGCTATTTCTCTCTTAGACAGCTGCCTAGAGCAGAGAAATCAAACATACAGGGTGAAGGCTGCCCCAATATAACCCAAACCATATTTAAATATAATTGGGAAATCTATAACAAGATAAATAAAAGTATAATGGAGGATAGATAATGTTAATATGTGGTTTTCTAAGTCAATATGGGGCAGCAGAGATCCCTAAGTATGTTTCTATTTGAGTTTGATACAACTGGCCTAGAGCACTGAGAGGTTAAATGATTTTCAGTATGGGACTTGCTGGAAAAAATTTATTTGAATAAATGTTATTAAACATGGGCATAATAAGACAACAGTGGAAAAGTGGAAACAAGGCAGACGCTATGTAGGTCATTGAAATGGCTTCTAGTAAACGGGGCTAATTGAATTCTCTGATCCCAGTCTAATGCACATGCAGCCGCAGCATAGTTCCAGACTTAATCACCCTCCACATAAATTGTCTGACAGAGACAATCATGCTTACTCATTGTATATGAATCTTATAGGAGTTATTTAATTTAAAAGGATTAAAAAATTGTTTGTTTAAGGTAACACTGACGAACAGTTAAATAAAATCCCAAAGTATAATTCCTTAAAACTACAGAAAAACAAAAACAAACCATGTATTTCATATGGGGATGTCTTTGCAAAACCACTAGCTTGATCAATCAGCTTATTCTATTAAGAAGTTCACACTTAATTTGAATAGTCAAGAATTCTGTGTGCAGAAATGTCGTGGAGGGATGGATACATCTGAATTCTGGCGCATTATTCCCAATGGCAATCCCCAGGATAGAGAGGGAATGATGTGCAGATGTGGAAATGAATGAGTTAGGGGAGCTGACTTGCCTTGAAAAAAGAAGTAATAAAATAGTTGCCAGTGCTCTTTTAAAAACTTACTAACATGCTTCACCATGCCAGCGATGGTCCCGTCATGTCACAGCTGATGAACTCATCTCACACCTGTGACACCTGGGCTGTCAGCCCAATATATGATAACTCAGGGGGGCACATACCAGGACCAGCACTGAAAAGAGAGCAGGACCACAGTGACTTCAAACCACTATTAAAACAGGTATTTTGAGACTTTTTAAAGACCACCTTTATCCTAGTGAATATGCCAGCATACTCAATAATCCCTCGTGATGCTTAGAGCTTTCTTAGAATCCAAGTGGAAATATGAAAAACTAATGATAGTTAGAGTTTGGGCGAGTTATTTGGTTGCTGTCCTTTGTTCTAGAAGATGACCAGAATGATAATACTGTGCTAGAGTTAAGTTACACTGTGTCTGACTGTGGCTTATCAGACCAATACAAGCCCAAAATGTTCTACCACAGGTTGGGCACAAATGGTCCCCATGAGCATTTAGATGGATTATCTCAATTTGTGCATTTCGCTTTTCTTTTGAGCTACTTCAATTCTGCTGTGCTCATAGGGCAAAGCACCTTCTCTGATGAGGGCATAGCATGCTGAACGGTCCTGTGCCAGCGTCTCCCATTTCATTCTCAAGAGACCTTGAAAGTGTCCTTGTATTGCTGCTTCTGACCATCATGTGAGCACTTGCCCTGTGTGAGTTCTCCATTAAAAAAAATTTTTTTGGCAAGTCTATGACCAGCCCATTGGAGTTGTGCTCTCTTCAATAGAGTTTGAATGCTTGGCAGTTTAGTTTGAAAAAGGACCTCCATAGGACTTTAGTTATTGCCACTAAAACCTTCTTTTCCGGGTTAGTTGAAAGTTACATAAATATCACCCACAAAAAATATATTCTACTGCAGTTTTTCTCTAGCTACAAAATAGTAGGTGGCTGGTCCTGGCATACATTTGTACCTGTGATCCTGTCTGAATCCCTGTTACCAGGGGAACCTAGCATCACCCTTGGTTTAAACTTTCTTTCCTTTCACACACACACGTGTTTTATTTCTGTGCATTTAACTGCTTACATCTTCATATCCTTTTAAATAGAATTACAGCTGCTCTGTTCTTTTGCTTTGCATGTATAGAAGCATTCTCTTGATTGTGACAGAAGTAAAAATGGTGAGATGGGAAAGGGTCAAGACAAATCCCCACCTAAAATAACCTAAACAAGTTTCAATCTTATGATCATGAATCATAATGTGCTTACGTTTTTTCTGAGCTGATTACACAAAGAGTTTTCCAAAATCATTCAATCAAAAAACATTCTTTCCAAATCACCAAATCATTGAAGTGCTTATTTACTTAAAATCTTGCAAGATATGCTCCATGGGATTCTCTCATGGGGAAGTATCCATGAATGAAAACTACATAAGCTTAACAAAGAAATTGTAAGTGGGTGGTAGGTTCAAAGGTTGTATACAGACCTCTGTTCTGTTTCTAGCATTTCCTCTGGAGTTGTCAGGTAACAAACGTCATATTGACCATTCCTAGCACCTTTTTGAAGCCACAGTACCTCTCAGCTAGATGACTATCTAGGTTAAGGATCAATCTATTAAAGAGGATTCTGGCAAGAATCTTGCCAGCAATCACTAAGAGAAAGACCCCTCTGTGATCATCACAGGACAATCTTTACCTTTATACAGATGGACAGTAGAACCATCCTTGTACTCCTGGAGGATAACCTCCTTTTGCCATATGCCCCAGAAAATTTTAGTCAGTTTTTGTATGAGCAATGGACTCCATAACTTGTAATCTGAGCTGGAATAGAATCAGCATCAGGGTCTTTGCACATGAAAGGAGCCTAATGGCATTCAAAACCTCTTCTTTAGATGGAAATTTGTCTACAGAGGGGTTGACTTCAACCTAAGGTATTTACCTTAGTCAGTAGCTCCAGCATTGATTGATAATGGTCTGTTGAGAACATTATGGAAGTGTTCAGCCCATTTCTGTAGGATCATGTCCTTATCACTACTCAATGTGGCTCCATCAGCACTAAGTAGTTGAGATACAACATAAATCTTTAACCCATAAGTAGCTTTCAGGGCATTTTAAAAGTGCTTTGTATTATTACTATCAGAATGAAGCAGTTTCATCTGCCTTCTTACTGAGCCAAGAATCCTACATCTCTCTAATACTCTCTAATACTTTACTTTTAATGCAATTAAATGCTGTCTTCTTAGAGATGGATTAACCTATCCTGCTGGTAAACCCTGAAGAGTTCTCATTTTTCATTTAGTGGCTTCTGATTTTCCCCATCATTTTCATCAAACCAGTTTATCTATTTTATTGTGTTTTCCCCCCATAAATAAATAATAAAGCTCCTAGCTTTATTTATTAATTCAATGCTTTTCTTACTTTCAGTTTTACTAATCTCTCCTTTGATTTTTTAGGATTTTCAATTTGATATTTAATTGGGGATTTTTAATTTGTTCTTTTTCTGTTTAAAAATATTACTCTCCCAATTCATTTATTTTCTTTCTCTGTTTTATTGATGTAAGTATTTAGAGATGTAAAATTTCCCCTAAGTACTGCTTTGTCTGCATCCCATAAATTTTGGTGTGTTGTCTCATTGTTATCATTCTCTGTAATGAAATTATTTTTTCTTTCTGATTTGTTCTTTGACCCACTCATTCTTGCTTTAAATTATTTAATTTATTTCATTAAGTCTTTCCCAATTACATGTAAAAAATTTTAATTATTTTTTTTTTATTTTGAGTTTCATATTCTCTTTCTCCCTCCCATTCCTCCCCTCTTCTTGAGAAGGGAAGAAATTTGATTTCAGTTATACATGTGAAGTCATGCAAAAAAGTATTTACATATTAGTCATGTTGCAAAATTAAACAAACAAAATTAAAAAAAATAAAATGACAGTTTTTTTTAAAAAAGTATGTTTTAATTTACATTCAGACTCCATCAGTTCTCTCTCTGGAAGTGGATAGCATCTTTCAATGAGTCATTTGGAATTGTCTTGGATCGCTGTCTTGAACAGAGTAGCTAAGTTTTTCACAGTTGACCATCCTTATAATATTGTAGTTGCTGTATACAATGTTCTTCTGGTTCTGCTCACTTCACTTTGTATCACTTTATGTAAGTCTTCCCAGGTTTTTCTGAAACCATCCTGCTTGTCCTTGTCATTGTAATATAATGGTATTCCATCACAATTTCATCAGAATCATATGCCACAACTTGTTTATCTATTCACCAATTAATAAACATCTTCACTTCCAGTTCTTTGCCACCACAAAAAGAGCTGCTGTAAATACTTTTGTACAAATAGGTCCTTTTCCTTTTTGGGGGGAGTCTCTTTGAGATAGAGACCTAGTAGTGGGGCTGCTGCATCAAAGGTTATGTGTATTTAATAGCCCTTTGTGACCATTCTTTAAGACTAGATTAGTTTCTCCCCCCCAAAAAATATATTTTTCCATAGTTCTTTATTGAAAGTAATTTTTATTTAATTATGGTCTGAAAAGATGCATTTAATATTTTTGCTTTTCTCTATTTGGTTGTGAAATTTTTGTGTCCTAATACATGACCAGTTTTTGTGAAGGTGACATGTAGTTGAGCAAAAAGGTATGCTCCTTTCTATTCCCATTCAGTTTTCTCCAAAGGTCTCTCGTATGTAACGTTTGTGAAGTTCTCTTCATCTCAATTTTTTCTTATTTATTTATTTTGCAGGGGGAAGGCAGAGCAATTGGGCTTAAGTGACTTGCCCATAGTCACACAGCTAGTAAGTGTTAAGTGTCTGAGGCTGGATTTGAACTCAGGGTCCTCTTGACTTCAGAGCCAGTGCTCTATTCACTCCACCACCTAGCCTCCCCTTTTTTATTTTATGGTTAGATTTATCTAGATGTGAGAGGGAAAGTTGAAATACCCCACTAAGTATATTTTTACTGTCCATTTCTCCTGTAACTCATTTAACTGCTCCTTTAAAAATTTGGAGCCTATGTCATTTGGTGCATGTGTGTTTGCTATTGATATGATTTTATTGCTTATGGTGCCTTTTAGCAAAATGTATATCTGGGTCTGTTTTTAATTGGGTCTCTTTTAATTGGGTCTGTTTTTTGCTCTTGCTTTATTTAAGATCACATTTGCTGCTCCTGCCTTTTTTTCTCTTTCCTTTTAAACTGCAGCTGAAACATGATAGATTCTGTTACAGCCTCTTATTTTTACTGTCTCTCTCTTTTAAGTGTGTTTCTCTTAAACAACATATTGTCAGATCCTGATTTCTAATCCATTCTATCTGCATCCGTTTTATGGGTGAGTTTATCCCATTCACATTCACAACTGTGATTACTGTGTATTTCTTTCCATGCTAGCTTTTCCCCATTTATCCTTCTCTCTCCCTCTCTTCTTTTTGCCCTGTCCCACTGCAAAAGTGTTTTGCTTTTGACTGCTGCCTTACTTAATTTAACTTCTATCAGCCTACCCCTTTCTCTTATCCCTTCCTCCTCCTACTTCTCTATTAAGATAGATTTCTATACTCAAATGAGTGTGTTATTCCTTCTTTGAATCAATCTGATGAGAGTGAGGTTCAAGAATTATTACCCCCCAAACCCCCACCATATAAGCTCTTATTTGCACATGCCTTTTATGTGAGGTAATTTTCCCATTTCTTCTTGTCCTTTCCACCTTTTCCCAGTGAATCTCTTTCTCACCCCTTAATTATTCTTGAGATCATCCTATTATACCCAATTTACACCCTTGCTTTCTATGTATGCTCCTTCTAATTGCCCTAAAAATGATGAATTTATTAAGAGTTACAAGTGTCATCTTCCCATAGAAATGTAAACAGTTTAACTTTATTGAATCCCTTATAATTTCTCTTTCAAGTCTACATTTTTATGTTACTCTTTAGTCTTATATTTGAAAGTTGACTTGAAAGTCCTCTATTTTATTAAATATACATTCTGGGGCAGCTAGGTGGTGCAGTGAGTAGAGCGCCGGCCCTGGAGTCAGAAGGACTTGAGTTCAGATCCGGCCTCAGACACTTAACACTCACAAACAAAAACCTAGCCATGTGACCTTGGGCAAGTTACTTAACCCCAATTGCCCTCCAAAAAGCAAAATAAATAAATATACATTCTGCCCCTCTCCTCACTTAGTTTTGCTGACTAAATATTCTTGGTTGTAATCCTAGCTTCTTTGCCTTCTAGAAGATAATTTTCTAAGCCTTCCACTTTCAAATCTTGTGTGAACCTGATCATGGTCCCATGATATTTGAATTCTTTCTTTCTAGCTGCTTGCAATATTTTCTCCTTGATCTGAGAGCTCTAGAATTTGGCTGTACTATTCCAAAGATTTTTTCATTTGGGGATTTCTTTCAATTTCTGTTTTACACTCTAGTTCTGGGTGATCAGGGAAGTTTTCCTTGATAATTCCTTGAACCATGATGTCTAGCATCTTTTTTTATCAAGGCTTTCAGATAGTCCAATAATTCCTGAATTATAATTCCCTCTCCTCAATCCATTTTCTAGATTCGTTTTTCCCAATGACATATTTCACATTTCCTTCTATTCTTTTGACTTCGTTTTATTGTTCCTTGATCTCTTGTGGAATTATTAGCTTCCACTTGCTCAATTCTAATTTTTAGGAAATTATTTTCTTCATTGAACTTTTGTGCTTTTCCTATTTGACCAATTCTAGCTTTAAGGTGTTATTTTCTTCAGTAATTTTATGCCTCTTTTATCAATCTGTTGACTCTTTTTTTATACTTTTCTTGCATCACTTTCATTTTTTTTCCTATTTTTTCCATCACTTCTCTTATTTTGAAAATCTTTTTTGAGCTCTCCTAGTAATTCTTGTTGGACTTGTACCTAGTTTATTTTTTTCTCAGAGGTCTTACTTATAAGCTATTTTGACATTATTGTCTTCTAAGTTTGTATCTTGAGCTTCCCTGTCATCATAATAATTTTTTATGGTGAGATACTTTTCTTTTGTTATTTACTCATTTTTCCAGTCTATTCCTTGACTTTTAACTTTATGTTAAAGTGTGGCTCTTCTTCTGAAGTGGAGAGGGTACTATTCGAAGCTTCCTGTCTTGGGGCTATGGTTTTTGGAGATAATTCAGTGTGTCTCTATGTTTTTGGTGCTTATACAAGGAGAAGTACAGTCATTGTTCTTCTGGACTATGCTCTGGTCTTTACCCAGGAAGGGACTTTGCTTGCCTGTAGGCAAGCAAATGCTCCTCTTGTCTCTGAAACTGTGACCAAGTCCCCTGCAGTTGTAAGCACTAGTGCTTCTCTCTGTCCTGGGACTGAAACCCAGAAGTGTATATAAGCAATGCAACAGGGTCACACTCACAATGCCAGCACAGTGCCTAGAATCTCTTTCTGACCAGTTAGTTTTTCAATTCTCTTATGGTCTCTGGGCTAAGAGTTCCTAAATCTGCTTTTGCCACCTTCCAGCCACTGTCATAGCAGCCTCCAGTGCCCACTGCTGGCATTGCCACAGCATGTGCTAATTTTGGGTTGGCTCCCACCCTGGTATCACAGACCGCTCCAGCTGATCTCCTAAACTGTCTTGCACTGGAAAAAATATCTTATTCTGACATTTTGTTGGCTCTACAACTACAAAATTTGATTCAAGGAATGAAAGTTGTTTGGAGGGGAATGTTGAAAGAATCCACTTGAGTTGCTGCCTTTATACCATCTTGGCTTCACCCCTCTCACTTTTAATGTTTTGATATATTTTTTCTGGCTCTGTCTCTCTGTCTGTCTGTCTCTGTATGTCTCTGTCTGTCTCTCTGTATGTCTTTCTGTCTCTGTCTCTTTTCCCCCACCCTTGTCTATTTATTCCCTAGGCCCTCAGTGCACCTTCAAGAAAAAACTTTTTTTTTACCAGAACAAGTACATTCCCTTCCATTCTAGGATAGTGCTAACTCTCAAATGATCTTTCTTCATGTCTTTCTTCAGTATTGTAGTTACTAGTGATCACTGTATCTCCCAATCACAGCTTTAATGCTACTGTTCTTCCTCCCATTATTTCTTCAAAGAATCATAGATTTAGAATTAGAAGAGATCTTATAAGCCATTTATCTAACTCCCTTATTGAACAAATGAAGAAACTGAGATATCAAGGGGTTAAGTGAATTCCTGGGTACAGGTGAGTTTGAACCCAAGTTCTTTGACTCCAAAATCTAGCATTTTCCCCCATTGGACCACTCTTTCATTCTCTTTCTCCTTTTTTCCTCCCTTCTTTCCTTTCTTCTTCCTTCCTTCCTTCCTTCCTTCCTTCCTTCCTTCCTTCCTTCCTTCCTTTCTTCCTTTCCTTTCCTTTCCTTCCTTCCTTTTCTTCCTTCCTTCCTTCCTTCCTTCCTTCCTTCCTTCCTTCCTTCCTTCCTTCCTTCCTTCCTTCCTTCTTTCTTTCTTTCCTTCTTTCTTTCTTTCCTTCTTTCTCTTTCTCTACCTCATGCCTCAATTCACTCCAACCCATTCTCCACTTATCTGTCAAAATGATCTTCCTAAAATGCAGTTCTAATCACATCACACCGCACCAGAGACCCCCATTCAAGAAATTACAGTGGTTGCCTCTCAATTCCAGGATCAAATATAAAATCAAATATAAAAAGCTCTTCATAATCTGACCTCTTCCTATCTTTCATCTTACACCTTTTTGTGTATTTTGTCATCCAATGACACTGGTCTCTTTGCTATTCCTCAAACACCATGTTTTATTCCCTGACTCTTAACATTTTTACCATCATCACCATTGCTGGAATGCTTTTCCTCTGTCTCTTACTCCTAGATTCCCTGGCTTCCTTCAAGTTTCGCTTAAAGTCCTACCTTCTACAAGACACCTCTTCCAGTTTTCCTTAATTTTAATGCCTTCCTTCTGAAATTATGCCCAATTTATTCTGTATATCTCATGTTTGTATATAGGTGTTCGTATATTATTTCCTCCACTAGATTTTGAGCTCCTTGAGAACAGTGACTATTCTTTGCATCTCCAGTACTTACCACAATGTCTGGCCATAGTAGCTGCTTAATAAATATTTGTTGATGAATTGGCTTATCTTTCTTCCTTCTTCCCTCCTTCTCAAGTACTTGTCAGTCCTGCATATAGCTCTGTAAGCCATAGTTTCATATGAATCTCTTTCACATATTCACATGTTTGTTGGTGCTTTACCCCCTATCTTCTTAACAATATGAACTCTTACAAGTCAGTAATTATGAAATTTAGCCTATTTCTCTCTCTAGCATGTCTGAATGTTCCATAAATGTTGCTGACTGACTTTATTTCAAAGAATTGTCAAACTCATGTGCGGGACACATTTCTGTGTACGTATATGAACTTTTACATGTTTCTGTACATACACATAATGCTAGGTACTTGCTCAAGAAATCATAGAATGTTGAGACCTAGTTGAGTAGTTCTTTTTTTGACAGCTGAAATGAAC
Organism: Gymnobelideus leadbeateri; assembly: GCA_011680675.1. Taxonomy (NCBI): domain Eukaryota; kingdom Metazoa; phylum Chordata; class Mammalia; order Diprotodontia; family Petauridae; genus Gymnobelideus; species Gymnobelideus leadbeateri. The sequence goes on from WOXC01001528.1 coordinate 80,535, forward strand.
CTGTGGGAATCTTGCTTTCGCAAATATATTTTTGGATGCTAGCAACTGTAAATTCGCCCACCTACACATGTACACTCAGGAAAATAACTTCCCTCAACTTTGAAATACACCCATACACCCACTTCCCAGGAGAATATGTGGTAAATCTTAAAGGACACAAAGATTTATTAAGAGAAGTCAAGACCACATCGAATTAAAATTTTCCAGACTGTTAATACATATGTTAGACTTTGGGTTTATATATAAATATATAAATATATAAATATATATATATTTATATATATATATATATATATATATATATAAATATATATTTATATATATAGTTTATTAGTAATTTTACTTCTCCTCTCCATGCTTTCTTTCAACATTATATTAATCTTCTAATTATATAGGATAATTGGAGAATTAAATGTTCTATGAATGATCTGGTTAACTGGAAGTTACCAGCTATAACACAGATTAACAGTTTTCAAAGAATCAAATAGTACTTATTTACTGCTTACTATAGATCAGGCACTTATGCTTAGCACTGGGGATACAAAGAAAAGCAGAAACATTGCCCATGTCCTCAAAGACCTCACGTTCTAACTGAGTAGGTAATATACAAATAACTAAATGTATGTATGTATACATATAAATGTGTATGTGTGTGTGTTTGTGTGTGTGTGTGTGTGTGTGTGTGTGTATGAAAGAGACAATTTCAGATGAATTTTAAAAGGAGTCTGGAAAATTAAGAGGTAGAAGTGAAGAGAAAGAGTATTACATTTATTGAAGAAGCCAGTACAAAAGCCTTGAGATGTTGTGTGAAACAGCAGGCAGTCCAGTGTAACTAGATTATAGAGTACATGGAGGAGAGAAAGGTGTAAGAAGGCTGGGAGAAACCATGTAAGAAGACCAGGAGAGTGTCTGAAATGCCAAACAGAGGATTTTATACTTAATCCTGGAGATAATAGGGAGGAGCCATTGCAGTTGATTGAGTAGGGAGGTAACATGGTCAGACTTATGCTTTAGGAAATCATTTTGGCAGGTCAGTGGAGGATGGATTGAAATGAAATAAGACTCAAGGTAAAAAGACCAATTAGAAGAGTAATGAAATAATCTAGGTGAGAGGTAATGTGTTTCTATGTGAGTGTGTCTATGGGAAGAAGAGAATGTGTGTGAGAGGCACTGTGAAAGTAGAAATGAGAAGTTTTGAAAATAAATTGGGTAACTGTGAGTTTGATTCAGGAGTTCAGAATAATGCTGGGGTTCAGAGCTTGAAGGACTGCAGTGATGGCACTATACTCAACAGAATAATTGGGGAAAGAGGAGAGGTTTTGGGGGGGGCAACGAATTCTGTTTTGGACATGTTGAATTTGAGATGCCTGTGGAACATCGAATTCCAGATGACCAAAAGTCAGTGGGTGGTGGGAGACTAGAGCTCAGGAGAGATACCAGGGTGAGATACAGACCTGAGAATAATCTCCATAGAATTGATAATTGAATCCATGGAGGCTGATGAGATCACCAGGTAAAATAGTATAAAGGAAAAACAGAAGAAGACCCAAGACAGAATTTTGAAAGATACCCAGTTGGTGGGCATGACTTTGAATGTATAGAAGAGGAGACTGATAAAGAGCAATCAAATATGTTGACAAGAGTGTCACAGAAACCTAGAGAGAAGGAAGTATACAAAAGAGGGGGAGATATAGTGTCAAAGGCTGCAGAGAAGTCAAGAAGTATGACGTTTGCTCTTTTTATGGTGGCAAGGAATTGGAAATTGAGGAGATGGCCATCAATGGAGGAATGGTGAAACAAACTGTAGCAAGTGGTTTTCATGAAATACTATTAATGCTAAAAGAAATGAGCAGGATGTTTTCAGAAAAAACTAGAAAGACTTATGTGAACTGATGCAAAGTGAAGTGAGCAGAATCAGGAGAACATTGTACATTGTAACAGCAATATTGTATGAAGATCAACTGTGAATGGCTTAGCAATTTTTATCAATACAATGATCCAAGACAATTCCAAAAGACATGATGAAAAATGCTGTCCATCACCAGAGAGAGAACTGATGGAGTCTGAGTGCCAAATGAATCATACTTTTTTTAACTTTATTTTCCCTGGGTTTTTTGGGGGGGAGGGGGGAGCAGATTGTGTTTTCTTTCACAACATGACTAAAATGTACATATGATTTACATGACTGTACATGGATAACCTGAAATGCTTGCCTTATAAATGAGGGGAAAGAAAGGGAAGGAAGGAGAAAATATGGGACTCAAAAATCTTAAAAACAAATATTAAAATTATTTTTACATGTAATTGGAAGAAAATAAAACAAAAAAATTAAAAGATGATATTTGAGACAAAGCCTTTAGATATGGCCCCATAGAAGAGCAACCTTCACTATGACTTTAGGCCTCCCTTCTCTTGCTGCACTTTTCCTATGAAGGACATACGACAATGAAGTGACACCTTCTACTCAATGATAAACATTCTTAGGTCACACCCTTCTGTAATGGAAATGCAGGTTTAAAGATCTTCCCTGCCCCTAGCTTAAGTGCACCTGGAGCCTGTGGTGGGAGGCTTGTTTTTCAGGAAAGCCCCCACCTTGATACTTTGTGATTGGGCAGTGGGTCAAGGAGGTTGTTACATTCTCTGAGCCAGGAGAAGGCTATATAAGCCCTGATGAGAGGCTTTGCTTTGGGGCTCACTTTGAGAAGTGTTGTGTGATTTGACCAGATGAGACTCTGGGAAGCCGTTGTTGAGAGCCCCCCGGCTTTGAAAACCCAGATGTTGATGCTTCCCTCTCCGGTAACTGTGATTTGGTATTGATATAATGGTAGGACAGTTTGGAAGCCTGTCTGTTTGATCTGTAAGTTCTGTAACTCTGAATTTAGGGGTGCTGAGCTTTTTCCCCTGAACTAGGTAATGTGTGTTTGTTTGATTAAAGTAAGCTTGTTAACCCATTTTGAGTTGCTTTCCTTTTGAAAAGCAGATCTAAGAACCTATATTGGCAGTCACCCTGGGGATATTGGGGTGCTTGCTGCTACACCTTCACATCCCAGTGACTGAACTCCTGTAGATTATCATTCAAAACCATTTCTATACCCCTACCACCTGATTCCTCATTCCCATCTTCCTCAAGTCTCCTACCCTGAAGTTTCAACCTAACTCCTCCAGCCCTTCCACTGTGCCCTTGTAATATTAATGGAATCTGAAGATCTTCCATGCCCCTTTGTATTGGCAAGTAAGTAGGTACTTAGCACCTTATTTCAAGATAACACCTTGTTTAAGCTATTTCATTAACACAGAAATAGTTAACACCTTGGGAGGAAGTTGCTGATGTAACAGGAAGGGGTAGAACAAGGAGGAGCTATACCATATATAAGGAAGAATACAAGCTGGAGAGACAGAATTTCCTGGAGTAAATATAATGGAGGCAGGGCAGCTGCAAGAGAGAGAGAGAGAGAGAGAGAGAGAGAGAGAGAGAGAGAGAGAGAGAGAGAGAGAGAGAGAGAGAGAGGGAGAGAGAGAGAGAGAATTTCTCTCAGCTAGCATCTGGAGGGTGGGCTGCTACTACTGAAGTCTCAACTGAGAATTGAGAACTGAGAACTGACACAGAACTCAGACTCATGGTGGCAAGACTTTCAAGGGCTAGCTGGAACTTCCGAAGACTGAGGAAGCATGACTGAGGTGCCAGTATTTTATGCAAATGTTGTTGTGACTTTGTTAATGTGAATGAATGTTTTTGTGGCTTTGTTAAGCCTCGTCTTTCCAGGAACAGAGACTGTGAAGGATTTGAGATAGACAGGACGTTGTGAGCTCCAATGTGGAACAGGAACTGTACAGAGAGCGGGACAAGTAGCTGGGACCTTTGAACTCAGGTGGCAGTTGGTTAGATTTGGGCAGGAGCTGGGACCATGGAAGAGGAACCATGGAGGCTGAAAGCCTGCCCCTAGTCAAGATGAAAAGACCTCCCTGTGAGTACTGAGTAGCATCTGATGAAATTGACTGAATAGTGATGAAATTATAATTTACTTGTGTCCTAGGGGCGGATGCTTTTTTTTTACTTTTCACCACCTCTTAAGAGGTTACTGAGTAATGACTATTGAAGTTATAACTTAATTGCACCCCATGGGTGGAGAACTTTGACTTTTGTATTTTGTGACCCTTAAGGAGGCCTCCTTAAGGATGATCAAATGATTGAGTTACTAAATGATTGTACTTTGTTGAAAACTATATGACAACTTTGGTGAAAACCATGTGGCCATTTTAGTGCTAAGTTGTTGAGTTGTGACATGGTGCATGCTGTATTTTGATTTTCTGTGATAAGTTGTAACACTGAATGCTGCACCTTGATTTTCTGTAAATGTTTTTCTCTAATTTATTATTGAATAAATAGAGAGTTTGCTATACTGTGTAATAAGAACCTTGAAAGCTGTTCACAGCAGCAATCCTCTGGAAAGCTGCTCATGCTTGGCTTTACAGCCCTCTGGCATGCATGTTCGACAGGCAACAGACTTCCCTTCACCTTAAATTTATTTCTCTCCCACTCCTTACACCTGCTGCTTTTGCTGATACCTGGTGCCCCTCTGATGACACAGTCCCCCTTTTTAGTACTGGCTGCCCTTCATTTGTGTTCCTCTGCTAACTGATTGAGGAGTTTAAGTTGGAATATTTCTTGTTTCCCATCGTCACTTCTAGGTTCTCCCCCTTCCTCCATTACTCAGTAACTTCTCTTCCTTTGAGGTTCATACTATTCATATCTACTACTCAATCAAAATCCTGGTAGCTGTTGTCTACAGACCCCCATATTCCCTTCCTTCCTCAATGAATTTAATATCTGGCTTATAATTTTCTTTCTTCCTTAATTTTGGCTTCATACTAGATGACATATCTATCTCTCTATATATTCTCCCTTAAATACCCTACCCACTTAGTTCCTCAACCTACTCACTTCCCTTGGGCTACTTACCCTACCTTAACCATATACAAAGATGATCATATACTTTATCTTGCCTTCAAATTTACTATTTTCATATTCAAGAATTCAATTCCCTCATCTAAACATAATTTATTGGTTTTCTACTTCTCCCTTTCTTTACATAGCCCTACTCCTTATATTCACCATGACCTCTAATTCCTTGACCTTAAAATTGTCTCCCAGGCCATCTCCCAAGCACTAGCCACTCTCTCCTCTTCTCCCCATCTTGACTGCTTGGTGAACCAATGCGGCTTCACACACCATCCTTTTCTTTTGAATCACTTGCCTCCTTATCCTATTGCTGACCATGTCCACCCAATCCTTAGCCTTGGATTGCTCCCACTTTTCATCACCTTTGATCCTACACACATGCTACTGAATGAAAGTGAGAAAAACCACACAACCATTCTGACTGGATCCACTACAGATTTACATTACATAATTTTAACAGGGAACTTGATGCTTCTAAGCAATCTCACTAAACCTCCCTGATCAACTCACTATCCCACTCTCCACAAGAGCTTTCTCAGAACTCTTTATCCATATTCAAATCTTTCATGGCTCTCCCTCCAAACTCTCTCATCTGAGAACATCGTCTCATATTTTACAGGGAAAGAAATGAGGCCATTCACCTTGACCCCCCTCTTCTCTCCTCTTTCTCATTTCCTATCACTCAAGTCTCTCCTGCTACTCTCATCTCCTTCACCCTTGTCTCACATGATAAAGTGGCTTTACTCTTTACCAAGGCTGACCCCTCTACTTGTTCAAGTATTCCCGTTCCATCCACTTTCCTCCAACAGATAGGCTTATTTGTCATCCCTACTCTTCCACTTATTTTTTTATCTTTCTCTCTCTACTGGCTTATTTCCCACTGCTTATAAACATGCCCATGTCTCCCCATCTTGAAAACAAAACACCACCTGCTGTTCTATATCTCATTAGTCCTTTGTAACTAAACTTCTTGACAAGTCCATCTATAATAGGAGTCTCTATTTTCTCTCCTCACTCTCTTCTCAATCTTTTACAGTCTGGCTTCTGGTCTTATAATTCCACCCACTGTTACTAATGGACTCTTAGGTGTCCAATATAATACCATTTTTCTTGGTTCTAATTCTCTTTGACCTCTCTAATGTTAATCACTTTCTCCTCCTTGATACTCTTTTCTCTCTAGGTTTTCAGGACACCACTCTCCTGGTTTTCCATTTACCTGTCTGACCACTCCTTTTCTTTTGCTCAATCCATTTATCTGGATCACACCCTTTAGTTGTAGGAGTCCCTCTGCCCTGTGCCCTCTTTTCTTCTCTCTTTATAGTACTTTACTTGATGATTTCACAAACTCCCATGGATATAATTACCATCTCTATGCTGATGGTTCTCAAATCTATCTTTCCTGCCCCAGTCGCTCTGCTGACTTCTAATCTCACATATCCAACTGCCTTCAGATATTTTAAATTAGATATCCAGTAAATATCTTAGACTCGGTATGTTAAAAAAAATAAAACTTATTATCTTCCCTCTAAACCCTCCCTGTATCTTACCTTCCCTATTATTATAGAAGGCAACACTATTCTCCCAGTCATTCAGGTTCACAGTCTAGGAGTCATCCATGATTTCTTACCTTTCACTCCCCATATCCAAGCTATTGCTTAGGCCTGTTGATTTCACCTTTGCAACATCTCTCAGATAAGCCCCCTTCTCCCTTCTGACACTCTAGGGCAGGCCCTCATCACACCTCCCACTTGGACTACTGCAGTATCCTGCTGATGGTCTCCCCCCCGCTTGAATCCATTTACCATTCTGCCATTCAAGTGATTTTCGTAAAACACAGATCTGATTATGTAACCCCACCCCCCAAATCAATAAACTCCAGTGGCTTCTTATTTCCTCCAGGAATAAATATGAAATGCTCTGTTTGGCATTCAAAACTCTCTGTAAACCAGCCCCCTCCTGTCTTTCCAATCTTCTTACACCTTACTTCCTAAAATGTACTCTTCAATCTAGTGACACTAGCCTTCTGGCTGTTGCATGAATCAGACACTCCATTTCTCAGCTCTGGGCACTTTTTCTGGCTGTCTTTCATTCTTGCTCTACCTCCTTGGCTCAAACTACTAACCTCCCTGATTTCCTTTAAGTTTCAACTAAAATCTCACCTTCTATAGAAAGCCTTCCTTAACCTCTCTTAACTCAAGTCTAAAAATTTTTCTCCTTTAATTATTTTATATTTATCCTCTATACACCTTGCTTTGCAATAAAATAAACTCCTTTGCAAGGAGTTTACAATATTAGATTGTAAACTCCTTGAGGACAGGGACTGTCTTTTGCCACTTTTTGTATTCCTAGCATTTACCACAGTGCCTGGAATATAGTAGGTAATTAATAAATGTTTATTGAATGAATTTTAAAAAAGAGCAGTTTTGGATAGGAAATACTTTATTTTAAATAATCCTGAACCTAACCACATTTTTAGGATTCAAAAAGTGCTATAGAATCTCACAATTCATTATAAAGCCATCAGTGAGTATTATGCTATAGAATAAATGTAAAACTTTGGCTATAAATACTTATTGTCAGCTATTTTGCTTGTCGTTTCTAGTTCCCCATTATGTAGAGGGTAGAATTTACTTCACCAAATTCCAGTCATTTTAAATTTCTCATCATTTTGTTTCATGTGAACATAGATTTAGAGTTAAAAGGTTCTCTACGAGGTCTTCAGATCCAAACTAGATCATTTTATGGATGAGGAAAATGAGGCTCAAAATCATTAAGTGACTTTCCAAGTACATAAAAGTGGTAAGGAGCAGAGCTGGGATTTAATCCCAGGTGCTCTGACTCCAAATTCAGCATTATTTCTACTGAATCCATTATCCCTCTGTCTTTATTTCATTTCAAACCAATCCCTAATGACATCTGTGGGCAGAGAATTGCTTTTTACTCTCAGCTGAAAGATATTTCTTCTGTCCCAGAGTTTCACTTAGCACCCATCTAAGGTCCAACCTCCCGTTAAAGAAGAGAGCCATTGTCAGAAGTGGGGAGTGGTTGCCCCTTCCTGTCAGGCCCTTGGATTTCCTGGGAAACGTGTCCCTCCACAAGACTGACCCAGCTCAACCCCATTTAGTTTCTTGGAGTTGATGAGATCATTTCCTGGTGTGGTAGGGCTTTGGCCTACACAATCGTGATACTTTGACCATCACTTTTGTAAAAGATAAAGCTCAGAATTTCAGGCTGCATCGCTAACAGAGGGGAGTACTGTCTTGTGTGGGGAAACACTGCTTGATTCACATTTTCAATGAAAAATTAAAGTCATATTTCATTGGTGTGGCAGCAATGATGACTGGAAACAGATTCCTGGCTCTTGAAACTAAGGAAACAGAAAAGTGTCTCTCTCTTCCACTTTGTGTATCATCTAGAAGAAGGATGTTAATAGCAAACGTTCCTAGAATCAATGTGTGGCCTCTGAAATTTGAATGTTACTTGATAGTATAATACAATAAAAGGAAGGGATGAGCAAGGAAATAAATGGAAGGAATATTGAAGGAATGAAGCAGGAACATAAGAACAGACTCAGATGGATCACAAGAAGTAGGATTAAAAAGAGAAGAATTTTTTTTTCACAAACAATGTGGTCAGACAAAGACACTGCTGAGTTGTAGTCCCTTGTTTTCTGTTTCCTCCTCTAGTGTCATCCTGCCTTGACATTTATTAAAATGTAGATGCTGCCGTTTATCTATCCTTCTTAACTTAGCAGAGCAAGAGATAGCAGGATGTAGTAGATAGATAGCTGTCCTCAGAGCAGGAAAGACTTGGGTTTGAGTGCTGCCTTTGACTAATGCTGACTGTGTGACCCTGTGTGACCCTAATCTCTCAGTGCCCCAGGCAATTGCCTAAAATAATAAGCTGTTGAAATGTTGTTACTCTGCATTGCTAAAGGAAGAGTCCTCATCTTATTCTGAGGAGTGTCAGGTCCAGACACTGAGCTAGGTGCTAAGGACATACAGAAAGAAATAGAAAACAGCCCCTGCTTTCACAGAATCTGTGTTCTACTAGAATCTGTTAACTGTATTTGATATCTGTCAAGCTAAGAGCAGAGACAATGGAAGTGAAGTCTTTTGAGTTCCTTAGAAATCAAACAAAAAACAGTTCAATTTTATGACCCAAAAATTGGACTGTTAGTTGGCATAAATCCACAAGAAAGTCCAGAGAGAAGTTTATTAGAGGAAAGGAGAATTTATCTCTTTTATAGAAGAGGAATTGTTACCTATGAAATCTCTGCTCCCTCTTTGCAAAGTTTGAGGCATCTTGGTGGAGGGTATTCCAGCATTGATCAAACAATGGACATATAAATTATTTAAATGAATGAATAAATAAAAAAGTATTTATTAAATACTACTATTGGCCAAACACTGTATTTCTTGCTACAGCATCCCTAAGTTCTACGCTAAGAAATACTAAGATAAAAAAATGAGACATTCCTTGTTCAGATACATTAATTAGGGGAGATGAACTATAGAAGAAAGATCAGCTGAAGGATGAATCAAAAGTCCCAGAATTCCTAAGGGTGCTTCAACAGTGTGAAAGACATGACCCAGAGATTCTTAAGGTCTAATGGCAGGTTAGATAGCAGTGCTTAGGACAGGGTTGTGTGGAGGGTCTGGGTGATGCACTAGCAAGGAAAGGCTAGGAGGACCTTAAACTACAGTAGTAAGGCATATGGTAAGACCTAGTAGTCCTTCATCTTACTAGAAAGATTATAGATAGTGACTCCTAGGTCATCCAGTGATATGAAAAGCTATGCTGCTCTTTCCACTGGGCTGTCTTTAAGAGGTTTAGGCCACTAAGTGTCAAGGAAGGAAAAAAGGAAGGGGAAAACAGGAATTAGGGGGCTCTTTCTAACTGCCATGGGAGCTGGCCAGTATGGGAGGATCTGAGAGGGAGAAAAGAACAAAGGGAATGGTGCCTCCACTAACCAAATAATCTGCAAACAATTATACATGCATACATATGTATTCACATGTACATCAATACTCTCTTGCTCATGAATTCTCTGTCTTTATGTATTGATTTCCTAGGCAGACTATAAGCTCTACATGGGCAGGGGTTAAGTATTATAAAGTCATGATGTAACCAGTAGCTTCCTGCACAGCTGTAAGCTAACAAAAAAACAATCAAAATATACTAGAGAACAAGCCAACTATGATTGGTTGATCTTATATGGTCATTAAATTGACCGATTTTTCATTAAATTATTTTCTACCAACATCTTAAGAATAAATACCTGTAAAACTGATTGTATTATTTGGACAGAAAACACAATTCAAGTTGAAAACAGCCAAAAGAGATCAAATTGTTTTTCAGTCCACTATATTTTTATTTTATGGCTGTGTCCTCAATGTGTCACAGAAATTTAAAGGAGAATGATAATAATAAAATCCCCAGGCCAAATAATGAAGCTGGAGATATTTTTTCTTCCAACAAGTGCATTTTGTTTTTAGTGCATTGTGTTTTCTTGTACATCTAAATGCCATGGTGATAAGTCATAGAATTATATAGTTGCTAATGCATATTTTCAAGTAGGATGTGTTGATGAATAAAAGCTATGTATGGAAGTATTACTGCTACTTGACAAAGCTCATCATCTTAAAACTGTGTTCTGGAATATAAATGTAATTCATTTTTTATTTAATAATAGTAACTTGCACTTTAGAACCATCTTTTCCCAAAGCAACTTTATAGAGATGTTTGTGAGAAGTAGGTGAGCACATATTAATCATAATAGATAAGGAAATTGAAATGTAAAGGAGTTAAGTAACCTGCTCAACATATAAAAACTGGATTTGATTTCAGAGGGAAGATTTCCTGACTCCCACTTCAGAATGCTTTACTTCTATGACTTAATAGCTGAGTGACCTAGGAAAATTCATTTAACTTACCTAAGCCTCAGTTTCTCCTTCTGTGAAAAAGAAATGAATGATATTTCTACTCCTTAGACTAGAGTAGGAGGCAAACTAACTTGGTAGAATGAGCACTGGACATAGAGTAAGGCCTGAATCCACCCTCATACACTTTCTGTATGACCCTGGACAATTCACTTAACCTCTCTCAGTCCCAATTTCCTCACTTGTAAAATGAAAATAATAATAGTGTCTACATCATGGAGTTATTGTAAGGAACAAATAACATGACATATGTATGGCCCTTTTCCTATCTTAAAAAGCTCTATATAAATGTTTGCTATTATTTATTATAGTAATAATAGCTACTATTACTGTTAGCCACCTCACTGGATTTTTAGCATGAGAGTGTTCTGTAAGCCTTAAAATGTTTATTATTAGCAGTAGTAATCAGATTAATGATATTAGTATTATTATTATATTTTTATAAAACCTTTGATTTATTTGGTGTAGGTTACTCCTTGGTGTGGGTTACCAGAGTAAATTATCATCTTCTCTAGAATTTATGCTCTTGGAGTATTCCTGTGGACACTGAAAAGTTAAGTAATTTGCCCAGGGCCACATGGCTGGTGTTAGAGGCAGGATTTGTATCCAGAAATTCCTGACTCTGCAACCAAATTTCTGTATGGTACATGATGCTTTGTATAGACTATAATCACTATTGTTATCAGTCTTGTCATCCTGATATTCTAATTTTTAATGGGTTTCAGATTAAAATTTTCCTGGGTCACTATCTTGATATTATTCTTTTCTATTCAGTGTTCTTCAAGCTGTTGTAAAGGTGGTTTTAATTGTTCTTTATAGGTAAATAAAAGTATTAGAATTTAAGCTTATCCTCTATAATTCTAGGAATGTCCTTGGCACATCTCTAAGAGCAGAAAGGACAACAATGGTCATCTATACTTTACCCTATTCCAAGTGATTTTGATCTCTTTTACAAGGTTTTTGGACAGCTAGATGAGATGGCACAGTGGATAGAGTGCAGGACCTGGAGTCAGGAAGACTCATTTTCCTGAGATAAAATCTGGCCTCAGACACGAGCATTGTGACCCTAGGCAAGTCATTTAACCCTTTTTGCCTCAATTCCTCATCTATAAAATGAGGTGGAGAAAGTAAATGGCAAACCACTCTACAATCTTCACCAAGAAAATCCCAAGTGGGGTCATGAAGAGTCAGATGTGACTGAAAGGACTGAACAACAACAAGGTCTCTAAATTTTAGAGTTTTATTTCACGTAGACTGAGAATTGTAAGATCTACAGGAAATTTTCTTTAGGGGTGTGTGTGTGTGTGTTATCAATTGTTGTTATGTCTGGAAATTTTAGGCATCATCAGTTTAACCTATAATAATGGTATAACTGAAGTATAGTTTATTGGCTGGGTTCTCCAATGTATTTTGAGGCCTGTATTTGTGGAATGGGGATTTATCATCTGTTACTTCATGAAAGATAATATATAATTTCTGATGTATATAATTCAAGCTACTAGATCATTTCTTACTTGGTATTAAGTGCTAAATTTTTACAGCCCATAGGGCTGTATTGCACAGTTTCTACCATTTCCTTATATGCTCTACCCTGATCACAAAGCCCAGGATAACCCTTCTATAATTTCTTTTTTTTTTCCTTTTTGGAGGGCAACTGGGATTAAGTGACTTGCCCAAGGTCACAGGCTAGTTTTTGTGTTAAGTGTCTGAGGCCGTATTTGAACTCAGGTTCTCCTGACTCCAGAGCCAGTGCTCTATTCACTACACCACCTAGCTGCCCCTCCTTCTATAATTTCTGGTGGCAATGATCTGGTTCTGAATTGCCATCATAATTTCCTCTGCTTCCACAAATACACATTACTCAGCCATTTGTTTTATTCTTCCTCATGGAAATATTGTTGGCCAAATTCATGCAGATGTCAAACTTTTGATTTCATTTTTAAGTCAGACATTTCTTTGACTTTACATCTAGAGGTAAGCTGCTTTCTATTGCATTTAACAAATACAGTGGGAAATACTTCTTTTCAGGCTTCACTTTTGTTCACTGAAGCTTGAGGTCTTCTGAAGAGTCCTTAGCCAACTGGGGTGCAGCGCGACAGCCTGGGAGTGGCAGGAGGGTCCCTGGCCTATCAGAAACAGGCTACAGGAGGAACCCGGAAGGCCAAAAGGACCGTCAGCAAAACAATCTTAAGTGTCGACGTGGCAGTAGAGAGACTTCCTGGTTAGGAGACTTCCTGGTCTGTTACACCAGAAACCTCTTAGCCAGATGAGCTGACGTGTCCATGTGGGCAGTGGGTTACCACCCCTCACTCTCGGGGCAGTACGCGATTGGCTCGCAGTGGCGGGGAAGGCGGTGCTAATGACCCAGAACTGGAGGCTAGATAAGAGGAGGCTGCCTGACGGGGCGGGAGTTCGGGGAGGAGTCCGGGGAGAGACCTGGCTGAGTTCGCGTGTATGTCCTGAGACAAATAAAGATAATTATCAAAAATCAGAAGGGTGTTCTGCGTGGGTAAGATCTTCTAGAAAGTCTAGAAGCCAGAGACGTCTGATGCTGGGAAAAGGTAATATGTTCTTGTAGGTTCGAGAACCTAGGAACCCTAACAGTCTTCTTATCTCAAAAGTATCTTGTGGGCTACTAATTTGTTTATCTTCTGTTCTGAAAAATCATCTTACTTCTTTTTAGTGAGAAAATATTCATCTTTCTTTGACTAACTTGGGATGGTGGTCCTATGTTTAATGAAATTGTATGAGTTTTTGTTAGTATATTTTCCATATCAATTATGGTACATCTTTCAGTTTTGAAAATGTACATTGAAACTGCTATTGTATAAAAATTAATTGTTTAATTATGCTCTTCCCTTCAGATTTTATTTCTCCTAAAGTATTTGGCCACAGCTTTCTTTTTGATATCTTTGTGTTCAAAGTATTGTGGTTAGAAGATAATAAGGTATTTTGAGTTGTGGCCTTCATCAGTTGGTTTAGCATTGCATATGGATTCAATCTTAAAGCCTTCAATCTCCATAATCCTATGTCATATATTAGAAATTTTATATTTAGTGAGTCCAAATGATGTTTTGATAGCACTAAACAAAGATTTCATGAGTTAAAGAATCTATTTAATGTATTTTTTTCAGTGGGGCAATGTAGCTTGATAACATCTACGCGTATCAAGTAACTAATAAGCTATTTTAGTTTGACTTCCTCTTCAGAAGATATACTTAGTTCCATTTAGAGTAAATGCTAATGAATTTAAGGTAAGCAGAACCCAAATGGATTTTTTCTAAAAAGCTCACATTTCTATAAATTATTCATGATACATTGATGGAGTATTTTTTGGTTTTTGGTTTTGCTTTTTGGAGGGAGGAGGGCAGGGCAATTGGGGTTAAGTGACTTGCCCAAGGTCACATGTAAGTGTTAAGCATCTGAGGCCAGATTTGAACTCAGGTTCCCCTGTCTCCTGGGCTGGTGCTCTACTCACTGAGCCACCTAGCTACCCCTTGGAGCAGTTTTCAATATGTTGTTCAATAATGTTCTCACTCTACTTGGGGACACTTTATATTTTATCTGCAGCACATGAATAAGATAAGAGTGTAGAAGTGAATCAAAGGATTTGTGATAATTGATAGAATATAAATGTTATGGTATTTTCAGGTCAATTGTTTAATTACCAAATAGATAACGATCTCTTTATATCCCTGGGACTTTGGGGGACATGTTTTTGTCATTGTGCCAATATACTATTTTCTTGAAAGTGTTTATAGATGTTTTAGTGAAATCATGGATGTTTTCTACAAAGTATATAAGGATGACATTGGTCACTGTTATAGTCTTTGACAACATACATGTTTTGTCTTCTGTTAAGAAGCTGTCAAAGTACTTTGCGAGTAATCCATATGCCACTATGAATAATTTCAGCCAATAATTATGGAACTCATCCAGACCTGCTACTTTCTAGTTTTGAAGAAAAGCTAGAGTTTCAGTAATCTCTTCTGACATAATTGTTCTGTCATTCATTCTATTCCTGCTGTGTAAACTTTCTGTTTTTTGTTTGATTGAACATGAATTCTTGTTATGTTAGACTTTCTGTGATCATATAGAATAATAGAAATTCACCATGTTTTCCTCTTTTCAGGATTCCAGCTAAATGGTGCCATGGGTAGAGCAGTGGACTTAAAGTTAGGAAGTTGTTAATCTGTTTTAGTCTTGTCTGATTCATTGTGACCCCATTTGGGATTTTCTTGGCAGAGATACTGGAGTGGTTTGCCATTTCCTTCTCCAGTTTATTTTACAGAGGAGGAAACTGAAGTAAACAGAGTTAAGTGATTTGCTCAGGGTCACACAGCTAGTAAGTGTCTGAGGTCAGATTTGAACTCAGGAAGATGAGTCTTCCTGATTCCAGGCTCAGCACTCTAACCACTATACCACCTAGCTGTTAGGAAGACCTGAGTTCAAATCCAGCCACAGACACTTGCTAGCTATGCAACCCTGGGCAACTCACTTAACCATTCTTTGCCTCCATTTCCTGAACTAGAAAGTGGGAATAACATCACATATGTTCAAGGGTTGTTGTGAGGATCAAATGATATAATATTTGTAAAATCAAAACACATAGCAAATTGCCAACTATGTAATGGGCACTCTATAAATGCTTATTCCCTTCCTATTCCCTTGTTTTTTTTTTCCTTCCTACTTTTTGTAGCAAAATTTTTTTTTATTTAGTTAGTTTTAATTAGAATTATTTATTTAGTTATTTACACTGCTTGGCCTCCTTGTATTGCTTTAATCTTTTGACTTTTGCTTTCAACTGCTGATTAAGGGAATCTAGAAATTCCAATGTGTTTTCCTTTTCTGGATTTCTATCTACATGCTTCTTTTTTGTTGTCTTCAATTGGGCAAGTTGTGATTTGTTTGCTACTCCATGTACCACTTACATACTGATATAATTTTCTAATGCCTTCCCATAAATCTTCAGCTGCTCTTTAGGTATTTCCTCTCATGATGATGTCTAACACCTCCATTTAGGGATATTATGTAGTAGCTCTACCTTTCATTTTTTTTCCATGGCAAAGGCTACTGTATGTATTGCTATGTACAGGTCCTGAAACTTTCTATCAAATGCTATGTGTATGTGTTTGTTTATGATAGCTCTTTAATATAATTAGCATAACAGCGGGATTAATGATTCTGAATTTTAATAAGGATTTTAGAATTTCCAGTCTAGATATGCCCATCTTCCTTTTTCAAGATCATTTTGGTTATTGATACAATTTTTGTCATTTATTTCATTATTTGGCATAATTTCTTGGGTTTGTAGTAAATCAAAATTTTTATGACATTGGGATATTCAGTTTTTCCCTCTTCAGGTTTTATTAGGTCTTCCATTTTGACTCTTATTTCATCTAATCTAGGTTCAAAGATGATTATATATAAAGTGCTTAGCACAGCACATGGTATGTAGGAGGTGCTATGTAAATGTTATGTATCATCATCATCATCATCATCATCTCTTATGATTGCCCTGCACTGGTCAGCAAGACATTGTTGTGTTTCTTGAATCAAGTATTTCCAGGAGGTAGAGTTTGGATATTTCTGATTTACTGCAATGTGTGCTATTTTCTCTTGGCACTCCCCAACTACTCTGTTGTTCAGTGTGTCAAGTTGATCACCATAAAGGTTTCAAACAGAGATTTCCTACAACCTTATACTGCTCCCATCTATTTCTTTTTTTAAAAAGCAATTGGAGTTAAGTAACTTGCTCAAGGTTACATGGCCAGTCATTATTTATGTGTGGGTGCTCATTTTCTGAGGCTGGAACAGATCCCGGGTCCTCCTGACTCTGGTGCCGGCACTCTTACTCACTTACTGCCCCTTGCTCCCATCTCTTAGATTATTAGGAGCAGCTTCATCCCAATAACTGGGTTAACCCAATCATTATTATTGCCACAACCCAATTAGGCCAGTGTTTCAGTCTTGTGAGGCCTTCACAGCTCTTGCATTGGTCTCAAGGCTCACAGTCACCCCATCTGGCATTCCTTTACTTTTCTATTGTATTGCCTCGCCCTCCCCCATGACATGGATCATGGCTTGAACTTTGAGGAGATTGATGTTATTATTATTACAAGTAATAGTAGTATTTTATGGTACTATACAGAAGTATTTTAGTATATATTAATAATACTACAATTATTATAGTAGTAACAAATCAGCTTTATAAAACCTCATTTTCACAGTGATTCACTAAGGAAGGGAATCATCAGGCCAGATAAAAGGAGTTACTATGTGTGAAAGAAGTTAGCCAAAATTTAAAGCACTATAATATAAAATATTATTATTCAATGTATTTTATTGAACCACCATCATGTGCATCCTTATTCACAGCATAGGCCTCCATGGGGCTGCATTTTAAATTAACTGCTGCTAGTAAAATTTCTACCATAAAGCACAAGATGCAAGTTTTGGAGAAACTCCATGTCACTGGAAATTATATATGATCATCTACAATTTTCAGGTACTGCTAAAGCAAACATAATTACAACTGAATCTCTATATTACAATAATACTTCAATGTATTGAGAATCTCACCCTCTCAGTGATGAAGATTACAGTCTTATACCTGTGTGTCCTATGCACCCTTGTCATTGGTATCCTATAAATTCTCCATGGGGCTCCACCTGATTTGTGGGGAGCTTCCTCCATATTCTTGTCACACCCAGATACTAATGGAACATGTAGGCTCTCCTTTGCTTACTCCTCACTTTGAGTATCTGAATGAATGAATGATGCATGAGGGAATGATTGAATGAATGAAACTTCATTTATTAAGCTCTACATACCAAGTCCTGTGCTTGTACATAATGTAACCAGTCCATCCTTTCTTCTGGTCATGTGTCGCTGATGAAATCCTTCATGTAGCATCTCCTCCACAGTGCTTCATGGATGATATATTTCAGCTTGCTCAGATTCACCTTTGCTTATTCTTTATGTTAATATTGGTGATAACCATGATGATGACCATAATGAGATTCTCCCACATCCAGGTCACTTAGTATCATATAATATCCGAGCTGGAAGGGCCCATAGAGATCATTTAGTTCACTAACCTCATTTTATACTTGATGATACTTCAGCTCCTAGAGCTGGAATAACTGGCTAGAGGTCACACAATTTGTGGCAGAGCTGGATTCTCCAAATATCTTGTGTTCCCTTCATTTTATTAATCACACTGCAGTATATATCTTCCTCATTTTGGTCTATGATGATCAAATTTATACACGTGAGTTTTTATCTCAACTTTAGATATTTATATTTTAATAAGGAGCTATGTGAGAAACAGGAAAGCTTCTTAATTGGTAATTAGGGTACCTAAGGAAGAAGAATGAGCCCTTGAGGAAATCCTTCCAAATGTGCTCTCCAACAACAGGGACCCCCATAAAAGATGCTACTGACTGCTTCTTATTTTTAAGTGTCATAGTAATTTTACTTTATGTACTGATCAGTCCTAATTTTAGGTTGTTATAGGATCATCAATTTGGATCCAGAATGCATCTTAAACTCCATATTATCTAAACCCCTCATTTCACAGAAAAGAAAATGAGCCTCAGAGGATTGAAGTGACTTGTACCCAATATCCCACCAGCATTTTAAACTCAGAACTAAAATTTAGAAAGGGACACTAGGAGCCATTGAGTCCAACCCTTCATTTCACTGATGAGGCACCTAGTTGGTTGAGGAGGTTAAGTGAATTTTCCAAGGTCACACAATCAGTAACAGAAGTGGAATTCAAATCCAAGTCCTTTTAACTCCAAATCCAACCTGCTTTTCATTGTACCATACTGCTTTGTAGAACCTAAGGGGCTGGTGGGACAAATGGGCAAGGAATGGAGGAGATTAAGAGATGTTGCTTTTCATGCTTCAAATGTTCAGTTTTTATCCAATACTCATTCACTTTAGGTGTATAAATGTACATGCTAAATGAATGCCAGATTAGATAGATTCTTCTAGGTTATCACTTCCATATAGCTATATGCCTAGCATTTTAAGAAGCTATACTAAACTCTCCAGGCCATATGCTTTAGTCAATTTGTCATCACTATATTATGGCTGAATTACTCTTTTGCTGTTCAGTCATTTTGGTCATGTCTGTCTCTTCATGACCTCTTTTGGGGTTTTCTTGGCAAAGATACTAGGGTGGTTTGCCATTTTCTTCTCCAATTCATTTTACAGATGAGGAAACTGAGGCAAACAGGGTTAAGTGACTTGAACAGGGTCACATGGCTTGTAAATGTCTGAGGCTAGATTTGAACTCAGGAATATTAGCTTTCTTGATTCCAGGCCTGCTGCTCTAGCCACTGCACCACCAGACTGACTATCAAAATTCTGTTAAAGTGACATCTACATGAAGCCATTCCTAATCACTTGATCTGCTTGTGCTTTGCTATGCCCCTCCTCGCCATGAATTCATCTCTATTTTATATTATGTCCTATATAAATTAATGTTCTTATCTTCCCCCAATAGAAAGTGAGCTCCTTGAGGGCAAGGATTGTTTTATTTCTGTCTTTTTATCCTCAATACCCAGCACAAAGCCTGGCACATGGAAGATAATAAATGCTTGTTAAATGGTGGGAGGTAGCATGGCACAATGGAAAAAAAATACTGGTTTTGATGTCAGAGGGCCTGGATTCATATCTCAGTTCTGCTACCTGCTACCTATGTGAACTTGGGCAAGTCACAACTTCTGTGGCCCCAATTCTGTAAAATGCGAGTATTGGACTTTGATGGCTTCCAAAGTCCCTTCTGGCTCTAACCCTATGATCCTATGACTGCTTGATTGACAACAAATTTAACTAAATAGGTAAACTCAACAATCTTTTTTTTTTCTTTTTTTTTTAAACAAATGCTTTATTAACTTCGGTTTTACATCATTCATTTCCGCCAGATTTTGAGTTACAATCATTTTCCCCCCATTATTCCCCTACCCAACCTCCCAGAATAGTAGTCCCACAAGATATCACTTCCTCCAATCTGCTCTCTCCCATACCTTCTCCCATACCCCCATCGACTTTTCCATTAGAGGAAGGTGAATCTTTGTGTCCCAATGCCTGCACATCTTATCTCCCTATTACAAGCAAAAGAGTATTACTAATAATATTTATATATATTTGAAACATTTAATGTTACAACCTCAAATTTCAGATCCATTTCCTTCCTCCCTTGTCACCCATTCCTTCTTGGGAGATAAGCAAGTCAGTATATGTTGTACATGTCTAGCTATGCAAAACATTATCAGAGTAGATATATTGTACAAGGCTGCTTATAATTCCCTCCCACTCATCCCACCCCCCACCTGGTCCATTCCCTACATAATCCTGTCCCTCTTCTATAGTGGGTACTTCCAACCTCCCCTCACCCCAAGGATGCCCTCCCACCCATCATCCCTCCTCTCATCCCCCTTCCCCCTATCCTGATGCAGGTTGAGATATCCCATTTAGTATGTATGTCATTTTCTCCCTGAACCAAATTCAATGTGAATGTGGTTTTGCCTTTTTAGCCTTCCTTATTCTCCCCCTCCTTTGCAACCACTTCCCCTTGCCTCCTCCACATGGGATAGCTTACCCCACCCTGTCTCTCCCCATCTCCTCTTGCCACCCTCCTCTCTCACCTCATAATTTCATCCCTTGAGTATTCTCCCTTCCCAACAAATTCAACCTATGCCCTCTATCCAATATAACTGTAACCATATACACACACATTCACATATGTATTCATATGACCACACCCCTTCTTCCATTATTTTCATAGTGAGAAAGATATCATCAGTCACAGTTATTGCTTTTCCATATAGGAATGTAAATAGTTCAACTTTGATAAGTTCCTTTTGATTTCTTTTCCCTGATTACCTTCTCAGGCATCTCTTCCTTCTTGTGTCTGGATGTCAAATTTTCTATTCAACTCTGGTTTTTTCCTCAAGAATGCTTGAAAGTCCTCTATTCCACTGAATGACCATATTTCCCTTGAAACAAAATACTCAGTTTTGCTGGGTAGGTGACCCTTGGGTTCATTCCCAGTTCTTTTGCCCTCTGGAATATCATATTCCATGCCCTTCGATCCCTCAGTGTAGACGGCCAGGTCCTGGGCTATTCTGATTGTGTTTCCACAATATTGATCTGGCGCTTGTAGTATTTTTCCTTGATCTGGGGATTCTGGAACCTGGCTATAATATTTCTGGGAGTTTTCTTTTTGGGATCTTTTTTCAGGAGGTGATCTGTGGATTCTTTCAACCTCTATTTTGCCCTCTGGATCTAAAACATCAGGGCAGTTTTCCTTGAGAATTTCTTGAAGGGTGATTTCTAGGTTCCTTGATCATGGCTTTCAGGTAGTCCAATAATTTTTAAATTGTCTCTCCTGGATCTATTTTCCAGGTCAGTGTTTTTCCCATGAGATATTTCACATTGCCTTCTAATCTTTCATTTGTTTGGATCTGCTTAACAGCATCTTGATTTCTCATAAAGTCATTAGCTTCCATTTGCTCCAGTCTAACTTTGAAGGAATGAATCTCCTCAGTGAACTTTTGAGATTCTTTTTCCATCTGGCAAATTCGACTTTTTAAGGCATTCTTCTCCTTGTTGCCCTTTTGGGCCTCCTTTGCCATTTGAGCTAGTCTATTTTTTAAGGTGTTGTTTTCCTCAGTCAGGC
The DNA here is from genome assembly GCA_011680675.1 of Gymnobelideus leadbeateri. Lineage (NCBI taxonomy): Eukaryota > Metazoa > Chordata > Mammalia > Diprotodontia > Petauridae > Gymnobelideus > Gymnobelideus leadbeateri. Next base: position 102,130 of record WOXC01001528.1, read on the forward strand.
TGTTGACCCTCATTTCATACTTTTCCTGCATCCTTCTCATTTCTCTTTCTAATTTTTTCCTCCACTTCTCTTATTTGATTTTTAAAGTCCTTCTTAAGGTCCTCTATGGCCTGCAACCCACTCGTGTTTTCCCCTGGGGCTTTTGGAGCAGGACTTCTGACCTCACAGTCCTTTTCCCGCTCTATGCCCCCAAAATAGGAGTCTAGGGTTGCATTTTTCTGTTTCCTTTGCCTTGGCATGTTGCCACTTAATTGCTTGACTCTTGGGCTTGTTGCCACACTATGGCTTTAAGGCCAGCTAGAGGAATTTTCGTCCCGAACGTGTGGGGGGGCAACTTCCGTTTCTGGCAAGCTGTAAACCCACCCACAACTTCCACCCTAGATCACAATCCAGATCCAGGGAGGTTAAAGCAAGAGCGATTACCCCCCAAGACTGATCACTGGATTTCCCTACAAATTTGCAGGCCGGGAGCTGGAGCTGCCTCTGAAAACTACAAAATGGCGTTTGTCCTCAGTGGCTTCTAGCCCCCAGGGGAGGGAGTTGACGCATTCCCCAAATACAGGCCCCAAAGTCCATAGGACACTAACCACTTACTTTGTCCTAGGCATGTCTATGTTGATAATTCTGGAATCGCCACAGCTCCTGGTGTTCTGGGGTTCCTCCAGCTGGCTGCTGGCCCTGCCGCCCTGGAGCTAAAACCTCGGCTCACACGGACCTGGGCTCGGCTCGGCTCCTGAGCTCTGCGCTCTGCGCGCTGCCGGCTCCCAGACCGCTGCGCTGGTCCTTCCTGCAGGGCTGCTGGGCTGTCCTCAGCGGGAGGTTAGCTTCTCTGTGTCGTTCTGTGGGTGCTGGGGCTCCAGAAGTTGTTCAAAGTCCTTTTTTACATAGTTTGTGGGGAATCTGGGGGCAGAGAGGCTTGGAAGAGCTGTTTCTACTCTCCCATCTTGGCTCCCTAAACTCAACAATCTTTAACTGAACAGGTAAGCTTGTAATACATCGATATGGTTTCCTCTCTGGTCCTTAAGTAGCTATTTGATACAATGGATAAAGCTCTGAACTTGGAATCAAGTCACTTAAGCTTCTGTCTACCTCAGTTTCCTCATTTGTAAAATGGGAATAATAACAGCATTCACCTCTCAGGGACATTGTGAGAATAAAATGAGATATCATTGCAAGGTATTGTACAACCCTTAAAGAACTATAGAAACACCAACCATTATTGGCTGTTTTGTGAGTTTCCCAAACATCTACTTTTATGTAGGTGCTCTGAATATTGCTATGGGGAACAGTGGGAGGTGAACTGATGGGTAGAACTGAAGAAGTTAATATCCTTCCATTTGCAGTAGTTAGTTTCAAGTTTATGAGCCAATGAGGGGACATTTGGGGGCTAATGATTTTCAAGAACATTAACAACATAGAACTAATGACATAGAGGAGTTCATGTAATTTTCCTGGTTGCTTAAATCCTATAGCATGTTTTATATACTCAGAAATCTTGGCTTTTTCTGCATCTCATTAAATCTTTACACATTTTCTACTTTACTGCTTCTTCCATTTATATAGAAAAACTCTTTATGACTTGGACCATATATTAAAAAAATGACATCCCAAACATCTAGGGAAATTGTCCTGAGATAATGATACTTCATTTTACCAAGTTTTGGAGTATTTATGATTGTAGAATTTAGAACTGTGTGGGAATTTAGATATCATATAATCCAAACCACCGAGAGTCAAGAGAATGATATGGTTTCTTAGATACTTTGTCTGGACACCTGGCTTCAAGCCATGCTTTGGAGGAGATTGTCCTAAATTGAACCATGACCTCTGCAACTCAAATGGGAACATTCTTTGACTTTTCAAAATCTTTTTCTTTGTACATTTATATTATTCTTTCTGGTTTATTGCAGATGATAAGTTTTTACAGTTTTTGTCATCATTGTTTTTAAGAAACACTTTAAAAATTTATTTAGCAAAAAATAAACAGCTTGCTTCATTGACGTCCATTTAGAAAATAACTCAATTATTATATAGCAGTCGATTGCCTTGAGCTCTTTGAGGGAGAAGACTGTAAACATTTACAAATGAGTTTTCCAAATGATATTAAGGACTTAAAGCCTCATTCAGACACAGTGCCTGGAGAAGCAAGATGAGGTTGATAGGGTTGCTAGCAAGGCCTCAGCTTCAGTCTTTTTTATTTTTCCTTTAAAGATATTCTTAACCCCAGCCAGGAATTAATTTGGAGCCTTTGAAAGTGCTCTGGCTTGTAAGCCTTTGTAAGCCTTGGCCTGGTCACTTGCTCAGGGCTTCCTTTTCTTTGCTTTGGATAGAAGTAGAGAATTCTTTCACTTAGGGAGAATGAAGAATTCATTAGCTCTGAACCTTTAAAGCCACTCATCCAAGAAGTGAAAAAGACAGATGACATTTCAGGGCACCTCTTTTAACTTCCACCTTCACTGCTTGCAGTGGTTCCGACATCCCAAGGTCTGCCATGTACACTGCTCAGAAAGGAGCATTTCAGCTCACACTTTTAGTCAGTGACCATGGCTTTGCTTTTCTTTCCCAGCAGGTAACATGTGAAAGATTTCCTAGGTTTTTGGTGTAGGACATGTGAACAAACTGCCTGAGTGATCTATGCTACATAGGAGACCCCTGTGCTCTAGCCAAGTCCATGCTCTACAGATGTGGACGTGTCCCTGGGGACTCAAGGACTATCTGTCTATCAAAGGTTTGTAGCCCTATAAGAAAAGAAGGTAGGTGAACCTTTATAATTTGAACGGTGATAGGTCACCATTCACAGGATGTCAGAGCTCATGAAAGAGATGTAGACACTGTTGGCCCATTTATTATTTCTCTGCCCACTCTATTACTGTACTAGAAGGAATTCAGTTTGTTCATTGTAACCAGAGCCAAACAATTGGTCATTCTCATTCTGAATGACTGCTGAGCCCCTCCAAGTTCATTTATAGCTCACATTTTTCCCCTCTGAATAATGTATTATCTGAGATCATGCATGTGCTCCTAATCTAGCACAGAAAAGCCTCCAAGAGGTGTTTAGCTCTGTTTTCTGATAGCACTGAAAGGAGCTCCCAGGTTCAAACAGTGGGGTGGATCATCAGAGGCTGTACCAAAGATGCAGACAAGCAGCCCAACCATTGAAATGACATGACTTCAACACTACATACTTTAGAACCTTTTTCTAGGTAAAAAAGAAGAATAGACCCCTTTCTTCATTTCTCACCGGAGTGCACATGTTTCCTAAGCAGGGAAGATCCTTCAAGGCTCTTTTCAGTACTCAACCTTAGGGTCTATTTTAAGTTCTACTCCAGAGATGTCCTGCCAACCTATAACCAATAGTCTCTCTGTGGGCTGATGATAGGGATATTTTATTGAAAACCATATAGGAAAATTACCTAAAGGCAATCGACTCAATGGCCATTGCTTTAGATGTCAGACGATTTTCACAGGGTCCTCGGGTTACTTATTGAAGGAGTAGCAAATAGCCTTAACAAAAAATAGCTCTACTCCCATATGGGAGAAAGACTATTCTCAATGTGTTATCTGGGAGTCCATGGGAATCCTGGAGATACTTTGAGATAGCCTTGAAGTTCAAATCTAGTTTCATAATAATACTAAGACATTTTAATTTAACATATACTAAGTATTCGTAGATACAGCTCACGTCAATGAAGGCACTTTAGGAGGATTTTTAAGCATGTACAGGGGTCTTGAGAATAATTAGTCTGAAAATCACTGCTATAGTCTTTTGTTCTCCTGTGAATTTCATGGAGTCTGCTCCTTCAGTTAAACTGAATGAAACTTATTTATCTGTTTAACCCATTTGGAAATTGTAATGTTTTATAAACACTAGTACCCAGTTCACTTGTTTTTCACTGGATTTTAAGTTCCTGGATTCTAGGCCCAGCTCTTCCTTTAATGAACTGTTTTCAGTATGACTCTATTATTTTGTTGTCCTAGGTTGACAAACTCCACTCCTGTTAAATCATAGGATCATAGATAGAACCAAGAGTTGGAAGGGATCTTAGCAGCATCTAGTTCAACTCCTTACATGACGCATCAATTTATTTAGGCATTAAATGACTCACATTTTGGATAGTGCTTTAAGATATACAGAACATTTTCTTGTGAGGAGTGTCCATGCAGGCTTTGCTCCAAGACCTGTTGGGTAACTCATTATCTCATAGGGCAACCTATTGCACTCAGGGACTTTAGGAAGTTCTCTCTTATGTTGATCTGAAATCTGCTTCCCTATTTATCCAGTTTCTGCCCTTTGGGACCAGTTTAACAAATCCATTTCCTCTGTTATGTGATAGACCTTCAGATATAAAAGAGTGCAACCATATTACCTCCATAAGCCTGACAGCTTAACATCTACAATCCTTTCAACTCTCTCCCTAACATCCTCATAGTCATGCCTTTTTTTATATTTTTCTTCCCCTTTTAGAATGTAAGCTCCTTAAGAAGAGAGAGAGTTGGGGTGGGAGGGTAGGTGGCACAGTGAATAGAGCACTGGCCCTGGAATCAGGAGGACCTGAATTCAAATCTGGCCTCATATATTTAACATTTACTAGCCATATAACCTTGGGCAAGTCACTTATCCCCAATTGCCCTGCCTTTCCCCCTCCAAAAAGAAAAAAAAAAGAGTTAGAGACTTGGTTTATTTTTGTTTGTTTGGTTTGGTTTTGCTTTTTGTATTTGCATCCTCAGTACTTAGTTCAGTGCTTGGCATATAGTAAATAATTAATAGATATTCTATCTATCATTTATCTGTCTATCATCTATCTTACCTATCCTCTCCTCTGGATTTGTCAGTACTCTTCTAATTAGTCTCTCTTCTCCTATTCCTCCTCCTCCTCCTTCTTCTTCTCCTTCTTTTCTTCCTTTCTCTCTGTGTCTGTTTCTGTGTCTCTTTGTCTCTGTTTATATCTCTGTTTCTCTCTCTCTCTCTCTCTCTCTCTCTCTCTCTCTCTCTCTCTCTCTGTCACTCTCTGTCTCTGTCTCTCTCTGTCTCTGTCTCTCTCTGTCTCTGTCTCTCTGTCTCTGTCTCTGTCTCTCTCCCCCCTCCAATCTAAGGAACTTTGGAAAGAGCCATTTCTCAATTCATTACCATCAGAGCCAATACAGATAGAAATGGATTAGAGAGCACATTCTTTTCTATGTGAATGGCTCCCTTGGGCCCATGAACTCTGTCTAGTATCTATGTCCTCCCCAGTTTATCTCATTCTCTTCTTTCCCCCTCCTGGTTTATTACCATCAAATATATAACAGAAATGATAATGCCTAACAATATAATAATAGTTGATTCAAATCAAATCCTATTTTTATATTAAATCAACAAACACAACTTTCCAAATCACAATTGAAACTCTTGAATATTAACAGCACATCCTATCACAAGGAATCAAGTTTAGATGAAGTCATATTTAAAGGTATCACATTATAGAAAAGTAAATATTTTTTCCTCAATGAAAGGCCATCAAACTTAATGCTCTAGCATCTCTGTTACTGCTGGTGCTAGATAAATCTCTCACTATTATTAACAATTTGTTCAGACACTAGGGATGCTCTCCTTAAAATCTGAGCTTTATAGAGACAACATGGGCATGTTGAGCTTATGTGATTTTCTGAACTGAGGTATAGCTCTCTCTCCCTTCTCTCCATGCAATTTAAAATAAATCATACCAGCAGGAAGCAATGTTAGAGCAATTAATTTTTTTCTTGTAGTTGGATATCTTGTTCTTATCTAGGCCTTAGCAGCTAACAGAGGACTTTCTGAAGTATATCTTCCACACTTAATTTTTGAAATAGAGGAGCTGAATTAAATCCTCCCCTCTCTGGAACTGGATGGGGAGTTTGATTTAGCAGTAGAATGCTTTGAGACTGTATAGAAAACTGTGTTGGAAATGGAAATTGTTTTTCATCTTCCCATCAAACTCTCAGCTGCTGGTCAGGCGTATCTGAAATAATGCTGTCTGTACAATCCCAGGAACTCTGGATAGATTTGGTCTCCATTTGTTCGGTACAAGATTAATACAGCGGTAGTTACATGCTGCCAGAGGCAGAACCTAGGGTATGCTCCCCCAAGAGGGTAAATAGAGCTGGCCAAGAATTTCAGGGAGTCAATCAGTCAATAAATGTCTACTATGTGCTAGCCTAAGTGCTGGAGAAATGAAAAAAGCTAAAAGATAGCCCCTGCTTTCAAGGACTTCATAGTCTGATGGGGGAGAAAACATGCAAACACCCATATGTAAGTAAGTTGTATACAGGATAAATCAGACATAACAGAAGAAAAGCCTAATTTGTCTGTACCAAGAATTTGCCCAGGACACTGAGAAGTTGGATTCCTTGCCCAGGCTCATACAGCCTACCTGGGACTTGACCCCAGGTTTCCATGATTCTGAGACCAGCGATCTATCTACCACACTGTGTTGCCACTAAGTTTCCTCAAAACTCTGAGATGCAGAGCAGGTCCTGATCTTCATTAATAGGAGGAATTTCCTCCTTGGGAGTTCCCTATACCAAAGAAATTGAAGGTCTGAAAAGACAAACAACAGCAACAATCCTTAAACCCTTAAAATTTAGAAGTACTTGGCAACTTAAAAGAAACTCAAAAAATACCTTCAGGATGAGGGTAGAGGAAAGAATAGTGTTCTCAGATTCTGAAGCCTTGAGCCTGAATGCTGACTCTCATAGCCTTGGTCAAGGCCCTTAAATTTTTAGCCTCAGTTTCCTCATCTATGAAATAGGAAAACTAATACTTTACCTACCTTACAAGGTGAGAGCACTGTTTTTATATCCCATAAAGCACTATGCAAATCTGATTTGGCATTCACAAATTATATCAGTGTATAAATTCACAAAATATGTAGGGTTCAAAACAACTACACATGTTAATGTATGGTGGATGTATGAGCCATGATTATTACTACTGTGGTCCTTGTCTTTGATTTCATCAATGTAGTGTACTCACCACATGGAAATGCCCTCCACCAATGCATATTGGTCTGAAAATTTTAGCTCCAGACAGTTGCCTGGGGCCCTGAGCATTTACGGGACCTGTAAACACACAGCTAATGTGCATCAGAGGGAAGTTTAGAAGCAAGGCATTCTTGTCTATAAAGCAGAAGTATCAAACACACTCGCAGCCAGGTCACATCACTGCTGAGTGTGACCCAAATGAGAATAAAATGTAATTTGTGAATAATTATAAAAGACAAATAAGCGTAAATAACATCACATTTTAAAACTAAATGAACATTCAGCCTCCAGAGATCCTTATGTACAGATTAATGACCCCTATTTCTATTTGAGTTCTATACCACTAGAGTACCCCACACTTCCTCTTAGAACAAATACATAATATAACACCCCATATATTCATGCATATATGAGAACACAAATATATCTGACTTCTACACAACGGTTGTGAAGAAAGCCTGGTTCTGAGTTTCAGAGATGAAGTACCTCCCCTTTTCACCTACAGGAGCCTCTCTGGCTTTTAGAGACCAGCATGAGAAATACTAGCCCTTAGAGGCTACAGAATTTGTCCAAAATTATAAGATTTTGTAAATTCAGAGTGCTGACAAATTTGCAAATTATAAATTTCTGTAAAAACAGCAAGATGTTTGTTTAATATGATAAAATTAATTATTATATACTATATTATTAACAATATAATATATAATACTTATATTTGCGATATTTAGCCAAATCTGACGAAGAATGTAGGGCTTAAGTTGTATATTAATGTATTGTCTTCTGATTCAGTAGTAGAAATCCCAGTTTGTTGGCTTTTAGCTCAGGGGAAGTATACTGTAATATGGCCAAGGATATGGGTGTGGCCCGGATGTTTAATGGTTACTTTGTTTTGTTCCACATTGTCAATAGTACTTTAGCCAGGTGCTCATCTATAGCAAAGGCATACAGTTGAGCAGCAATGGGGCATGGCATCATGGAATATTCACTGGATATGGAATCAAAGGATCTGGTTTAAATTCTGCATGTGTTTCTTGCTACTTGTGAGATCTTAGTCACTTAACTTCTCTGACCCCAATACCCTCAAATTAATTCTTTCCTTTTCTTGTACTAAATTGCTTAGCTGGAGACAATATTGTAAAGATAGCATTGCTATTTTAAATTTGTCTTATAAATGACATTGGCTCTAGTAAACACCACATGAGTGTTCTTTGAAATGATCATTTCCCTATAGTTTGGGATATTCTGGTGACTTGAGGGTATGAACAATTGAACAGATACAAAAGGTGCGTGATTTAACTTCTATATCCTTGTCAACATGTATCAGAGAGGTTTTTCTTTTCCAAGACAAGGAGCAATAACAGTCACAGATTTGGTGATGAAATGTGTGACCCAAAGCTTGGGGAAGCTTGTTAGTGTTTACTTTTAAAGGAGAACTAAATGGCTATAAGTCCTCAACCTTCCCAAGAGCATCATGGGCTATGTCAGTGTCACAGACATCTTGGCCCTCAGCCATCAGGTGAGGATTGACAAATTCAGGAAAGCAACCAGATGGAAACTAAGCTAGAAAACAGAGGGTGAGTCACAGAGAAACTGGGGCTTCCATGCTATTTCATTGTTTTAAGCCTCTAGAGAGAGACAATCCAATATTCAGAGACCAGAGCTTCATCATAGGAAGGGAATCTGTTTTGGTATTTTGTTTTAGTAACACTAATAAAGCCTTTTAAAAAATTACGTGAGCCTGACTTTCCTTCACCACCCCCCTGCTTAGAACAAGGAATAATCTGTTCTCTCTAAGGCTTATAGAGAATACTTGTCTATCCATATCCATATCCTAGCTCCCAGACACCATGATGCAGCTGACCTTATATCTCCTAGAGTTAGGGAGTTAGAGCACCTGCAGTTTCTTGGCCACAGGAGGTATACAAGTTGGTCCATTAGGCCATTGGGCACTCAAAGTCTGCCACAATTCTGAAACATCCAGGATGGCTGTCTATTTGGGTTATGGAGCAAGACTGGAGAGTTTATAGCTTTTTGAATAGGGGTTGGAGAACAAGGGCAACTCCAACTCCAGGACCAGCCTACCCTTGGATATCTGTGAAAAAGAAAGACAGTATAAAGACTTTTTTTCTTCTTTGGGTTTCAGTAATTTTTGGATGTTTAGATGAAAACAGGAATTCTTATACTCTTCAGGAATGGCTTAGAGCCCCTTCTTCATATGTGGGCTCTGGAAAGTCCACAGAACTAATCTATCAATGATAAATTGGGAGTGATTTTTCTTAAGGTTGTCTGAGAAACTATGGAGGGGGTGGCGTGAATGGAAGAGAATCTTCTCCTTTCCATACTATTTGGGAAAACAAAACAAAACAAAACAAAAACTTATTTTATTTTAACAATTTCACAATGATATAGGTTTTAAGTAAAGCATATTTTATATGTGGAAAAAGCACTGATTTCAGACCCTGAGGATCTGAATTCAAATCCATCTCTACCATTTACTACCTTGTGAGCTATGTGGCTACAGTCAAGAGACCTTAGTCTCTTAACCTGCTGGGACTCAGTTTCTTTTTCTGTCAAGAAAGGCGGATAGATGAAATGGCCTTTGATATTCCTTCCAACAGTAGATCTATAAACATGATTTATAGGGAACTGAGATGCATGGCCCTTATTCTTATCCTGTGCTGGTTTTAAAGAAAAAACCAATACCATCTGAATGAAACTACAGGCTTAGTACCAAATGCCAATCTGATGGAGACAACCACAAGAATGAGCAAAGCTAATCACAGGTTCCATTTCCTTCTTCCTGAAGGAGGCTATTAAAAGGCCAAGAAGAGGGGTTTATCAACGAGGAGAAGATAGCGACCTAGTGCTAAAGTACACATCTATTCCTGTGTGTCACAGGAGGCAGAAGCAGCACCTCTGTCTAAGTGACAGTATTCTACGACTGACATTCCCCAACACATCCTAGACTCAGAAGAAAAAGTGGGAAGTTTGCAAGAACATTGTTGGGTGGTAGGGGTTAGGACAGGAAGTATAAGGTAGTAGTCCTTGGAGGCATACTTGTCAGCTACTCTTAGAAGTATGAACTTACCTTAGGATAAGATTCCAAGTGATAGAACCCCAGGAGCCAACATGGTATTGTCAGTTTTGTTTTGTGAAGTTAAAAAACTTAGGAAAACTGCAGAATAATAGAAGAAACTTCTAATCTACTATACAGAAAACAAAAACTGCATGGTCCAGGTGAATGAGCACAGGACGCGGCATCTGAAGATCCAGTTTTAAATCCTAGCTCTTCCAGTTGCCCCTAGTTTGACCTTGGGCAATCAGCATGAATTTTTCAGTACCTACTTCCATCCAAAGAATTTTCCAAGGCAAATCCTTCTACATGCACAGGTGATCCCATTTCGTGCCAACTTCTCCAGCAGATTTCCCTTCTATAGTCCCCACTCTCTCACTAATCTTGTTTCTCTGTGTCTACTGGCTGCGTACCTACGGCTAGTGAGCATGCTCGTGTCTCCCACCTCCTCAGAAAACCCTCACTCCCTCCTTCCATCCCAACAAGCTATGATCTTATATATTTTATCCCCTCCCATTCTAAGCACTTGACAGTGGAAGAGATACTACCAAAAGAATATATCTTAATGAAGCAAATGAAAAACCCCGGGAGACAGAATTTCTGGGTAATTAACTATCAGTTTATCAATTAAGCTTGCTGACAATCAATAACTTGATGATCAGTAGTTTCTCTGGGTAACCAAAGACTCCAAGGGTGACTCTAAAACATCTTGAATCGATTATGTACCTTCTGACAAGGAACTCCCCTGACATTTGAAATTCAGCCCTGATTGATGGACATTTAATTAGAAGTGAGCTAAAAGTCTTCAGCCCTTCCTGCTGAGAATGTGGCTTGATCTTGAGACTCAACCACCCCCAGCAATATGAACAGGGGAATCCATCTCCATCCGGACCATTCTGGTTGGTTTTCTTCCTCATGAGCTGTCACCCTAAACTCTAATGGAGGGGCACAAGAACAGGGCCTCCTTTCTCCAGGGTAAGAGCTCACTCAGACTGGATTCTCTTTACACTCTAAACAAAAATTAGGTCTCCTAGTTCAGTGGGGTCCCACCCAAGATTGAAGAGCAGGTTTCTTGAGGCTCCTCAATTAGTCATGTCCTTCAGAGACTGATTTTAACAAGAGCTAGGCCTCAGTTGAGGAAATTGAGGAGAAAAGCCTGGACCCCAATTTAATATTTGGTTATTAACATAGTAGCAAAGTAATAATTTCTCTCGGTAATGTTTTTAAGAAGTTATCAAACTCCAGGGGGTAGTTTTGATTCTAGCCCTTTCTAAGAGCATAAGGTAAGTGACCATTATGAAACTTATAAAAATATCATCATGGGATCATAGAGATAGTATAATGTAGTGAATTGAAATTGGTGACAACAGACAGGTTCAAATCTCGTTTCTGCAATAAATCCCCATAAACTTCATGTACCTTCCTAGGATTTATCTATTCACTCATAAAAGAGTTGTGGTTTGCATCTGTAGAGAGAGCTCCCAAACCACAAGTTCCTTATGCTGAAAAAAGCATATATCCTTCTCAAATTCATTTGTAATTATAAACTAAAGTCTTCAAACCATCCTAGCAAACACCTACCTTACTATATAAAGTGGAGTTCAACAATAATGCTGTTTCTCCATAGACTAAAGCCCAGCCATCAAATTTCACATATTCTCATTTTGTGAATTAAAATTAGCTGACCTACAATGCACAAGTTTTATCACTTGTCTGTATTTCTAGAAAACTGTGATGCACGTACATGATAAACTTCATGCATTGCTAAAGCAGATTGTAGAAAAAAAAAACTTGCCAGAAAATAAATCTTGGAATAAACCCAATTCAACTTTCTGGACTCTGAAGTGGCTCCCATCCAGAACTGAAATAAGGGGCAGGGGGGAAAAGATATCTCAGTTTTTTTTTTCCATTTTTTTAATGTATCGGCTCTTAGAGGCAAAGATTGGTAAAGAATTCTGTGATAGGGTTTGTAAACATCTCCACTGAAGTCAGGAAGGGAAGTCAGTGGTGGTTAATATGGATCCATCCCAGTAGGGTCCCACACTGGAAAAGTTCAGCCAGAAGCTTGCTTATTCAAGGGGTCATTTTGGTTTCAGGGTATATTGTATTTCCTGCCCAAAGAGGAACCTTCTGGATTTTACCTACATTGTGACTGTGCTCTGGGATCCTAAGAGGGGCTCAGAAATAAGGATTATGTATACCAGGGAGAAAATGAAATCCCAATGGTGTATTAGCATGGAGAAGTGAGATAACTCCCTCTCTACCCCTTTCCTGCTGTGAGGGATGCTATGGTTAACTATTTTGGTAAGGACTGAAATTTATATTTCTTGTCACAAATGGACATATATGAATAAAGTTTAGAGGTGTCCAAAAGAACAGGCAGAGTCATTCATAACTGTCTCTGGAATTTCTCAATCTTGCTTTCAGGACAGTCAGAGAAAGCCCTGCCTTGGCCCCTACCAATGCACAGCCTTACTTGCATATTTCACATTTTTAAAACTTCAGCTGGTCGGAGAGCACATTCCATTTTCACGCGACACAAAAGTTAAGATCTTTTGTTTTCAAGACCTTCAAAACAAAAAGGTGGAATCTTTTTTTCTCCACTTCTGCACTTCAGAATGCTTAAATGAAGAAATAACAAAGCATTGCATATTGTATATCACTTCACACATTGCTTCGTAATATAGAAATGGCTATTTGGATGGAAATGATCATTTTTTTCATTAGCTTTCTCTGTTCCTTATTCTTTTTATAATGATTAGCAAAAATATTATAGAGGACACTTAAATTTGTTCCTAGTTCAACCTTGGCTCAAAAGGCCTGGTCTTTGGGCTTGCAGTTACAGGTCAAATAGTATCTTTCATATGCATAAGATTATAAAATGTATCTTTTAGAGAAAATATAAAACACATCATCTCATCCCCTAACGTTGGCATGATAAAAAATTTTGTGATATTTATCAATCATTCCTTGTATTTTCTACTGATGTGTAAATGTGTATATACATATTTGTCTTCTCAACTTGCTTCTAAGAACCTTCAGAGCATGATTTATAGTGTGTGTGTGTGTTTTGTTTTGTTTTGTTTTTGCCATGTTTTCCCCCTGTAGCACCTAGAAGAGTATTTTGCTTAATAAAAAATACTTTCCATGTATATATAGTACTTCACAGTTTACTAAGTACTTTCAGTATGTTTAAACTTCACAACTACACCACGGGGTGCAAAATACAAACATGACTACTTTCATTTTACAGAACAGAAAATTGGGAAACAGAGGTGGTGAATAGCCCAAGGTTACACATCTTGGAAGCCTCCAAGTCATGACTTGAACCCAGACCTTCTAAATCTTTTTATTTTCTATTTTCACTTTTATAAGTTTTATTGATGTGTTTTGCTTTTAAATCACAAATATTTACTTTCACTTCATGAGAGGTCTCATAAAAAAGTAAAACAGTTAATACTAATTATACTTATAATACAATGAATTCATCTGAAATTACATGCAGAATTTCACATCCTTTCATAACACCCCCACTTCTCTATTTTTACAAAATTAACAGGTTATTTTTTCTCCCTCCTACTGTAGTGATTTTTTTCTTTTAAAAAATATGCATTTTTTTTTTTTGGCGGAGCGAAGATGGCGGAGTAGAAACAGCATGTCCAAGGCACTCTCCCCCCAGATCATTTCCACACTATGTAAAAGGGGACTCTGAACAACTTCTGGAGGCCCAGCACCCACAGAACGACACAGAGAAGGTAACCTCCCTCTGAGGACAGCCCAGCAGCCCTGCAGGAAGGACCAGCGCAGCGCTCTGGGAGCCGGCAGCACAGTGTGCAGAGAGCCGAGCCCAGGTCTGCCTGAGCAGCAGTTTTAGCCCCAGGATGGCTGGGCCAGGAACCGGCTGGAGGGCCCCCAGAACACCAGCAGCTGTGGCGATTCCAGAATTATCAACACAGACATGCCTAGGACAAAGTGAGAGGTTAGTGCCCTATGGACTTTGGGACCAGTATTTGGGGAATGCTTCAGCTTCCTCCCATGGGGGCTAGAAGCCACTGAGGAGACACACCATTTTGTAGTTTTCAGTGGCAGCACCAGCTCCTGGCCTTTGAACTGTAGGGAGATCCAGCAATCGGTCTTGGGGGGGGGGGGGGTAATCCCTCTTGCTTTAACCTCCCTGGATCTGGATTGTGGTCTGGGGGGGAGGTCGTGGGGTGGATATCCAGCTTGCCAAAAATGGAAGTTGTCCCCCCACACGTTCGGGAGGGAAGCTCCCCTGTCTGGTGACAGAGTCCTACTGTGGCAACAAGCCCAAAAGTCAAGTAATTAAGTGGCAACATGCCAAGGCAAAGGAAACAAATTAAACAGAAAGATGCAACATTAGACTCCTATTTTGGGGGCAAAGAGGATCGAAGCAGAGAGTGGGAGGAGGACTGTGAGGTCAGAAATCCTGCTCCAAAAGCCCCAAAGGAAAATATGAGAGGGTTCCAGGCCATAGAGGATGTTAAGAAGGACTTTAAAAATCAAATAAGAGAAGTGGAGGAAAAATTGGGAAGAGAAATGAGAGGGATGCAGGAAAAGTATGAAATGAGGGTCAACAGCCTGACTGAGGAAAACAACACCTTAAAAAATAGACTAACTCAAATGGCAAAGGAGGCCCAAAAGGGCAAGGAGAAGGATGCCTTAAAAAGCCGAATTTGCCACATGGAAAAAGAATCTCAAAAGCTCACTGAGGAGATTCATTCCTTCAGAGTTAGACTGGAGCAAATGGAAGCTAGTAACTTTATTAGGAATCAAGATGCTGTTAAGCAGATCCAAACAAATCATAGAATAGAAGGCAATGTGAAATATCTCATGGGAAAAACCACTGACCTGGAAAATAGATCCAGGAGAGACAATTTAAAAATTATTGGACTACCTGAAAGCCATGATCAAAGAAAGAACCTAGAAATCATGCTTCAAGAAATTCTCAAGGAAAATTGCCCTGATGTTTTAGATCCAGAGGGCAAATCGAGGTTGAAAGAATCCACAGATCACCTCCTGAAAAGGATCCCAAAAAGAAAACTCCCAGGAATATTATAGCCAGGTTCCAGAATCCCCAGATCAAGGAGAAAATACTACAAGCAGCCAGGAAGAAACAATTTCAATATTGTGGAAACACAATCAGAATAGCCCAGGACCTGGCAGCTTCTACACTGAGGGATTGAAGGGCATGGAATATGATATTCCAGAGGGCAAAAGAGCTGGGACTGAACCCAAGGGTCACCTACCCAGCAAAACTGAGTATTTTGTTTCAGGGGAAAATATGGTCATTCAGTGGAATAGAGGATTTTCAAGCATTCTTGAGGAAAAAACCAGAACTGAATAGAAAATTTGACATCCAGACACAAGAAGCAAGCGATGCCTGAGAAGGTAATCAGGGAAAAGAAATCAAAAGAAACTTATCAAAGTTGACCTATTCCTACATGGAAAAAACAATAACTATGACTGATGAAACCTCTCTCAGTATGAAAATAATGGAAGAAGTATATATGGTCATTTGAATACATATGTGAATGTGTGTTTATATGTTTACAGTTATACATGGATAGAGGGCATGGGTTGAATTTGTTGGGAAGGGATGATACTTAAGATGTGAAATTATGAGGTGAGAGAGGAAAGTGGCAAGAGGAGGGGAGAGACAGGGTAGGGTAAACTATCTCATGTAGAAGAAGCAAGGGGAAGTGGCTGCAGGGGAGGGGAAGAATAGGAAGGCAAAAAGGCAAAACCACATTCTCATTGAATTTGGTTCAGGGAAAGAATGACATACATACTAAATGGGATATCTCAACCTGCAACAGAATAGGGGGAAGGGGGATAAGAGGAGGGTTTATGGATGGGAGGGCATTCTTGGGGGGAGGGGAGGTTGGAAGTACCCACTATAGAAGAGGGACAGGATCAAGTAGGGAATGGACAAGGTGGTGGGTGGGATGGGTGGGAGGGAATTATAAGCAGCCTTGTACAATATATCTACTATGGTAATGTTTTGCATAGCTAGACATGTACAACATATACTGAATTACATACCTTCCCAGAGGGAATGGGTGACAAGGGAGGAAGGGAATGGATCTGAAATTCGAGTTCTTAAAATTAAATGTTTCAAATATATATATACTATTATTAATACTCTTTTGCTTGTAATTGGGAGATAAGATGTGCAGGCATTGGGGCACAAAGAGTCACCTTGCTCTAATGGAAAAGTAGAAGTGGGTATGGGAGAAGATATGGGAGAGAGCAGATTGGAGGAAGCGATATCTTGCGGGACTGCTATTCTGGGATGGTGGGTAGGGGAAAAACGGGGGAAAAAATGTAACTCAACATCTGGCAGAAATAAATGATGTAAAACAGAAGTTAATAAAGCATTTGTTTAAAAAAATATGCATATTTGAGCAAAATAAATCCCCTAAATATCTTTATACAAAAAATCCTTATATCTCATCCTGCATCATAATTCTGTCACTTCTCTATAATGGATACCTAATTTCATCATTGGTTATTTTCAATCATAAATGGTCATTGTACTGGTCATAGTTCTTATAGCTGTTTGTTTTTAGAGTGCTATTGTCACTACATAAATTGTTCTTCTTTTTCTCCTAATTTCATTCTTCATCAACCTATAAAATTTCTCAGAATTTTTCATTTCCTATAGTATTTGTATTATAATTTATTCTTCAGTTCACTTGTGTCAATTCATATGTCTTTTTGTAATGGAAACACAAATTTAATCTTTTTTTAATTAAATTTTTTAAATTAAATCTTCCCTGCCCCTGGGACCTTTGATAGGCTTAAGAGACTCTGTGAACCTTCCTTGATTTGAAAATATACTCTACCTCCTAATAGGCTGAATGTGGTCACATGGAGACTGTGGCAGGAGGCTTGGTTTTTTTAGGAATGCCCACACCTTGATGCTATGTGATTGGGCAGTAGGTCAAGAGGGTGGTTACATTCTCTGAACCTGGAGAAGGATATATAATCCCTGATGTGAGGCTTTGCTTTGGGGCTCACTTTGAGAAGTGTTGTGTGACTTGACCAGACAAGACTCTGGGCAACCATTCAGATCCCCCCAGCTTTGAAAACCCAGATGTTGATGCTTCCCTCTCTGGTAACTGTGAATTGGTATTGATAATGGTTGGACAGTTTGGAAGCCTGTCTGCTTGATCTGTTTGTTTCTCTGTCTTATAAGTTCTGTCTGTATACTTTGAAGTTTGGGGTGCTGACCTTTTTCCCCTGAACTAGGTAAATGATATATGTTTGATTGATTAAAGCAAGCTTGTTAACCCATTTTGAGTTGCTTTCCTTTAGAAAAGCAGATCTAAGAACCTGTGTTGGCAGCCACCCTGGGGATGTTGGGGTGCTTGCTGCTATACTTTTCATGTCTTTTTTGTGTGAATCCTTTTAAAATTTCTTTTAAATATGATGTTTTATTTTCCCCCACTTACATGTTAAAACAATCCTTTAAACATTTGTGGGTTTTAAGTTTGGAGTTCCAAATTGTATCCCTCCCTCCTTCACTCCCTCTTCTCACCCCTCCCAGAGATGGTAAGCAATCAGATATAGATTATGCATGTGCAATCATGTAAAGCATTTCCATATTAGTCATTTTGTATAAGACTCAAATAAAAAATACAAGAAAGAAAGTAAAAAATAGAGATCTGATTTCAGACAATATAAGTTCTTTCTCTGGAGGCAGACAGCATGCTTCATCATGAGTCTTTTAGGATTGTTTTGGATCATTGTATTGCTGCGAATGTCTAAGTCATTCACAGTTCTTCATTGTACAATATTGCCTTTGCTGTCTATGATGTTCTCCTGGTTCTGCTCACTTCACTTTGCATCAGTTGAAATAATCTATTTCCTCATATCTTAGAATAATATATACTCCATCACATTCATATACCATATCTGAACCAACTTTTCTTTAGTTGATGAGTAGTTCCTTAATTTCCAGGTTTTTTTGCTATCACAAAAAGATCTGTTACAAATGTAATGCAGTGTTTGTTTGGCTATATTGTACTGATACTTCTTACACAATGTGGAGTAGATGATAAATAAATATTGATTACTTTTTTGTGGATGTATTGTAAGTTATTCTGAAGAACTTAAGCTCTTCTGGAGAAAAACTCAACATTCAAAAATAACAAAAGAAATGTGTGTGTGGCTAGTTAAGACTCATGCAGACCAATGGATCCACAGTGCATCTGTCAGTCTGTACCTACAATTGTTATTTGCAGAGTCCAATGTGGGGAAAAGGAGTTAGTAGATATGTTTTCAAAATTATCATCCCTGAAGTCAGGAATACCTGAGTTCAAATCCAGCCTCAGATACTAGCTGTGTGACCTTGGTCAAGGCACTTAATCTGTGTTTGCCTCAGTTTCTTCAATGATAAAATAGGAATAATAATAATAATAATATCGACCTTGTGGGGTTGTTATAAAGATCAAATGACATAAAATTTGTAAAGCATAATGTCTGACACATAGAAGGCACTATATAAATATGTATTCTTTTTTTCCCTTCCCCTATGTTGCAGGTAATCTGGTCAACTTGCTAATATTATGGACATAAAATAGTCCCTCTTTTACCACTGAGATTGCACAAGCTGTTTGTGAGGCTTCTTCCTAGTCTTCGATTACCTAACATCCCTATAGGGTGTAACTCAAGTACTCCCTCCCCACAAGTCCCTTCCCAATCCGTATTATTTTTAATGTTCCTTCTTATTCCCACTTTGTATAATAATTTTTTTATTTACTAACATGTGCACACGTTATTTTTTCCACCACAAAATTTAAATTAGTTGAAGGCAGGAACAGTTTCATTTTTATATTTATAATTTATAGCCTCACATAGTACCTGTCACATAATAGGTACATAATAAATGTTTGCTGAATTAAATTAAATTGAATAAAACCAACTCAATTTAAGAAAAGAAAAAATAGGAATGAAGGGAAAACGATGCTTCCAGGCCTCAGATTATAATATTAAGCATCATCATAACTATTTGGTACTAGCTAAACAATGGAAAAGTAAATCAGAGGAACAGAATAAATGAAGAATGATCAGAAATAATCGAATTCAGAGAAAGATAGCTAGACATGTGAAATGATGCAAAGTGAAGTAATCTTAATAAAGAAAATGATGCTTATAATGAATGACCTATAACAAATGATGCTTATAATGACAAAACAAAGTAGCAAGAAAATAACAACAAAAGAAACAGAGCTGTGTGATTATAATCAACCTTAGCCCCATAGGATTGATAAGAAAATCCACATCCCACATTTTTTTGTAAGTAGGGGTCCATTACTGCGGAACATTGCATTACTATTAGAATTGATTATTATATTCATTAGTTTTATGGACTTGTTTCCCTTAATTTTCTTTTTCTCACTACTTTTCTTTGTCTCTCTTTTTCTGTTATTAAAAAAATGACTTGACAGAGAATGAGAGAAAAGTAGATATGTTTGAGATGAAGATAAAGAATCGTGAAAGAGTAAAAAGAAAGTTAGGTCTGGAGTCAGAGGACCTGAGTTCAAATTTGACCTTCCAAACTGACTGCCAGTGTGATTTGGTGAAAATTACTTAACATTCCTTCGCTTCAGGTTCCTTGTGGGTAAAGTGAAGGGATTGACTAGATCGCCTCTGAGGGGCCCTTCCAGCTCTGATTCTACGATGTAAAAAGAAAAAAAAAAGACACATCAATAAATATTATTTTTTAAAAAAATTAATAGAACCATAAACTCAAGTTTATGCCAGTCATCATTAACAGGTGCAACAGAAATCTTACAATAGGCAGAAATTGAAATTCTTGGCTAAGTGTTTAGAGATTATATATGAATTTCATCTGTCTTGTTTCTCTGTTCCCCGTGGTTGTGGATAATTGGAATTTGGTTGAATCTTTTTCTTGATGGGTGAGAAGAGGACTAGAAATAGTCCTCCCATTGTTGTCAATTAAAAGGGAATATTTTTCAAATGTCCAGTCTATAGGAAAGCTTTACCTTTTTCCAGCACTCAAGTGTTCTGGGAATACTATTCTAAGAATACCTACAGAATTGTCACTATAAATTCCTGTTTATGATGTACTCCAAAGACATTGCAGTGATAAAACAATAAATCAACATTGTTATTTCCAGGTACCTGAGCTATGAAGCTAATGATTCAGCCCTCTGGCCCTTTTTCAAGACATTACCTAATGTATCACCTCATAATGATGACTGGAGCAAAACACTTTCAGAGGCACAGCCATGATGTGCTTAAAGGTCCACCTTAATTCTTACAACAAGACCTTGAAATAATTGCCTCCTGAGAGATGTGAGAAAAGCTCTTGCTTTTCCTGGAAATCTGATAGATAGATAGACAGACATAGATAGATAGATAGATAGATAGATAGATAGATAGATAGATAGATAGATAGATAGATAGATATAGATGATAAATAAAGATATTTAATTTTTTTTATTTTGCCCTGGATCTATTTCATTAACATAGAGAACCCCTAGAGAGTAATTCCCTCCATTAGTCCAGGTTGGTAGCTGCTCTATAATCTATAATCTACAATCTGGGGTACTAAGAGGTTTAAAGATTTATCTGAGGATCAAATGGCCAGTGTGTGGTAGAGACAGACTTGAACACAGGTCTTCCTGACTACTAGGCCAATGCTCTACCCACTATGCCACAATGCTTTTCTTTTCCTGTGCATCTTAAACTGAGCTATTTAAACTCATTTTCAACAGCATCCCTTTTTCTTTTTTGGACAAATGACCGAGTAGATAAACAGTCATGACAAATGAGCCTAGTTCTGCCCTAGGGAAAGTATGGCCTAATGTCAAGCTATGGGGGGAAAGGGAGCATTGCCCATATTATTCCTGTGAAGGATTTTTTTGCAGAAAAAGAACTGTTCCCTGAGTGAGTCTTGTTTGTAAATAATTCTTTGTCCATATCACCTCAGCCATATAGCACAGAGAGGGGCATAGTTAAAGCCTATTCAAACAGAGCTGCTGCACAGGACCATATGCTGTTAGAAGTGGTTTAGAGAGAGCATTTTCAAACAATTGTCACTGTGCAGAAGTGAAATGTGCTGCCTTGGGAGTTACTCATCATGGGAGGTCTTAGGTCAGAAACTATACACCTACTTGTACAAGGCATACTTGTTCCAATACAAGTGGCTCTAAATGGTCTATAAATCCATTCTAATGCTAAGATGCTGTGATCTTTTCCCCCACATTTTCTTTCAGTTTTATTCATTCTTTTTGTTTTTATAACATGGTAATTTCTGTCTTTTTATTTCATTTATGTAACCTTTTTTTCCCACCTCCTATCGTCCCCTACCAACTGAAGAAAAAATAAATAAAAGAAATGCAAAGCCCTTGTATCATATAAAGATAGTCAATCAAAACAACCTCCAACATTGTTCATGTTTAAAAACATGATTTTTCTTCTTCGAAGAGTTCTGTTACCTCTCTGTCATGAGGTAGGCAACTTTTTTTTTTTTTTTTACCATGAACCCTCTGGAACCATGATTGATCATTGGCTTTGATAAGCATTCTTGAGCCTTTCAGAATGGTTTTTTTAAATTAAATTTTATGTTTATTTTTAGTTTACATCATTCATTTCCATAAGATCATGGAGATGATTTAG
Source organism: Gymnobelideus leadbeateri (assembly GCA_011680675.1). NCBI lineage: Eukaryota > Metazoa > Chordata > Mammalia > Diprotodontia > Petauridae > Gymnobelideus > Gymnobelideus leadbeateri. The sequence continues at coordinate 123,872 of WOXC01001528.1, forward strand.
AGGAGTTTTTCCTAGTGAAATAGGTCAGACATTAGATTGGGAGAAAAGAAATTTGGCAGAAATTAACAGTAGTTAGCAATAGTAACAATAGTAGTTAACATGTATATAGCACTTTTAAGGTTTGCAAAGTACCTTACAAATATTATCTGATTTCATTTTCACAACAGTCCTGGGAGGTTGGAGCTGTTATTATCTCAATTTTACAAATGAGAAAGCATCACTTATCTAGGGTGACTCAGCAAAGTAAGTCTTTGAGACCACAATTTGAACTCAGGTCTTTTTGATTTCAGGTCTTAAGCTCTATCCACTGTATCATCTACTATAGTGGGGTAGGTTGAACAAGGCCTAAAGGAATCAGTCCATATTATACTATTGGGTTAAAAGAGAAGTAGTATGAAAAACAACCAAGGATATAAAAATATTAAGAATTATTGGGGGGCGGCTAGGTGGCACAGTGAATAGAGCGCCGGCCCTGGAGTCAGAAGGACCTGAGTTCAGAGCCGGCCTCAGACACTTAATCCACACAAACAAAAACCTAGCCGTGTAACCTTGGGCAAGTTACTTAACCCCAATTGCCCTAAAGGGGCGGCTAGGTGGCGCAGTGAGTAAGAGCGCCGGCCTCAGAGTTGGGATGACCCAAGATCAAATCCGGCCTCAGAAAATGAGCACCCACACATAAATAATGACTAGCCATGTAACCTTGAGCAAGTTACTTAACCCCAATTGCTTACTAAAAAAAAAAAAATTAAAAAAAAAAAGAATTATTGGGAGTTGAATTTGAGTTCTAAGTAGCTGGCAATACAAGGCAAATGAAGCAATTAAATGGTTATGAATGGATCAGGTGACTTGGATGAATTGGTGAAACAGATAAGAGATTGGGGAAAGAAAAAAGGATGGAGCTGGATGCTTGAATAAGGTATACTAAGCCAAAGTCATAATCCAGACATAAATTTCATCCCTTAAAGGTTAAGGGATGGGGAGGCAGAGCCAAGATGGCAGAGTAGAAACAGCTCATCCAAGCCACTCTGCCACCAGATTCCCCCCAAACTATGTAAAAGGGGACTCTGAATAATTTCTGGAGCCCTAGCACCCACAGAATGACACAGAGAAGCTAACCTCCTGCTGAGGACAGTCCAGCAGCCCTGCAGGAAGGACCAGTGCAGCGCTCTGGGAGCCGGCAGCGTGCAAGCGCAGGGAGCCGAGCCAAGCAGAGCCCAGGTCCCCATGAGCCGAGGTTTTAGCCCCAGGGCGGCAGGGCCAGCAGCCGGCTGGAGAGACCCCAGAACATCAGCAGCTGTGGCGACTCCAGAATTATCAACATAGACATGCCTAGGACAAAGTAAGAGGTTAGTGCCCTATGGACTTTGGGACCAGTATTTGGGGAATGTGTTGGCTCCCTCCCCTGGGAGCTAGAAGCCTCTGAGGAGACACGCCATTTTGTAGTTTTCAGAGGCAGCTCCAGCTCCTGGCCTGCGAACCATAGGGAGATCCAGCGATCAGTCTTGGGGGTTAATCGCTCTTGCCTTTACCTCCCTGGATCTGGATTGTGATCTGGGGTGGAGGTAGTGGGTGGATTTCCAGCTTCCAGAAACGGAAGTTGTCCCCCACATGTTCGGGACGAAAATTCCTGTCTGGCAGCAGAGCCATAGTGTGGCAACAAGCCCAAAAGTCAAGTAATTAAGTGGCAACATGCCAAGGCAAAGGAAACAGAAAAATGCAACCCTAGACTCCTACTTTGGGGGCATAGAGCGGGAAAAGGACTGTGAGGTCAGAAGTCCTGCTCCAAAAGCCCCAGGGGAAAACATGAGGGGGTTGCAGGCCATAGAGGACATTAAGAAGGACTTTAAAAGAGGCGGAGCCAAAATGGCAGAGTAGAAACAGCTCATCCAAGCCACTCTGCCCCCACATTCCCCCCAAACGATGTAAAAGGGGACTCTGAACAAATTCTGGAGCCCCAGTACCCACAGAACGACACAGAGAAGCTAACCCCCACTGAGGACAGCCCAGCAGCCCTGCAGGAAGGACCAGCGCAGCGGTCTGGGAGCCAGCAGCGCGCAACGCGCAGAGCGCAGGAAGCAGAGCCGAGTGGAGCCCAGGTCCGCGTAAGCCAATGTTTTAGCCCCAGGGCAGCAGGGCCAGCAGCCGGCTGGAGGAACCCCAGAACACCAGCAGCCATGGCGACTCCAGAATTATCAACATAGACATGCCTAGGACAAAGTAAGAGGTTAGTGTCCTATGGACTTTGGGACCTGTATTTGGGGGAATGCGTCAGCTCCCTCCCCTGGGGGCTAGAAGCCACTGAGGACAAACGCCATTTTGTAGTTTTCAGAGGCAGCTCCAGCTCCCGGCCTGCAAATTTGTAGGGAAATCCAGTGATCAGTCTTGGGGGGTAATCACTCTTGCTTTAACCTCCCTGGATCTGGATTGTGATCTAGGGTGGAAGTTGTGGGTGGGTTCACAGCTTGCCAGAAACGGAAGTTGCCCCCCACACATTCGGGATGAAAATTCCTCTATTTGGCCTTAAAGCCATAGTGTGGCAACAAGCCCAAAAGTCAGGTAATCAAGTGGCAACATGCCAAGGCAAAGGAAACAGAAAAATGCAACCCTAGACTCCTATTTTGGGGGCATAGAGCGGGAAAAGGACTGTGAGGTCAGAAGTCCTGCTCCAAAAGCCTCAGGGGAAACCATGAGCGGGTTGCAGGCCATAGAGGACCTTAAGAAGGACTTTAAAAATCAAATAAGAGAAGTGGAGGAAAAATTAGAAAGAGAAATGAGAAGGATGCAGGAAAAGTATGAAATGAGGGTCAACAGCCTGAATGAGGAAAACAACACCTTAAAAAATAGACTGACTCAAATGGCAAAGGAGGCCCAAAAGGTCACTGAGGAGATTCATTCCTTCAGAGTTAGACTGGAGCAAATGGAAGGTAGTGACTTTATTAGGAATCAAGATGCTGTTAAGCAGATCCAAACAAATCATAGAATAGAAGGCAATGTGAAATATCTCATGGGAAAAACCACTGACCTGGAAAATAGATCCAGGAGAGACAATTTAAAAATTATTGGACTACCTGAAAGCCATGATCAAAGAAAGAACCTAGAAATCATGCTTCAAGAAATTCTCAAGGAAAATTGCCCTGATGTTTTAGATCCAGAGGGCAAATTGAGGTTGAAAGAATCCACAGATCACCTCCTGAAAAGGATCCCAAAAAGAAAACTCCCAGGAATATTATAGCCAGGTTCCAGAATCCTCAGATCAAGGAGAAAATACTACAAGCAGCCAGGAAGAAACAATTTCAATATTATGGAAACACAATGAGAATAGCACAGGACCTGGCAGCTTCTACACTGAGGGATTGAAGGGCATGGAACATGATATTCCAGAGGGCAAAAGAGCTGGGAATGAACCCAAGGGTCACCTACCCAGCAAAACTGAGTATTTTGTTTCAGGGGAAAATATGGTCATTCAGTGGAATAGAGGACTTTCAAGCATTCTTGAGGAAAAAACCAGAATTGAATAGAAATTTTGACATCCAGACACAAGAAGCAAGCGATGCCTGAGAAGGTAATCAGGGAAAAGAAATCAAAAGGAACTTATCAAAGTTGAACTATTTACATTCCTATATGGAAAAACAATAACTGTGAGTGATGATATCTTCCTCACTATGAAAATAATGGAAGAAGGGTGTGTGGTCATATGAATACATATGTGAATGTGAGTGTATATGGATAGAGGGCATAAGTTGAATTTGTTGGGAAGGGAGAATACTCAAGGGATGAAATTATGAGGTGAGAGAGGAAAGTGGCAAGAGGAGATGGGGAGAGACAGGGTAGGGTAAACTCTCTCATGTAGAAGAAGCAAGGGGAAGTGGTTGCAAGGGAGGGGGAGAATAGGAAAGCAAAAAGGCAAAACCACATTCTCATTGAATTTGGTTCAGGGAGAGAATGACATACATACTAAATGGGATATCTCAACCTGCAGCAGAATAGGGGGAAGGGGGATGAGAGGAGGGATGATCGATGGGAGGGCATCCTTGGGGGGAGAGGAGGTTGGAAGTACCCACTATAGAAGAGGGACAGGATCAAATAGGGAATGGACCAGGTGGGGGGTGGGATGAGTGGGAGGGAAGTATAAGCAGCCTTGTACAATATATCTACTATGATAATGTTTTGCATAGCTAGACATGTACAACATATACTGAATTACTTATCTTCCCAGAGGGAATGGGTGACAAGGGAGGAAGGAAATGGATCTGAAATTCAAGGTCTTAACATTAAATGTTTCAAATATATATAAATACTGTTATTAATACTCTTTTGCTTGTAATTGGGAGATAAGATGTGCAGGCATTGGGACACAAAGATTCACCTTCCTCTAATGGAAAAGTCGAAGGGGGTATGGGAGAAGGTATGGGAGAGAGCAGATTGGAGGAAGTGATATCTTGTGGGACTGCTATTCTGGGAGGGTGGGTAGGGGAACAACGGGGGGGGGGGCGGGAAATGATTGTAACTCAAAATCTGGCAGAAATGAATGATGTAAAACAGAAGTTAATAAAGCATTTGTTTAAAGAAAAGGTTAAGGGATACCTATGAGGTCAACTTTCTCTCTTTATCAAAAGAAATAAGAGAGATGACAATATACATTAAGAAAATGTACTCATATAAGCAAATCTAGGAACCAGAGATGAGGAGTATGATTTGAATGAAGGTCAAAAAAGAGAAAAATAGAAGTAAGGCTGTCATTTGAGTTGGTTGCAGACCACTGGGCAGAGAGAAGAAGCAGGTGCAGAGGTTTGGGAAATGGATTACAAGCTTGGCATAGAGCCATGACAGAGCAGTGATGTGTGACTTCAACTACTTTCTTGATTTGTCTAGTGATGATTTCATCTATCAGACTATCAACTATAGAAAGGTGACAAAACCAATAAGGAGAAATTCCATTCTGGATCAGATTCCCACTAAGAAGGAGAAAGTGGTTTTGGGGACAGAAATGACATGAAATTTAGGGTGAAATGATGCCTCTCTATCCTAGAATTTGTGATGACAAAGGAAAGAAAATCACCTTCTGACATGTACTAGAGATTTGGATAAAAGATGGTTTTCAGTGGGTTCAGAGGAAAGATAAGGAATATCTCAGGAACAAAATTGCTTCAAGAGAAGTCATCCCAGGAAGGATTAGGGATGCTTAAAAATGAAATTCAGTGAATTGAGCACTGGACTTGGAGTCAGAAAGTCCTGAGTTCAAATCCAGCCTAAGATACTTACTGTATGACCTTGGGCAAGCCATTTAACATCTGCTTTCATTTCTTCCACTATAAAATGGAGAGCATAATGGCATGTTCCTCCCAGGGCTATTGCAAGGATCAGATGAAATAGTATTTGTAAGGCACTTAGTACAGTGACTGGCACCACATCATAGGCTCTTTATAAGTGCTATTATTATTATTATTACATTCTGAAGGCACAAAGGGAAGCAATTCAAATGGGAGAAGGCAAAATTTGTTTGAAGACATCAAATATGTATTTATTAATTCATTTCAAATTAACAATAATAAATCCCTTACATGGTGATATGAATAATACATTTTATTGTTAAAAAAATTCCAGTACACAAAGATGCACCATTAACTCACCAACCAACTTATATTTTAAAAAGAAATCTACTAAAAATGAAAACCATACTAGGTAGAGAACTGATATAAGTGTATCATAAAAATAGGACTACAGTCAATGACTAACAAGGACCTGATGTCTAAGATGAGTAAGGAGATAGAAAGAGAACACCTAGTTGGCTTTGATGAATTCAAGTCCCCTGGCCCAGATAAATGACATGCTCAGATCCCAAAAGAATTGGCAAATGTAATTCCTGAGTTACCATCAGTGATATTGGAAAGGAAATGGAATATAGGAGAGATACCACAAAATTGCAGAAAGGCAAATGTGGCCCCATTTTTCAAAAGAAAGGAAGAGAACAGAATCTGCAAGCTCTAGGCCAGAGAGCTTCACTTTGATTCCCTGCTATATTCTAGAACAGATAGTTAAAATATATGGTAGAAAAACATTTAGAAAAGAAAACAGCAATCTCAAAGCATCATCATGGCTTAATCAAGAACGGGCCATGCCAAATTAGCCTCATTTCCTTTTTTTTGGTCAGAAACTAAACTAATAGATAGGAGGAATCCTGTAAGTGTAGTTTACCTAGATTTTAGCAAAAAGTATTTCCACATTTTTTTGAGACTTTCAAGTGCATTTTTTAGGCAATGGAGAGTCATTGAAGACTTTTATGCCCTGGAGAGACACAATCAAAATGGCATTTTAGGAAGTTAAACATTATAGTGACATATAGGATAAAGTAGACGAATCCCAGGGTTTCTGTGGTCAAATGAAATCATATTGGCAAAGCACTTAGTATAGTGCCTGGCATTATATCATTATTATTTTAAAGGAAAATCTACAGATAGGAAGATCTTCCCTTTAATCAACTTTATTATTTTAGCAAGGGGAGGTAGTCTACTTGGGGCTAAGATGGAAAAAAAGAGAAAATCAGTTGGAAAGTTGAAGACAAACTATGGAGACTAGAAAGATTTTTGATATCCAGATTGCACAAAACCTTTTAGTCATTTAAGGAGGGGTCTGATTCCAAGATAACACTTCAGAGTTAAGCAAGTCTAGAAATGAAACAAGGATTAAATGAAACAGAGACTGATAATAGCATTATACCAAAGTATAGTACAGGGCTATTTCTTTAAACTGTTACTTTTTGATTAATTTTTTAATGTACATGATTTACTAGTATTTTATTTATGTATTTTGCTAGAATGATAGTTTGATTTTTAGTTAATGAGTGAGAAAGCGTGCTAATCTCTCCGTGTTAGATTTGCATGTGTCTGAAGCCTGACTATTTGGAGAATGTAACCATAACCAAGGCATAGCCTAATTGCAAGAAAAATACCTAAGAGGAAATAATAGTCTGACTATTGCTGAATTTGCAAACACAGATCTTTAAAACAACAATCAAAAAAGTCAGAATAGTGCTAAGGTTTCTGTTTTGTGGGGTGTTCATGTGTGGTGCTCTTACCCAAAGCCAAGCCTTTCTAAGACTCTGAAAGGCATGAGTCAGTGGGACAGAGTCTATCAGAATTATTTTATTGTGTGTGGAATACATTCATAATTTCAACCACAAAAGCAGAGAAGAATATTTAGTTTGACTTCCTCTCTGGTACCAGGTGTGACCCCACCCTTTCTAGGGACTAAGTACAATGAATTTCAATTTATAGATGGTTATCATTTTGTCTTAAATAAATATCTTTAATACATTTCCTGTTTTTTAAAGAAATCAGACAATTCCCTATATATTTTTTCAGTTGTGATGAAGGTTCTGGTTATATAGAGGAAACCATCCTCTACATTTTTCACAGGCTGGCCTCTCACTCATTTTGGTGGGCTGCAGCTTGTGCCGGCCTGTTCTAAGTCAATCTTATGTCCCACTTTGGGCATCGAGTGGTATTTACTTATTTGCATGTATATATAATGTAATATATGTATTATTAGCAAATAATATTTACATTAAATATAACAATAACACATTTTATATATTTATTGTTCAGTCATTTCAGTCATATCCAAATCATTGTGACCCCTATTTGGAGTTTTCTTGGCAAAAATAGCAGAGTGATTTGCCATTTCCTTCTCCAGCTCATTTTACAAATGAGGAAACTGAGGCAAACAGGGTTAAATGATTTTCCCAGGGTCACACAGCTAGTAAATGTCTTAAGCCAGATAGGTAGATGGATGATAAGTAGAGAGATAGAGAGATAGATAGATAGATAGATAGATAGATAGATAGATAGATAGAGTATTATTAAAACTTTTCATAGAGCTTTGATGGGGGTGGAGGGATTTTTCACTTTCCATCTAACTCTATACTGTAAGATTTTTTTTTCTTCTCCCTAAAAAGGTCTTGAAAAACTTTCTGTCACTTGACTTATGATGAAATGGTAACTTTGTCTTAGATTGATTTATCTGCCAATTTATTTGATTATTTTCTCTCTGTTTACTTCCTTGTCAACTCCTGGAAGCTCAACGATTCAATGAATGAATGAATGAACAAATAAGCAAACAAACGAATGAATGAATAAGGTATGAGAGGCAAGATTGAACAGTGAATAAAGTGTTGGGCTTCTGAAGAATTGATTTCAAATCTTTTCTTAGACACTTAACCTCTCTGAGCCTCAAACAACACTCTATAAAATAGAGACTTATATAAAGACAAGATATTTAACATGGTCAGACAATTCAAGTTCTAAAGCATTATAGTGATACCATAAATCTGTCTGATCTGAAGCTTCAGAAATAATAGACTGAATGCCAATATCTCCTCAGAAGTTTTCCATCTAGACTAACAAAGCTCTCTCATTGGTTCATTTTACCACTGATTAAGTATATTCAAATTTTGTAAAATATTCTTGACTATAATGGGACTTTGAAAATACACACCTGGAAATTAAGTTAAACAAGCAAATATAACTTTTATAGGATGACTAATAAACACTAGAGAGAAGTAAGATGCCCCGTGAACTTGGGATTTTCAGTTAAGTCACAGAAATTTCATCAGTGAGTACCCATTCCACACCTGGTGTTATATATTTAATTCCATTAGAAGTTTTCTGATGCATCCTAGACCCACAGGTCCAAAAATACCCTTCTGAAACTGCTACAGAGTAAATTTGACTGATTTCACATCCCTCACAAAGGCACCGTAGTCATATCCATCTTAAGATCAATTTTAAGGGTATTTTATCATTGGTTCAACTCTCAATTGTCTTCTCTAGCTATTTCATGAACCAATTTACAAGAACTTCATTGTATAGGAAGGGGGAGGGGAGTATACTTAAGAAAGAATTATTTCTGCCATTTGAGATATTGGGTCAGTCCAACCTCTGGCCCCACCTTTTTTTTCTGCCAGTGAAGCCCCATGGCCCAATTGGATTAGAGGTCTCCTCTTCTGACTTATGACTATTACCAATTTTCCATTGCTTAAGTTGCCTAGAATTCTGGCCTTAAGATTGCTGAATAATGGTTCATGTCCCTTAAGGATCAGTTTAGTAGAAACCAGGTTCATAATTAGAGAGATCAAATAATAAAATATATCTGTGATTTCAGCAAATTGGATATTTCATCCAAAGACACTGATCACAATCATCTTTGCTAACCACTTTTTTCTGTGGCCTACCATAAGTTTACCACAGGAGGTCCACCCAACATGTTGTGGGCTTTCCTTGCTTTAAAAATTATCTTTATAATATCAATTTCCCATACCCCAAAGGATAGATTCTAGTATCCCATTATTACAAAACAAAATCATCCTCAGGACAGGGCCTAATTTACATTTTTCTATAGACTTTTTTTGAGTAGTGGGTAAATTTGGGAACCTTGAGGGAATCCACAAATAATGTTGGTAGCTTATGTTTACAGAGCACACTTACATTGTTACCTTAAGTACATTTTTTAACTTAATCCTTAGACATAGATAATACGATTATTTTATATTCATTTTCCAGACACAGAAACTAAAGCACAGAGAAATTAAGTGGAATGCTAGTAAGTGACAGATTTAGAAGTTTAGATCAAATTATATGATTCTAAGTCACAGAATGAAGGAACTCAAAAGGGACCTGGAAGATCATTTAGTCCAATTCTCTCATTTTACAGATGAGAAAACCAAGGCCCTCACCAAGAGAGTAACTTGACCAGTCTCATAAAAGAATCTGCGACTATGCTGAGATTTGAACTTGGATCTCCTGATCCCCAGGTCTAGCAGTGTGCCTACTACATCATGTTGTCACTTCTGATAATGTGATATAATGCCCCTTGGTAGAGTACTGAGCTCAGTGTCAGGAGGTGGGTTCATATCCAATATTTAAATTTACTAGGTGGCTGACCCTGTGTATCTTACTTATCCTCTAATCATCTCCAGAAGCTCTCTAGGTCTTACCCACTAAGTCAGTCAGTTGAGAGAGAGAGAGACAGACAGACAGAGACAGAGAGAGACAGAGAGACAGATACTGAGAGAGACAGAGAGACAGACAGAGACTGAGAGAGACAGACAGACAGACAGACAGAGAGACAGAGAGAGAGAGAGAGAGAGAGAGAGAGAGAGAGAGAGAGAGAGAGAGAAAGTCCAGAAGCATGCTGAAACCAACTCAGTTTTCAGGGGGAGCACATGCATCTTGGAAGTTGGTGGGTTCTACACATCAAGGCTTGATTTGTTGCTTTGTTGGTTGTCTAGACTTGGAAAAGTAATGGGAAAATGATAAGAATAGATAAAGTGTATCATTTGTACTAAAGAGAGCCAGCTGCTAAACATTTACCAGCATGACCCTGGGAATTGCCCATAATGAAGGAATCATGGACCCTTCTTTGTCTATGCCACCTCCTATCTGAAGAATCCAATGGCGCTGAGAAAAAGATTGTTTAGGCAAAATCAACCCTTAGAAAATCATACGATAAAAATGAAGGAATATGGGCAATATGAAAGATTAATGAAAAGTCATATTTGCTCAAGACTATATTTCTGAAAACAAAATCATTTGGACTTTTATATAAGGGCTATTGTTGTTGGTCAGTCATGTCCAGTTCTTTGTGATCCTGTATACTGTAACAAACCAAAGCTGTCCATGGGGTTTTCTTGGCAAAGATACTGGAGTGGTTTATCATTTTCTTCTCCGGTGGAATAAAGCAAACAGGTTAAGTGACTTACCCAGGGCCATACAGCTAGTAAGAGTCCGTGGCCAAATTTGAACTCAGGTCTTCCTGACTTCAAGCCCAGCACTCTATCAACTGAATTATCTAACTGCCCTATATATATAAGGACAGCAAATAACAGAGATCAAAACAGTGACCAGACATAAAATGCCTGCTTTACTGGTCATAGAAAAGCCAACACAAGAAATGAGGGGACAAAGCTGCTCTAATTATACCGAGCCCAGCCATTCTACTGTAGCTCTTTCAGCAAAGAGAATTCCCAACATGCTCTGATAATTTGTTATGCACAAGAGGTATATATTACCCTAATGAATCACATCATTAGCGCTTCTACTGCAATTATTTAGTATTTTCTTAGCACTTTCTTGCTAACTAGCTCAAGGCACTGTACCAAATTTTGAATGACTAGCCATATTTAAGTTAATCCACACGTGGCTTAAAATACTAGATACTGGCCAGAACCTTCCCATGATCTGAATTCTGCTAACGTGAGGTTCCCTGTCAAAATTAAAGTCCTTTCAATTAACAGAATTGAAATGTTCCATCCCATAGGCACCCTGAGGCAAGAAATGGAGTCATCATTGATTAGGATGAGGGAAAAATGGAATAGTTTAAATAATGTGTGGTACAACGGAAGCTGAAGGAAACAAGGCATCTGGCATTAGGTACCTGATATTAACATAACCAGGTCAGGGACCTTCAAATCTCTCAAGGATCCTGCCTGTTTCCTCCAGCAGGTGGTGCTTGTCAGTCACTCCTGTATGGTTGTAGGACACAGTTGAATTTGCAAATTTAGATTTGGACACTTGCATGAAAAGAGGGGTATTTAAGTTGGGGTACATGAACTTCCAAAAAATATTTTGATGACTATCCCCATATCATCTTTTCCTCTGTGCAATCCTATGTATTTCATTTTATGCCATCTAATGACATTATTCTGAGGAGTCTTTGGGGTTCACAGACTTCCAAAGGGACCTGTGACATATAAAAGGTTAAGAACCTCTACCATACTAAGACCTCAAATGTTTAAAAAGATTGTTGACAACAAGTAGCATTTAAATCACAGCAAGGATTAAGGAGAAATGGCTCTTAATGAATGAATGAAAACATGTTCTTTCAATATTATCAATTAGTAAGTTCATAGAATAATAGACTTTTAATAACTGGAAGAGAGCTAAAGATTGTTTAACACCCTCATTTTATAGATGAGGAAATTGAGGAGCAGAAGCCTGAGGCCTTCACTGGAGTCAAAATTACACAGTGAGTTAGTAGAAGATAATAGTGCTTAAACCCAATCTCCTAGTTTGCTATTCTATACTTTCCCCCAACATATTTAAAGTATCTGAATTTTGAAAACATGCATGTTTTAGAAGTCAACCAACCAAGCTCTTGTCTACAGAACATCAGAACAACCTGCTAAGTAAGGCTCAAATAAGATAATTAATGTAAAGTGCTTTATAAAACTTGAATTTGACTGCTATATGAACATCATCTAGTGTTGTGTTCATTATTATTTAGAATTAATTAAAATCAACAGTGAATGCAGGGGTAAAATAAGTCAAGCCCAGGTTTGAAATCTTGCATATCATATTTAAAATGTCTTTTTTTCATTGTTATTGATTGGGTTGGCATCACATAGGCACAACTTAAGCAGCAGTCATGGTTACCAGCCAAGGCACAAGACCACTGCTGGGATCCTGTAAATATCCTTTGTCATCTCCCAAATTACCAATAAAGCAATTCGCTACAAATATGCAACATAAAAGGGAGAAGAATGAAAACCATATGCTAGAGTTCTCCCGTGTAAAATCTATAACCATTAAGGGATTGATTTGCATTTGAAATGCCCCAAAGCATGTAAGTACTACAACCTTGAGACTAAGCAAAGTAAAAAAAAAAAAAGATGGGTGGGGGGCGGGGGAGATGGAAGAAGATTTTCCAAGCCAAGGAGAATAATAATCTCCCTTTCTCAATCCAAAAGATTTTCCAGCTGAGACAGAGTCTCATTCAGACAATGAGAAAGTATTTACCCAGCACAAGAGATTATCTGGAGAATTACTAAATTCAGTTCTCCTCTAGGAGTGTGATCTGATCTCAAAAAGTTCAAAGGATTGCCTAGACTTCTGGTTAAAAAAAAAAGACAGGGATATTGGGGGCGGGGGGAAACTATACCAATAATAACATAAAGCAACTTCAAAGCGTCATAAAAATTCAAAACAAAAGACAAAATGTCCATAACCCAAAAATATAGTAATTGAATTAATGATAATTTATTTCCACATAAATTTCAGCTCTCTGAATTCATTTATGTTATTTCTTATACTAGATTTAAATTTTTTGTGGTCAGAGGCTATATTTATGTCTAGACACACATACACACATTCTTATACATATATTTTATTACATATGTACTTATTTAACCATGTCAACATGAATGCATGCTTGTGTAGATGATGGAAAGCTCTGGTAATTAAACTTTCTATTTAATAATTACTAGATTCTTCTACAATGTTTTGTGAAGACCAGATATATTAAATGCTTCCTGAATTGATCTGACCTGAATAAGGTGTGGATCATTTCATTCTAGTAAGAATCCACATTAGATAGGCAGCTTGGCCTGATGGATAGTCCTGGAGATAGGAAGGCCTGAATTCAAATTCTACCTCTTACTCTATCTAGAGTTATTTATTACCTATTTATTATCTATTATATGACTGGCAATGATAAATATCATCTCTATACTTAGCCTTGTAACCATGGGCAAGTCACTAAACATCTCTGAATCTTAGACAATCTTTTAAGGTAATAATTTATGAACTGGTCAGTGGAGAGATTTCCTACATAAAGGAAATCATAGGTCCTTGACGTAGAATCTGTTCTTCCAGACAACAGTGGCTCAAATGCCTGGAATAGTGTTGTTGTTGTTTAGTCATTTTCAGTTGTGTCCAACTCCTCATGACTCTTTGGGATTTTCTTGACAAAGATAATTAAAGTGGTCTGCCATTTCCTCCTACAGTTCATTTTACAGATGAGGACACTGAAGCAAACAAGTTTAAATGATTTGCCTAGGGTCATACAGCTAGTAAATGTCTGAGGTCATAGTTGAACTTGGTAAGTCTTCCTGACTCCAGGCTCCACCAAATTCTTTCCAGTTCCCCGCCTGGTTTACTGACTAGTCTGATGAGGGCTTTGAATAAAGGAACACAGAATAGCATCCTATTATGTTTCACTCTAAATGTCTCAATAGGAAGACATATTTTTTTTTCCTTTATCAGAGATTAAGCATACAAGCTTGTTACTCAGAATAGGAGGTGAAATTAATGGTTCAATAGAGGGTCTTGAGTCATCTGTGAATCTATCTGGCTAGAAATCACCAGAAAATTCCTTTCCCATTGGGCGTCATACTCAATTTTTTACCTCTGGCTTTCAATCATTTACTTCTTTAGCATAATTCCTATTAAATCTTGTGACCTGCCTGACGGCAGGTGCTTGTTTCCTTCCTTCTTACCAGCCAAGATTCACTGGACTTGAACTGGGATTCCATTCGTATTCATTGTACAAAGCTGCTTCGTACAATTGACCAAAGTTACTGAGAAGTCAAATCCTCTCTATCACCATTCTCTTCCTGACCTAGGTGTCCTTAATGTTTTCCCTGAGCTCTTGGGAAAGCTCAGGACAGTGATATGATCCTTCAGATATTCCGTTTGAGATGCATTTACCTTTAAGACATTCACTAGATATTCTTAATTACACAAACTGTTAAGATTTGATTTAAAGACTCATTCAGATAACATCTTTTCACATCCCATTCTGCAAATTTAAAGAACAGGATACAAGAGAATATTATCTGAATGAGTCCTTGGATATATGGATATTTTATGTATGTATGTACATATATATACATATATGTACATATATGTATATATATGTCCATTATATTTTTCCTGGATTGGTATTCCTTTTTGATCTCAAACTCAGCCCCTTCTTTTGTCCAAGTGGCTGATTTGCTGGCCTTCTACAGTTTGTTTCATTAATTATTGAACTGAGTGGATCCATTATTCCTTATAATACATTTTCATAAATGATTGTTCTATTATTGTTCTTCTTACTAATTGTCACCACAATCATTGTCAATATGGATAGAACATTTTGAAGTACAAGATCCCCATCCTGGTGAGCTTATCCAACAGAGCATTTAACTACTGAAATGTCTTGGTATCTGAGATGAGAAAAATAAGTACTTAGAAATCAACTAAACAAATGTAAATAGTATTACCAACTCAATGATACAATAGGCACTTCTCTCCCCTTAACTAATATACCATTATTAATGCAACACTTACAT
The DNA here is from genome assembly GCA_011680675.1 of Gymnobelideus leadbeateri. Taxonomy (NCBI): domain Eukaryota; kingdom Metazoa; phylum Chordata; class Mammalia; order Diprotodontia; family Petauridae; genus Gymnobelideus; species Gymnobelideus leadbeateri. The sequence goes on from WOXC01001528.1 coordinate 138,978, forward strand.
GTGCAACAAGTCACAAATATCTTATAGGAGTGCTTTATTATTCACATAAATTTTTATTTTTTGAAGTTCAGATGAAATAAAAAGGATTACCTATAGATAAGTCCCTCTCTAAGGGTAAATTCAGAGCAGTTTCATGTTCTTATTGTATATTTTCCGGATTAAGACTGAAGAACTTAGGCATATATCATATTTTGTGATATAATGTATATATATATATATATATATTAACATAATATAATCCCCTAACATAAGGTAATTTTGTTCAGGAATCTGGTTGTATATGGCAGATGACATGCTTAATTCCTAGTAAGAATGACAAAAAAGACTGGAGAAAGCCCAGTCATATTAAGATCTAGCACGTAAGTTGAAGAACTTACATCTCAGTTCCCTATTCATTTTAGCAGAATCCACACAACATCACTGTGGCCCAGATCAATGACTTTCTTGTAATGTTCTCATCTTAATATGATATTTATTACTTCTGTTTCACATATCTACTTAAAATTACTCCTACATGAAGCCCTCCTTGATTAAAGCTACTCACAATTGATTATTCCATTACCTGTCATATTATCAACATTTCCTCTCAGAGTTTGGTGATCAATCAATTAATCAATGAACATTTCTTAAGCACCTATTTTGTGCCAGGCACTGTGTTAAGCACTGGGGATACAAAGAGGCAAAAGACAATTCTTGTCCTCAAGGAGCTAACAATATAAGGATTACGTTCTTTCAAAGCTATCTATATGTGGTTTTATTAATGTTGTTTTCCAAAAATGTTCATAATTTTTCATGTTTCTTAAAATAAACTTACAGTTTATTATGATATTTTATTTTGGACACTTTAACATGACCCAAAATTTTAAAAGTCCAATCTCTATCTCAATTTCCGAAGCCAAAGTTCAGAGTTTTAAGGGCAAAGGATAACTTAAAGATGAGGGGTAGGAAAATTAATTTGGAAAGTTTTCAAATTTGCAATATTCATAATACTCTAGTCTCTTATTTCTCCCTTCCTTCTCCTGTCCAGCACATCACTTTATTATGGAAGTACTTTAGTGATGAATTAAATGATCAGATTTAGTAAAATAGAATTTCATCATGTCTGTAATCTTTATTTTAACAAAATGCTTTGCTGGCAATTTCAAGCCAAGACAGTCAACATTAAGGTATTGATCAGAGCAGTGATTATTCAATAAATGGGAAGAATAGAGAAAACTAATGAAATATAATTTAATAGGAATGTAAAGGGCTACATTTGGGTTCCAAAAATGAACTGCAAAGATACAAGATAGAGGAAGTTTGGCTAGAAACCAGTTCATATGAGAAAGACCTGGGAGTTTTAGTGGACTAGAATCCCTATGTGAGTAAGCAGTGGGGCATGGAAACAAAATAAAGGCAACTTCTTTGTCCAGAAATATCATTTCATTTGTACCAGGAATTCCTCATGTAGAAACTCTCTCTGGAAGACAGATTTACAACTAATCTGAAACTTCTGGGTAACTGTCAGGTGACTTGACTACAATCAAACAACTAGTATATACTAGAGACTAGATCTGAATGCAGATCTTCCTGACATTAAGTTGATTCTTCTTAAGACTGCTTTAAATGAAGTATACTGGTTAGATAGAAAAGAACAAAATGAAGGAACATATTATAAATTAAAATTTATACCAACTACCCTTCATCAATGAAGCATATATACCACTGAAACCCTAGGCAAGTAACTTCATCTGCCTGAGTTCCAGTTTCCTAATCTATAAAATGGGGGAGTTGGATTAGCTGGTCTCTGAGGTCCTTTCCAGTTCTCGATCTGATTCTAGAATCCCATGAGCCTCAGACAAATTTATTAGGAAGATCTTGTCACATGTGCCAGATGGCATTTTGCCATCTGCCCTGCTACTGCTCCCCTTCTTCCTACATCAAACATCACCCTTAAGAAAGGAAGCTCAGAGAACATACCCCACTTCCATGAAAGAACTGATGCATTTAGCTTTGGGACTAACCCATTATATTTATCTGTCCCTAGATCATACTTCGCATTCTATCCAGTCATCCATCAGAAAATATGGACCTATCCAGATATCTTACTACCTGCCCTACTACTCAACAATCCCCTCCCTACCTGTGATGTCTACTTTTCACTCTTACAACAGTGATCGATCAATCAATAAGCACTTACTAAACAATTACTATGGGCCTATGCTAAACATTAGAGATACAAAGAAAGGCAAACAGCCCCTGCCCTCAAAGAGCTTACATTTTAATGGGGGAGACAGCATACAAATAACTAAGTATGGACAGTGATCAATTCTACCAGTGATACTAGAAGAGATGTGATAATCAGCTCCTCTGTGGTTCCAGTCATAATCCCTGTGACTTCCCAGACCAAAATGTCCTTCTCTGGCCCCCATTCCCTAATGTGTCATGTCATCCTTTTATAATCTAAGTTCCTTGAGGTCAGATACTTGTCTCACTTTTTGAATTTTTACTTCCAGAACGTAGCAAAATGGCTGAAAAGCACGTAGGTGCATAATGAATGTATAGTCTCTTCATTATATATAGCACTTAGGTTTTCAGTGTTTTACAGATACTATCTCACTTTAGCCTCACCACAGTCTTTTGAAATTGGTGCTTATTTTTTGTCCCAATTTTATAGATGACTAAACCAAGGTTGAAAAGGGTTAAGTGACTCCCCTAAAGTCAGAAAGCTAGAAAATGTCTGAAGCAGGATTAGAATTCAGGTCTCCCCATCTCCTAGGTGCTGTATAAAAGCTAGTTAGCATCATGACAACTAGATGGTATGGAGATAAGACATTATGTACCTTTGTTTCCTTATCTGTAAAATGGGCATAATATAGTGCTTACCTCCAAAGGGTTGTTAAGTGTATCAAATAGGTATTTAATAAATGTTTCTTCTCTTCCCTTCCCACTTGGCCACATAGACAATTTTCATTCATTCGACCATTCATTCATAGATAATAGCTGCAAGAGGAAAGTGATACAAGAAGGGAAAGTGAGTTTGTGGGCTGGAATGAATATAACCCAGATAGTACCCCCAAAAAATGGGGACCAAAGGTCCAAGTTGCTTCCCTAGGGTTCAAAGCTTCAAATACTCATTTTTCTGGGGAATCAATGGGCCCCTGATAAAGATGGTTTCTTTGATTTAAAGAAAAGGCATTAGAACAGAGTAGGGACATGTTTTTTGATAAAAAAGGATAAGGTCAATGTGTATGACTAATTCTAACCAAAAAAAGGGCATTATATGCAGCAAAGTACTTCTCTGAAATAAATCTGTCCTTGCCCCTGCCTTTACATAAATGCTCTGAATTTCAGTAATATACTTTCTATTTTGTTTATCTTCATTTTCTGGCTTTGTTTCATAGCACATCCACAAAGCAATAATTGCAGAGATTTCAAAGCAAAAATTCAATACGTTGGAATTATCAAAATCTAGCAGAGGAAACATTAGAAAGCTGTTATCAGAAATGTGGGTACAGACATTTGGAAACAGTCATGCAGACAGATGTATTTGTTTGCCAACACAGCCTGTGAAAATAAGAATTCTTTAAAAATAAAGAAACATATGGAATAAGACTTTGATATTTTCAATAATTAAATTGTTTTTCGCCAGTTAGGGAAGCCATCTTTTATCCTTTAACCTCAAAACAATGTCTTTGAATCGCTCCGAGATGAGAACTGGTTATTTTTTTCACAGCTGACTATCTAAGACATAGTTTTTCACTGGAAAAGGAAATAAATCCACTTGGTATATATTTTGAGAAGACAAGATAAATGCAAATAGTTAGAACCTCTTAGACTAGAAACAGTCAATAATGCAAACCTCTTGCTGCTATGCTCCGCATTTAACACAACTGAAAATATTTGCCATTATTTGCTTAGGTAATTGTTGAGAATATTTGTGGGTTTTAAATTAGTTTTTTCCCTCATGCCTGGTTGACTATGTACACTTGCTCATTTAGAGTTAGCGACTTATCAGTGAGTTACATAATAAATCTCACTTGATTTGAGAACTCCATGCATTATTTTCTTTTCCATTAGTGGTAATGTAAATTAAATCAGCTTTCAGATGATACTTAATAGCAACTAAGTCTAGCGTGTAATGATTTTAATTAATTTTGTGTCTCTAACTTCACAAGCCTTCAACAATTAATGCTGAATTTAACTTCCTGCAAGTTGCTGAATGTTTGAACCGTAATCGACTCCCTTGGTAGATATTCCAATCTCTATTAACATAATAACTAAACCTATTTCTTGCTCTTAGGGCAATGAGACCGATTAGCCGGCAAATTTCACAAATTGCTTGCTCCATCATTAATCCATTATATGGCTAAAGTTCTTGATCCCACCCTTGGACATCTTAGAAGTATTTGTTGAATTCGCTTCTCTTAACAAAACAATGTGAATAATTTTCTGATCGGCTCTAAGGCATCTCTATCAAAACCATTTACTTCATTCCTGAGAAGCTTCAGTTTCTGAAACAAGCTTTTCACTCCTTGCTGATAAAATAACAGCTTTGTTGGACTTGCCACCGGATACTTATACATTAGGCTTCAACTAGATTGTCTTACTTCCCAGAAGAAGTATGTATGGGAAAAAAGAAATGGAGGTGACTTGGAGGGTCATGGGAAATTTTCCCAGCACACAGAGCAATGTGAGAAATGTTTTATAAAAGTGCTAAATGAAATACTATCCTCAAATTATGAAACGAAACATTCTCCTTAGACATGTTTGAATCGGTAGTAGCCAGCAGGCTCAGCGTAAGCCAGTGAACTTTTGGAAGTTTCAAGCCATTGGATGGCTAGGAAACAAGCCTATGTCTGCATCTGCACTAGAACGAAAAGGGAAATGTCTGGAAACCCAAACCATCAACACTCACATTCCTTAGGTAAAATGGTGAAATGAGAAGAAAGCTCTACTTCAAGGCAGGAGACCTGTGAATCCTGGTGACTTCATTAAATAGCTGTGTGCCCTTGTCTAAGTCGCAAGGTTATAGGTCATGGTATCACAAGTTTAGAGATGAAATTGATCTTAAACACCATCTAACCCAATCTCTTCATTTTACCTGGGGGACAACTGAGACCAAGAGAGGTGAATTGACTTCCCCAAGGTTACACAGGTACTAAGAGTCAGAGCTGAAATCGGAACCCAGGTTCTCTGACTCCAGAATCAGGCCTCTTTCCTCCTCCTTTTCAGGAGAGCTCCTTCTAGAGCCTCCATTTAAGGAGGGCCCCTAGGGCATCCATGTCATCATTTCCCACTTGTCTACACTCTTCTGGACTTGTTCATTCCTCTCCCCCCCCACCTCACCCCCTTTCAGATCTTTTTACATTTTGTCTTTCCCTAATAAATTGTGAGCTCCTTTGGGGTAAGAACTGTCTTTTCTTTTCCTTTACTTTGCTTTTTCTTTTCTTTTCTTGTTTGCTTTTTGGAGGGGGCAAGGCAAAGCAAGGCAATTGGGGTTAAGTGATTTGCCCAAGGTCACACAGCTAGTAAGTGTTAAGTGTCTGAGGTCGAATTTGAACTCAGGTCCTCCTGACTCTAGGGCCAGTGCTCTATTCACTGCACCACCTAGCTGCCCCCCACCTTTTTTTCTCTTTTGTTGTTGTTGTTGTTGTTGTTGTTGTTGTTTTGCAAAGACTGTCTTTTGTCTTTGTATGCCCATCACTTAGCACAGTGCTTGGCACATAGTAGGTGCTTAATAAATGTTTATTGATTGATTTCACTTCATTGCCTACTTTACCACTTTGTCATTAATCATTATCTATAAAATAAATGCTAGACTATATGATTGCTAAGACCTCATTCAACCTTATGTTAAAAATATCTCCTTAGGTAAGTAGCTCTGTGATTTAGGTTTTTTTAAATCAGTAATAATAATAATAATAATAATAATGTGACAATAATCTTAGCTGATGCTTTATGATTTATGTAGGAACAACCTAATATATAGCACAGCAGTTCCCAAACGTTTTGGACTCAAGATCCCTTTACACTCTTGAAAACTATTTAGTTCCCCACCCCAAGAATTTTTGTTTATGTGGATTTTTATTATGTATTTTACTATATTTGAAATGAAAACATCTTAGTAATATTATGAAAATAGTTTGTCCTCAAGGATCCCCTGAAAGTGTTACAGGGTCCCCCAAAAGACTCTAGACCACATATTGAGAACATCTTATAGTAAATGATAGCTCTGGAGTTGTAAAGAACCTCAGAAATCATCTTGTTCAGCCTGATTTTACAGATGAGGAAACTGAGTCTCAAAAAGGTTAAGTGACTTGTCCAAGGTCATTCAGGAGTGAGCATCTGAACTAAGATTTGAACTTCTGTCTCATGACACCAAGTTCAGTGTGCTCTCCATTGTACCGTATAACCTCTGTTGAGTATTGAATCTGAAAATAGGAAGACCTGGGTTCACATTCTTCCTGTAACACTTAGTGATATGCCACTGGGCAAATCATTTAATATCTTTGTACCTCAAACACCTTGCTAGGATTTCTCTACCAAATCATAGTCCAGTTGAGATCTGCATCAGTAGGGTCGTTCCCACCCATAGAGTTTCCCACACTGACAAACCTACTATGTGTATGGTTTAAAAAGTACTTCTCCTACATTAAATTATTTCATACTTAAAATAATATGGTGATATACACAGTCAAATAGTATTACTCCTGTCTTATAGATAAGGAAACTGAAGCAGAACAAGTAACAATCACAATGTCACGGTAAATATCAGGACTGGGATTTGAACCTAGCTTTCCAGAGTCATTGCTCATCATTTTTGTCATATTTAAATAAGGGGTCTTGGTTAGATGACCTCCCAACTTTCTTGAAATTCTACAATTGTGTTATTTTGGGGATTCTTTTTAATACTTAAAGACTGCTATTAAGTTGCTTCTTAATATTCCTTAAAAAAATTCTATTCATTTTAATTGGTTTCCTGCATGGAAAGATACAATGTAACATGCAAAGAAGAGGCTAAGTTTTTGAAACGTAATAACAGAATAATGGAAGCCAGGCTTGGCATTGGATAGCTCTTTTCTAGTGTTGCCTCCCTCTCTTTCTGATTGTGTGGCTGTAGGAGTGTCACTTAACCTCTTAATGTCCCCTCATAGCTCCCTACTATAAATTCTCAATTTCTACATCTGCCCATTTCTGTGGATCTCCTCCTCTTCTCCCCCTAACCACACATAGAAAAGTCATGCCTTTTGTTCTCTCTCTCTGTCTCTGTCTCTCTCTTTCTTTCTCTCTTTCTCTCTTCCTTCCTTTCTTCCTTCCGTCCAAGACCCTCCAATGTTCTGCTTCCATGTTCACTAACTATGAAATTTCTTCATCCCATCATATGCCAGCAATACTCCATTCTTCATCCTCATCATGACCTTCAGTTTCTCCACCCAGGCCATCACCCCTGTACTGACTATAATCTTCTGCTTTCCCTATGTTAGCCCCTTAGTGAATCAGTTTAAACCTACACTACCATCTATACCTAAATCCCTTTCCCCTTTTTTTTAGCATGGATCTTGCCTGACCAAACATCAATGCTGAATATTCCTCTAACTGTTCTTTACTTCTGTTTATGTGATCCTTGAATAGAGTTGCTGTAGAAAATAATTAGGGCCACTATAAATATCACTTTAAATATTGTTAATATGACATTATTTATATGTAACATTTAAAATATAAATATTACTGGGCTCTCATTGAAGCAAGGCAAGTACTTTAGCATGCTCGTAATTAATTCACTACCCCACTTACCACAGCAAATATTCCAAAACTTTTTACCCCTCTGTAGGCCTCCTGTTGCACCCCCTCCCTACCAACCTCTTACCTTAGCTCCTTACCTTATACTTCACCAAAAAATGGCAACTGTTCATCAAGAGCTCCCTTTTCTCCCATCCTCCTCTTCTTACATCATATAGAACTATTGTCTCACTCTTCATTCCTTCATTTCTGTCTTATGTGAAGTCGTCATTCTTCTTACTGAGGAAAACATCCTTTTTTAAAAATTCTCTCCTATCTTCTCTAGCAGATTTGTCCCCATTATCATCCCTACTCTTCAGCCTCTAGTTACTAGATCTTTCCCAGCTGCCTATAAACATCTCATTAATCTGACCATCACTGCTAGCTATCATCCCATGATTCCTCCCTTTCACAGTCAAAACCTTCACAAAGCCTTGGACCTTAGGCACTCCTTTTCCTCTCCTCTTGTTCTCTTTGCAATCTGGCTTCCAGTTATATCACTCAATTAAAATTATCCTCTCTGAAGTTACCAATGATCTTATAATTGTCAAATCTAATAGCCTTTTCTCCATCCTCACCCTTTTTGACTTCTCTGGAGCTTTTGACTCTGTTGGTCACTACTTAATCCTGCATACCCTCTTCTCCCCTCTTCTTTCTAGGTTTTCATAATACTGTGCTCTCCTGCTTTTCTTCCTACTTGACTGCACCTCAGTCCCCTATTCATCAAGGTCATTCCCATTAACAATGGGTGCCCCACAAGCCTCTCTGCTTTTCCTCCAGGTTCCTACAGATCCAATTATTATCTTTTTTGTCTGTAATTTTCTTTCTCTGTTTTGACTCTTCCTGATTTAAGTATCAGTACCATATTTGTATCATAAAAAGAATTTTGTATGACTCTGCCTATTTTTCTAAATAGTCTATATAGTATTGCAATTAATCGTTCTTTAAATGTTTGATAGAATTCACTTGTAAATCCATCTGGCCCTGGAGATTTTTTCCTAGGGAGTTCTTTGATGGCTTGTTCAATTTCTTTTTTCTGAAATGGAGTTATTTAAATATTTTGCTTCTTCTTCTGTTAATCTGGTCAATTAATATTTTTGTAAATATTCATCCATTTCACCAAGATTGTCAAATCTGTGGGTACACAGTTGGGCAAAATAGTTCCTAATTATTATTTTAATTTCCTCTTCATTAGTGGTAAATTTACCTTTTTATTTTTGATACTGGTAATTTGGTTTTCTTCCTTTAATCAAATTAACCAAAAGTTTGTCTGTTTTATTGGTTTCCAATTATTATCTTTTTGGAGATGGTTTACACATTTATGTATCTAGCCTTTCCCTTGATGCTGAGCACCATTGCCACATTACCAACTGTCATTTAGTCACCTTAAGTTGGATGGTCTGTAGGCAACTCAAACTCAGAATGTAAAAACATATGCAAATAAGCTTTCCTATTACTGTCAAGGACACTACTATCCTACCAGTCATTCAGGTTCACAACCTGTGTGTCATTCTCAATTCCTCACTTGAACTCACCCTATGTATCCAATCTGCAGTCTAATCTCATCATTTCTACATTCACAAATTCTCTTTTATATATCTCTTTCGTTTCACTCATACAACCACAACCCTCTGTTTTAGTTCCTCATCATCTCTCTCCTATATTGCTATAATAGCTTTCTAACTGGTTTCTGTGTCTCAAATCTTTCCCCCCTCCAATCCATCTTTCACTCATTTAGCAAGGTGATTTTTTAAAGAGTTTTACTAATATACTTTGTTTTTACATTAAAAACATTTACATATTGCTCCCACTTTGTGAGAGGTCTCTTGTAACAGGATAAAAAATTTAAGTGAGGGGAGGCTAGGTGGTGCAGTGAGTAGAGCGTCAGCCCTGGAGTCAGAAGGACCTGAGTTTGGATCCGGCCTCAGACACTTAGCCACACACAAACAAAAACCTAGCCGTGTGACCTTGGGCAAGTTACTTAACCCCAATTGCCCTCCAAAAAAGCAAAAAAAAAAAAAAAAAGTTAAGTGAAACTAATAATGTAACCTCATCTGTTAAGTGAAACTAATAATATAACCTCATCTGAAAGTTCATGCAATATTTCGCATCTGAAGTACCCCACCTCTCTCTTTAAAAAAATCCATTTACTATCCTTTCTACTCCCTATCACAAAAAAGAAACAAATACATGTGTCTGTGTTTATGTATGTATATATACATGTATATATGTGTATATATATGTGTGTGTGTGTGTATATATATATATATATATATATATATATATATATATATATATATATAGGGAACTATTTCAAATTTATAAGAAAGGAGATATTCCCCAGTTGATAAATGGATTAAGGATATGAAGAGACCCTTCTCAAAGGAAGAAACCCAGTCTATCTATAGATATATGAAAAAAAAATGTTCCAAATTACTACTAATTAGAGAAATTCAAATTAAAGCAATTTTGAGATTCCATCCATCAGAGTGGCAAAGGGCTTTTCATAAAACACATGCCTGGACTTTCACCCTCCTACTTAATAATCTCCAACAGATCCCTATTATCTCTAGAATCAAAATACAAAATCCTCTGTCTGGCATTTAAAGCCCTTTTACAACCTGGTCCCCTGCTATCTTTCCAGCTTTTCCTTGCTTTACTGTCTTCTACAGACTTCACGATCCAGTTTCATTGGCCCACTTGTGGCTTCTCACTTTAAAACACTGTGTCTCATAACTCCCTTTCTTTGTCCTGACTTCTCCTTATCCCTGAAATGTTCTCCCACCTCCACTTCCTCAGTTTCTTCCCTTCCTCCAAGATTCAGTTCAAACTCCACCTCCTGTAGGAGATCTGTCTTCCCCACCTTCCCACTGAGATAATTTTTTATTTTTATTGTATGTGCATAATTCATTTATATGTATATAGTTATTTGCATATGATCTCCCATTAGAATATCAACTCCTTGAGGACTAGAATCATGTTTTTGTGGTGCTTATCACAATGCCTGTCAGATAGCAAGTACTTAATAAATGTTGACTAAGATCATAATAATTTATATAGGCATTATTGGCCTGAGTGCGTGGAAGTAGTTCTCTAACCATGAGTTCCCTTCACAGATGAACTCTCAAATCATTCTGCTTCATTTTCAATTTTCCCCTCCACCTCTACTATAAGACAGTGCCTTACTTGCCATTCTGAATTATTCAATCAATCATACAGTGGATCTAGGCCTGCAGTCAGGAAGACTCAGCTTCCTGACCTCAAATCTGGCCCCAGAAACTTACTGGCTGTGTGATCCTGAGTAAGTCACATATCCCTGTTTGTCTCAGTTTCCTCATCTATAAAATGAACTAGAGAAGGAAATGGCAAACCACTCCAGTGTCTGCCAAGAAAACCACAAATGGAATCATAAAGAGTTGGCCACAACTGAAAATGACTGAAATGAACAACAAAATTCAATCAATAAGCCAAGAAACATTTATTATAAGCTTACTCCTAGGTCCAGAGTATTATGCCAGGTCCTGGGTGGTGGTCTAGCAGATCAGTGAGGTTTCTTCCATCTGTAACATTCTATCCGTCTATAAGAGGGAGTAATAGAGAAAAGGAAATCTGATTTGGAATTTAAAGGTTGGGTAAGAATTTAACAAGTATTAGATTTGAGTAATGCACCTGGGTTCAAATACTGCCTCTGACATTTAGTAACTGTGTGGCCCTGGGCAAGTCACATAAACTCTGAGTCTCGGTTTCCTCATCTGTAAAATGAGGGGGTTGGATCCAATCACCTCTAAGATCCCTTATAGCTATAAATCTATGATCCTATAAGTGGGAGGACATTTCAGAGTCCCTTGTAGTCTTTCTACAGCCTTCTTATATTAGTCTTCCCTTCTGTGACACTGGCTTTCTTGCTGTTGCTTTCAGATGACACTCTTTCTCATGACTAAGCATTTTCACTGACTGCCTTCCATGCCTGGATCTCTCTCCTCCTCTCCTCCTCCTAGTTTCCTTGGCTTCCTTCAAGTCTCATCTAAAGTCTCACCTTCTGTAAAAAGGTCCCAGTCCTCCCTAATCTTAGTGTCTTCCCCCTCAGATTATCTAAAAGTTGTCTTGTCTATATCTTGCTTTTACATAGGTATTTAAATATTGTCTCCTTATCTATTATAATGTGAGATCCCTGAGAGCAGGTACTGTTCTTTCTTGCCTTTCTTTTTATCTCTGGCACTTAACACCATGCCTAGCTATGTCGGGTACTTAACAAATGACTGACATTTATTAAAAACTTCAACCTTTTTTTTTCCTCATAAACTTCTATCTAGACAGACTTCCCCTATTTTTATTCACAAGGTTGATGTTTGTTTGTTTTTTTTTTTAAGTGCAAGTATGACTTTACAAGAGGCAGCTAGATAGCTCAGTGGATAGAGCACTGTCTGGGCCTGGATTCAGGAAGATTTGTGTTGAAATTTGAGCTCAGACACTTACAAGCTGTATAACCCTGGGCAAGTCACTTCACCCTGTTTGACTCAGTTCTTCATCTGTAAAATGAGCTGGAGAAGGAAATGGCAAACCACTCCAGTATCTCTGCCAAGAAAACCCAAATAGGTCACAAAGAGTTGGACACAACTAAAACAACTGAGCAAGAGTGTTGTGAGTTACAAGCAGCCATAAGCCACATGTCTGATACCTACACATTCCTTTAAAAATACCATTGTGAATTTTGCCAGGAATAAAAGGTAAGCTTCCTGCCCTATGGTTTAGCTGTAGTTCCATTCTTTTTCTTTCTTCCTTCCTTCCTTCCTTTCTTCCTTCATTCCCTCCATCCTTCCTTCCTTCCTTCCTTTTTTCCTTCCTTCCTTTTATTTGGGAGGGGTGTGACATTTGTTACAATGTTCGGTCACAATTGTTAACAGTCCTTTATTGTGTAATTCCTTTGGACCATGTGACTTGAACAAATAAGAATTGGTTTACTGCTATCTTATAACTTATCTTAGGCATTAAATCCCCCCACTGATCATTTTTGTCCAAAACCCTTCTAGTCCAAAGATCATTTCTCCTGGCAATAAAAATAGAAGCACCATAAGAACTGAGCATCTCTATCTTCATTCTCTTGTGTGTAACTGTCTTCACATTTACCCAAAGCAGTGACTCTATCCCTTCACTGATTCTGCCCCCCCCCCCCATTGCAGCTACACAAAGAAAGGAAAAGCAACCTTTTGTGATCCTTAGCATTATTCAAAAGTCTCAGCTCCTTCTGAACTTTAAAACTGCTCACATTATTTTGGCATTTCCCTGCCAAGCTTTTCTGTTCATACTCTGCTTCTTGCCTTCGGTTTTGTCTTCTTTATAGATATTTTAAATTTGTTTGGTGAGTTCCCTGTGTAACTACATAGTTTTATTCAGGCACCACCCTTTTCTTCATCATTAGAGTTGTTTTTCTTTGTGGCTTCAGGATTTCATTCTGTAAAACTTTCCATTTCTCCTGGACTGATTTCACTTGCAGAAGCTTAACCCTTGGGATCCTACCTAATCTTTCAAATTGTTTAAAATCTGTCCTCCCCAAAACTAGGGTGCATGCCAGCCTATTCATTGTTTTCCTCTTATTCTCTGTCACAGAGCCTAAGATGGAGTAGTCAATACACACCTCCCCACTTCCCACCCCTAGGTTATCATTGTATCCAACTTTGTCTTCTTCATGGATGATAATCAGATCTAGAATAGAATATTCCCTTGAAAGTTTCTCTAGTTTTTGAAAGAAGAAATGATACATGAAGCATATATTAAATGTTTGCTATGTGCCAGGCATTATTCTAAGCACTGGGGTGGAGATGATGGGAATGACGGTTAAAGCAACTCAGGAATTTACTAACTGTTTTGCTTTTGATAAAGAGATCCAGCAGATTCTGGATAATTGAAGTCTCCCATCACTGTTATAAGACACCTCTTTACCAGATTTATGATGTTTCCTAAACTCCTCCTTCATTTTCTCTTTAGCTCTAGGAAGCTAGAGAAGGTGCTAAGAAATAAGGTACAGTAGGAATCTCATACACTGACCGCCAATAAAAAGACTTTCATCTGGAAATCAAGCTTCAATGGGATACAGATCAGGATTTTGCAGCTCAGTTGATGAACATTTAAACAAACCAGGCTTTGGGTATCAGAAACAGAGTGCCTTAACTTTGCCTTAACTTATACATAAATGTGGCCAGGTTATTCAGCAAACAGCAAAAGCAGAGCCTGTGGAAAATTTCAAGGTTTCTCTCCCTCTGCTCGACCCCTCCCCCCTTCTCCCCAAATTCCCAGTCTTGTCCATAGAATTCTGAAACTAAGTCTCATCCATTCATCCATGTTGAGCATTTCATTTCACACCCTGGACCATCTGGCCAATTTGGGAAACAAATCTCGTAATTTGCATAGTAGAAGCGAAATTTTAATGAGGGTTCTTTCTTTGGCTACTGTTCTAGGGGAGCAGGGGTTATATTGTGATAAGTAAATCTCTGCATGAATATTCAGGATGTGCCTGCTGGGCTTTGGCTGGCTCAGCCAAGGGCTACAATAGGAGTTGCCAGCGCAGAATGTGCATTTTGGCCTCTCTCTTTCTTTCAGCCTCTGATCGATGTGACCCCCACGAGATGGATGAGGAGGACCCTCTGCCATCCCATGCCTTCCCCTTTCAGTCTCTCTCCAGGACTTTATTTTTACACACTTGGAACCATGGGATGTTAAGCTGTATGGAATCATCCAGTCTAACCCCCTCATTTCATAGTGGCAGAAACTGGAGGACAGAGGTCAAGTGACGCTCCCTAGATCACATGGGCAGTTAGTGACAATGCTGGGAATCCTCATAATAATAGTTTACATGTACATAACACTTTATAGTTACAAAGTGCTTTCATAAAAACTTTGGAACTCTAACCAATGCAAGGACAGGCCATTTTCCCAGAGGACTTAGGATGTAACATGCTGTCTGCCCCCTGAAAGAGAAGCAGTGGGCTCAGGATACTAAATGACACATACATGTTGGAGCATGACCGATGAAAGACTTTGCTTTGCTCTTATGAGAGATTTCTTTTCCTCTCTTCTATTCTCCTCTCCTTCTTTTTCGTTTCCTCCTTCCTTCCTTCCCCTCCTTTCTCTTCTCCTCTCCTCTCCTCTCCCCTCTTCTCCTTTCCTGCCCTCTGTAGTCCTCTCCCTTGCCCTCTTCTCTTATTCCCTCCCCTCTAATCTTTTCCTTTCCTCCTCTCCTGTTCCCTTTCCTTCTCTTCCCTCCCATCTCCTCCTCTATCCCATCTTCTCCTTTCTTCTCCCCTCCCTTCCCCTTTCCTCCTCTCATCCTTAACCCTTTTCTTCCTTCTCTTCTCCACTTCCCTCGTCTAACCTCTTCCTCTCTCTACTCTCTCCTTCTCTCCTCTTTTCCTTTTTCATTAGGGGAGGAAGGTGAACAGGCAGAGAAAATTAATGCTTGTTAATCGAAAAGATAATAAAATTTAAAAGTGCAAAGAAAAAGTTCAAAGTAAACAAAAAAATGCAGAGAAAAAGAAGAGCAAGAAAGCAAACAAGGCTTTAGAAATCGCTGAGGAAATAAGCAAAATGAAAGGGAAAGGGAAAAGGGAAAGATATACTCAACTGAAGAAGAATTCCAGAGAATAGCAACAGAGATACGAAAGTTTTCTTGAATGAACAGTGCAAAAAAATAGGAGAAAACAATAGTCTGGGAAAGATAAGGGATCTCTTCAAGAAAATCAGAGATAGCAAGGAAAAGTTTCATGCAAAAATGGGCTTGATAAAAGACAAAGATGATAGGGATTTAACAGAAGCAGAAGACGTTTTGTTTTGTTTTGTTTTGTTTTTAGGTGGCTAGAATACACCAAAGAACCTGGCAAGAAAGATCTTAACATAACTGATACCCACCATGGTGCAGCTACTGATGTAGAGCCAGACATTCCTGAGAAGGAAGTCAAGTGTATCTTAGGAAGCATTGCTAACAATAAGGCTAGTGGAGGTGAAGGAATTCCAGCCGAGCTATTTAAATCCCTAAAAGATGGTGTTGTTAAAGCGTTGCATTCAGTATGCCCACAAATTTGGAAAACACAACTGTTGCCACTGGATTGGAAAAGATCAGTTTTGTCCCAATCCTCAAGAAGGGCTATGCCAAGGAATGTTCAAATTACCAAACAATTGTGCTTATTTCACACACCGGCAAGGTTATGCTTAAGGTTCTGCAAGCTAGGCTTCAACAATATGTTAACCAACATTACCAGAAAAGTAGGCTGATTTTCAAAAATGCAGTTGCCAACATTTGCTGAATTATGAAGAAAGCAAAGGAGTTCCAGAAAAACATCTACGTCTGTTTCATTGACTATATTAAACTCTTTAACTGTGCAGATCACAACGAAATGTGACAAATCCTCAAAGAGATAGGAGTACCAGATCGTTTTATTTGTCTACTGAGGAACCTGTATGTGGGCCAAGAAACAAAAGTTAGATCCAATCTCAGATATGCTGATGTTACCACTCTGATGGCAGAAAATGAAGAAGAATTAAGAAGCCTCTTAATGAGGGTGAAGGAGGAGAGTGTAAAAGATGGCTTAAAGCTTTAAATTAAAAAAAAAACAACAAGATCTTGACAACTTGTGTCACTGCCTGGAAAATAGAGGGTGAAGAAATGGAAAGGGTGTCAGATTTTATATTCTTGGGCTCAAAGATTACTGGTGATGGCAACTGCAGCCATAAAATTGAAAGACACTTGCTCCTTTGGGGGGAAAAAACCTTTGGCAAATCTGGATAGTATACTAAAAAGCAGAGACATCACCTTCCTGACAAAGATCTGTATAAATCAAAGCTGGGATTTTTCCAGAATCAACATATGGCTGTGAGAGTTGGACTATAAGGAAAACTGAGCACTGCACAATCAATGCTTTCAAATTGTAGTGCTGGAGAAGGCTTTTGAGAGTCCCTTGGATAATGCAGAGATCAAATCACTTAATACTTAAAGAAATAAATTCAGGCTACTTGCTGGAAGGTCAAATTATTGTGATTTTCTGTGATGCTTTGCCACATGAGTGGAAGACTTTGACTACTGTACTTTGAGAAGTTGTACTATTATGAATGCTGTACCTTGATTTTCTGTGAAAGCTTTGCTTTGATTTATTATGGAATAAATAGAGTGTTCACTATACTGTGCAATCAGAACCTAAAAGCTGTTCATAGTAGCATTCTTCTGGAAAGCTTCTGTGCATGGCATTACACTATGGCATAGTTGGTAGGATTAGAAAGTATAATGCCTCTATTTGTTCCAGGATCCATGGCCATTTAAATTGAAATTGTAAGGCCAAGGATCCTGGAGGGGTGTAATTTAATGGTAATGTAATTTGAATTTGAAGATCCCTTTGTGTTGGCAAAGGTAGCAGGGACTTAGCACTTAGTAACTGATCAAGCCTCTGTAGGGGAAACAGAAGGTATGAACTCCTGTTTCCTATTCCTGATAAGATGGGAAGGGGTTGGCTGAAACAGGAAGTAGCTAATGCTGTGTATATAAGAAAGCCCCAGAGAGGCACAGTCAGAATTTCTTGAGACCAGCATCTGGTGGCAGAGCAGCTACAGAAGAATGGAGAACTGAGTCAGAATTTCCTGAGAATTTGTGGTGGTGGAGCTTCTTCTGAACAAGAGCCCAGAGTCCTGAGCCTACATGCCTACAGCCTACAGCCTGCAGCCAGGAGCCAGGAGCCAGGAGCCCAGATGACTGAGGAAGCATGACTCAGATGCTAAGATTTCTTTTTGTTTGTGACTTGGTTGAGCCTTGAATTCCCTGGAGCAGAAATGGTGAAGGATCTGACATGGACCAGACCCTGTGAACTTCAATGTGGAGCAGGACCTGCCCAGAGAGCTGGACAAGGAACTGGGAGCTGTCTGCCATTGAACCCAGGTGACAGTCTGGTGAATCCAGGTAGAATCTGAGACCATGGAAGGAGATCCAGGGAATCTGAGAACCGGCCCCAAGTCAAGATGAAAAGACCTCTCCTTGGGTACTGAGTAATTATGTAATATAATTTACTAGTGACCTAAGGGGTGGAGGGTTTTGTGTATGATACTTTGTAATTGATTGCTAAATAAGTGACTGATTGGGTTAACTTAAGACTTTGAATATTGTACTCTGAGACTATATTGTGATCTTACTTAGTAATTGATTGTTGAATGAGTGACTGACTGAGTTAACTTAAGACCTTGACCCATGAATGGAAGACTTTGACTATTGTACTTTGAGATGATTGTTCTTTGTTCTAAATATTGTGACCACTTTTATGAAAACTATGTGGCCATTTTAATGATAAGCTATTGTGTTGTGATAAGTTGTAATATTGTGAATGCTGTACCTTGATTTTCTGTGAATGTTTTGCTTTGATTTGTTATGGAATAAATAGAGTGGTCACTAGACTGTGTAACCAAAACTTTAAAAGCAGTCCTCTGGAAAGCTTATGTGCATGGCATTACAATATTGAAGCTGAAACTCAAAAATTTTGACCACATAATGAGAAGATGGGATTCATTGGAAAAGACCCTGATATTGGGAAAGATTAGTCAAAAGGAGAAGAAGACAGCAGAGGATGTGATAGATAGATAGTGTCACGGAAACAATGAATGTGAACTTGAATAGACATTAAAAGATAGTAAAGGGGGCAGGTAGGTGGCACAGGGAATAGAGAACCAGTTCTGGAGTCAGGAGGACCTGAGTTCAAATGTGGCCTCAGACACTTAACACTTCCTAGCCGTGTGACCTTGAGCAAGTCACTTAGCCCCAACTGCCCTGCCTTCCCCCCCTCCAAAAAAAAAAAAAAAAAGATAGTGAAGGCTAGAAGGGCCTGATGTGCTATGATTTATGGGGTTATGAAGAGTGGGATATGATTGAGAAATACAACAATAAGAACACTTAGATATGTAATGATTGTTCCAGCCTTTGCCGCTTAAAAAATATATTAAGGATGCTGTCAGTTGAGGGCAAACTGATCTCATTACTTGAAGGATCATAGATTTGAAGTCAGAGAGGATTGGTAGATTATCTAGTCCAGGAGTGGGAAATCTGTGGCCCTCTAGGTCCCCAAGGGCAGCACTTTGACTGAATCAAAACTTCACAGAATAAATTCCCTTAAAAAAAGGATTTGTGCTGTAAAACTTGAACTCAGTCAAAAGGCTGCACCCAAGGACCTAGAGGGCCACATGTGGCCTTGAGGTGACAGGTTCCCTACCCTTGATCTAGTCCAATACTAATTTTTCCAGGGTGGAAACAGGCCCAGAAAATGTGAAGAAATTTGCCCAAGTTCACAGCGGCAGGAAATGCAGAACTGGGTTTTGAACTTAGCACCTCCAGCTCTCAATTTAGCGCCTTTTCTACCACAGCCCCATGGCCTGATTAAATAACATAGCAATGTGGTCATTATTGACAAATGCCTATAACCTTTGCAGAATCTCAGCGTTCAAAAGGACTCATTGCAATGCTATCATATCAGGAAGAGTTTCATTTTCCTTGCTTGAATGTGGTTACAGTTGAACATTTAATGAACTGCATTGATAATTAGATGCTCAGTTACAGGATCATAGCTATAGAGTTGTATGGGAGTCCTCAGAAGCCATCTAATCAAAATCCCTTATTTCAAGGGAAACCAAAAAGATTAAGATACTTCCCCAGGTAGGACTTGAACGACCTCTCCAAATCTCAATACTCTGACACTGTATAAGTTGTTTGTTTGTTTTTTAATGAGACCTGTGAGCTTTTATTAAGCTAGACATTACCTCCAAACTCCACATACATTCCTGTTCTTTGTAAATGATTCATAAGTAGTTTTTGCTGCTCAAAGAAGTTCATATTCAAGGGTATTCAGCATTATTATTATTCAGTGCCTTCCTTTTGAGATTACCTGAAGTTCATCGTATTTCCATCCTGTCTCTCCCATTCTAATGTGAGTTCCTTGAGAGCAAAAACAGATTTTGTCTCTATATCCCTAGCACTTAGCACAGTGCTTGGCATCTAGTAAGCATGTAATCAATGCTAATTGATTTGATTTGGCTTGACTTATTGATAGATGACTATCCCTAGTAGCAAACAACCTCGAGGATTTTCAGAACATTGGCTTCAAAGGGAAATCTCCCAAGCATCCCCAACACAGTCCTGACAACTTTGGGGTTTTCCCTAGACGAATATTTTTAAATGCCTAAGACCATTCTCAAGGCCAGAGATTGGAACAAGTGTCAGAACCTAGATCTCAGGATTTTGGATCTGGAACAAGTAGGGACCCTAGGGTCCAACTAGACTAATCCCTATTATTTTACAGATAAGAAAACTTTAGGTTGCAGAGATTTATTTGCTAAAGGTCACACAATTGAAAATTTTCAAAGAGTTGCCAAAGTTTTCATCTCAAAACCTTCTTCAGTTCTAGAATAGTAAAAATACATTGATGATGAGAAAGCTATCAAATATTAGGGAAAAATGAGATACCTTCTAAAGAGAAATTTTTCTTGAGGTTAAGGTATTTCCTGATGGTTTTATGCAATCATGTCTGTCTGTTTTCTAATCCTTAGGAGAAATGCAAAGTTGGATCACAGCTTTTAATCCATTGTAGAAACTGAAATAAATCTTCAAGGAGATTGCTGAGGTTTTGCCATCTCTTTAGCATCCCTGCCATCATTGCCAATCTTATCTGAGTCACACAGATAGTTATGATGTTCCAGTTGTCCTGGTTTGTACAGTTCTACTTGTCAGTGTGTGAGGGAAGAGTGATTAGAAAGCACACTAAAGAAAGATCCCTAGACTTTCTGAAGAATGAGGTTAGCCATACATGCATATATACAACCAGAAAATCTTCTTTCAGGGCTTCCAGCAAAGTCCCAGGCCTTCTGTACAAACAAACAATATCTGTATCACAAACAAACATCAACACAGACAGAGCAGACAAACAGAGTGCCAGGATAGCACAATTTTTCTCCTTCTTGACTCTGCCACCACAAGGATCCTCTTCTCAATTCTGCTGTCTGTAGCCTGCAAATTCTCCTTATATGTGGTCATTAGCTCCTCTCCTTCCTATTTCAGGAGTTCATGAGTTCTAGGGTTCACAAGTTGTGGGATTCACATGTTCTGTTTCTTAACAGACTTGATACAAGGCTCAAAAGAAACTTGAACTGAAACAAGGTGTTAATTCAATAGCTGAAACAAGGTGTGAACTACTTCTGTGCTTGCCCTTACAGCCACACAGACTGTTGTGGCCGTCAAAACTTATTGATGTCCATATCTACCTCCTGTCCTCCCAAACTCCCCTAATTCCTCTAAAATGGGTAAGAAAATCTTGCAGGCAAGAGAAAGCTGAAAACACTGACACTGCTCTGGCTACAGCCCATTCCAGTTTGGCTGGCTTGCACATTTACATGTAAACATGTGTATGCCAGATGTGCAGACAGTTATTTGCATGCCAACTCTTATCTGACTGGCAAGATTTTCTGCTAAATTGCAGGATGCTTCCTAAAAGAGAAAATCATGATGAAAATGTTTCAGTTGAGCCTCCTTTGGGTCTATACTAATATGAGACCCACTCTTATAAGCATCAAGGTGAAAAAAAATCTTTATTTTTTCTAGAAAAAAAAAACATCCATCTTACACCAACAGATGCAACTTACACCATTGGAACCAGAAAAAAAAAATGTTGGGTTTTGTCTGCCTTATTTCAGTTGGGATGTTCTGAGATATTTTAAAAACGTTTTTACCTTTCTCTCTATTCCTTTGAGTCAGGACTGTCATGAACACAAATATTTTTGGTTTCTTATCCCCTGGGGTTCAGCATCCATACCTACTCGACAATCATGGCAAGCAGCGGGGGCCATCTTATCTCTGAGATGAGAGAGAGGGAGTTTGTTTAAATAAAAGTAGGCCTTAGCTCAGGTCAGGGAATTTTTGGAAAGAGTATCAGGCTGTTGCGAGTTTTCTGCTCATTGAGGAGTTGAAAATTAAGCTCATTTTAAGTTGCACAGTACCAGATATTTGAGGGTTAGAAATACTCTGGTGTATAAAAGGAGTCTCTAAGACTGAGTGGTGTGGAAATTGTCTTGCAATAGAAAATGTCACTGATTTTACTGATTATACAATGATTGATAAGAAACATTGGAGGCAAGAATATCTGATAAAGATATTAGGAAAGGCAGGTATTTCTACCACTTCCTAATTTAATTTAATTCTTTAATTCATTTAGGAAGAATTAAATAGGCCCCTAGTGCAGGGCTGCACGTTTGCTTCTCTAAAGTGCTAATGCTTTTTCTTCTCTAATCATAGTAAACCTTTTTCAGCAGCTAGATGCAGAGATAACTGCCGTAGCCCTGGATTGTGCTTCTAATTTTGTTAAGCAGCAAACCACAGCATTTAGGACGCATGGAGATTTTTAAAAAGCAAGACTATTCATTATCTAACAATGATCAGCAAAACTCATAGTAGAAATGCTACCATTTTAGCTCTATCAATATTTGGCAAGGTTTGATTAACTTTACATAGAAATTTCAAATAATTATGACTACACAGACTATAATATAAAACGTTTTCATCAAGCAAAAATTACTACCAGCATAAAGAATTCATTTCAATAGACACTCAGTAATCACCAATTATTCAGTGGGGCCAGCCTGTGAGACATGCTCCTAACTCATCAAAGTGTCAAAGTGAATAACAGGATGGTATTATTAAAGGAAACGTGAGCTTTTGCTTTGCTAATACTGGTTGGTTTCTTTAAGGCCATATGATTTGAGCAAAAGAGTTCTGGAGCTTCCTGCTTTGAAACCAGAAAAGCTGGGTTCAAGTCTAAGTCCTGACTGAGGCCCTCACTTATATCTTCCAGTGTCTGGCATATAATAAAGAACCTTCTTTCTGGTCTTCACATGTGGCATTCCATCTGTCATCTCCATGCCCTGGCACTGGGCATCCCACCTTCTTGCAATGCACTATCACCCTTCCTAGAGACCCCTCTCTTCCTTTCTAGTTGGAATTCAAGTACCATCTTTTGTATGAAGCCTTTCTCGATCCCCCCTCCCCCCAAAACAAACTTGTATTTAACTACTTTGAATTTATTGTGCTGAGTCTGGAGTCAGGACAACCTGAGTTGAAATCTTACCTCAGACACTTAGAAGCTGTATGACCTTGGACAAATCACTTGACATCCTTTTTCTCAGTTTCCTCCACTGTAAAATAGAGATCATAATAGCATCTACTTCCCAAAGTCGTGAGGATCAAATGAAAAAAAAAATTGTAAAGTTCTTGCCATAGTGCCTAGCACCATGTAGACACTATGTAAATACTACTATTTGTGTAAGTGTTGTCTCTGCCATTAGAATGTAAACTCCTTTCAAGTAGGGATTATTTCATCTCTGTACTTGTATCTTCACTGCCTAGCACAGTGCCATGTCACAAAGTAGGTTTTTAATAGATACTTTCTGATCGACTGATTCAGCCATCATCTCTTAAGCTGTTACTTTGTGCCATGCACTCCAATGGACATCAGGAACACAAAGACACAAACACATTACTCTTCCTTCAAAGAGCTTATATTCTACTGGCAGAAACAATATATACTGTTGTGGTGGTGGTTGGCATTCAGTCTCTCAGCCATGTCCAGCTCTTCATGACCCCATGGACATGTCATAGAAGGCCAGGCCCTTCCATGCTTCACTATCTCTCAATGTTCATCTTCATTGTTTCCATGGCACTAGCTAATCATCTCATCCTCTGTCATCCCCCTTTCCTTTGACTTCAGTCTTTCCCAGCATCAGTGTCTTTCCCAGTGAGTCCAATCTTCTCATAATGTGGACAAAGTGTTTAAGTTTTGGCTTCAGTATTTAACCTTCCAGTAAGTAGCCTGAATTTATTTCTTTAAGTATTGACCAATTTGATCTCTCAGCTGTCCAAGGGATTCTTAGAAGTCTTCTCCAGCACTATAATTCGGAAAGCATTGATTCTGCAGTGCTTAACTTTCCTTGTAGTCCAATTCTCACAGCCATATATTACCACTGGAAAAACCAGTGATTTGTCAGCAAGGTGATGTCTCTGCTTTTTAGTATGCTGTCCAGATTTGCCATAGATTCCTCCCCACCCCTGCCCAAGAAGCAAGAGTCTTTTAATTTCATGACTGCAGTGACAATCTGCAGTGATGTTTGAGACCGAGAATATAAAATCTCACACTGTCTCCATTTCTTCTATATTTTCCAGGCAGTGATGCAGTTGCCAAGATCTTAATTTTGGGGGGTTTTTTGTTGTTTTTTTATGTTAAGTTTCAAACCAGCTTTTCTCTCCTCTTTCACCCTCATTAAGAGACTTCTTAATTCCTTTACATCAGAAACAGTACATGCACAGAGGAATGATTTCAAAATCTGGTCCATATCTGAAATTCCATCAGTGAAGGAAACTCCTGGTTGAGGAAATTTCCTTAATCAATGCAGATAAGCAACTCTTTGGCAACTTAAGAGCCTTAGAAAATTGTCCGGGCCGAAGAGAGGTAATACTTCAGCCCAGGCCTTCCTGTCTCTGAGGCCAACTCTCTATCAACTATATTATGCTATCCTTGAAAATAAATACAAAAGAAATTTTAAATGAAATTTCTGGAGGAAAAGTGCTAACAGTTGGGGAATCGGTAATGGTCTCCTGTGGGAAATGGAACTTGAAACTCCCTTGAGGGATCTAGTGGGAAGGGAGAGCTTGCCTGTTATATACAAGTAGGCCCATTTCATAGGAATATAGATTACACTTCATGGTGTAATGTGGGATCGGCTTAGAAAGAGGTTGGAATAGTGAAGGATTTTAAATAACCAACAGAGAATATGTGTTTTATCTTGGAGTTAATAAGAAGGCACAGAAGCTTTAGTTTCATCTATAAAAGGGGGATAATAATACTTCCCATCCCTACCTCACAGGGTGATCATGACTAAAGTACCATATAAATGTGAATTGTTATTATACCAAAATCATAATTCCCCTACACATTCCCAGCCGCACGCATTCTGCCACCACTAATGAATAGTGGTGAAAAAATGGACCGAACACTAGATTGGAGTCAAGAAAATCTGAGTTTCAATCCTGCCTCAGACACTTAGGAACTATGTGACTTTGGACAGGTCAGCCAACCTCTACTTGCCTCAATTACAGAGAGGAAGAATTGAAGCCCTAGAGATACACTAGTTCAACACCCCCATTTTATGGAAAAGAAAACCTGGAAGGGAATGTTATTTGCTCCTGGGCACATGGCTAATAGTAGCAATGAATTTAGAGCCCCGGTATGCTGGTAACTGTTTATAACACACCACCTCACTGTACTCTTTTGTCATCCCTCAAAGAGATGATTGCAGATTGATTCAACAATTCTGGTAGCAGAATTAATGTCTGTATGCAGATGACCAAAATCATAAAACTATAGTGAAATTCATGCCCCAAGTAACAAACAGTTAAAATCTTTATGGCCTTCTTACTGAAGAGACTTAGGAAAAATGGTATGTGAAAACAAAGTGGGGAAGTACTTAATAAAGGCAACCCTGTATCCCCAAGAGTTCTGTTTTGAAATTTATTTTGTTGATATATTTTGTTTCTAATTCACCTTCATTTCTTAATATATCTCCCCTATGCTTTATGCAATATGCCATGCCTTACAATGAAGCTTAAACTGAAAGCTTCAGTTCAGCAAAACTAATAAACATCTGTCTTGTCCGACAAGATATGATATATTCCACATCTGTAGTCCCCCACCTTTTCAGAAAAAAGGAAGAAGGAAAGGAGGCTCATTTTCTGAAATCTTCTTTAGGACCAAACCTGGCCATTAAAATTACATAATATTCAGTATTTTCCTTTTAGCTGTTGTTGTTTTTTTCCATTACATTTACAATTTACATTGTCATACTTATTATTATTTTTTGATTCTGATGACTTTGTTCTGCATTAGTTTATATGAATATTCCCATGCTTCTTTGAACTCTTCTATCACATACATATACCATAATTTGGTTAGCCATTCCCTAATGAACAAACATCTACTCTTTGCTGCCATAAAGAATGCTGCTATGAATGTTTTGGTCTACTGTATATTAGCCTTCTCTTTTTATCACTAAACTCCTTTGGGCATATGCCTAAGGAAGCTCTGAGTCAAAAGAGTATGTACATTTTAGTCATTCTTTAAATACAAAATTCTAAATTACTTTCCAGAATGCTAACCAACTCACACTCCACTAAAAGTATTCGTGAACTTGTCTTTCCACTGACTATTTTTATCATTTCTTGTCTTTGCCAATGTATTGTGCATGTTGTGTGTTAGGATGAAACCTTGGAATTGTGTTGGTTTGCATTCCTCCAATTATTAGTGATTTAACTCCATAATTTTTCAAACCTTGAATTTTGCTTGTGTGTGTGTCAGACCATATTAGGTAATTTGCAAATAAACTGATTTTTACATGAACATTAAATGCAAGAAAGAATAATCCCTGAAATATGATTAGCTCCGTAAATTAAATCTGCTATGTTGAGAAAAGAATTTATGCCCAGAGTTCCTTGATCTAACATTTGTTGTTTCTGTCATATCAGAAACCCAGAATTCCTGGAGTTTCATCAAAGAAGTGTTTGACCGATTTATAGATGGTGCTTTTGGTAAAAATCTCTCTTCTGAGGAATGCGACACCATCTGAGTAGCTGTAGGTTTTAACATAAATATTTCATTAGTCATGATGGTTTCTGAAAACTTAAAGCTGTGAAGGACAGACATTTTGGAATCTTTGTGATTTATGATAAAGCTAAAGGAAACTTGATCATTTCAGTTCTGCTGAGTGGTTATTTCTGGAATGTGCAAATGAACTGAATCAGGAAACCCCCACTGATTTTGTTTCTTGAGTTAAAAATGTCTTAAAGTCAGATCAGCTTAAAAAAAAAAAAAAGATGTGAAGCTGACCTAGTGGTTAGCTGTATTTGGTATCATTCTTGTATTTTTAAAAAATGGGGGAGGAGGGGCTTTCTTTATTGTTACTTTTTGTTTTGACGTGTCCTTTCCTGAAATCCTTACCACCATGACTGAACCTTCACTTATGATGAAGAAAAATAGTAAGGTGAAAACAATAGATATAGCTGCCACATCTAACAGTGTATTGCTTACCCATGATTCCCTTCACATTTCTCCTGAAAGGGGAAAGTTTCATTATCTGTTCTCCAGAAAAAAGATTGCTCCCTCCAATTCCTCAGAATTCTGCCTTTTAAGTTTGCTTTCATTTACATTATTGTACTCATTGTCAATATTTTTATGATTCTTTTTATTTCATCCATATCAGTTCATGCAAGCCTTTTCATGTTTCTTTTCTTTTTCCTGTATTCTTCATATTTGGCATGATTTCTTATACAATATTGGCCTCATCCTCTCCCCACACCCTGTTGGCACAAAGTCAAAAGCAGCTTCTGCTCCGAAATCCCATTGATGTTATCTACCACAGGCATCAAACAGGAGTCTTATGGGCCATATACAGCAACAGGAGTCTTGTGGGCCATATACAGCCCACAGCACTCCTGAGTGCACACAAACCAAATTAAAAATGTAGCTTCCAATTTTGATTTGTTAATTTAATGTGTTAATGCATTAATTTTTTTAAAAAGAAAAATATACAAATATATATAATTTTCTAAGTAATATATGGCCCATAGGAATCCTTACATACGGTTTAGCAGACCCCATTTCTATTTCAGTTTGACACCACTACTATACAAAACCCAGTTACTAACACACACACACACACACACACACACACACACACACACACACACACCTTACCATTGTAGTTATCTGTGAATATCTCACCTTCCTAGCTAGACTGTTAGCTTTACAAGGACAGAGATAGTGGCTTTATTTACATTTTTTACATTTTATTTATTTTTATATTACATATATATTTCAAATTGATTTACATTTTTGTATCTTTTGTATAGAATTTTAGTTTGTATTTTGTTCTTTTATAGGGATGAATGTCTTTGTTAGTGGATTTTGCTCTTGGGCATTCCAATTTGGCAAAGAAAATATACCTTGGGCTAATGTTTCCAGCATTAAAATACTATGATTCTTGAACACTCAAGCCAGTTGATCCTTGGGCAGGGCAGACTAAGCCAAGAGGGAGAGATGTCATACTCAACATTAAGGAAGAAAATCACAGGTTGAGGTGACAAAGATCTTTTTTTGTGTGTGACCAGCCCTGTAATATTTATGTTGCTGGCTAGTGGGATGTAGTCAGTTCCATTAGTCCATCAGTCTTTTCGTATTTGCTTTTACATCCTGGTATTTGGGAATCTACATTTTTGTGATATGGCCTCTACTAAGCACAAGGAAAAACCACCTGTTAGTGATGCCCAGAGGTGTGCTGGAGCCAGATAAAACTGCCTCACTAGAGCTGATGCTTAAATTTTTCAGTATGAACATTTATACCTTTAGAAATTTATAGCAATTGCTACAAATCAGCATTTTTTTGGAAAAAAATAATTTTAACAATAAAAATAATTAATAATAAACTTTAAAATATGTTCTACATACCCCAGTGAGCCAGTCATTAAATATTTACCATCACACCTTTGTGTATGGCCCATAATAAAAAAAGAAAAAAATATACAAAAACCTGTAATTGATAAAGCATACTTTTAATGCAATTTAAACATGGACGAAGGAAAGTCAAACAAATGGTACTCCCTAATCCACATTTCTACAAGCCATGAAATTTACCAGATTCTTTCAGAGCTCAGCAACATAATTTTGGAAAATAACCCTCATCCCTGTGCTTCTTAGACTACCTCTGACATTCTTGGATAGCAAATGGGCTAGAAAATGGAGCACATGCTTCCCACTAAGTTAGAAAGGATCCAGAAACATGGTGTTCTTCGATGCTATTTCCAGAGAAGTCTTCATATGATTTCTGTTTCTTCTTGACTGGAGACTTTGTATGACTCTATGTCAAGTAAATTATTTTTGAGGAAATGACACTTATTGAGAATGTCTTAATATTGTGATAAAATTTGATTCCCAGGTGGTAATTTCTGCTTTTGAGTCTAAGGCTATAATAAGTCCCATTACGATAAGCAGGAGGCAGTGGAGGAGCAATGCAATCAATATGAAAAAAAATAATTTGGGCATTTGAATATTTGGGTATATGAGGATCATTAAGCTAGAATGGAAGTAGCCAAAGATTTACTTCTCATCAAACCAATTTCTTGAGATAAGAAATGACATTCTGCCATATCTTTTAGGAGGTGCAAAACAGTATAATTTCATTTTTTTAGAGGCCTATTTATTTGTACAATAGCAATCATTGCTATAACCTTGTCCTTGCATTAAAAGCAAAGGAACAGGGAGCTCTCTTAAGGAAATTTGTAATAAGGAGATTTTTTTAGGGCATTTCTGAACAAAGCTGGAATGTGCTATTAATAAAGTTTATTTATTATTTGTTTAACAACACAAGTTACTGATAAAGTTATGCTTCCCTATTGCTTTTTATTAAGAACTTAGTATTAAGAATACTTACATATGGTTTAGTAAACCCCATTTTTATTTCAGTTTGACACCACTGTTATACAAAACTTGTTTACTGACACACATGCATACACACACACACACACACACACACACACACACACACACAGCTTACCATTGTAGTTATCTGAGAATATTTTATCTTCTTAGCTAGAATGTTAGCTTTATAAGGACAGGGATAGTGACTTTATTCATATTTTTTACATTCTATTTATTTTTATATTATATAAATTCATATTTCAAATTTATTTATATTTTTGTATAGAATTTTAGTTTGCACTTATTTTGTTCTTTTATAAGAATGAATGCCTTTGTTAATTGATTTTGCTGTTGAGCATTCCAATGCACATGAACTCTATAGCTGAGGAGAAAAGAAAACTTATAAATATATGACTCCCAAACTAATGGTACCAGGTAGATTATAGATGCAGGTCAGATGGAGTGATGACATTGATAGGCAGCCAGCTGTGTATTAAGGTGTGCGTACTGGTCTATTTCTAGGCAAACTAGGCCCTAGATGAAAAATGATTACATGACTAACTACTGATTGACCTGCCTATGTATTGGGAAGGTCCTATGTATCCTGTTTGAGTCAGCTAAATTTAGGCCAAGAATTCAAGGTTATGTTGATCACAGTCAATTTAGCAACTCTCATGTAATCTAGGTATGCAAGGCTAGCAAATTTTCCTAAACTCATTGACCTTGTGGTCCTACCTCAGTCAACATGATAGCTGATTGATAGATTAGAAGGTTTTCCTCCCATTCAACTCCTGTGAATCTGCTCAGCAACAGCAAATAGAAGGACAGAGATCCATGGTTTTGGAAGTTAAGAATCCCACACTACTTATAGAGTATCTGAGCCCCAGCTGTGCACCCATTGACTAAGGGGCTGCAGGTCTGAGTGCCTGTGAGCAATCAACTGCATGATAAGCTTGGTACTTCATCCAAAATCTACTCACACAAGGAAAGTCACCTAAATTCAAGACTCTAACGATTCTCAATATAAATTTCAATAATCTATTAAACATGTAAAGTTATAGGAGGCATAAATACTAATGATTCTTTAAAAAAATCTAAAGATTTCTTTGCTCAGAGTAAGTCATTTATTTTGCCATTCCATTACAGTCAAAGAAAAAGTATTGGCATATTTTTGAGCATATTATTTACTTTTTTTTGCATTCTTTTTAAAATTTTAAGCTCCAAATTCTCTCTCTCTCTAGCCCCTCTCCTGTCCATTGAGAAGACAAGCATAATGACATACATTCGAAATTATGCAAAACATATTCCATATTAGCTGTGTTGCCAAAAAAAGCAAGAAAAAATAAAGACAATGAAACAAATTATGTTTCATTTTGCATTCAGAATTCATCAGTTCTCTCACTGGAGATGGATGGCATTTTTCATCATGAATCCTTTGGAATTGTCTTAGATCATTGCATTGATCAGAGCAGCTAATATTCACAGTCAATCATCATTACAATATTGCTGTTACTATGTACAATGCTTTCCCAGTTCTGCTCACTTCACTTTGCATCAGTTCACAGGAGTCTTCCTAGATTTTTCTGAAGCTATCCTGTTCATCCTTTCTTATAGCACAATAGTATTCCATAACATTCAATGCCAGTTCAGTCATTCTCCAATTGATAGGCATCCCCTCAATTTCCATTTTTTTTGCCAGTACAAAAAGAACTGCTATAAATAGTTTTGTACATATTCGTCCTTTTCTCATTTCTTTGATCTCTTTGAGTTACAGACCTATTAGTGGCATTGCTGGGTCAAAGGGTATGCCCTTTGGTCATAATTCCAAATTGCTCTCAAAGATGATTAAACCCAGTTCACAATTCTACCAACAATGCATTAGTGTCCTTGGTTTTCCACACTCACTCCAGTAGTTATTTTCCTTTTCTGTCATATTAACCAGTCTGATAGGTATGAAGTACTATCTCAGAGTTGTTTTAATTTTAATTTCTCTAATCAAGTGATTTAAACAATTTTTATATGACTGTAGTTAACTTTGATTTTTTCTTCTGAAAACTGCCTGTCCATATCTTTTGTCCATTTATCAATTAGGGGAACTTCGGCATATTTTTAAACTGACTTCAGGCAAGACATCAATAATAAAAAGAAGTTCAAAGTAGGAGGCAAGAGATGAATCCCAGTCTTGACTCTATTGACCCCTTCAACAACAACAACATAGCTAGAAAGTGTAGAGTGCTTACTATGTGCCAGACACTGTGCCGAGCACTTTGAAAATAGCTCATTTGATCCTTTTTGTACCACCTAGATGCCTCTGAAGTCTTTTTTGATATCCCATAACCACTTTATCTTTATGTTGTGTGTGTACACATGTATATATGTGTATATATACACATATATATGTGTGTGTACACATAGATACACACTATATATACACACATATATGTGTGTACCCACACTTATATATGTGTTAACACATACATGCATATATAATCTCCATGTTTTTTTTTTCCTGCAATAAAGCGTAAGCTCCTTGAAAGCAACAACTGCTTCATTTCCATCTTTATTCTCTCAGCATTTAATTAAATCTGGTTGATTGATTGACTCTACTATTTCTGGGACCTTGAAAAAGTCATTTAATTTCTTCTTTTTCTTACTCTTCTCATTTGTAAAATGCAGGTCACATATCTGCCTTACCAACCTCATGGGACCATGTAAGGATCAAATGACATTGATTATGTAAATGCACTTTGAAAAATATAAAGTGATAAACACAAGCAGTGGATTAGTCTTTAATTATTAAAGCCATGCTCTCAGATGTTTCATTTGTCCAAATAAAGCCACTGAACTGACAGGGATTTTTTTTTAATATGTATGTCTCCTCTTAGAGTTAAAGTAAATAGAAAATACAGCAGAATTTCAAAAATACAGTTTCCCCTTCTAAAGAAGATGTTTGGCTCTCATATCTGGATACATCATAGCTAACAAAAAGTACAAATTCCTGTTAGTAAATGGGAACTTTTAGTTACATCTAAGCATCTTTGTATTGGGTAACATTGTCTTTTTAAAACCTTGCTCCATCTCTCCTGGGATTTTTTTTTTAGAAGGTCATTTATAATGAAGAAAAGAAGAGGTAGACCTTGAGGAACAGTTCTGAAGGAAGCAATGTGAAGGTTGACATTCTGGGTCCTTTGGCACCCCAACCAAATATCTTGTATCAAAAGGGAGATTGTGGGATATTGACTGTGCTGCTACTGGGATTCATATTCCCTGTTTGAGTGATGGGCTTAAGGTATTAATTGGGTAATCAGGGGAATGGGGAGATTCTATATTTGTAAACAACTTAGGAAAGCAGTCATTTTATTTTGTTTCTTCTTTGTAATTCAGAGACAGAGAGAAACACACACATATGTGCAGTCTGTGTGTATATTTTAAGACAAGTGGCATGGTACTTCAAACAAGTAATCTTACAACCTTCACCAGCTGTTCCTGATTTCTTTTAACAATATATTAAGAGAGAGAGAGAGAGAGAGAGAGAGAGAGAGAAAGAGAGAGACAGACAGACAGACAGCCTGGGGTGGGGGGGAGCGGGGAGGAGAAACAGAAAGAGTATACAGTAACAGAAAAAGGCAAAGAAAAATAGAGTAAGACCAATCCTGACCCCAATTCTCTGTTTTCTTGAAATGTACTAAGAAGATGACTATTTTGAAATCGCTAATAGCATTTCTGGGACAGCCAATATAACAATAGTACCAAGCATTTGTATATTCTTTTCAGAAAATTCTGCCCAATGAGAATTTGCCTACTTTGGATAAGAAGCATAAATGATCAGCAATTGTTGATGTCCCACCCTTGGGATAGTTTCCCCTAGTTTAATCCTCCGGATCTCCTTCTCTTTTTTGTTGTCCTCTGATTCTCCATCGGCTTAACTCAGACAAGCAGCTCAGGGGATGCAATTCAGATGGAAAATGTAAAATTTCAATTTGTTTTCATTCAAAAGGATTGTATTGTGCCTGCCACTGTGTTGGGTGCATCCAGGGATGTAAAAGAAAAATCTGGCATGGTCCCTGCACTCAAGGAACTTGTCTTCTTGTTTGCATAGTATACATGGACATGAAACAATAATTTAAAAAATATAATATACTAAAATGCAACCAGTTTTTTTTATCTGTTTCAGGAAATGTCCACCAAATAGCAGTAAGATCTGTCAATAATACCTGGGCTAACAAATGTTCTCTCAATTTAAATTAGTTCTTTATATAGCATAGTTTCTCTGCAAGGATCTCTAAAGGTTATTAGCTAAGCTAAATTGTGCTAACTAAAAATTTCTATTAATTATTATCAATGTGTGCTTTCCATTGGACATGAATTACTTGTGCTTCTTCTGAGGCTGAATATTGTTTAGCAATACAAATTTAAGGCTAGGAGCAGGAGTTTACATTCAATAGCAGGCTGGCAAATATTTAACAAGTAATGTAAGTTTTTTTAAGTATAAATGATACATTTTTAAATCTAACCTGCATTATTTTTCTCCATTATGTTATTTCCTCCATCGTCTTTTACAGTCTAGAAATCAACAGAATAATAAATCAAGTACTGATTTGTAGCATTGGCCAATCCTAGTGTTCCCACTGACAATTTAATTCTTCTGAGTCAATTTGAGCACTTCCCTAGTATCCCCTGAACCTAGCATTTCATCTCCTAGCCCTGTGTCCTTACTCATGCCATTTCTTCATACTTGCAATACATTCCCTACTTATATCTGCCTCTTAGACTTTCTTGCTTCCTCTTAGTCCAGGGGTGGAAAACCTTTTCATGTTGGAAGGCCACATTAATATTAGCTATAATCAAATAAGGCAACTTTCAAGAAACTTCAATTAGATATACTTTAAAATGTACATTATTTTATAAAATCTACCTACTGCATGCAATAATTTCAAAAAATAAAAACTATTTTTTTAATTTTTAAGTTAACCTTTTAATGACTGTATTGTGTCTACTTTTTGTTGGAAAGCATTTGAGTATTTGGTTGCATCATGAAAGTCTGCAGTTTCATCTGACCCTCTAAGATAAGTATCAATCATTTTTTACCTTAATGGTGTCTTGATTTCGGTTAGGGAGCAGAATGTAGATTTACAAGTGATTAAAAATCAAGAAAGCATTTTTTAGGAATGTTGCTGAAGGTTTGGGTATTGTACTGCATTTTTTCCATATTTCAATTGGATCTTTCTTAACCTCATACAATGACTTTAAAATGTCCTCTACTGAGAGCTCACTCAATTCCATCTGCAGTTCTTTAGGTGCCTTGGGGATATCAACTACGTGAGGCTGAAATGTCAATTTGAGGGTGATGTACTTCTCAATAAACCTTTCATTGTATTCTTCAATTAATAGGTCTATGATAGCTCAGTATTCTTCAAATGATTTGCATCCTGGTCATCAATGACCTTTGCTAACTGAGGAAAACATTCGTCCAAAATTTCCTTTTGAAGAAGAAGCATTTTGAAAATAGATCACTTTTTTGCAAATGTTTGGATTTTGGTCCATATATCATATATAGACTTAGTTTTACCTTGCAAAGAAATGTTCAAATCATTTTGATTTGACATATCACACAGAAATTCAGCATTCCTATAGGAATCTTCTTTCAATAATTCATATTACTGACTGTCCTTCACAGGATTTAACTGTATGTTTTTGCAGAGATAAAATTTTGTCTAGCACCTCTCCTTTCAATAACCAATGCACTTTAGAATGATATGGTAAATCCACACCTAATATTCATCATTCAACTTTAGCATGTTACAAAACTGATGATGCCATGTTGCATTTGCACAAATATAGTTAACAGCACTTATAACTTGTTGCAGAGTGTCACTTAAAATACAAGGTTTAGCAGAGATTTTGCTGATGCAACATACAATGAAAAGAAATGAGAGCACCTGGATCTGTTAATACTTTTTTTTATCTGTATAATACACCTTTCATGTTTTCCTGTCATAGAAAGTACACTGTCTGTACATACACTAACTTAATTTACCATATTCAGTCCAATGTCATGACATTTATCTTGAAAGTTGTTGAAGATAATGTATTTCCCATGTCCTGTTCACAGGAGTCCCAAAGCAAGTAACTCTTCATAGCAAAGAAAATCTTCTGTTATGACTCAAATGAAGTATAAAACATGCACCAAGTCAGTAGTATCAGTTAATTCATCCAAAATGATTGAATAATATATATTTTCCTTTTGAAGTATTGCATGAAGTTGTTCTTTCAAGTTGAAGGGTGCTATCAATTAGTTATGGTCCTTGAAAGAGGCAGTTGTTTGTAATTTTGAAACGTTATTGGGTCTAAGCAACGTACAACTTTGATGATGCTTTCTTTCACAATTTCTACATCACTGGATGGCTTCCCTTTTTTCCCCCGAGTATATAAGCTACTTTATAAGTTGCTTCAGTGGCATTATTTCCAGGTCTTATTGCTTCTTGAAAGAATTGTCTTTGCTTTTGCTTTTCATTTTTTAATTTCTGTAATATAGCCTTTTGTACCTCTCCCTCCAATTTAAAATATTTGTGGTCCTTAGGAGTGTTATAATGCTGATGAGCATTGGATTTCTTTGATGTTGATATTGCAGTATCACAAAGCAAGCAAATCATGTTATCTTTAGCAGAAGCAAGATAATACTGTAATTCCCAATCCTCATTTAAAAATCTGTTTTCTTCCTTCAATGTTCTCTCAGTCTTCTTTTACATGATAGGCTGTTAAAGAAACAGAATTTTAAAATGATGTTGAGCTATGCAATTATTTACAAATTCCACTTTAAATAGAAATATAGTGCAAGTCGTCAAAAACTGATTAACAGACTGGTATACTCAATCCCCATAAACTCTTGACAACCAGCCTCATGTGGTAATGGCATTAGGCAGGGTAAGTTAGAACTAAATAATGAGTGTAGCAGCCATCAATTTAGCCTTTATGGCTTATTTAGGGTTCTAATTGTGTAGGTCAATCTAGGAGGATTATTTCATTGAAACTTATTTTATTCTTTGGTATTTTAAATATGTTCATTTTAAAAATAAAATAAAAATATAAGAGATGAGAAATGTATTAATAAAAAGAAAAGGATTTGTTCTGTAAAATTTGTCAAAATTTAGATTCACTGGCATTTAAGGACCTTGAAGGCCACATGTGGCCCTAAGGTCCCAGGTTCCCCATTCCTGTTCTAGTGTCTGGTCAAGCACCATCTCCTGAAGGGAGTCTTTCCTGATTTTCCTAGTTATAAGTAATTTTGATCTCTTCAAATTAGCTTGTGTCCTTCTCAGTTTACAAGGGAAAATCCCCAGTAGAATGTAAGCTCTTTGAGGGCAGGGACTATTTTTCATTTTGGTATTTCTAACCTTAGAACTTATTATAGTGGCTTGCATGTAGTAGTTGCTTGACACATGTTTGTTGATGAATTTAAAGATATATACCGGGGCGGCTAGGTGGCGCAGTGAGTAGAGTTCCGGCCCTGGAGTCAGAAGGACCTGAGTTCGGATCTGGCCTCAGACACTTAACGCACACACAACCAAAAAAAAATAAACCTAGCCGTGTGACCTTGGGCAAGTTACTTAACCCCAACTGCCCTCCAAAAAGAAAAAAAAAAATATATATATATATATATATACCTCTGTTATAAGAAATTATAAATTTGAAATCAAAAAACAAAACTGTATTATAGCCGTGTAACCTTGAGCAAGTTACTTAACCCCAATTGCTTTAAAAAAAAAAAAAAGAAATAATAAATTTGCAGAAGGGAAAATATATGAGCTGATATATATATATACTATAACAGTGATGCAAACCAAACAATATATGAGATATCTGGAACAACAATAGCAATGACAACAAACACTGAATGCTCCACAATTATCAGAACCAAGTTTGGTCCTTTAAAAAATGAAATTGGGGGCGGCTAGTTGGCTCAGTGAATAGAACACCAGCCCTGGAGTCAGGAGGAACTGAGCAGTTCAAATCTAGGCTTAGACACCTGACACACTTACTAACCGTGTGAGTTTGGACAAGTCACTTAACCCTAATTGCCCTCCAAAAAAAGCATGAAATAAAAATAAAATAAAAAATAAAGTTCCTTTCTATTTTCTTTGTAGAGATAGAAGACTATGGGTATGTGATTAATGTTACATAGACTGTTAAACTCAATGAATTAGTTAGTTTGACTGAACTTCTTTCCTTCTTTTTCTGTTATAAGGGATGACTTACTAAGTAGGGGTGAAGAGTAGAATATATTCATAAATGAAGGTGATCTTAAAAACAAAAAAATATCATTAAAATTTTAAAATTAAAATACTTCTTTAGTTGAGTTAATCCTGATGCTTCAAGAAATTAGCTGCATGACCTTGGGCAAATTACTTAACTTCTTTGGTTCTCATTTATAAAAAGATGCTATTAAGATGATGTATCCTTTAAGCTCCCATCCAGAGGTGAGATGATATGACTTAATAATTTGATAAAACCTCTGATAGGGACAATAAGGAAACCATTAAATTGAGACCAGGAATACCATCAAAAACAGTCTGCTAAATTTCTTATCAATAAAACACAATAATACTTTGTCTAAGGTAGGTGCCTGCCAACATATCATGATCTGTTTATAAATCTCAAAATTGTATTTCATAGCTCTCCAAGTCAATTTCTGCCACCGTATTTACCTCCTTGCAACAACTCTTTTGTGCCCTTTCTATGTCTGTGTATGTTTGTCTCTGTGTATCTGTGTATGTGTGTGTGTGTGTCTGTCTGTCTGTCTCTCTTCTTTCTCCTTTCTCTGTTTGACATGGCTCTCAGGTATCAATTTTTCCATTGTCCCAGTTGCTTTTTTGGTGAGATATATTATCAGTAATTATCCACTCCAGGGACATCACCATCAGAACCCTTCCCCCAGTATAATCTCCAGCACCTAATGCAGTGCCTGGAACATAGTTCATGTTTAATAAATGTTTGTCAATGGACAAACAAATGAATGAATGAAAGAAGGCTCTGAGGGAAATACAAAGCAATTGCCCTCACAAAAAAGTTTAAGGATTTATATGAGTCCATATCACAAACAAATATAACCATGATTCTAGTGGTCCAATTTTACTTTGGCTTTCTTAGATAGTTCCACAAATGATCAGGTTAACATTTCTGGGTCCCTATCCCTTGTAGTCTTATAGAAACATATTGTGGGGAATTGAACTCAAAGAACCTGTCAGTTCTATAAAATCTGGTCCTATAAAGGCACAGGCATATAACAGCAAACACCGTCACAGCAATTTCGATTTAAGACGTGCTTGGTTGTTAAGTATTTCTTGTGCATTATCTAACTGTATTCTCACAGCCATCTTCAGGGACACCACGAATTTCTTGTAGCTTCACTTCATTTTACAGATAAGGAAACTCAGCCTCAGGGAATTTGAGTAACTTGCCCAAGGTAATATCACTAGTAAACGGTTGGTCCAATGCTTGAACCTAAGTTTTCTGTTCCCATCGTACATTGGTAACTCTATTTTGATAATTGTCACATAATATTTTGAATTATATACATGTGTCGATATATGACTCCTTACCAGAATGTAAGCTTCTAAAGAGCAGGAAGAAGTTTGTTTTTTAATCTAAACTTTGTACTGCCCCTGTTGTCTAACTGTATTCTGCATATAACAGGCATTTCATAAATCTTTGTCATAATTTTATTTCTAAGTATTATAATATTTCTTCTTTCTATACTCACAGAGAAATCATATGGGATTATAATTTTAAAGAAAGATTCCAGGGGCAGCTAGGTGGTGCAGTGAGTAGAGCACCAGCCATGGAGTCAGTAGGACCTGAGTTCAAATCTGGTCTCAGACATTTAACACAAAAAACTAGCTGTGTGACTTTGGGCAAGTCACTTAACCCCAGTTGCCCTACCTTAACCCTCCAAAAAAAAAAGCATAAAAAAAGAAAGATTCCAAGGGAGATAAACTATGATGCTGGACCTTGATTGTTGATCAATGACCATTTATTAAACACCTATTACCTGCCAGACACCGCTATATGCAGAAGAGGAGATGAGACCATCTGTTCGCTCAAGGGGTATACATTCTCTTGGGGAAGTGGCATGTATACAACAGATAAATACAAGGCGATTTCCAAGAGAGGAAACATTAGCAGCTTAACAGATGATAAAGAGGTTTATGTAAGAGTGGTTGTTTGATCTGGTCTCTGAAAGAAACTAAAGATTCAGTGAGGCAGAGGTGAGGAGGGAACTTATTTTAGGCACAGGGGAACCCCTGTTCAAAGTAACGGAGATGGGAGATAGAGCATAGTCTATGAGGAGTAGCAAGGTCAGTACAATTGGACCACAGAATTTAGGGGACTAAAGTATAAGAAGTACAAGAAAGTGAGGAAAGCATCACAGACACTGGGAAGTATGGAAGAGATTGGTCAATTGCTAACACAATGTATGCACTTCATCTTCCAGGCTGTCCTCTATCTTTTGTGTGCAAAGTAGAAACTGCTGCTGCTGCTGCTGCTGCTGCACTTTCCCATGAGAACAAACAGACCTGATGAAGAGAATGCATTAGCAGCATTCTTGTCTACTACTTGAACTCCATGGCTAGTGAATAGTCTTCCACTTGTATAAAGACTTTGAGATCAGATCTATTTGACTAGAAACAACATATCATAAAAGAACCAAATTTCAGCGGTATTAGGAACCTTACCTGCTCTCTCAGTCAACAGACTTCATAGGCATTTGCCTAAATTATACAAATAACTTTTTTAAAAATCTCATGCTTTTCCTCTTCCCTTCCCCTCTTCCTAATTACCCAGACTTCATGAACACAAAAGCGAAGTCCTTGGATTAGTGCCATCCCTTTACTTTTCTCTCTGCTGGGTGGACTTTACCACCCAGCTTTCAGTAAAGGAGGTGTAACAGTAGCCCACTATACCATGATGATCTGGATTTTTTGTGTGGTTATGCTCTGTTTTTGGCTTCTCTCATTTAAAAAAATATATATATATATATATATATATATATATATATATTTCTCTGATCTCTCACTTTTTCAAACTTAATTCTGTGCTGCGTCTAAATTGATAGGCTTCTAACTGAAAACAGAGGCATTCTCCAGATATGTTTTGGTTTATAAACAATCTGAGATAATTTGGGGATGCAGTTCCCTGTGACAGATAGGCCATAGATTCAGATCAAGTTGTCCTTTTTAGACTGGACAGAATCTTTTTCAATTAGTCTGAGATAATTTTCATACAAAAATTTGATATTGCCATCACATCACCATGGCACAGGAGGTTATGTAGGCTATAGACTTGACCTACACTCCACTATGAAGGTAAAAACTGTTCTTTGGCATTATCTCCCCTTTCCTATTCTGCTGATCTCCTCCACCTACTGTAGGGCCCCCTATTTCTCTTTATACCTGGAGCTTGCTTTCTCAAATCCGTGAACTGCCACTTACTATCTGTGTGACCTTGGTAAGACAGTTAATCCCTCTGGATTCATTTTTCTCATTTATAAAATGAGAGTTAAGCTAGATGACCTTCCAATTCTAGATCTATGATTCTATGATTACCTATGAGCCTATGATCTTGCTCCCTTCAAAATTTATCTGTTCTGTGTCCTAAATTTGTGGAGATTTTCTAGGTATTAATTATTTTGCAAAAATATTAGGTTTAACTCTTGCCTCTCCGAGGTATGTTAGCATTTAAGAAAGGACTCTAGGAAATACAATGCCTTAGCCAAAAGAAACAGCTGCACAAATGGTAACATTTGAACTAGAATGGCATCACACTTTTAAGGAGAAACAAAGGTACATGATGTCTATAACTTTTTCAGTTTTAATATTTAAAATATAGGCTAAAATACATATTTCTTGCCTAACAGAATTGTTTTTTTATAAGCAATTAAAAAAAAACTGTCTGATTTGTCTTCTTAATATGGGGGCCAGCTCTTATGAATTCTAATTTGCTGATTAGATAAATGAGGCATGGAAAGCATTCTTGAGTGTCACATGGTAATTTCCTGCCACTAAATAAAAAACCAGGCACGGAATTCAGCAATCATAATTTTGTCCCAATTTTGAGCCCAGCAGCTCTCTTCCCTTCTCTTCTCTTTCCTTCTCTACTGTCCTCTTCTTTTTTCTTCTCTTCTCTCTCCTCACTCTCTTGCTATCTCTTTCTCTTGCCTCTTTCTTTCTCTTCCCTCCTCTTTTTCTGTCTCCCTCCCCTTCCTTCTTTTTCCTCTCTCAAAACTAGACAACAGACTCATTTTTCTCAGGAGATGCTTCTGTGTTCATTTTGGTCCCTCTCTATTTATGCATGCTGTAAGGTGTCATATCTGATTTCTGGGCTATGTCTAGACCAACATGCCCAAGTTGTGTGCTGCATGTCTAACATAAACTTATCTTTTGTATTCAAGCTATTTTCTTGGCCTGTGACTTTTCAGATAATGACTCACACACAAGGGGCTCGTTTGCATAATATATTTCCCTTAATGAAAGGGTGAAAAAATCTTCCCATTTGGTGTGAGTTAATTAACCATCTTTTACACCAGCTCCTATACTGGCCTCAGAACTCTCTTATACTCTCTGGGTAATCATGACTGGTATTTGCAAAAGGGTTTATCCGACTTAATTCTATCTCTAAAAGTAGAAAAATAACAAATTAATGTAAAGACAGCCTGTAGGATGGAAAAAAGGAATCCCTTCTTCTCAGTATGTATACCCTAAAACAAACAAGCCACGAAGGCAGAGGTCTAACATCAGCACTGGGCTTGAAGAAAAAATAAGACCAAGAGGTGTCTAACATAATAAGAATAGTTGTGCAGAATTAGGTGAGCATAATCTCTATCCTATGCCAGTGTCTACATAAATTCAATCAAGTTATCAGTTCCCAGCTTCATTCAGCCAATGGCACATCTAAATGCTGTATTTAAAGTCAGAGGACTATGATATAGTACCTATGTGCCTTTGGGCAAGTTATGGGACCTTGCTGGGGCTCAGTTTCCTTCTCTATAAACTGAGGGAGTTGGATCAGCTCTAAAGCTATGATTCTTTGATTTATGAGTTGATTAGAGAATGTCTTATCTACTGTTCTAATCCTTTGTCTCTATCCATAGTCGTATCAAACACAGGCACACATGATTACTGCAGTCCCTCCTACATTTACTCTTTCTACTTTCTTATTCAAAGAAAATCCTCCTAGGTAGGGCATTGGTGAAGAAGACTGGATGTAAAGATGAAGCAAAGACACAATCTTGTTGTATAATAATTGGAATACAATGGCATAGGCTATCTGAAGCAATCAAGACTATATTCCCTTCCCAATCGTAGAGGC
Source organism: Gymnobelideus leadbeateri (assembly GCA_011680675.1). NCBI lineage: Eukaryota > Metazoa > Chordata > Mammalia > Diprotodontia > Petauridae > Gymnobelideus > Gymnobelideus leadbeateri. Next base: position 181,628 of record WOXC01001528.1, read on the forward strand.
TGTATGACAGAGTGAATTAAGTGCTGGATCTAGAGGAAGGAGGCCTGGGTTCAAATCCTGACTTATATAGTAACTAGTTGTATGATTATGACCAAGTCCTCTCAGTCCCAGTTTCCTTATTTGTAGAATGGAAATCATAAAATCTTTAGTACTTGCCTAACAAAATTATTTAATAATTCATTTCATTATGTATTTATTAAATGCCAGCTGCTCAGATACCTGGGGGGCTGCCGAATCCCACTGCTGCTTCCAGTGAGAAACAACCCTATGGCCTGGGCCGCCTGAGTGCAGGGTTGTGATTGCAGCTCCCAGGGTATCAGCACCTGCGGCCTCGTCACTTGCCTGTCGCCACAGGACTTTGAGATAGGTAAAATGGTAAAAGGGTACGGGCGATGTCTTCTGATTCATAGATAAATTAGATTGAAGGGAGGCAGATCTGCACAAAGTCATCAGCCTCACTCTCTCCTCCAGAGTCAGCACAGTCCAGGGGCGGGACAGAATCAAGATGACTGGTGATGGCTCAAGATGCAGCTCTGAGTGCTCCACAGTACAGGGTCTCCTTCTGCTGCTTTCATGGCCATTGGAACAAATAAATAAACAAATAAACTTTGTCTTCAAATGCTTTGGGTAGACACCTCCTTAACTCACCAGTGGGTTTGAGATTCCTCAGTTCTCCTTGGATGAAGAAGTTCTGAATGCTGTGGATGAGTTCACTTACCTTGGTAGTATACTTTCTAGAGATGTACACATTGATAATGAGCTAGCTCAGTGTTTGGAAGGCTCCAAAGGAAAGTGTGGGAGAGAAGAGATGACCAAAGAAGACTGGCTACCAAACTGAACGTCTACAGAGCCATTGTGCTTGTGAAACCTGGACAGTCTACCAGTGCCATGCCAGGACATGGAATCACTTCCATTTGAATTGTCTTAAGAAGAAAGATTCTGAAGATCACCTGGCAGGATAAGGTACCAGACACCTTACTCAGACTAAGCTGCCAAGCATTCAGACTGCTTCAGAGAGTGCAGCTCCCATGGGCTGGCCACACTGTTCAAATGCAAATGTACCATTGCCAAAAAGACTATCTTATGGAGAACTCACATAGGGTCAGAAGAAATGATACAAGGAAACTCTCAGGGTCTTTCTTAAGAACTTTGGAATTGATTGTGTGACATGGGAGATGCTGGTACAGGACTGCTCAGCATGGCAGCATGGCAAGCCCCCATCAGAGAAGGTGCTGTGCTCTGGGAGCAAAGCAGAATTGAAATAGCTCAAAGGAAATGCAGGAGGCACAAATTTAAAGCATCCGGCCCAAATGTTCACACGGCCTATTTGTGCCAACCTGTGGTAGAGCATTCTGAGCTCATGTTGGTCTGATCAGCCACAGTTGGACAAACTGAAACTTGACTCTAGTATAATGATGTCATTTTGGTCCTTTCTGAGAATGAAGGACAACCACCACACCGTATCATCAATACTTTCTATGTGCCAGGCACTGCACTAAATGCTTTACAATTATTATCTCGTTCTATCCTCACAACAATCCTGGCAGTTATTTATTTCATTATTTATTATATGTTAGTATTATTTATTATATTATTATCCCAATTTTACAGATAAGTAAAGTGAGGCAAACAGGTTAAGCAACCTGCTCAGGCCACACAGATTTGAACTCAGGTCTTCTTAATTCCAGGCCCAACATTCACTGTGCCACTTAGATGCTGGACATTCAAAGACAAGGACAAAAGGAAACAGTCTCTGTCCTCATCCCACTTACCATCTATTGGGGTTGGAGATAAGAGTATAACAAGAGCACAGAAAAGTCACCCCCAAATTTGTGCAGAGACAGAATTTTGCAGTGGCTAGAGAATTGGCTCAAAAGCAGGATGATACAGACTCAAGTTTTGTCTCTGACACATGCTGGCTGTGACCCTGGCAAAGTGACTTCACCTCTCAGTGATCTAGGCATTCTCTAAACCAGTGAAATCACAAGTCTAGTCCCTGTTCCTAAATATAGGATGATTCGGAGGTGGGATAGAGAGAAAGCACAGATCTAATTGGAAGGACATTTTGTGATGAGGAGCAAGTCATATAATCTCCATAAAATGCCTGGCCAAATATAAAACGACATGTAAATGTCAATTATTATTATTACTGGCAAAGTTCAAGGAAGCTCAGTAACCCTCCATACTCAGGAGAGACCAAAACTCTCAGCTTCCTGGCCTCAGAGACAAAGTAGATGGATTGGGTTCATTGATACTTTGGGCAGTGGGGTACAAAGCAAGGCAAAATAGGTTTGAGGTCAGTGAAGTCCACCCCTCTTCAACACTCTTCTTCTCCCCAACAGTTTGCCCTGACCTTATATTCAGGAAAGATATTAACTGAGAATAGATCTTAAAGATTCAAAAAGCCTCAAAGATACAAAGGCATGAACCTCTAGTTGTGAGATTTCAGACCAAAGAGGGAGATATTTGGGGCCTAGAAAGCCTACTTGGATAACCTTCCCATGACAATAGATAACGTACTAGTACCTGCCCATAACACAACTTTTTAAAAGGGGTTCTATTGATATAATTTGAACAGAAGCAAACCTATTTTCCCCAGATCTACCCTGTATTTCCTAAAGTTATCTTGAATTAAAAAATATATAGTCTTCCCTCTGACTCTATGTGCTATTCCAATAACTCATAACTAATACAAAGAAGGTACAAATGTTAATGGAGCAAAGACTCTTGCCTGGTAGCCAGGAGACCTTGGCCATGATGTTTGCTTCTAACCCCGTGTGACCCTGGGCAAGTTACTGAGTCTTTATAGTTGTTGTGAAGGAAAAAAGCCTTATAAACCTTAAAGTACTTCATAAATATGAGCTCCTGATTAGAAAGCCAGCCATGACCATTTAATTATACTACGTAGCCTCAGAAAACTTAGTCTTTTTCTTCCATTAACCCAGAAGAATAATACTTATGAGAAAAAGAATGAAGTTTGTTTTGAGATCAGACTGCTAAGCACAGAAAGATTTGAACAAACATTTCCTTTTTAAAAAGAAAGAATTATAGCCTGCCTAGTCTCTATCTAAGCCTTTCTATGACATGTGGAACAACTAAGTCTTGGCTTCCATTAATCATTTTTTAAAAATCCTCTGAGAAACAAACCAAATACGTAATTTAAACAACAACTGTCTACACCAAAAAATACAAGTTGTTTTCATCTGATGAGTCAGTGATTTGTGCTGTGTCTCTACCAATAAGAAACCCCACTAAATTAAGAAAAAACTGATCTTGTATTCAGATTTCCTCCATGGAGAATTTAATTATTCGAAATTCACCATTCAGCGATCCCCAACCGAGGAACACTGCATGTACTGTTGGCCTCAGTTAACGTGTTGGTTTTATTCATTGACTTATTTTTTTCCTCTTTATCATAAGATGGGAGGAAGAGAAGAAATAGAACGAAAAGTAAGGATGATATAAAAACTGGATAGAGCAATAAAAATTTTAATAAAATAAAAATTAAAATGTAATCAACATTTGGATGGGCTGGAGTGAGACATGGCCTTAAAAGCAAAAAGAAAACAACTCATTTATAGGCTGTGTACAGAGCTGACTACAAAACACAATGGAACTCGCGGAAGTTGTAACATGGGGAAACTTTTACCAAGGTTTTTCAAAGACACACTATAGATCTCATTTGAATAAAAGCAAATATATTTCCCAGATCAACCCTATATTTTACAGAGTTATCTTAAGTTAAAAAAAATTCTTCTGAGTCTATATATTATTTCCATAATTCATAAATAGTGAAAAAAAGGGTTGCAGATATCTAAGAAGAGTAAGCCAATACTTTCTTATATTACCTTTATTCTGTTTATTATTCTTTTTTATAAAGGCAGCTTTCCCCATCCCCTCCCCACTTTCATAGGTAGACAGGGAAATGGAATCTGCTTGATCTAAGAAAACAGAAAGGTTCCAAGGACATTAAAAAAAAGTACAGGAATAAAGGAGTTCTAAATTTCAGGAGGGTAGGGGAGGCTAGAACATAGCATTTTCTTTCCTAGGCAATTGTTTAGTCTGCATTACAAAATCAAGCTAGTGTATAATTTTGTCATTCAGGTAGATCACTGCTGCACTTGAATACAGAGAACGTAGGGGTGTTGTGGTGCTCAGAAGAACTAAGTTTCAGATTGCTGTGACTCCAGGTCGGAGGTCCAGCCCTAAACCTAGCGGTTGGGAACTCTGGCAGCATTAGATGCCGAAGGAACCAGAATGCCTCTGACAGACTAATGAATAGACACTGATAGCCTAAAACTTCAAGAGAGCAATAAGTGATTATGAGAAGTAGATAAGAGGTCAATGGGGAGAGTTTATTTTCTATTTTAACAGCAGGACCTCTAATAAGGGTCGGTCAAGCTTGGGCTTTTCCACATTTGAGGCCTGTCTTAAACTGCAGTTCGTAAACAACCCAGACGTTACAAGTTAAAATTGACGGTTCCATAGCCTTTGGAAAGGAGAGAAGTGATTGTACAAACAGATTACAGGGTCCAGCCAAATTCCAAAGAATTCAAATTTCTGCAGCATCTGGGATAGCTTATAAAATGTAGAAAATGGGAACAAAAATGGACAAAAATAAAATAATATACATTGAGTTCAAAGATAATACAAACAAGACTATATAGCCCATGACATTTTCCTTATACAGAGGCCCTTGACAGGGAGCAATAAAGGGTCATTCTGCACAGCTTGTGAATGTCTAGACATTTTGAAGAAATTATTAGAAACAACAAAGTGTTCATCAAAGTGACTCCATTTGCTAGGATACATGAACCATATTAGAACTATAGTGCTTCTGCTTTTAAGCAGCTCATCAGAATGCCCTTTATGTATTACTTAACATCTGAGGGCAAGGGTTAAAGATAGAATTGGCGTCCTTTAAGTAGAGAAGAACAGGGAGGTGAACTCACAAGACCACTTTGGCTACCCTTTCCTTTATTCAGAGGCTTCGGTGTCCACCAGGGTCGGTGCCTGAGTTATTCCTCAGACTGCCACTGATAGAACCAATACTTTTTCAGATCCTTCAATGCCAACCCTTTCTCCTTTAGAAAAGTCCAAGGTAAGCAAAATAAATGACATTTCTCAAAGGCTTTGAGACAACTAGGCGGTGAAGTGGATAGAGTGCCAGACCTGGAGTCTGGAAAACTTATCTTCCTGAGTTCAAATCTGGCTTCCGACTCGTCCTAGCTGTGTGACCCTGGACAAGTCACTTGACCCTCTTTGCCTCAGTTTCCTCATCTTGAAAAGGAGCTGGAAAAGGAAATGACAAACCATTCCAGTATCCTTGCCAAGAAAACCCCAAATGGGGTCACAAAGAGTCAGATAGGACTGAAACAAATGAACAACTCATGTCCCTACTATGACTGTGCTTGTGCTTTCAAAAGAAGAAACTCTTCTTTCTGCATCCCTAGAACCACTCTACTTTGTGCAGTGTAGGCATTGAATAGATGTTCACCAAACTGAATCCAATCTTTTGGAGACAAGGTCAGACAGCCGTTGTCATATGTATCTGATGAGAAGTATCTGAGGTGATTGGGGTGGGCATTCAGGAACATTAGTATTATTTCTGTAGTCTTTGGTGCAATATTAACTGAAACTCCTGGAGTTCTGAATTCAAGTTTCACATTCCATAGTTGGACACTGTGGTTCTTGTGCTTATTAGATAAGGAATACTTCTATCTCTATATACCTTCCTCACTTCTTTTCCTCATTTTCTCCCCCCTTTATACTTTCCTCCCCATCTTGTAGTAGAAATACTCACTATGCCTCCTTCCCCCACCCCACCTCCCTTCTCATGCTGTCTTCTTAGCGAGTTTCTGTGCCAGATAGAAGAAAATGTCCCATAATGAGGAAAGGGCCCTATGGGAAATTGAATCAGAGCCTAGTCAGCTCTCCTTTCCAAACCATCTCTCAGTGCCTGATGAATAGGTAACTAAAGTATTGTATTTTGCTGCCTGGTCATATCGACTTGGAATCATGCCATAAGGCATCTGAAACAATGAAGGAATTTATGGAATACTCTCTCAGTGAAATTGGAGGGAGTGTGGTATGGTGGAAAAACTGATGAATTTGGAGTCAAAGGACCTGAGGTTGAATCCCTGCCCTATTATATATACTACCTGTGTGAACTTGGGCAAATCATTTAACTTCTGTAACCTCAGTTTCTTCAGCTGTGAAATGAGAAATTTGGTCTAGATGACCACTGAGGTTCCTCTCTTCCAGCCCTGAATCTATGATCCTATGTTCTAAACATAGCTGCCTGTCTTTTCTAGCTGATTGGGTACTCAAGTCACTGGACTGGTCTGGCCATGACTCCTCCAGGTGGGAATAAATTCTGGAACAAATCTGATTTGCTGTGTGGGCCAACTAACTATTTGGATAGGGTTGCATCCACCAATAAATCATATGTATAATGTCCAAACCAAAAGCACTCTCAGAAATGTTAACTTTTTAAATGAGAAGCCATATCAAAAATCCACTTTTCTTTTTTGCTTCCTTATTTTATCTGTCAATACTAGAGTAGCAACAGCATATGAGCTTTCATTAGTTGATTTGCTCTTCTTTCCTTCCTTCCTTCCTTCCTTCCTTCCTTCCTTCCTTCCTTCCTTCCTCCCTCCCTTCCTTCCTTCCTTCCTTCCTTCCTTCCTTCCTTCCTTCCTCTCTTTCAATTCAAAATTCTTAAGGGCATATTGATCAGGGATGTTCTGTTCAATAGAACCAACCAAAAGAGACCACTTAACCGTAGTGTTTTTTGATCTTCCATATGAATTCCCTTTAGGTATTTTTCTTTCCTTCTCCTAAATCATTATGACATCTGGTCTTTGCTAGGTATAGTCTGGCAAGCCTTTAAGAAACTAAGAGCAGGGCATTCAGGATGTAAGAGTCACAATTCTGGAATTTTCTTTTAGGTTTACATAACATGAGAACAGCTCCTCAGCCAGTTGCCTGATGGTGCGGAAGAGGAAAAAACTGAATTCCATACTGAGACTATTTAAATTTCACACCATGTTGCTGCCATTGTGGTTTAGACATTTACAAACATACACTCCTCTGGGTTTTAACAATTGACAATAGTGGTAATAATAATGATTGCAGCTTATAGTTCAAATCGTTTTTAGAATTTAGCACCCTTTAAAATTATGCTTTTTGGGCCAATCTGAGAGGCCTGAAAAAAGGCAGACTGAATCGGAGTCCCTTGAAGTGGCCTTGAAAACGTCTCACAGGCCAGTGGTACCAGCTTCAAAATAAAGCAAAATAAATTGGATTCAAGGAAAATGCCATGAGTCATTCTATGAAGTTGCTTAGAGTTCCTTTGCCTACACACACACACACACACACACAATCTGAATGCCTTTGTTCTCATTTATTTTTCTAGCACAAGTAACAGACCATTTAGATCTCCAGTGACTCCTTTCAACTTCCCAAACTCAATTGTCACTTGACCAATTTCCACAAAATATAGACTTTGCCCAGTGACAGACAAACCACATTGGTAAAACATTGTTTTATCTGGGACCCAGTCAACTACATAAAAGTGCTTAATGAGAGGGTATGCATGTGTTCCACCAGTGTGTTATTTGTATTATTATTTTTATCATTATTATTTTGATCTGCAAAGACTAGATGAGAAACACAAACCAATATATTAGGGAAGACAGCCAGATGAAAAGTTTGGTTCCCTTCGGTAAAATTATTCTTTCCAAGAGTTTCTCAAGAGAAAGGAACATCAGAACTGTGTACTAACAAGTCATGAAGTTACTCAAGAAAAGTGTCTCACGCCTTCACATGGGCTAGAGAGAAAGCATTGCCCCTGGGCCACAGCCAGGCAAAGGAATGCATTATATGTTTTACATACCTATATACCAAAAGATGAATCACATCCTTCAGCTACAGGCTGTGACTTTGAAACCACAAGGATCCCAAATTCTAGAAGCTTTTGATTAATTCCAAAGTGTGGTAGACCAATGGCAGACCAGACATAAAATGATTCCTATAATTCCTAGTTTCTCAAAGAGAAAGGAATGCTCACATTCATGGGTACTTCTCTCTAAAGTACTAAAAATATGAATTTTATTTGTCCTATCAAAAAAAAATGTAACTTCCCTTATACCCAGGAATATTGGAATTCTAAGGTAGTCATCTCACATAACCCAAGTGGCAGGATAGAAAACAAAGAGAAAACAGTTTCTTAGTTTGTTTTTGAATTTAAGACCAACCAACTTCTTATATCCCATCTAGGATACTTTTTTTTTTTTTGCTTTTTTGGAGGGGGGAAGGCAGGGCAATTGGGATTAAGTGACTTGCCCAAGGTCACACAACTAGTAAGTGTTTAGTGTCTGAGGCCAAATTTGAACTCAGGTCCTCCTGACTCCAGGGCCAGTGTTCTATTTACTGTGCCACCTAGCTGTCCTGAAAAAAAAAATTAGTCTGAAACACAAATAAATAGGACTGTTTTGCCTCTGATGTCCAATTAAGTATGAGTGTTCTATTAATGTTTAGCATATGTCTATTATGTGAAAAGTCGTTAGATAGACCTTGCAGATACAAAGATTTCAGGGAGGGAGGGAAACAATCACAATCTCTGACCTCAGAAGCTAGTAGTCTAATGGGAGATAAAGAATTAGAACAACAAAGTTAGTATAAGATTAAGCCCAAAAAGGAGCCAGAGTAGCAGGAGACATCAGAGGGGGAAGGGGTTGTTTCCATAAGGGAGAGAGTAGACAAGGATTCATGAAGGAGGCACCACCTAAAATGGGTCTTAAAAAACCGAGGGACTTCATAATGTATAGATGTAGAGAGAGTCCATTCCAGATGGGGATGGGGGCACATATGCACTAATGTGGGAAAGGCTAGGACAAGACTGATTAGCCTGGCAGGAATGTGGGGTAAATGGATGAGAAGAAGAGTATGAAGTAAGCCTAGTCTCATATTCCTACACTTCTCTATCTGAACTCTCCTCTCTAGCCAAATCAATGTATTTATCATGCATAGATTTTGAGCTGTTAAACCACCTCTTCTTCCTAGACATTCTCTGTTGACCATCCTCTCTTCCTAGACATTCTATCTTCTCCTGAGACCCGTCCTTTCTGTGATACTGTCCTTTTTTGGCTCTGGTCATTATCTGATTGTACCTCCTTTTGCCATAATCCACATGGAACTTCTTAACTATGGGTATCTCCCAGGCTCTCTCGTAAGCCCTCTTCTCTTCCCTTTATGTGCTGTCCCTAACAGTGAATTTATCAGCTCCTTTGCAATTATTTTTCATCTCTATGTTGATGATTCCCAGATCTCCATCTTCAGTCTTAGTCACTACTGAACTGAATCTCCTATCACCAAATGCCTGTTGGACATTTCAAATAGGAGCTTTGAGAAGTATCACAAACACAATATGTCCAAAACAAAACTCATTATCTTTCCTCAGAAAATCTATTCCTCTTTTGAACTTCCTTATTTCTGTCAAAAACACCATCATCCTATTAGACTTACCACCTTGGAATTGTCCTGAAATTCTCCTTCTCATCACCTATATCCAATCACTTGCCAGGTCTTATTGATTAAACTTCCCCAACATCTGTCCTATCTGTGAACTTCTTTCTATTCCTATAGCCACCACTCTAGTTTAGACCCTCATTACCTCCACCTCAAGACTCTCCCTTGCCTAACCTCTCCTTCACAAGGATGTTAAAATGATTGTCCTAAAGCCCAACCCTGACTGTGTCACTGTCATGCCAAACAACAACAACTAAAACCTCCTCTGGCTCCCTATTACCAGAAGGCTGGGGAAGTCTTGCACCTAACTATACATTACTCCCTTGCAATTATTCTGTGATCCTGCTAAATCACCTTTTCTATTCTTCACATGTGACATTCCCTCTCCCATTCCCATACCTTTGTTCAGTCTGTCTGCCAAGATGGTTTTTACTAGGGTGGGGCTGCTGCACATGCTTCAACTTCTTGGAGCCACAGGTAAGAGGTGGGTGACCAACAGGGCTCAAACACATCATTGAATTAGGGGGATGTCTACCCCAAGCATGTGAAGATATCCCCTTGTGGAATGGATTGGTGAAAATATTTTGTTCTCGTAGCTATGCAGGTGACTGAATATGACTGAAGCAGGTACTGGCAGAGTGCTCGGAGCTTAGTCAGACAGTGAAGGTCTCATGGTCATCCACTGAATCTTGGGCCATTGCCAGTCATCTTGACTTTTCTCCTACCACTGGACTTGGATGACTGGAAGAGAGAGTGAGGCTGACATTACCCAATGATGTCATTGTTCCTCTTCAAAAACAAGGATGAACAACAGGCTGTCCTCATAGGTAGAATATATTCCAACCTTATTACTGCCTCTTAGAAGTCTTGAGGTTGCTTTTTGTTGTTGTTGTTTGTTTGTTGGTTTTTTTGGGGGGGGAAGTTCACCTCAATCACTACCTTCTACAGGAATCTTTTCCTGCCTCCTATTGCTGCTAGTGGTCCCCCAAATTTACTTGTGATTATTTTGAGCATAGTTTTTATTTACTTATATATATACATATTGCCTACCCTAATAGAATATAAGCTTCTTGAGTAAAGATATTACTTTTTTGGCATTCATATCCCCTGAGACCAGCACACAATAAGTACTTGATAAATTCTTGTTGACTGATATACTAATCAACTGATTGCAAGCTGTGAACTACAAAACTGAAATAGTTATCTTTTTTTTTTCTTTTTGGAGGGCAATTGGGGTTAAATGATTTGCCCAAAGTCACACTGAAATAGTTATCTTCATGGTTCAAGTCTCCAAAAATTCTTTCCCTCAACCAGATGTAAAAAAAAAATAAGAAAGACATTTTTTTTTCAGACTTGAGGCTCTAATCTCATTGCACTAAATGAAGATCTGTTGACCTGAAAAAGTTAATGAAGTTCTATTATAGAAATGATGCCTTCTTGTTTCACTGAAGTGATCATTTCCCTTGTTATCTCCAACTTGTGAGAAAGAAGATGGGAAATGTAGAAGTTGAGTGACTTCCCTAAGGTCACAGAGTAAGGGAGATAAATATAGCCAGCCAACTGTAGGGTGCCCCAAATGGTTTTAGACAGAAGATACAAAAGCTTTTTTTTTAGACCAAAAATAACTACTTCAGCTAAAGAGAAAAGGATAATTACTACTTCCTTAGACAGCAAAAGAAAGTAGCATCATCTCAGCCCAGAAAGCAGCACGAAATGACCACCCACACACCCCCATGCATTTGCATCTGTTGCAATGGCACCACCCTCTTCAGTCTGGTTTCCAATTGACCAAAGATAAAGGAGCCAAGGGAAGATTCCCTTCAAAGAAATTCAAAGCATGATTCTATCCAACTGAGACTTTCTCCTTTTTGAAAGCAAAGGTAAATTCATGAGATAAAGGAGACTCTCACTTATCTATGCTTGCCAAGGGATCGTGGTTTTTCTTTCTTTTCTTTTCTTTTTTTTTATTAATAAATTAATAGAGCTGGAGAGCACCTCACAAATGCTTTGCTCCACTCCCTTTATTTTACAGTTATGAAAACTAAAGCTCAGAACAAATGATTTAAGAAGGTTGTACAGGTTGTTATTTCAGAAATGGAACTTGAACTTAGGTCTCTAATGCTCTTTCTTGAAGAGGCCATGAAAGCCAAAGGGGGAAAAAAAAACCTAAGAAGACTGTGTCTTCCCCATCTCTTCAGATTACTTTACAACCTCCCCACAACGATAGATCTCCTCCCACTTTGATGACCTAGAAAGGTGAAATTAGAATAGAATTAGAAGGGAATTAGAATTAGAATAAGGATTGGTGTCATTTGTTGGCAGCTGGCTCCCTGATGGAACTTCAGGGAAACTGATGCAAAACACCCATCCCCAAATATCTCTCCCTGGTTTGACAGTATGCTTAAATTTTTTCCATCTAACTTCTGTTTCAAAGTCTCCCATTTAAAATGCAAATAACCCTGGTGGAGGGGAGAGGATGAGCCATGAATCTATGCTCAGTTATCACAGAATCACTGAATCTACCTTTGATGAGAGAGAATCCACTACTGCCTGAGAAAGCATATCCTACTTTGGCATAGCTTTATTTATTAGGAAGTCTTTTATTACATCAAGTCTAAATTTGCCTTTTTACAACTTCCCACTATTTCTTCTCATTCTGCCCTTTGGAGTCAAGCAGAACAAGACAAATCTCTCCTGTACATGCCATACTTTCAAATACTTGAAAACAACTTATCAAGTCCTCCCTGAGACTTCTACCCATCCCCCCACCCATTTCCTTTGAAGGATCACTATGGTCTGATTTCAAAGTCCCTCATCATCCTGATTGTCCTCCTCTGGACACTCTCCAGCTTATTAACGACCTTCCTAAAATGTGGTGCCCAGAACTGGACACAATGCATCAGATATGCTATACTTTTTTTGTTGCTGTTGGAATGTTTATCAGATGAGATAACTGTCACCTTAGAAGGAAAATAACAGGACTATGAGGGAATGACACACAGGACACATAATTTTTAATGAAGGATGGAAGGGGGTAGAGTAGTTTCAGAGCAGAAAATAGTCTTGGTGTAAGGGCCTGGAAAAGTAGCATATGAGGGTATTGGGTGCCTGGGTAGGGGTGACAAGAGGAGGAAAGCACAAGGGGAAAGAAAAATTGAAGGATTCTAGACAGATTTTGCTTATTTTATCATGTTTTCCTAAGGCCATCCCAGGGAAGGTCGTTATTTCATTCATTCAATTAATAATCATTTATTAAGCACCTACTGTGTGCCAGGCATAGTGCTAAGTACCAGGGCACAAAAAGAGACAGAAGACAGTCCCTGCCCTGAAGGAGCTAGCAAGCTAGTAAAAGAACTCAGTCTATAAAAAGGGGCAGCATTACATAGTGAAAAGAATGCAAAGGGAGTGAGGAGACATGGGTTCTGACTTCCCTTTTGCCCGCTGTATAACCTTGGACAAATAACCTTACAAATCTAGACTATTTCCATACCTAGAAAAAGAGACAGTTGAAGTAAGTGTTTCTGAGGTCTCTTTCACCCCAAGATCCTAAAAAGTTATGATTCTTCTAGGTAAGAGCTTCACTAGATTACCGTTTTCATTAACATGGGCCTACTGGGGTTTTTCTCCAGGCTCTAAATAACTGGGTAAGGGTGCTGCATTTCCTCACTGCAGTGGTCCTCCCAGGACTTTGGCCTTGATGTTCTCCATCAGCCTGCCAATATTGTTTGCATATTGGCTCCTTCTCCCCTATGTGACACTAAACCACAACTCCTGTTGCCCCCAAGGGTCCTACCATCGTGGTGTTCTTCTATCATGTCTTCTTCCTGTGTTTGGACCTGGGAAAAATTCAGTTAATGAAGGGCAGGGAAGAAGATTTTATCCAGATAAGAAAAATGCTTATATCTTCCATCTTTGAGAGGTAGATGCATAGGCATCTCAATCAGTTAGTCAATCAACAAGCATTTAGTGCTGACTGTCAGGAAATATGGTAAATTCTGATAACAAAGAAAAAGCAAAAAAATAATAAATAAATAACCAGTCCCTGTCCTCAAGTAATTTACATACTAATGGGATAAAGAGTAACTGGAAATTTTATATATAGTTCAGTTAATGCCTACAGCCTTTTTCCTGATCTTTGTTTGGGGGATTAAATAATTGGCTTAATGAAACCCTCTTTTGGAGAGCAGGGAAAGCTAGTCAATAAATTGTAAATCCTTCCTCTCTAGCCCCTCACCAATACCTTACCTTGTGCCATTACATTTGCCCTGGCACCAAAATTCTTAGTTACTGCCCTGTATTTTTAGGCCTTGAAATTTAGGGCGATACGTCCAAGATTCCCTAGGACAGTTATCCTTTACAAATGTCATATATTTTTTTGCTTCCTGCTTGCTGTTTTCTGACTCCATTGACAAGTTTTGCTAGGTCTGTCTATTAATTGGTCAGGCAAAGGGGGTGAATAGATTCTAGGTAGTCCAATAATTTTTAAATTGTCTCTCCTGGATCTATTTTCCAGGTCAGTGGTTTTTCCCATGAGATATTTCACATTGCCTTCTAATCTTTCATTTGTTTGGATCTGCTTAACAGCATCTTGATTTCTCATAAAGCCATTAGCTTCCATTTGCTCCAGTCTAACTCTGAAGGAATGAATCTCCTCAGTGAACTTCTGAGATTCTTTTCCCATCTGGCAAATTCGACTTTTTAAGGCATTCTTCTCCTCATTGCCCTTTTGGGCCTCCTTTGCCATTTGAGTTAGTCTATTTTTTAAGGTGTTGTTTTCCTCAGTCAGGCTGTTGGCCCTCATTTCATACTTTTCCTGCATCCTTCTCATTTCTCTTTCCAATTTTCCTCCACTTCTCTTATTTGATTTTTAAAGTCCTTCTTAAGGTCCTCTATGGCCTGCAACCCGTTCATGTTTTCCCCTGGGGCTTTTGGAGCAGGACTTCTGACCTCATAGTCCTTTTCCTGCTCTATGCCCCTAAAATAGGAGTCTAGGGTTGCATTTTTCTGTTTCCTTTGCCTTGGCATGTTGCCACTTAATTACTTGACTTTGGGCTTGTTGCCACACTATGGCTTTAAGGCCAGATAGAGGAATTTTCGTCCCGAACGTGTGGGGGGCAACTTCCGTTTCTGGCAAGCTGTAAACCCACCCACAACTTCCACCCTAGATCACAATCCAGATCCAGAGAGGTTAAAGCAAGAGCGATTACCCCCCAAGACTGATCGCTGGATCTCCCTACAAATTTGCAGGCTGGGAGCGGGAGCTGCCTCTGAAAACTACAAAATGGCGTTTGTCCTCAGAGGCTTCTAGCCCCCAGGGGAGGGAGCTGACACATTCCCTAATACCAGTCCCAAAGTCCATAGGACACTAACCTCTTACTTTGTCCCAGGCAAGTCTATGTTGATAATTCTGGAGTCGCCACAGCTCCTGGTGTTCTGGGGTTCCTCCAGCTGGCTGCTGGCCCTGCCGCCCTGGGGCTAAAACCTCGGCTCATGCGGACCTGGGCTTGGCTCGGCTCGGCTCCTGCACTCTGCGCGCTGCAAGCTGCCAGGTCCCAGACCACTGCGCTGGTCCTTCCTGCAGGGCTGCTGGGCTGTCCTCAGCGGGAGTTTAGCTTCTCTGTGTCGTTCTGTGGGTGCTGGGGCTCCAGAAGTTGTTCAGAGTCCCCTTTTACATCGTTTGGGGGGAATGTGGGGGCAGAGTGGCTTGGATGAGCTGTTTCTACTCTGCCATCTTGGTTCCGCCCCCGGTGAATAGATTCTAATAGGACCTATTTGGGAAATATTTCATGAGATATTTTCATGTGATATGTCATGAAAAAACTAGCTCCTGATTCAGCCTGTCATGTAGAAACATTGGGGATCGTTAATCCCTGTTTTAAAATTAACCTCATAAACTCACAGACAATTATACCTAGAACTATATGGTTGCTTTTTCTGTTGGCGATGAGGCTTCCTACAATGCATTTCCTTGGAAAAGATGCTTAACAGTCCTTAAGTCAAGAAAGCTAATTACTTCAGTGGGAATTGCAAAAGACTTTCAAGAGTCAGAGCTCAATCCAGAATCTGTCTCCTCTACTTGGGGGTCATTGTGTCTGGAAAATAAAAACACTCTCTTTGGGTAATAAATAAAAGAGACATCAAATCTAACAGTCCATGAATGTTCCCAGTCAGCACTGAAAGACAGCAAGACCTTTTCCTTTCCTTTCCTAAGGCATAGTTAACTATAATCACCAATCGGGCAGTTCAAATCAAGAAACCATCCATGCACCGACACACTCCATTAGCTCAGCAGAACCAAATTGTTTTCAGCTGGAATGAAAATCCAACATGTGATATAAATAGATGAGTGGAAATTAATCAGTCTAGACACTTTAAAGAGACAGTGACCTTGGGCAAGTCCCTTAAATCTTTTTAGGCCTTAGTTTTCTTATCTGTACAATGAGAGGGTTGGGTCAGATGGTACTGGAGGCACTCTGACATGTTATGGGGACAAAACTGGATGAGAATCTCACAGGATCTTCCATTGGCTTCTGTGGGGTAGAAACAAATGCAACAACCTCACCTACATCCTCCTCTCCTCCCCCAACCCTTTTAGTTGGTTGTTGTCTTTCCTTCTTGAAGAGGACCAAAATGACATCACTGTCTTAGGGTCAAGTTACAGAGTGTCCAGCTGTGGCTGATCAGACCAATCCGAGCTTGGAATGCTCTGCCACAGATCAGGAACAAACAGTCCACATAAACATTTGGGGGTGGGCTCTACATTGAGACATCTCAGATTTCTTTTGAGCAATTTCAATTCTGCTTTGCTCATAGAGCATAGCATCTTCTTTGATGCAGTCACACTATGCTGGGAAGTCTTTTGCCAGCATCTCCCATCATAAAATTGATTCCAAAGTTCTTCAGAGAGACCTTGAGAGTGTCCTTGCATTGCTTCTTCCGACCACCATGTGAGCCCTTGCCCTGCATGATTCTTCATAAAATAGTGTTTTGGGCAAGGGCACATTTTGCATTCAAGCCAGCCCATTGGAGTTGCACTCTCTACAGAAGAGTTTGAATGCTTGGCAGTTTAGTTTGAGAAAGGACCTCAGTGTCCAGTACCTTATCCTGCCAAGTGACCTTCAGAATCTTCCTAAGAGAATTCAAATGGAAGCAGTTCAGTTTCTTGGCATGGTGCTGGTATAATGTTTAAATTTTAACAATGAGGTTTAACAATGGCTCTGTAGCCCTTCAGTGTGGTAATCAGTCTAATAGACTTCTTCAACAAGATCCTTTGGAGCCTCCCACACACTGAGCTAGCTCTGGCAATGAGTGTCAACCTCACTATCAGTGCGTACATCCCTGGAAAGTATGCTGCCAAAGTAAGTGAACGTATCCACAGCATTCAAAACTTCCCCATTTGCTGTAACCGGAGGTTCCACCCATGAATGGTGTGGTGCTGGCCAACCCTGTTAGTATCAAATTACTGAAGTTTTATCAATTAACCAGCCCATTATTTATACAAATTGATTAGAGTCAATGTATAGATTTCAAGTGGGAAAGAGAAAGAAAGCATTTATATGGTACCTACTGTATGCCAGGCACTGTGCTAAGTGCTTTATAAATATTATCTCATTTGATTCTCAAAACAACCTTACAAGGTAAATGCTGTTTTTATCCTTATTTTACATTGAGGAAACTGAGGCAGAAGTTAAGTTGCTCACCCATGATCACACAGCTAGTAAGTGTCCAAGACAGATTTGGACTTGCCCCAGAGCTCTAATCACTGCATGACCTTTCTTGATCCTAGATCTCAGGTGGTATTTCTGCTGTCCATTACTAAGTGACAGAAATAAAGAGCCAAAACAATTACAGCTCATTAAGGATTCTTTGGATCAATGAATCATCTAGAAGGCAATATATCTAAGTGACTTACCAAGGCTATGTAGCTAGTTAAGTGTGAGCACCAAGATTTGTGTTGAACAATATTGGCCTCAGAGTATGATTTAATACTGCCATGGGTAAGAACTTACCATAATCAATTACTGATGCTCAATTTTTTATTGTCCTCTCAGAATTGTCAGGACCTCATAAGGTCCCTGAAGTTAGTCTCATGATATTGTACTTATCTCTGAAGGAGGTTCAAACATTGGAAAAAAAAACAACAACTATTTCCTCATTGGGTAGTATAACAATGAATTCTCTTCTGTAAATGACACAGATGACATTAAAATTTTGATCAGTTTCTAAATCTATAAGCCTATGGTCTCTATAATCAACCAGTCAAAATGCTGATTCTTGCTACCTTGGATTTGCCAAATTTGGAGATTGAACTAAACCTCTTTTTTTAAATACTACTTTTTAAAATGTTTCTGATAGATAAGGAAAGTAAATGGGCAACCCTACTGCATGCAAATGTGAATCAGTGTGGAGTAATGTCACATCATGAAATGCCACTGTCATGATGAGTTTCCTTTTGCTTTAGGTATTATTATGAGAATCAACTCATTCTCTACTAGAGAAATTCTGGATTCTCCATTTTGCAATGTGAGATTCCAAAGATTTTTTTTTCTACTTTGTATCTGCATGTCTTATTCTGAATAAATTGCTTTGTTATGCAAGAATTTAAAATAGTGGCCATTTCTGGGGGATGGGGAACGGAAGAAAAAAAAGAAATTTACGTGATAACTTTAAAAGAAATAGCAAATTGTACATAGTAGATATGCAGTTTCATGTGCAATCTTTTTTATAATACTATATTATGGAATGTTTATTTTATCCCATAAGTTAAAAATAAAATAAATGTTAAAAATAAATGTTAAAAATGTGTTCATATTCATCTATTTTGAACTCAAGTCCTCCTGACTCCAGGGCTGGTGCTCTATTCACTGTGCCACCTAGCCACCCCTGATATTCATCTATTTTGACCCTTATAATCCCTTGTAAGTCATGGTTTGTTAAGCCTACATATTATCTCCACAACTGTGAAGAAGATAATATTTTCCTTTTCTTTATTTTTTTCAAATGATGTTTAAAATAAATTAGTGATCACTTTTCAAAATAACTCTGAGAGAAGATTATGCCAAAAGAAAGATAAAATTAACATCCAAGAAAAAGATATTGTAAAAACATCAATAACTATTAATGCTATCTACTTATAAAAATTGGATAGAAATTATCCACATATATATTGATGATATGCTGGATGAAAATATGAAATGGAAAAAGTCACAAATTAAAAGAAAGGCATAGAAAATACAAGCTTATTTAGCTAATCTTATTTTTTTTATATTTGCTTTAGTAGAATGAACATAACCCTAAAAACTCTTCTCCAAGGAGGAGTCATGTGTTCAGATCATGCATCAAGCCTCAGTTAAGATAAAAAAGGATTTCTTTCTAAGTTCAATGTAATGGTAACAGGAATTGGAAGATCTTCTCTGCCCCTTAATAAGCCTAAGTAAATTTGAGAACCTTCCCCTGATTTGAAAATAGGCTGAATGTGGTCACATGGAGCCTATGGTAGAAGGAGTTTGCTGAAGAGTAGAGCAGAGCCCAACAGGAGAAGCTTGCTTAGGGGAGGCTTGTTTTTCAAGACCCCGAACACCTTGTTACTTTGTAATTAGGCAGTAGGTCATGAAGGCTGTGATGCTCTCTGACCCTGGAAAAGGCTATATATAACCTTATGTGAGGTTTTGCTTTGGGGCTCACTTTGGGAAGAGTTGTGTGATTTGGCCAAATAAGACTCTGGGCAGCCATTGAGCCCCTGGCTTTGAAAACCCAAATGTTGATGCTTCTCTCTCTGGTAATTAACTATATGTATGTGATGGTCAGGCAACTAGAAGCCCTGTCTGTTGGTCTATTGAATTGTGTTGTTTTCTCTGTCTGTATTTTTTTGTCTGCTTATAATTTCCGTTTCTATTCTCTGAAGTTCAGGGTGCTGACTTTTTCCCCTGAACTAGGTAAATTATATATATGTTTTAATAAAGTAAAATTCTTAACCCCTTTTGAGCTGCTTTCCTTTAGAAAAGCAAATCAAAGAACCTGTGCTAGCAGCCATACTGGGTATGCTGGGGTGCTTGCTCCTATATTCAACCACAAAAGTAATTCTAGTCAATGACTCCCTGATTTTTGTAAAACAAGGTCAAAAGTAGGGGCATGGGTGCTCAACACAAGTGTTCACTCCTCTCACTGAGGAGACCCTACCCATTGATCCTGACAGAAAGAGTCCTTGTAGATGATGTGCTCCTCCAGATGCTCTTCTTCACTGAAGATATTGTGCTGAATGTGTCAAATACCAAAACATTATCTGGCTTTCATGATCAGATCCTTGGTTACTTTAAAAAACAAAAAGGGAAGGGAAAGGAAAGAAAGAAAAGGAGAGGAGAGGAGAGGAGAGGAGAGGAGAGGAGAGGAGAGGAGAGGAGAGGAGAGGAGAGGAGAGGAGAGGAGAGGAGAGGAGAGGAGAGGAAAAGTTCTAGCTTTCTATATAGGAAATACTAAAAGGAAGAAAAATACTTTGTGTCCAGATGATGATATGCATTTAGATGATTGGATCCATTGAATTAGCACATTAGCTCCTGGGTTTACATCCTTGGCACCATCCTCAATTCCTCCCTCTCCCTCTCCTTAGATATCTAGCCAGTTGACAAATGTTGCAGTTTCTTTCTCTCCAATATCTTTCACAGCTCATCCCTTTTCTCTAGTCATGTGGCTTCCATCTTATCTCAGGCCCTCATCACCTTTGGCTTGGACTATTACAGTGGTTAGCCTCTGCCTCTAGTAGCTCCCCATTGTAATCAATGGGCCATACAGTTGCCAAAGCAATTTTCCTTAAGTGCACGTCTGTCCATGTCTCTCCCCTGCTCAATAAAATTAAGTGTCTTTTTATTGCCTTTGGGTTAAAGGATAATTCCACAGTTTGGTCTTTAAAATCCTGCACAAATTGGCCTCCATATACCTTTACAATCTTGTTATACATTCCTCATTGTTCTGTACTCCATGATTTAGTCAAACTGGCCTTCTTACTGTCCTTCACACCCAGTGCCACATTTCCTGATTCCATGCCTTTGTCTTGGCCATCCCCTGGGATGTATTCCCACCTTCCTTCAACTTTATGTTATCTCTTACTTTATTCAAAATTCAATTAAAAAACTACCTCCTATTTGAAACTGTCTACCCACCTAGTGACCTCCCTTGCTAAAGTCTTTAGTATTTCATTTTCCTTTATTCTGTACATATGTGTATATTTTGGGGTAGCTAAATGGCATGACAAGAAAGATTTAAGGACAACCTGCTCTGATATTCACAAAATATAACGAACAAACCCTAAAGAAAATCCTCCACTATGTTAAGTAGGTCTTTGGTAGCAGATTTCTGGGAAAACATTGATAGGAATTTCACAGGATAAGAAATGGGGTGATTGTAACTTCTAAACAGTCTGTTGTTCTTATGAGAATGTAAGGTTCTTAAAGTCAAAGAATGTTATACTTTCATCTTCATATCTAAACCTACTATAGTACCTGACACACAGTAGGTACTTAATAAAATTGACTTTTTTGGTTGATTCCACAATGTAGGAGTATCCAATGAAATAATATTGAAGCAATATTGAAGCAATCACAAGTTTTATTTATCACACTCTTGAGATCAGAAAACACCCACATGCTCAGACACACACACACACACACACACACACACACACACATACACACACACATGCACACACACGATCCTCCCCCTGTAAGGTAGATGCTATTATCAACACCAATTTTTAGTTGGAGAAATTAAGTGTCAGACTAGTGAAGTGACATTAAAGAATCATGGCATAATAGAATTCAGAGTTGGAAGGAAAAGATTTTCAAAGATAAATAACTCCACATATTTTGTGTGCACTTAGTTATTTGTAGGATGTCTTCATTAGAATGGAAGCTATTTGAGTTTTTAAAAACATATTGAGAAGAATCCCCCATACTCAATTATTGCAGAAACCCAAGATATTGGTGTTCACCAAAAAGTCACCTCCTTCCTGATATCAAACTCTCAGTTACTACCAGTCGACAAACCTTTATTAAGTATTTACTGTATATCAGGCTGTACTAAGTTCTTGGGATATAAAGACAATCAAAATCATATTCCCTACCCTCAAGGAGTTCCCTTTCTAATGGGGAAGAAAACTTGCAAACAACAATATACAGTGTAAGTGGAAGGGAAGGGACTGAATGGAGGAAGGTGTAGGGAAGGTCTCTTGAAGGAGGAGGGATTTCAAAAGAGCCTTGAAAGAAGCAGGAAAGGTTAGGAGTCAGATATGAGGAGGAAGAACATTCCATAGCTCAACATGTTGCTTATCCAGCTTGACCAAATGCTGCCTCTTCTGTGATTGGCCACAATTTCTTTCAAAGAATTACTACTCAGATTTCCACAAGGATTTATTTACTTAGTACTAAGATAACATTTGTTTACACTAGTACAGACTGCAACAGCACATTCTTACTTGGAACCTTAGGCTATGAAAATGATCAGAAGGGAAAACTGCAGATCAAATATTGCCTTCTTTAAGTAAAAGAGGACCTTACCTGACAGTTATAAATACAATGGACTCCACCATGACTAAAATCTGGCTAGTCTGCCTATTTGTGGTAACTTCTAGGTTTCAGGGAAACAACCCTTAAAACAAATGAAAATGTCTTCCATCTGAGTCCTAGATAGCTTGAAATTTTACTATAAAAGATGCATATTTTTAAGAATGAAGAATGTGCTCCCCCATTAAGACACAAATACTCTAGAAAAGAATGACCATAAAATAGTAGTAATTTAAGGGTTACATTATCTTTTTTGATTCCAGCAACAAGCCTGTGAAGCAGATAATGTAAATATTATTCACATTTTACAGATGGTAAGATTAAAACACAGAAAAGATAAATGGATTGCCCAAAGACACATAGCTAGTGAATGGCAAAGCCCACATATGTCTTCAAGCTCATAGTTAAGAATTCCAAGGTAAATAATGAAAAAGAAATGTAGGAAAGTAGGAACCTTCACAGTATGTCTCAAAACATACTATGAAGTAGTATAGTAATACTTATACCATAAAAAAAAAAAAACTATTTGGTACAGATTTTAAAATGTGCCATCTTAGGGGGGTGGAGGCAAGATGGCAGAGTAGAAACAGCACTTCCACAGCGCTTCAGCCCACACCACTTCAAAATTATGAAGAAAGGGGACTGAACAACCTCTGGAGCTCCAGCACCCACAAAAGGACACAGAGAAGCTAACCTCCCACTGAGGACAGCCCAGCAGCCCTGCAGGGAGCAGCCAGTGAATCACTCTGGAAGCCAAGCCCATTACCTCATGAGTTGGAAGTTTTAGCCCCAGGGCAGCCAGACCAGCAGCCAGCTGGAGGGACCCCAGAACACCAACTGTAGCATTTCCAGAATTACCAACACATAGATGCCTAGGACAAAGTGAGAGGTTAGTGCCCTATGAACTTTGGGACCAGTATTTGGGAGCACATCAGCTTCTTCCCCTGGGGGTAAGAAACAGCTGAGGAGACTCAGCACAGATGCCATTTTGCAGCTTCAGTTGCAACTTCAGCTCCTGGCCTGCAGACTGTAGGGAGATCCAGTGATCAGTCTTGGGGGGTAATCGCTCTTGCTTTAACCTCCCTGGATCTGGATTGTGGTCTGGGGTGGAGGTCTTGGGGTGTGTGGGGGCTTCAGGGAGGACACCCAACTAATACCTCTGGCAGTTGAGAAGACCCCAATGTTTGGGATGGAAGCTCCCCTGTCTGGTGGCAGAGTCCTACTGTGGCAACAAGCCCAAAAGTTGAGTAATTAAGTGGCAACATGCCTAGGCAAAGGAAACAAAATAAGCAGAAAAAGTCAACATTAGACTCCCATTTTGGGGACAAAGAGGATCAAAGCATGGAACAGGAGGAGGACTGTTAGGTCAGAACTCCTGCACCAAAAGCCCCAAATGAAAATACAAGCAGGTTACAGGCCATACAGGATCATACGAAGGATTTTAAAAACCAAATAAGAGAAGTGGAGGAAAAATTGGGAAGAGAAATGAGAAGGATGCAGGAAAAGTATGAAATGAGAGTCAACAGCCTGACTGAGGTAAATAACACCTTAAAAATAGACTAGCTCAAGTGGCAAAAGAGGCTCAAAAGGGCAATGAGGAGAAGAATGCCTTAAAAAGCCGAATTTGCCAGATGGAAAAAGAATCTCTAAAGCTCACTGAGGAGATTCATTCCTTCAGAATTAGACTGGAGCAAATGGAAGCTACTGACTTCATGAGAAATCAAGATGCTGTTAAGCAGATCCAAACAAATGAAAGAATAGAAGGCAATGTGAAATATCTCATGGGAAAAACCACTGACCTGGAAAATAGATCTAGGAGGGATAATTTAAAAAATTTTGGACTACCTGAAAGCCATGATCAAAGAAAGAACCTAGAAATCATCCTTCAAGAAATTCTCAAGGAAAATTGCCCTGATGTTTTAGACCTAGAGGGTGAAATAGAGGTTGAAAGAATCTACCGATCACCTCCTGAAAAAGACCCCAAAAAGAAAACTCCTAGGAATATTATAGCCAGGTTTCAGAATTTCCAGATCAAGGAGAAAATACTACAAGCAGCCAGGAAGAAATAATTTCAATATTGTGGAAACACAATGAGAATAGCACAGGACCTGGCAGCTTCTACACTGAGGGATCAAAGGGCATGGAATATGATATTCCAGAGGGCAAAAGACCTGGGATTAAAACCAAGAATTACCTACCCAGCAAAACTGAGTATCTTTCCTCAGGGGAAAATATGGTCATTCAGTGGAATAGAGGACTTTCAAGCATTCTTGAGGAAAAAAACCAGAGTAGAATAGAAAATTTGACATTCAGACACAAGAAACAAGAGATACTTGAGAATGTAAATAGGGAAAAGAAATCAAAAGGAACTTATCAAAGTTGAACTATTTACATTCCTACATGGAAAAACAATAATTGTGACTGATGAAACCTTTCTCAGTATGAAAATAATTGAAGAAGGGTATATGGGCATATGAATACATATGTGAATGTGTGTATATATGTTTACAGGTATACATGGATAGAGGGCACAGGTTGAATTTGGTGGGAAGGGATGATACTTAAGGGGTGAAGTTAAGAGGTGAGAGAGGAAAGTGGCAAGAGGAGATGGGGAGAGACAGGGTAGGGTAAACTATCCCATGTAGAAGAGGCAAGGAGAAGTAGTTGCAGTGGAGGGGAAGAATAGGAAGGCAAAAAGGCAAAACCATATTCTCATTGAATTTGGCTCAGGGAGACAATGACATACATACTAAATGGGATATCTCACCCTGGAGGAGAGTAGGGGGGAGGGGGATGAGAGGGGACATGATGGAGGGAGGGCATGCTGGGGGGAGGGGAGGTTGGAGGCACCCATTTTTGAAGAGGGACAGGATCAAAGTAGGGAATGGGCCAGGTGGGGGGTGGGATGGATGGGAGGGAAATATAAGCAGTCTTTTATGATATATCTACTATGGTAATGTTTTGCATAGCTATACATGTACAACATATACTGAATTACTTATCTTCCCAGTGGGAGTGGGTGACAAGAGAGGAAGGGAATGGATCTGGAATTCGAAATTTTAAAATTGCTTCAAATATATATAAATACTATTATTAATACTATTTTGCATGTAACTAGGAGATAAGATGTGCAGGCATTGGGGCACAGAGATTCACCTTGCCCTACTGGAAAAGTCGAAGGGGGTATGGGAGAAGATATGGGAGAGAGCAGATTGGATGAGGGGATATCCAGTGGGACTGCTATTCTGGCATGGTGGGTAGGGGAAAAAATGGGGAAAGAATTGTAACTCAAAATCTGGCGGAAATGAATGATGTAAACCAGAAGTTAATAAAGCATTTGGAATAAAAAATAAGGCAGATGAAATTAAATTTATAAAATTAACCTTGAAAAAAAATGTGCCATCGTAATAAATAGCCCCTTTCTAAAAGGTTAAAGTTGGGCTCTGCTCCCCTGGAGGTGATAGGGTATCATCCCAAGCTTCAGAATTTTCTGATGTTGGGGTAGCTAGGTGGCTCAGTGAATAGAGCACCAACCCTGGAGTCAGGAGGACCTAAGTTCAAATCTGGCCTCAGACACTTAACACAAAAACTAGCCATGTGACCTTGGGCAAGTCATTTAACCCCAATTGCCTTCCCAGAAGAAAAAAAAAATGAAAAGGATTTAGAATGAAGAACGTGTGTGGGGAGGGGGTACTCAAGAGAAATATCAAAATTTTGCATTGGGCTGGTCCTAACATCAAGGTAATCATTTCTAATTGTCTAAAACAACTTCACAAATATGGACCATGTTAACTGTTAACTGTGCTAGCATATACTTGAATGTCCAGCAAATTTGCATGTAGAGTCCCCAATTAGGTCTGAGTTATCACTCAAACTTCACCCTTCTGTTACTTCAGAGTATGACAAAATATGCAACTTTAAATGAGTTTTGCCTTTCTGAAATGTCCTGAATAATGTCCAAGGGTATTATATTATGGAAGCACAGACTTCTATCATTCCTCAGAAAGGAAAGACTAAACTTCTCCATTGGGGTGGCTACGTGGTGCAGTGAGTAGAGTGCTGGCCCTGGAGTCAGAAGGACCTGAGTTTGGATCCGGCCTCAGACACTTAACATACAAACAAAAACCTAGCTATGTGACCTTGGGCCAGTTACTTAAACCCAATTGCCCTCCAAAAAGCAAAATAAATAAATAATTAAACTTCTCCATCTATAATCAAAATTATTGGAGAGAATCAGTATTTTAGAATTGTCTGCTCACATAATTTCCACCTGGAGATGTATTTTTAACCAGGCTAACAAGGTGATCATCCTGAACCTGAAAAAAATTCAAGTGGAAATTGAACAATTAGGTCAACAGAAGTGGAATATTTTCTCTATATTATAATTGGAAAATAAATCTTTGCTCTTATATGCGGGATTAAAAAAGAGGTTTTGGTTCTTCTAACTACCTGACCTAATATATTAATGAAAGGGGGGAAAAGATTGTCTACTTCCAATAAATACTTGGGAAAGTGGCAATCTCATGCATGAAGTACCCTTATGAATGAGAATGAAATGAGTTTACTATCCAAATGTCTAGTAAAGAGAAACTGTATTAAGTCAGGTTTTATACATTAGAAGTTATTATTATTATTAAGTGAATCCAATTTCATTAGCCAACCACGACCCTTCCCACTATAAAGAAAATGAAGGTTTAGTGTGAGCTCTTTCTTTTCCTTCCCTCTCCTCTCCTTTCCTCTCCTCCCATTCTCCTCTCCTCCTCCTCTCTCTCTCTCCCTCTCTCTCTCTTTCTGTCTCTGTCTCTCTGTCTCTCTCTCTCTGTCTCTGTCTGTCTGTCTCTCTCCCCCTCTCCAACAGTGGGGCCACAGTACAATCTGACCATTTGGCAGTGTAGCAACTTTTGCAAATCACCCCATCATCCATCTGGACACAAACAATAATCCAAATGGTGGTGATGAATCACAGCATAAGGACCACTGTCTGGTTTGCTTATTGTTCCTTTGCCTTTAGCACTCATCACTTCTTAAATGCCCATAGGTTACCTGTTTTTAATGTGAAAAGAGGATGACTATATTGTATATGATTTACTAAAATCATACTTTTCTTGCACACCAAGAAGATAGCTAATTTAGATACTTGTGACTTCATAATTTCATGCTAAACTTTCAATGAAGAAATGTATCTTTTTCAAGTAATTAAACTGTTTGTGTATCCTTCCCCTCCCATCTAAAATGACATTCTTTTTTTTTAACTTTTTGGAGGGGGGAAGGCAGGGCAATTGGTATTAAGTGACTTGCCCAAGGTCACTTGGGTGTAAGTGTTAAGTGTCTGAGATCAGATTTGAATTCAGGTCCTTCTGACTCCAGGGTCAGTGCTCTATTCCCTGTGCCACCTAGCAGCCCCTAAAATGACATTGTTTAAGATCATTCTCAAGATAACTACTATTAGTACATAAACCATATAGGACACACTCAAGGTAATAGATCACTCTGAGATTACTGAATGTATAGAATGATAAACAATCCTTAGGATGATACATAATCTGGAGAACAGGGCCTCAGAACATAGGTTTCTCATGGGTAGGAAGATAGGTGATAAGGAGGAAGAAAAAGTTAGAATTTAAGAATTCTATAGGCTTGGTGAAAGTATGCACTTCACCTGGAAGTATCTAAAGGAAACTTGACAGTTTTTATGTTCCCTCCACTTGCTATCCATCTGAATATCTAGAACAAGAGCGGGGAATCTGCAACCTTGAGACCACATGCGGCTTTTGTCCTCAAGTGGGGCCCTTGAATTTTGTCAAAGGAGCTCAGTTGAGGACCTACAGGGCCATGTATAGCCTTGATGCTACAAGTTCCCCATCCCTGAATTCTAGAACATATCAGTCAATAAATCCCACTGGAATATATGCAAATTGTGTATTGGATTCTGCTTTTCACCTATTAGTAGTATGGAGGTTTTCTTTACCACATAACTATACATTTAGAGAGCATTTGTGATAAATGTTAGGGAATGAATAGGAGAGCCTGAATCATCTCTTCAACCTTTGGAAATAACTCCTTGGACCTAGGAAAAGCTCTATAGTGTATTTATCATGTAATATTACATATCATAGTTATATGTGTTTCTGCCTTATCCCTCTGTTAGACCGCAAGTTAAATGATGCCAGGGACTATATCTTGCCTACACTTTGTGTCCCCTCTCACACCTAGCACATGTTGCTGTACACTATAGAAACTCAATAAATATTGAATTAGAATGTTGGGTGAATTTCACAAAACTTTGGTCATTTAATGCTCTTGACAATCTTGTGAGGTGGATAGGGTCATTATTATTACTCTGTTTTTACATATTAGGAGGTAGTAAAAGGCACACATGAGAAACATGAGGATGATTTTTACATGGTTACCTGGCTAAACAGTGGCAGACTTAAGCCTTAAAACCTGGTTTGTCTTGTTGGTTTTTACTTTTAGTTGTCTCTGCTATACTATGTTGTGTCTGTCCACTGAATGCTGCAAAATATTCCCCTCATGTGAAATTTAGAGTTGTTAGTTGTTATCTAAAATACACCATCAGCCTGGTTCTCGTGCTTGTCATACAGGAAAGAGCTTTCACTCTGACAGTAAGGGTATTGGCTAAACAAATTGTTGTACATGACTATAATGGATTATTTCTATGCTGTAAGACATGAGGAATACAGAGCACTATAGGGAGTGCTGAATGGATGCAGAGTGAAGTAAATAGAGCCAGGAAGACAATGTATGAAATGGCTACTACAATATAAATGAAAATAACCACTGCAATTAAACCAAATAACCACCAAACAATCAGAATGGAATGCTGTGAAGATATGAAGACCAAGCTTAGCCCCAAGGAAGAGTTTAGAGAAGTCATCTCTCCCTGCTCTGTCGCAAACATCCTCACAGGTGGTACATTGCAGATGATGTCAGATTGCTGCCATGCATTGGTCAGTTATCATGGGATATTTTTTATTCTCTACTTCTTTAATAAAAATTCCTTTGTATAAGGGATGGCTTTCTAAGAAGGGAAGGGGAAGAATATAAGGGGAAATCTAAAAGATGTAAAAACAAAACATATCAATAAAATATATTTTAAAAATACACTTAGTGGAGGTTGGAAATGTGAAGTCTCAGGCAGGGGAATCAGTGATGAACAATATGCAGAAAATAGGAGATCCAAATAAAGAATATGTAAACCAAATAACTCACAGCTGGGGAGGGGAGGATGTTGTGTGGACCAGAGGCAACTGTTCCAGAAGACACGAGAATAACAAATCAGTAACAAGACATGAGAATAACAAATCAATAACAAACACTGCAAGTCAGCCCTCATGAGATCTCTGGGACATATATTAGAGCTTATGAATCCCTTCTCCAAAAAGTAGGAAAGCCTTGGTCCTAAGGCTCATGATCTACACAGATAGCAAGACTCAGAGTGCTTTTTCCCAGTGTTCTTGTCCTTTAAATTTCCTTCCCCTTATGTAAAAATGATGCTAAAATTCATCGACAACCAATATTTATTCAATGGAAAGTCCATGTTCTTTTTCCAATATTTAAATGAATGTGGTTAAAATTCTGAGTGGCTGTTCTCTATGTTTAGGTTTTGTTATTTGTACAGATGCATGAAACTTTAAATGGAAAGTGAAATGGGTTTTGCAGCCTGCTATTGGGTTCCAAGTTCACAGTGAGGTAGTTGACTGAACTAGCAGCAGCCTATGAACTTCCAAGCTGATTGGTTTAGCCCACTGGAGGAGGTGGCTGATGTGTCATTCTTCTGCTCTAGGGATCCTTAAAATAAATTATGCCAAACTGGAGTCACTCTTTTAGGAAACCAGATAAGAAGAATATTCATGGTCACACTATAAGGACCAGATAATTCTTCAGCAGGGAGGGCCCTGTATGTAAGAAACTGTAGAGGTCATCAGGTCAAACTCCCTCATGAGGAAACTGAGGCCTAATGAGGGGAAGTGATTTTTGTTTCTTTTCATAGTGTCTTAACCCAAGGTTATTTGACTTGTAAACCATGAATTAAAACTAGATCCTCTTGGCTCTAAAGCCAATGCATATTCTCTTATATCTGATCTCCCTTAATTTATGACCTGGAGTCACAATAACTTCATAATACAAATTATAGTGGCAAGGACTGTCTTTGGTTTCCTTTTGTATCCCCAGCACTTAGCACAGTACTTGGCATGCAGTTGGTGCTTAAAAATGTTTATCTATTGATTGATGATGGCTTGTATCATTTGACAAGGTTGTCTCAGATAGGCTACACATTTGAAGAAAATTCAATTGTATTTAGCCATTCAGGTGCTTATATCTCTGTATTCCCTGCGCAGATAATGTCATTTTTCTCCCCAATATCCCTTTTTCCTTACTGAATTCAATGCAATGAGATCCAACAAACATTCTCATGCTTTAATCTGTAGTACTCTTTTGTGCACTTTCTGTATTATGAATGCAGATATGCTATCCTACAATTTCTGGGTGGGTGAAAGGTGGAGAGGGCACAATAAAAGGGCCAGAGCCAGGGTAGAGTCAAGATGGTGGAGTAGAAACAGCACTTTGACAGTGCTCCAGCCCACACCACTTCAAAATTATGTAAAAGGGGGACTCTGAACAACCTTTGGAGCTCCAGCACCCACAGAATA
The DNA here is from genome assembly GCA_011680675.1 of Gymnobelideus leadbeateri. NCBI lineage: Eukaryota > Metazoa > Chordata > Mammalia > Diprotodontia > Petauridae > Gymnobelideus > Gymnobelideus leadbeateri. Next base: position 212,385 of record WOXC01001528.1, read on the forward strand.
ACACAGAGAAGCTAACCTCCCACTGAGGACAGCCCAGCAGCCCAGCAGGGAGTGGCCAAAGCAGTGCTCTGGGAGCTGACAGCACAGTGCTCTGGGAGCCAAGGCCAGGACCTCCTGAGTCAGAGCTTTTAGCCCCAGGGCAGCCAGTCCAGCAGCCAGCTGGAGAGACCCCAGAACACCAGCAGCTGTGGCTTTTCCAGAATTTCCAACATAAAGTGAGAGGTTAGTGCCCTATAGACTTTGGGACCAGTATTTGGGAGCACATCAGCTTCTTCCCCTGGGGGAAAGAAGCAGCTGAGGAGACTCTGCACAGACACCATTTTGCAGCTTCGGTTGCAACTTCAGCTCCTGGCCTGCAGACTGTATGGAGATCCAGTGATCAGTCTTAGGGGGTAATCGCTCTTGCTTTAACCTCCCTGGATCTGGATTGTGGTCTGGGGTGGAGGTCTTGGGGTGTGTGACCAGCTTGCCAGAGTGTGTGGGGGCTTCAGGGAGGGCACCCAACTAATACCTCTGGCAGTTGAGAAGACCCCAATGTTTGGGATGGAAGCTCCCCTGTCTGGTGGCAGAGTCCTACTGTGGCAACAAGCCCAAAAGTCAAGTAATTAAGTAGAAACATGCCTAGGCAAAGGAAACAAAATAAACAGAAAAATGCAATATTAAACTCCTATTTTGGGGGCAAAGAGGATCAAAGCATGGAACAGGAGGAGGACTGTGAGGTCAGAACTCCTGCACCAAAAGCCCCAAATGAAAATATGAGCAGTTTACAGGCCATAGAGGACCTTAAGAAGGATTTCAAAAACCAAATAAGAGAAGTGGAGGAAAAATTGGGAAGAGAAATGAGAAGGATGCAGGAAAAGTATGAAATGAGAGTCAAAAGCCTGACAGGAAAATAACACCTTAAAAAATAGACTAACTCAAATGGCAAAGGAGGCCCAAAAGGGCAATGAGGAGAAGAATGCCTTAAAAAGCCGAATTTGCCAGATGGAAAAAGTATCTCTAAAGCTCACTGAGGAGATTCATTCCTTCAGAGTTAGACTGGAGCAAATGGAAGCTACTGACTTTATGAGAAATCAAGATGCTGTTAAGCAGATCCAAGCAATTGAAAGGATAGAAGGCAATGTGAAATATCTCATGGGAAAAACCACTGACCTGGAAAATAGATCTAGGAGGGATAATTTTAAAAATTTTGGACTACCTGAAAGCCATGATCAAAGAAAGAACCTAGAAATTATCCTTCAAGAAATTCTCAAGGAAAATTGCCCTGATGTTTTAGACCCAGAGGGCAAAATAGAGGTTGAAAGAATCCACAGATCACCTTCTGAAAAAGATCCCAAAAAGAAACCTCCTAGGAATATTATAGCCAGGTTCCAGAATTCCCAGATCAAGGAGAAAATACTACAAGCAGCCAGGAAGAAACAATTTCAGTATTGTAGAAACACAATCAGAATAGCACAGGACCTGGCAGCTTCTACATTGAGGGATCAAAGGGCATGGAATATGATATTCCAGAGGGCAAAGGACCTGGGATTAGAACCAAGAATTACCTGAGGAAAACTGAGTATCTTTCCTCAGGGGAAAATATGTCACTCAGTGGAACAGAAGACTTTCAAGCATTCTTAAGGAAAAAAACAGAGTTGAATAGAAATTTTGACATTCAGACACAAGAAGCAAGAGATACTTGAGAAGGTAAACAAGGAAAAGAAATCAGAAGGAACTTATCAAAGTTGAACTATTTACATTCCTACATGGAAAAACAATAACTGTGACTGATGAAACCTTTCTCAGTATGAAAATAATTGAAGAAGGGTATACAGGCATATGAATACATATGTGAATGTGTATATATATGTTTACAGGTATACATGGATAGAGGGCACAGGTTGAATTTGGTGGGAAGGGATGATACTTAAGGGGTGAGAGAGGAATGTGGCAAGAGCAGGTGGGGAGAGATGGGGGTAGGGAGGTAAACTATCTCATGTAGAAGAGGCAAGGGGAAGTAGTTGCAGGGGAGGGGAAGACAGGAAGGCAAAAAGGCAAAACCATATTCTCATTGAATTTGGCTCAGGGAGACAATGACATACATACTAAATGGGATATCTCACCCTGGAGGAGAGTAGGGGGGAGGGGGATGAGAGGGGGCATGATGGAGGGGAGGGCATGCTGGGGGGAGGGGAGGTTGGAGGCAACCATTTTTGAAGAGGGACAGGATCAAAGTAGGGAATGGACCAGGTGGGGGGTGGGATGGGTGGGAGGGAAATATAGTCAGTCTTTTACAATATATTTACTATGGTAATGTTTTGCATAGCTATACATGCACAACATATACTGAATTACTTATCTTCCCAGTGGGAGTGGGTGACAAGGGAGGAAGGGAATGGATCTGGAATTCGAAGTTTTAAAATTAAATGTTTCAAATATATAAAAATACTATTATTAATACTATTTTGCATGTAACTAGGAGATAAGATGTGCAGGCATTGGGGCACAGAGATTCACCTTGCCCTACTGGAAAAGTCGAAGGGGGTATGGGAGAAGATATGGGAGAGAGCAGATTGGATGAGGGTATATCTAGTGGGACTACTATGCTGGGGTGGTGGGTAGGGGAAAAATGGGGGGAAAATTTTTAACTTGAAATCTGGCGGAAATGAATGATGTAAACCAGAAATTAATAAAGCATTTGGAAAAAAAAGGGACAGGGTCTCCTAGGTGACAACAGGAGTGAGTCTAAGAACTAGAATTGTCACTATAAACTCTGTATTTGCCTTTCATATGTGAGGGTGACTAGCTCATTCCGTGGTTTCATTGGATTTGTGATGATTAGGGTCAGCTGTTTCTGACTTCATAAGGACGTCTCCTTTTCTGTTATTAGCCATACTTCCCTTATTCCCTATACTTTCCAATAAGGGAAAAAAAAGACACAGTGGTCAGTTTGTAGGATCATAGGCCTATAGAAATGGAGGTGAACCTTCAAACTCATCTAATCCCCCACACAAGGCCCATGAAGGTTAATTGACTTTCCCAAAGTTACATGGCCAAAAAATGAAGGAATTGGGATACGATCCAAATGCCTGTTCTTTCCACAGCACCATGAAACATGTATGAATGAATGTGATGACCTTATTTAGGGCTCTAAGGTGATTGGCTATTTTGTTCAGACACCAAACACAATTTCCTACATGATATAGATAAATTTCCCAGGTGAGAAAGGATAGGAGAGGGGAATAAAAAGAACCTTTTCTGATCCAAAACACTTTATTAAAATGAGGAAAAGGAATGAAGAGAGCAAGGGAAGTGGCAGGCCAGCTTTTTATCCAGAGCTATTAAGCTGATCACACAGTTTCCTTTTTAAGCTTTACCCAAGGTGCCACGATCTCAAATCACCTTTTCCCACCTCACCTCATTCAAAACAATTTCAATTTCTTCTGTGTCCTGGCCTCAGCTATGAAGGAGAAAGTGATCTGATGTGAATTTTATACCAAGGCATGAATATAAGTAACAGCAAAAAAAAAAAAAAACTTCCTAGGAAAATTTCTGTTTTAAAAAAAGTTTTAAGGGAAATCCCAAAAGAATTCATCTGTAATGGTAGCATTTTGAAGAGAAGAGGAAAGCAAAGCAATAAGAGAGTTATTCTTGGCCCTTTAATTTTTCCTGATGGTCTTTAAGCTGTACCAGAAAGACAAACACAATCCCTGGTGCTTAATTAATGTTTATTAAATTAAATGAAATTGAATCACCCAACTTGCACCCTGTCTCACTTCCTCTTTCTCTGATCTGTACTCAAAGGCCTTCAGGATAACTGGACCAGAACTCCAGTACACAGCAGAATTAGAGCAAGGCCCCATTTCCTGTTTCCATTTTGTTGTTGCTACTTTAAGGTTCTGACACTCTGGGTGAAATTTAGAGAACAGCATCCCTTTCCTTCTCAGCATGATTATAGGAATGCCTCCAAATCTGGAATGGCCCTAAATTTTTACATTCCAGTTTGAATCTAGGATAACAACAATGTTGTGTGTGTGTGTGTTTGTGTGTGTGTGTGTGTGTGTGTGTGCGCACGTGCCTGTTTTGTCAAGATCTCTGGCATTTACTAAACTAACAATCAGAGAGAAGGAGTGTATTTTGTTTGACCAAGAAGATATACTATTAAAAGCAACATGACTGGCAGTCTTAGAAAAGGTGACAAAACTATCTCTTCAAAAGGCTAAAGTGGAAGATATAATTATTGCATCTTAACTACACCTTCCAGCATGATATCTGACTTAGTTACCATCTTCAAGATACAGAAAACAATATGGAAAAATCTTATAAGGAAAAGAACAACCATAGAAAAAGGAAAAAAAAATTCTACATCACAAATCAAACTCCTCCCGATAGAATGGAGAAATATCATAATCAGGAACTTGGAAAATTCAGATATGCTTGCAAAAATGAATGGCCATTTTGAGAAGACCAGGAATGAAACCTATTTCCTTCCACAGAGAGCAGTGATCTACACTTGTAGAATGATTCACCCATATTCACAAATTGTTGATGTATTGGTTTATTTTGCTTAATTGTTTCTCATTGTTACAAGAGGGACTTCTGTTGGCATGGAGAACATTAGGAAATTACAGTGATACAAAAAAGGCAAATAAAATATCTTTAGATTTTTTTTAATCAAAAGGTTGTAACAGCTTGACTTCAATTGAGATAAAATCCTATTAATCCAAAGAAGTCTACTTGTTTGTTTGTTTTTTTATAGACTATTCAAATGGTCTGAACACTTTAGTTAATGTTGGGGTTACATATTTAGATGTATTATTATTATTATTATTATTATTATTATTATTATTATTTACTTTTGGAGGGCAATTAGGGTTAAGTTGCCCAAGGTCACACGGCTAGGTTTTTGTTTGTGTGTGCGTTAAGCGTCTGAGGCTGGATCTGAACTCAGGTCCTTCTGACTCTAGGGCAACACTCTACTCACTGAACCACCTAGCCAACCCCCAATATTATTTTTTTTAATCTCATAATAAGATCAAATGAAAATTAAATGAAAAATTAAAATACCACCAAGGATGGGGGTGAAGATTTTGGAAGCTCCGAGAATAATTGTTATTCTAGCCTTCACTTACCTTTTCCTGATTACACATTCCAGGAGTGTGTGCACAGTTAATGAAGCCATATATCATTTTTTTTTTCAAAAGAGAGAGAAAAGAGAGGAGAAGGCATCATTTTAAAGGTATGAGAGACTTGATGATTTCATAGAAACTAAAAAAAAAATCCCAGTAATCATAATTATCTTTCTGGAATTCATCTTTCCAATTAAAACATACACACACACCCACACACACACACACACACACACACACACTCACTCACACACACCGCAAATTGGTCTTATACACCTATATAGAGATGCCTGTTTGACAATAACCCAACATATAAAAGTCAAAACATAGGACAGATCTTGGGGGTGGCTAGGTGGTGCAGTGAATAGAGCGTTGGCCCTGGAGTCAGAAGGACCTGAGTTCGGATCTGGCCTCAGACACTTAACACACAGACAAATGAAAACCTAGCCGTGTGACCTTGGGTAAGTTACTTAAACCCCAATTGCCCTCCCAAAAGGCAAAAAAAAACAAAACAAAACATAGGACAGATCTACTAGGGATCCAGTGATAACATTACAAGAGGATTCCCTCAAAAGAGACAAGTTTAATAATGTCTTCAGGATTTACAACTTTAGAGAACACAATTTTGTAAAATCAAGATCATTTGCAGTTTTAAGCAGGTATGAATTAAAGACATGTTTTATTTTTGATTTCTTGATCAGGCAAATGCTGATTAGGCCAACAATGAGGTAAAGCAGAAAGAAGCTCAAGTTTGGATTAGAGGAATTTGGTTTGAATCTTGGTTGTGTCACTGCTGGCTGTGTGACCATGGGCAAGCCATTTAACATCTCTATCTCAGTTTCCCTGTCTGTAGAATGAGATGGTTAGACTCAATGATCAACAGATTCTCTTCTAACTCTAACACTCCAATCCAAATATTATTGACAGTCAATTAGCATTTATTAAGCACCTACTGTGTACCAAGCATTGTGCTAAACACTGAAAATACACAGAAAGATTGTCTCTGATCTATGGTTAGTAAGCCTCTTCCCTATAGAGGAGGATTTTACCACTATCATTAGCCAGGTCTTTCATACTTTAAGGGAATTCTTTAAATGAGCTCAGGTTTGTTTGCTATTCACTGGAGATTCTGTGACTAACAAGCCTCTCCATTTCAGGGGAAGACAGAAATTGCTTCATCCTATGGCTGTGAACCACTTTTCCTCAGCCAAACTGTGAAAAGAAATCAGCTGCCTACTCTAGGATCTTAGGTATTGGAACTACTCTTTCCTCTACTAAGTCTTCTGATTCCTTCAGTTCAACTCTTATTAAGCTTACTTTCAAAAATCCATTTTAATTCTTTGTTTTTATCATACTCCCTTTGGTAGGGCAAGTATCTCCAAAGCTCTACGTCCTCAAGTGGCATAAGAACTCAACAGAACTTTGGTGAGGAATTCCTTTCCACATTCCCACATCATGATGTTCTGTTCTATGCATATCATAAGAATAAGGTTCATGATTTTTGGCCCACTAGGATCTAGTAAAAAAAAAATACAAGCTGTTCTATATCTGGTCTTACCACATTAGCAATAGTAAGCAAACTATTTTCATCATCAGTGACAATGGAACTACTACATTTAGAAATTTAAAATATCAGTCCTCCATGTGCTACATGAAGAAGTGGATGTGGCTTTAATGAATACCTCATTGGGGAGAGTAGGTAGGTCAGTCCAAGTATACACAGAGGATGTCTATGCTAGAGACAATACAATTTCAAGAGCATTGAGGGATTGATTTTCAAGATATCTTAAAGATTGTTGCTGTTCATCCTTCATTTTCAAAGAGAACCAATGACATCCAGGGTAATGTCTTGACTTGTTCACAAATTCCATTTAAGTGAAGCAGAGTTGCAAAAGTCATCAGCCTCACTCTTGTCTTCCAGAGTCATCATAGTCCAGTGAAAAGACAAAAGTCAAGATGACTGGTGATGGCCCCAGATGCAGTGCATGGCCTAGGAATCTTGGATGTCTGACCAAGCTCTAAGCATTCCATAGTGCCTGCTTCAGCTGCTTTCATGGCCATTGGAGCAAAGTGTTCTCATTTACCTCTTCTGCTGGGGATATCATCACATGCTTGGGGTAGACATCCCCCTAACTCACCACCAGTTTTGAGGCCTATCAGTTACCCTCAATCTGGTTTAAAGAAGGTACCAAAAATGGGGGAAAATTCATATCTATATTAGAAAGAAAAAAATCATCAGGACACTGAAAATTATTGACCAATATGCCTAATTTCTCATAACTCATAACTTTATGAGAATGATCTATACATAAACTGAGGATATATACCCTTAATTGAAATATAAGAAGGTGATAGGCAGGCTTTTGCAGATGAGATTCTAAAGCCAATAACATCTTTACCATTTTGTTGGAAAATGGAAAGAATATAAAATCCAATTGTGCTTGTTAATGTTAGCTATTATTAAAAAGAATTTGATTCAGGACAGGTTTGCTCTTCTCTAATAAGACATCTCTCATGCATATGTTAAAAATCACATGTGATACCTTGAAAGAACAAAAATCATCTAAAGTGAAGTGTAAAAGGAGGTATGTTCACCAACAGTGTCTGCCATTGTCATGGAGGATTCCATGTGCATATCACAAATGAAAGAGGGAATTCCTATAAATGGTAAAGTCCTTTAGATGCTGCTGGTTGTAGATGATGTTATCCTGATTACATCAGAGGCTCCTAAGTCAGACTTATAACTGTTCATAATTCAGCCTAATAATCAACATGTGAAAAACTAAATGGATATAGAATGTCAATTATCTAGATTATATAAAGTTACATGGACACCCTAGAGAGCTGGTCTTTCTGTACATAAATGTTGGGAAAGCACAACAGCTAGACTAATGAACTTTGGCTATGAATTAAATAGGAGAAAGAAATTGGTTATATTCTATTTGGGATATTGTACAGAACTTTCAATAACTTCAAGCTTCTCTTTGAAGCAAAATTCATCTTTTTATGACTACTATTTCTTTGTAATGCTATAGGGATATGAACGATGGAATACAAAAATGTCTGAGGATTGCCCAAAAGGCTGCTGAAAGACATATAGCTTACCACCAATGACAACTTGTGAACAAGAAGCAGTGCAAAATATTTCATGAAAAGATATAGGAACAAAAAAAATGGTGGGCTAGCCGCAAGAATACTGCAGCATATGATATTGGAATTCAAATAATATTAAAAACCATTCTAGAGGAAAGTCCTTGACAAATTAGGTGTAACTTTTATGGGAGATTGATGAGACAGCATGAAAAAGTCATTCAAGATAATAAGGCCCATATGGTTCTCCCTCCTCCACTCCCACTGCTGATCTAGCTGTTTTGCTTTAAGATCCAACAAAAATTTCACTTCCTACAGGAAGCCTTCCCCAACTTCTCTTAATTCCAGTGCTTTCCCTCTATTAATTTTTCTGCATATATTGTAAATACTTTGCTTTGTATATATTTGTCTGCATATTGTTTACTCCTTTAATTTGTAAACTCCTTAAGGGCAGAAACCACCTCTTGCTTCTTTTGTATCCCCAGGGTTTGCACTGTGTCTTGCACATAGGAGGCATTTAATCGGTGTTTATGGAATTGAATTGAATATGGTTATGATCTGCACTGTTCCAAAGAGAACCCACATCTTTGAATTCATAGATCCATTGAAGCAATGGCGTCAGAGTCAAATATAATAAGGCCACTGAACCTTATGAAGATTCCTGTAGGCCAAATATTGCCTTAGAAAACTGTATATTAACATCATGTTTTATTGCATTTTTATTTGTTTTGATAAATATTCCCCAATTATATTTTAATCCGGTTTGAGCCTCACTTGGGAGCCATGTGTTTAAACTTCTGAATTGGAAGGACTGAACTATCAAAACGCATAAAAATAACAAAGATATACCCAGATCATGGAAGACTTTGAATAATAATTAATTTTTTTCCATAAACCTTTACAGAGAGCATAAAAATCTTTCCTCCTGAGTGAAAGAAGTGAAAACTTCTCAGACTATACTCTAAAATCTAGTAAGGCTTCTCGTGGGAAATAGGCCCAAGTTCCCCTTTACCGGAAATCACATGATTTACAAGGACTCAAAACTCAGAGTAGTAGGGAGTCACCCCTCTCCTCAGTGACACCTAAGCATAAGGTATGCCAAATAAAGACAGAAGTGCTTTCTCAAATGTACATTGGGTGGTCTACTGTTTCCCTGTTCCCGTAATTGAGGTAGATTGCCACACTTAGATTGTGTACCTGACTTCTAGTCAATGGAAGAAAAGGGTCAGCAGAGGGTTGGAGGAGAATTCCACATTAGAGCTTTATAACTTCGACATTTCCTTTTGTAAACTGCTTCTCCTCCCTGACTATTGGGGGGGGCGGGGTGTTGCACTCTTTTGAGATCATAATAAACCATTCTTTTCTTCTTCCTATGTTGAGAAACCTCTGAGTATTATTTGGGTAAGGATCTCTGTTGCACACAGTTTTGGGATACTGTAGCAGCAAGCACCCCAATATCCCCAGGGTGACTGCCAATATAGGTTCTTAGATCTGCTTTTCAAAAGGAAAGCAACTCAAAATGGGTTAACAAGCTTACTTTAATCAAACATATATTACCTAGTTCAGGGGAAAAAGGTCAGCAGCCCGAACTTCAGAGTTACAGAACTTAAAGATCAAACAAGACAGGCTTCCAAACTGTCCAACCATTATATCAATACCAAATCATAGTTACCAGAGAGGGAAGCATCAACATCTGGGTTTTCAAAGCCGGGGGGCTCTCAACAACGGCTTCCCAGAGTCTCATCTGGTCAAATCACACAACACTTCTCAAAGTGAGCCCCAAAGCAAAGCCTCTCATCAGAGTTTATATAGCCTTCTCCTGGCTCAAAGATTGTAACAACCTTCTGGACCCACTGCCCAATCACAAAGTATCAAGGTATGGGCTTTCCTGAAAAACAAGCCTCCCACCACAGGCTCCAGGTGCACTTAAGCTAGGGGCAGGGAAGATCTTTAAATTTGCATTTCCATTACAGGTACACACACTTTATAAAATAGATAGCACAAGTCTTATTTTACAGATGGGGAAATTGAGATTCACAAAAGTAAGGTAGCTTGTCCATGATTTCCCCATTAATAAGTACAGGAGCTGGTATTCAAATCCAGGGCTTTCAATGCCAGATCCAATGCTCTTTTTCCCTACATCTATCTTCTTTTGTGTGGTTTGAATTTAAACCTATCTATAAGCAATAGGGAGCCACCATAGGTCCTGAAGCAAAGAGTGATGATAAAACAATAAAGCTCTATGCAACTCCTACTGAAAAATTAAAAGTATGGAATTTCTTTTCTGGTGCTTGGTGTCCTAGCATTATTATTTTTTAAGCTGCCTAAGTGAATCACATGTGTAAAACATCTTTCTCTGTTAGTGTCCTTATCTGCAGATACAGGATAATATCTTGTCTACTCTCACAGGGTGTAGTGTGAATTAATATGTAGAGTATACCTTGAGAAACATAATTGAGAAGTGCTGCATGAATGTGAAGGATTACCTGAGCTATTTTAGACTCTAACTGCATCTGAATGATTTATTTAATCCTTGATTATAGTATGCTGTTCGTTTGCACCAGTTCTTTCATCTTTAGATCTTAAAGTACATGATAAACACTACTTAAGCCTCCCCACAACCTTTTAAGGGAGATGCTATTATCACAACTACTTAGAAATAAGTAAACTTTGATAGTTAAGTGAGTTGGAGGATTTATTATGTCTAGTCTTGTAACCAGGGAAATAAATGATAATTGTTTGATGTTAATTTAGTAGGAAATATGCTTTGGAATGAAGATTAAGAAATCATTAGAAGAGTCCCTCTAAATTGCCTGAAATGTATTCAATTAAACATTGATTAAGTGCTTATTGTATGCAAATCACTGTGCTAGGCACTGGGGAATACAGGGAAAAGAACAATATGTAATTCCTATCCTCAAAAACCATACTTTTTTTCTTAATCAAATGCTTTATTAACTTCTAGTTTACATCAGTCATTTCCCCAGGATGTTGAGTTACAAATTTTCTCCCCATTTTTCCCCTATCCACCACCCCAAAATAGCGATCCCACTGGATATACCGTAAGAACCATACCTTCAAATGGAAGGGTGGGGGAGGGAATTGTTTCCTTTCTACTGCTTTTTTTTCACTCTCCAGAATTGTTGCTCTCAAAAAATTTTGCTTCCAAAGTGCTTACAGGAGAAACCAAAGAGGTCAAGCAAAACATCCCTTCAGATAACAATGAGACAAGACTGTCTTTGGTATTTTCGTAATAACAATGAACTTGAACAAGGCTGTAGGCCCTTCCTTGTTTTGATTTATCTACATAAGCAAATAGTTTTTAATCTGATACAAATGAACTCCTTGCCCTTAAATGAAAAGTATAGGTCATTAACAAGCATGTTGTAATTTCTTCCTCTGGAAAAATAATTTAGATAAAATCTAAGGACTCACTCCTCACTCTGCAACATCAGGTTCTTCACAATGAATGTCCAGTGAAGATGAGGAGTAAAATAAACCTGATTTTAAAGTGTGCAAATAGTATTGCCTAAGCAAGGAGCTTTAGGAATCTAAGAAGAGAGCTTCTGTTTTGTTTTGTTTTTCCATTCCTTATATCATCACTGTCCATCCCTTCCATACCACTCTGCAGGAAAATGTGTTCAATGGAGAATGTGGCTCTCATTAGATGATTTGAGGGAAGGGGAGAATTTGAGTAAGGATAAGAAGAGATATTGAAGAATTTGTCCTCTTTACCTTGAATAATTTATCTCAGGTTACCCAATATCTTAAAATTATGTAGCAATTCTACATTGTAGACTCCTGATCCCCATTCTCATATTGGCAAGTTGGATACCTAGAGATTAGCTACATGTCCCCTGAAAGGTCCTAGGGGTGACTCTCAAGGACTATGACTATTTCATGAAATATGCATTTTTCCCCCTGAAGGATTATGCTCAATTTTGCTAGGTAAATTATTCTTGGTTGTAAATCTGGCCCCTTTACCTTTCAGAATAACATATTCTAAGACCCCTGATCCTTAATGTAAAATCTGCTAAATATTGTGTTATCCTAACTGTGGCTCCATAGTGGTTTTATTTTTTTCCTAACTTCTTATAGTATTTTCTTTTTAACCTAGGAGCTCTGGAATTTAGGCATAATATCCCTGGGAATTTTCATTTTGATATCCCTTTCAGGAAGTGATTAGTATTTTGTTTCAATTACTGCTTTGCCCCTGGGCTCTAAGTGGGCAGTTTTCCTTTAAAATACCTTGAAATATGATGTCTAGGGATCTTTTTTTTATTGTCGCTTTCAGGTAGTCTAATAATTTTAAAACTATCTCTCCTCAATTTATTTTCTAGGTCAGTTGTTTTTTCGATGAGATATTTCACATTTTCTTCAATTTTTTTCACTCTCTCAACTTTGTACTGTTATTTTTTTGACGTCTCATTAATTTTAATTTTAAGGAGCTATTTTCCTCCACATTTTTGTGTCTTTTTTACCAATCTGTTAATTATCTTTTAATAATTTTCTTGCCTTCTTCTTTTCCCAATTTTTCCTCTACCAGTATTATTCAATTTTATTTACTCTTTTTTATTATTTATTTTCAATTTATGGAATAAAACAAGCATTTCCATAGCATAGTATAATAAAAAAGATAACTTCATATGAAACTGCAAATCTAGTATGTTCAACTTGGTATTGCTTTTAAATACATAATAAAATTATCGTGTAAATTTTCCCTTTTTTTCCTTTTCATTCTACCACCCTAGATATGGCTACCATTAAACACAAATATATGTAAAATCATTCATATAGTCTTCTATTTATCAGGTTTTTGTTCTGGATGTAGATAGCATCTTTCTTTATATATCCTTTGTAGCTAATTTGGGTGTTTAGAATAGTCAAAATGACTTAGTTGCTCTTAGTCAATCTTTAAAACAGTATGCTGTTACTGTATACAATGTTCTTTTAGTTCTGTTCATTTCACTCTTCATTATTTCATGCAAATCTGTCCATGTTTTTCTAAAATCATTGAGCTTATCATTTCTTATAGCACAGTAGTGTTCCATTATGATCATATACCACAACTTGTATAGCCATTCCCCAATTGATGGGCATCCCCACAGGTTCCCCAGTTCTTTGCTACCACAAAGAGAGCTGCTATAAACGTTTTGAGAACATATAGGTCCCTTTCCTTTTCCCCTAGTTGTCTTTGGAAGTAGACCTAGTAGTGGTATTGCCAGGTCAAAAGGTATAGGCAATTCAATAACTCTTTGGGCATAATTCCAGATTGCTCTCCAAAATGGTTAAATCAGTTTACAATTCAACCAACAATGAATTACCATCCCAATTTTTCCATATCCCCTCCAACATTTGTCACTTTCCCCTTCAATCATTTTTGTCAATCTGATATATTTATATATATATATGTATATATATATATATATATATATATACATATATACATATATATAAAATGATATCTCAAGGTTGTTTTAATTTACATTTTTCTGATGAATAATGATTTAGAGCACTTTTATATGATTATAAATTGTTTTGATTCCTTCAATGGAAAACTGCCTGTTAAAGTCCTTTGCCCATTTGTCAATTGGGGAATGACTTGTATTCGTATAGATTTGACAGACTTCTTTATGTATTTGAGATAGGAGACTTTTATACGAGAAACTAATTTTTCATTTTTTTTTCTCTTTTAAAAAATCCCTTTCTTTAGCTCTTCTAGGAATTCTTGTTGGGCTTGTGTTCAATTTACAATTTTTCTTTGAGGTTTTGCTTGTAGATGTTTTCAAGCCATTACCTTCTTCTGAGTTTCTGTCTTGAACTTCCCCATCTTCTTTTTTTGTTTGTTCATTTTTCCAGCCTATTTCTTGATTTTAAACTTTATACTATGGTTGGACTCTGCTCACCTTCAGGGAGATTACTAGCCTCAGTTTCTATAGCTCAATCTGGGGGCCTAATGGTTTTCAGCTCTTTTAAAGTAGTATGCTCCAGGGAGAGCTCTGATCACTGTCCTGCTGATCTTTGGTTTTCATCCAGGCAGAGCCCCTGCTCCCTCAGGACTGTAACTGAATAATGAGAGAATATACTGCCCAATGGTGCCTGCCCAGTTCTGTGCTCAGTGGTAGCATGGGAGTCCCCTGTAATCTCTTTTGGATCTGGTGTTCAGTCCCTTTAGCGTGGGTGCTGCAACTGCAGCCATTGCTGCCCCTAAGCCCCACAGCCAATGCTGCTTCTACCATACCATGCTTCTGGTCAGGCCTCACACCAGTGTCCACATTCATTTCTTTCTGTTCTCCAAAGCTGACCTTGGCTGTAAAAATGACTCACAGTGACTTTTTCTTAGTTGTCCTACTCAGAATTCAGTTTGGCATGCTTTTAAAAAGTAGTTTGAAAGGTTGGATTAGGAGAGTTCAGCAGAAATTTTCACGTCACTTCTGCATCTCTTGTCTGTGATGCCTTCAGGGATTATGGATATCTTAATGCTCTCAGTTTGATCTCCATTTGGATATGTTCCCCCAATATCAGTCATCTAGTATCAGTTAATGTCAGAGATATCATTAATTAGTACCTTGCTATCTCTTTTATATCATCAATTAAAATCAATTAGCCTTTACAATGTTCTTTTATGAAGAGATATTTATTGAGAAGACAAAACAAGAACAGAAGTACAGAGATATTCTTTGCCTTCCAATATAATGGCGCGCTGTACTCTCTTCCAGGCACACCACCAAGTCCATTTCCAGGTATAGCATAGACAATGGACTAGTCCCTTGTTTTGTGACATGGAATCTCAGCTATTTAGCTAATACATTGCCGGGCTACAGCATAGGTCTGCACTCCTCATTAGGTTCAATTGCCAGCAAACTCATATATGAGCCCTTGTACATGAATTTTGCAAGGCCTCACAAGGTTTTTTACCAAAGGAATGAAGACACAAACAACATTAAACCCCATCTCAGACAGAGGGTTGCTTAGGAAAGCCATACCCTCACCTCAGGCCCTCTGGAATTCAGAATGTGTCCTTTATACACTATGACCAGAAGGAAGGGGGGAAACCCTCAATTTAATCCATTGAAATAATTTTTAATGTACCCTCATTTCCTGCTTAGCATCCAATCTAAAAGTCCCTCTTTACCACATAATAAGCTAACAGGAAAAAAATCACAGATACATATGCATTCTCTGAGTAAAGATTTGGTTCTCTCTACATCCATGCCTGGAAGTTGACTCATTCAGCCTCCACCTTGGGGATTACATCTAACAGAGTACCTCACACATATTCCTAAGGCATGGGCTTTCATCAACTAGTCCCCTTTTACACCTGATTTACAAAAAAGTATGTCTATAGTTAAAAAGGATTTGGTCAAGAGATTTATAAGGTTTTGATTCACTATTGACTATCTCTATAGTTTATCTGGAAACACCAGCTCTGTTATTCAAAAGACTGCTTTAACAAGTTATGGATTAGACCAGCCAGACCTGTCAGTCACCTTCAGCTGTTATCCCCAAACAGAAATGAAGAACTAAAGCAATTAATCAGAATCATTCTGGTCAAATAAGAAACCTGCTCTATTGTAGTGAGGGGCTTTGGTCTCTAATTCACTACCTATTTGTCCTACTTTTCACTTTGCCCTGTTCATGTAGATATAACCAAAGGAAAGTGGAAAGATTATTAGCATGGATAGAGCAAATAATGGGAGGGAAACAGTCTGGAACAGCCTAGTGATAAATGAATCTTTGCTTTACATATCCAGGATTTGTTTTTCCTTAGCCATTCTTAGGTCCCTGGATTTTCAATCCATAAATTCTTCCATTTTTGTAAATCACAAATGTGAATTATTATTATTCTTACTGTTTTCTTAATATTACCATTTACCTAATCACATATCAAGCCCACATCAATTAATCAATCATTAAGGTCAGAGAACACCCAATTTAAGCTTGCAATAAATTAAAATAATTAATAAATAGGACACAATACTCTATGAAAATGCTATCATGATATTCTGGACATCAATTTGTGATTCTCCATTCCTAAAGCTCTCTCTCATTTTCACCTCTGAGTTGTGGTATATAAATAAATGCACCCAAGCCACTGAAGTTTCTTGAGCAGGTGAGTAATATAGTCTGATCCAATTTTTAAGTTTTTAGTGATATTGATTTGGGAGTTGTATGGGAGATGTATTGGTGAAAGACTTGAACCAGGGGAACCAGTTAGAAAGCCATTGTACTACAATATCTAGGGAATGAGTGATGAGGGCTTGCACTTGGGTGGTGACTATGATGGGGGAAGGTAGGGATTCAAGAGATGCTGTGGAGGTAGAATTAATAGTACTTGGCCATTTATTGGCTATACTAATTGAAGGAGAATATAAAACAGGATGACAAGGTTGCAGATTTGGGTGACCTGGAAAATGGGGCCCTCAATGCACAGGAAAAAAGGATTTATGCAACTTTTGTTGCCAATAGATTTATCTTTGTAAACATAATGCATTTACAATCAGCTATACTTTGGCTTCAGGCTGTAGTGCCCAAGATTCAGGTTCAGAATAATTTTTAATTAGAAGAGATTGTATTTTTCTTTTTCTTTTTTTTTGCCTTTTCCTCCACTTTATTTCATACTCCCACCACACCACCACAATAATGACTTCTTAATTTAAACTAAAAACCATTAGGGGTCTGGAAAGGTGTGTGTGTACTGGGGGGAGGGGGAACAGTGTCACAGCCTGAGGTGTTGGGGGGGAAGGGTGGAGACAGAGTCAGCCGACGGTCTTGACAGGGCTCTTGAAGTTGCTGGCTGCCTGAAGCTGCAGTTGATAGGCCATAGGGTGGATCTTGAAGCCATACAACCTGGGCACAAATTGGTTGGCAGGCCGTTTGGGCCTGTACTCAGGATGCACCATGAAGAGCATGTGAGGAAAGCCAGTGCCAAAGTAAGCACCATCTGTGTGGTGGTGCCTGGACAACTTGGGGGTGTAAACATCCATGCACTTGGGGCAGTACAGCTTCACCATGGCCTCACCTGGTATGTCTGACAGTCCAATGGGTAACATGGGCTGGTTTTCACAATATACACGGGGACAATAGCCAAAGTCTCCCTGCTGGTATTTTTCCAACATCTGGGCGATGCCACGGTTTGTGAGGATGTAGCGGTCATGAATCAGTCCATACAGCATCTCAGCTGCCTGCTCGATCAGGTCACTCTGGTTGGGGTTGTCTTCCAACTCCTCATCAGGTTCCAAGTTGAGGATCATGTCTAGTGCCTGCCTGTGGGCACCTGTTCGTTGAGCCCTGTGAGGTTGAACTTGTCTTGGATATAGTCTTCATCCACCTCGCAGAAGAATTCATTGCCACGAAGCCCACAGAGCCATGAGATCCATGATACTTCCTCTGAGCTACTCATCTTTACGTCAGCTACCGGGCCAGGGCTGGGGAGGGAGAGGGAGAAGTTGCTCCCAAGGGGCTGCGGCAGCAGCAAAGCCGGGCAGCGAAGGCCGTGGACCTGACCGCCGAGATTGTATTTTTCAATGTGGTGTTGGGAGGGGGTGGGCACATGTGGCCCTCTAGGTCCTCGGGTGCAGCCTTTAGATTCAGCCCAGTTTTTACAGAACAAATCTTTTTATTAAGGGAATTTGTTCTGTGAAGTTTGGATTCAGTCAAAGGGCTGCACTTGAGGACCTAGAGGGTCACATGTGGCCTCAGGATCAAAGGCTCCCCATTCCTAGTCCAACCCCTTAATTTTTCAAAAAAAGTGCTTGGGTCTCAGAGAGGTTAAGTGAACTTTCTCTGGTCACAAAACTAGTTAGCAACAGAGCCAAGCCTAAAATGTAGCCCTCCCAGACCACTGTGCTTTCCCTTGGACTGTCTCCCTTAAACAACACCCCAGAATAATGGAGTCAGACTGCCTACATTGCCCAGCACTTCAATACAGTGAACTTCAGTTCCCCAGAATTTCTAATTCTGACTGGTATTTATTGCCTTCAAAGAGGTCAGCACATTTAACTCACGTGAGGAAAAATAACAACATTGTCTAAATCTTTGAAGGGTGTGGATATGGTGTTATTGTATTTTTTTGTTGAACACAAACATGTGCTGCTGTTCATTATGAAGCCTCATGTGAGTCACATGAATAAGGAAATGTTGCCTCTGGCCCTATTCGTCTCTGTACCTGAAGTCCAGGCAGAATGACCAAGCATAAAGCATTGGAAAGCCAGCAAAGAAAAATGTCAGATCAAAACAACTCGATTCTTTTTACCTGCCCTCTGTTTCATATGCAAATGTGCCTTTGCAGTCTATTTGGAATTTCTTTTTGGATGCAGCCAAATGTTTGAAGGGGAGCTCATGTTGGAGCAGAGCCCACTTTTGGCTGTTTGTTGTTCCATTCAGTATATTCTGAAAATCTGCTTTGTTTTTTTTCTTTTCTCTGAGACGTCATATTCCAGAACCTGGGCTGGGAAATGCTGTCATTGCCAATGAAGTATGCGTGTGTGTGTGTAACTTCTTGAAGAAAGTGATCAAACACACACTTACCTGGGACTAACTTAGTAGTAGCAATAGCAAATTCTAGAGAGTAAATTAAAATGCACTTTAATTTGGGGGAGAAAAAGTCTTTCAATTTGGTGTAGGCTAAGGAAGCTTTGATGAGTAATTAATCTGTTCTTTGATCTTGAAGGAATATTTGACTACTTTAGTTTCTCTGGCAAAGAAACAACCTTTTCTGCCATTTAGGCTCACACCTCCCTTAGGTGAGATGGTTGTGTGGTTGGTTACCTGTCCCTTAAAGAAATAGACTGAAACACATGAGTATAATGCTTTTGTTAACTTAACAGAGTGAAGTCAGATGATAGGATACTTCAACTCAAGAGAGATTTTTACCCAAAATGCTGTGAAAAATGGCAATGCTCCTAGAAAATAGAAGAATCCCATTAAGTGCTTACAGTTTACAGGAAATGGCTAGAGAATCAAATCCTTTGGAATGAAGTAGAGAAATTAAGAAATGAGGCCATAACCATACACTCCTAATACATAGAACACAGACCTATGTAGCCCACTACCACCAATAGTAATGAGCAGTGTCGTAAATGGAATAAGCCCTGAACCTAGAAAAAGACATCTAGGTTCTAGTCTCAGCTTTTCCACTGAGGTACAGTACTTAAGCAAATTGTTTAATTCCCTCACCTAACCTTAGTTTTGTTATCTGCAAAACGGGGGAGTTGAACTATAAGTGGTATGGTGGGAAAAAACCACCATCTCCTGAATTTTAAGTCAGAAAATGATCCAAATCCTGAATCTGCTACTAACTAGCTCTGTGACCTTGGGCAAGTCATTCTGGTTCTCATCCATTAAATAAGAGTTGATCCAGATGTCTTTCTAGGTTTCTGCCACCTCTAAATTTATAATTTATGAACTAGATGGTGATCTCTAAGGTTCCTTCCAGCTGTAATATTCTATGAGTTTCAGACAGCTAATAATGAGATATTTTGACACTTCAGGGGATCTATGACTTTATCAATGTCTTTTTTTTTCCTCCAATTGTACAGACTGCTATCCAGACATATTTTATCATCCTAGATTACTCTTATCCATGCTCTTCCATAAATCTTCCAACAAATATATTGGGGAAGGCTTCTTCTAGGTCTCTTGTCATGGTGTAGATACTAATGCATCACCAGGGTTGTCTAGCCAGCCCTCACTCTCTCTACGTCATCTTTTCTGGTCATCCATCTCTGATGATGCCCTTTACCTTATTTCTCCTGTCCAGGTATCTCCTGATAGTTCTAGCAACCTATTCACACCCACCATTAGGTTCTTCAATTCCTTTTATGTAACCTGAAACTTTAATTCTTCAGACATAGTGATCTTCTGTAACTTGCAGTCAAAAGAGGAATATTTATTTTTTTTAAATAGGCCTATGTTTCAGGGGGACATCAAGTCAGTTAGTCAATTGCGTGATATGTACCAGGTGTTGTGCTAAACACTAGGGCTACAAAGAAAGATAAAAGATAGTTCTTCCTCTCAAGGAACTGTTGTTGGAGATAATATTAAAAAAAAAACAACTCTATGAAAAAAAAGTTATATACAGCATAAATTGGAAATAATCAAGAGGGAAGGGACTAGAGATAAGAAAAGGCTTCCTCTGAAAGGTGGAATTTTAGCCGGGGGCTTGAAGGAAGCCAAGGAAACCAGGAAGCAGATATGAGGGAAAGCATTCCAGTCACAGGAGACAGCCAGTGAAAAGATCTGGAGTCAGAAGCTGGACTGTCTTAATCATGGAATAGCAGGGAGGCCAATGTCCCTGGATCACTGAGGGAGGGGCTTGAAATTCTACGGAGGCTGTGGGGAGGAGTTTGCTGAAGGGAAGCAGAGCACACAGGAAGCTGGGGGTCAAAGCCAGAGAGATGGTGGGAGAGAGAGGAGGTTGAGGCAAGGAGATAGAGAGGTTTGTGAGTAGATATTGATCTTGTATTGGTTTGTGGGAAGTCTAAAGGATGCTGTGGCTCTCTGTGAAGCTGTGGTTTATTAACTTCTTTGCTACTGTAATGGAATTGGCTTACTGGTTAGGGGATTTGGTTTTCTGGTGTCTGAGGTCCCTAACTTTCCAAAGCGGATCCCTCTTCTATTTGCACTCTGGTCTAGACCTACTTCTTGAGAGTGGTTTATACTTTGGTGAACAGAAGACTCCTTGTTTTAATACTCTCTTAGCAATAATTATCAGGGGTGGGGAGGCAGGAGCATGCAATAAATTTATATTTGTTATATCTTTCAAGGAATCTCCTTTTTGAAGATGAAGATTTAAGATGATGTTCTGCTTTGTTAAATCAATTGTTTGCTTTTTTTTTTCTTTTTTGGAGGGGGGGAAGGTAGGGCAAATGGGGTTAAGTGATTTGCCAAAAGTCACACAGCTAGTTTTGTGTTAAGTGTCTGAAGCCAAATTTGAACTCAGGACCTCCTGACTACAGGGCCGGTACTCTATTCACGGGACCACCTAGCTGCCCCCAATTGTTTGCTTTCTTTATAGTCACCAATGCATAAGAAGAATGGGGTTCATTTTATTTTCTTTATATCTCAGAATAACATTAGAAAAGTCCTACCATTTCCTGCCCTCATATTTTTAACAAAGATACCTTTTGTATGTGTGGAGATTATTCTCATAAAAATGTTTGTAGTGATGAGGAAGTAAGCATAGAGATTTGCAGTTGTTGATATTTTATTCAGTTGTTTTTTTTTTTAATTTTGGTAATAAGAGCCAAGATTTTTTTCCCCAAACATTTAGAATCCTCTTCCCTTCATTGAGATATTTTGAGAATCATCTCTCAAATCTCTTTGATTATTGCTGAATAAGTATTCCATTGTTGCATAATTACAGAGATCTTCATCCCCCTTCCTACTCTCTCTATCTTTTTTTCCAGGCTCTGAAGAAGAGGTGTTTGTTTCTTCTTGCTAAGACCATGTTCCTCTCTGTCCTTGATCCTATCCCTACCCATCTGCTTATAAAACTTGACACCATGATCTTTCTCTTATAGTCATTCTCTCCTTACCCATTGACTTTTTCCTTGTTGTCTATAAAAATGCCTAAATTTCTCATCTTTAAGAAATATTTTCACTTAACTCTGTTATTCCTTCAAGCTATCATCCTATCTCAACCCCCTTCCCCAGACAAACTCCTACAAAGGAGTTGTCTATTCTCATTGTTTCAGTTTTCTCACCTCTGAGCCATTCAATTTGTCTCCTGACCTAGCCACTCAGCTGAAACCACTCTTTCCAAGATTGCCTGTATACTATTATCTACAAAATCTAATATCCTTTCTTAATACAGTCCTCTTTAATCTCCCTGCAGTGTTTGATCACACATTCTTCCTGGATACTTCCTTCTCCCTGCTGACTCCTCTCCTGATTCTCTTTTCTAGCCTGAAGCCAAGTCTTCTTTACTGTATCATCATCCATATCCAGCCCCTATTTGTGAGTATATCCCAGGGTTCTGTGCTAGACCCTCTTCTCTTTCTTTTTTTTCCATACTTTTTCTCCGAGATCTCTCAGATCTCCATATATTACCCTTATTTTTCTCCAGAGCATCAGTCCTGAATAACCAACTGTTGGCTAGGCATATAACATAGATATGCCACAGTCATCTCAAACTATGGTAACATATCCAAAATCAAATTTGTTTTCTTTCTTATAAAACTCACCCTTTTCCTGAATTCAACATTTCTGTCAAGAGCCTTCTTATCGTCACCTAGGATCATAACTTCAGACACCTCCTTGATTCTTTATTCTCTCTCATCCAGCATCCCATTTCTAATGTGTTTCCAAGTCTTGATTCACTCTCTACAACATCCTATTTTATCCTTCCCTTCTCCCAATATACATAGTCACTACCTTCGTCCAGGTCCATATTACTTCTCACTTGAACTATTGCAATAGTCATTAAAAATATTTTTTTGTTTTATTATGAAGTTTAGTTGTCTATACACATGAATATTTCAGTACACAAAAAAACATGAAAGATGCCTGGTATAAGAAACTCTGATCTGTTAGGTAGAGTATATGCATATGTGTTGATATACATACAAACACACATATGGATGTGTATATGTATATATATATTTTGTGTGTATATGTATGTATATATTAAGAACATACACATATATGCGATACAAGTAACAAAATAATCCATTTTGTTTGTTCTCTCTTATTTTCTTTGCATTTAAAAATGTTTTACTTATATTTTTATTATTCATTAACATAGTCACCTCCACTTCAAGTAGTAACCCTCCCTTGTAACAAATATGCATGATCTAGGATAACCAATCACGACATTGGCTGTGCCTGAGAATGCCCGATCCCATTCAAACATCTCTAGACCATTGCCTCTGTTTCATTATTGATCTTCCCCCCTCTCTAATCCATCTCCACAAAGTTGCCAAACTAACATTCCTAAACCATAGGTTTGAACTTGTCACTTCTCTGTTCAAGAAGCTTCAGGGGCTCTCATTTTCTGTTGGATAAAATACACATACATCCCTTGAAGTCCTTCACAGCCTTGCTTAAACTGGCCTTTTTCAAGCTGATTTCAACTCACTCAGACTTACACACTCTGCATTTCAGTCAATTTGTCTTAGGTTGTTCTGTTCCATCACAAACATCCAGTCTAATGCCTCCCTGCTTTTTGCCAAGCTTTCCTGCCTCCAAAGAACTCCCATTTGAATGGGAGACAACAGAAGAAGAAAGAGAAGATGAAGGAGGAGAAGAGTGTATGTGTATAAAATTGTAATAAAGGATGACTCTAGAAGAAGGGGGGAAGGGACATATTAGTAAATGTATGATATAAAAAGCAAAAAAAAACCATTTGCTAACATATTTTAAAGATAGATAGTTACTTATATGAATTGATGCTGAGTGAAAGTAAACAGAACCAGGAGAACCCTGTACACAGTAACAGCCATAGTATGTGATGACTGACTTTGTAGACTTAACCGTTCTCAGCAGTGCAAGGACCTAATACAGTTCCAAAGGACTCATGATGGAAAATGCCATCCATATCCAGAGAAAGAACTACAGAGTCTGAATGCAGAGTGAAGCAGACTACTTTGTTTTGGTTTGTTTTTTTTCTTTCTCATGGTTCCTCCCATTAGTTATAATTCTTCTATACAACATGGCTAATGTGAAAATATGTTTAAAAGGAATGTATATGTAGAGCCTATATCAGAGTGCATGCCCTCTTGCAGAAGGAGGGGAAAGGGAGGGGAGGAAATTTAAAACTTATGGAAATGAATGTTGAAAACTAAAAATAAATAAACTTAAAAAAATAAAGATAGATAGTTGACTGGGTAACATGTTTCACTTGTGTTTTTTAATTTACATACAGTTTTTCTCTTTCTTTGGCAGGGAGTGAGGTGAGGTGGAATTAGATCGGTATTGCTTAATCAACCAAAGAAAACTGAGAATATGAATACAAATAATTTTCATCACATTAAAGAGCATATTATTATTATTGTTATCTTTATTCTAATTATTATTTTATTATTGTGTAGAGTTTCCTGATGAGGATCTGATTTTTATTTCCTTGAACTCTTCTTTTTTTGTTTGTTTATTTGTTTTTGATTTTTGGAGGGGGAAAGGCAGGACAGTTGGGGTTAAGTGACTTGCCCAAGGTCACATGGCTAGTAAGTATTCAGTGTCTGGAGGCTGTGTTAAGTGTCTGGACCCTGGATTTGAACTCAGGTCCCCTGGACTCCAGGGCCATGCTCTATTCACTACACCATCTAGCTGCCCTTCCTTGAACTCTTCTAAAGTCAAAAAAGGGGAGTTTGAGACTGATTGGGGATGAGAAAGACATTAGTATCATGAATAGTATGGTGTGATGAAAGTATACAGAGCAGTATAAACAGACTCTCTACTAGGTTGCTAATATTTCTTCTTTCACACCAGATCAGACTGATCAGATGGCATGTATAGCACAGCACTGAGGCACGAAAAAGAAGAAAGGCTATGGAAGCACACACTCAGACACTGACAGTATTGCTCACGTCTGCTTACCTAATTTGGAACATGGTTGTTCAGTTGTTTCAGTCATGTTCAACTCTTCATGACCCCATTTGGGGTTTTTTTGGCAAAGATATTAGAATGGTTTGCCATTTCCTTCTCCAGCTCATTTACATATGAGGAAGGGTTAAGTGACTTGCCCAGGGTCACACAGTTAGTAAGAGTCAGAGACCAGATTTGAACTCAGAAAGATGAGTCTTCTTGATTCCAGACCTGGTGCTCTATCCACTGCATCACCCAACAGCCCCAAATTTGGAGTACAGTGTGAGTGAAATAACTTTCTAAAGATAAAGAATATTATAGTGCTTGGACCTATACCCTACTGTCCAATAGAGTGGAACCATTATCTTTGGAATCCACTCTTACTAATGGTTGGACATCAATATGATATCATACACAACATACAGTAGACACTGACTCAGTTATATATCTATCCTATATCACATAACCAATAAATAAAGTAAATTCTACCCCCAAAATCACTCAGACCAGCTCTTTAGAGGCCTGTTAACCTAACAATCAGTTCATCTCATTTGTCAAAGTTAGGTTTTGGCAGTATGTTGCTATAATCTTATTCTGTGATTTAGGATTTAGGAATAAGGAAGGTATCCAATAAATATTTAATAATATTTGTTACTGGGGAAACAAAACAGTTCTATGTTTTACTTCAAAAAAACATTTTCCTCTCTACTACAAGTATTCTGTTGGGGACCTTTCCTTAACATCTGGCCCCAGTCTTCCAATCATTCTTTTTATATGGTGACCAAAAGGGAAGTTTCCTCAAAGGGGTTTCTCATTTATGATGACCAATTCTTCATTCCTTCCAAATGCTATTGTTTTCTCCTCTGCCAGCTAAATGTCTTACCTCTGATACAAATGGGGTGACTTGACATGGGCAATCCAGGAATAATAACTGAAGAATAGAACAATTTCAACAAGCTACATGCAAAAAGGAAAAGGAATATGCATTTTAATGCCTAGGAAACATAAAATGATTTAAAGGCATTGTATTTTTTTAACAAGTACCTATCCCATGACATTTAGAAAATAAGCTACTGTAAAGGCAAACTCCATCATACCTGAGAATGGGAGATATAGCCCAGGTAAACATGAGTTAAGCAAGTCCACAGCTTATTATTATTTTTATACTTTTATATTATTATTATTATGCATATTATGGAGTTATTTTGCTGGTAAATGCAGTCTCCTCATCATTTCTAGCATCCTTCCTTCTCCTTGACTAAATATTCCTAGAGGTTGTTATCTTTCAGTCTAATGCTAGGGGCACTGAGATTGTGAAGAAGATTGGCTAACACCTGGGCCCTCTATTCTTTTAAAGTTTCATGGAAGTTGAGTTAAGTTCAGAGAGGGTCAAAGAACTCCATCCTGCCCAAAGGTAGTCCAAGGTGGCTCTGGATGATACTATACCATATACTATACCCTCACATATGCCCTAAAGTAATGCCCTTAGATTGACCCTCGAAGGAGCCAAACCTCTTATCTTTTAGAAAGTCATAATTAGCACAACTGCACATGGGGCAAAATCAGTTGTGAAACATGGGGAAGGAAGAACTGTAATACAGTCATAGGAAAATGGGTCAATTCCACCTCCAGAGAGGTCAGATCTTGCAGTCTCTCAGGAGTTCTCTGGGGGTAGGTATGGAGGGAAGAGGGCATTTTTATCCCCACTTGCAGATTGGAAAACCAAGTCACAGAGAGGTTAAACAGCTTACCAATAGTCACACAGCAAGTAACTCCTTTAAGCGGTATTTGAATCCAAGGTTTCCTGACTCCATTGTCAGTCACAGTGCCTTAGGCCTAAGTCACAATAAGGAAAAAGCAGTAAGTGGTAAAGAAAGGCTTTTCTCTCCTCCACACCCCTTTGGGTGTGTTTCTAGCATCTTCCTAGAATTACAAGAAAAAATTAGACTCTCCCTATATTTTCCTGTTGGAACAGGAAGAGAAACATGTCCTGTAAATACCAAAATTAGGTTATAAAGGTGAACTGGGCAAAGAATGCATAATCTATAACATGGACAACAGAGGGCATTTAATGATTAGTAGGATCATGAAATGCGAAGGCTCATCGGTTGTATATTAGCAAGAAATTAGCAACTTTATTAGCAAAGGAAATGAAAACAACACACAGATGGATGTTTTATATCCCCAAATTTTCCTTGGACTTTTATCACCTAAATCTTCATTATTACCCTTTTTATTGGGCCCCTAATATGTGCAACAGATAAGGAGAAGCACATGAGAAGAAAGTCAGTTTGCTTTGGAAGAGCTATGAATAGGATTCTGACTTGACAATTCTGAAGTCTCTATTTGGATGAGTCTCAGACCCATTCTTAGACCTTGGGCAAATCAATGCACTCCCCCCTATGCTTCAGTTACTCTGTGGAATAGAAAGAGGGTGATTTAGAGTCAGTCCTTGGCAAAATGTTGAAGTGGGCACAGATTCTTTTCAGAAGAAAAAGGGCCTGAGATTCTTTTCAGGACCCTCCAGGCTTTTCATGATCCCCTCCCTGCTAGAGTACCCCCCCCCCACAGAAACCTGCTTCTTCAGTGCTACCCAAGAATGACTTCTGTTGCCAAGATCTTCCCTATTCTCTCAAGTGGTGTCTGATGATATAAACCTATCCCTCCTCTTCTCCCTGGTTTTCTCCTATCCTCTCCCATTCCCACAGTCTTTGTTGTTGCACTAAGTTGACAATCTGACAATTACTTTTTTTCTTCAGTTTTAATGGCTGAATGAGTTACACTTTCAAGACACAGAGATTCTCATAATCACAAAATGTATAGGTTAAAAGGACTTTTGATATCATCTTAAATTAAAGATGAAGAAATAGAAGTTCAGACATTAAAAAAAAAACCTTACCAACGTCACAGAACTAATAGGTAGCAGAAGCTGACCTCAAACCCAGTCCTGACCCAGTCCAGTGTTCTTTTTGCTACATACATATAGTCATATATATGTTTGATTTGAGGAGCATTGAGAAAGGGTGACCCTACCCTGCCCCACTCTGGCTTCCATTACCATTGATTCTGCAATTGTGAAGTCCTAATTAAAATTCAAATATATCCTGAGAGAGGCGACACAATTCATTTATCATCTGATATTCAATTCCTCCCCACCCCACCTTTCTGGACCCACTACAACATGTTGAAGGAAATCCCAGTGTGGTAGCTCTCTCGACCAAAGCATATTGGGAAGCCCTATGTAGATTATGGTCCTACAGAGTTACTGCCTTGGGCATGAGAGTTTAAATGGCTCGGTCATACAGTCAGTATATGGCAGAGGTAGGATTTGAACTCAGGTCTTCCTCACTCCAAGGTCCTCTATCCATCAGCCTTACTGCCTCCCATTAATCCCTTAGCTTGGTGTAATTGAGTAGACAGGTCAATTCTATTAAGGGAGAAAGGGAAAAATAAGATAAAGAAAATATTAAGACCCTTAAGAAGTATGGAATAGAAGGAAAAATATAAAACCACCTAGCCTGGAACACAGTAGATACTTAATAAATGCTTATGT
This sequence comes from Gymnobelideus leadbeateri, assembly GCA_011680675.1. Taxonomy (NCBI): domain Eukaryota; kingdom Metazoa; phylum Chordata; class Mammalia; order Diprotodontia; family Petauridae; genus Gymnobelideus; species Gymnobelideus leadbeateri. Next base: position 240,663 of record WOXC01001528.1, read on the forward strand.
ATTAATTAAATACAGAAGAATAAGTAAAAAAATTTATCTACTTCATAATTCTGTTGCTTTCAATGGATACTTATTTCATTTTAATAGGACCTTCCAGGGCCTTAATACAAAGGAAAAAACTACTATTAGAATTCAAGGTATCTGTGGCAGGTTAGTGGGGATATTATTTAAGGGTCTTTTGGTGCCCTTCAAGTTATGCTACATAAGTGACTGCCTAGTATCTGCTTCCTTACTGCTCCAGCAATGGGGAACTTGAGCTGTGTGTCTGTCTAGCACAGGGGTGGGGAACCTGGGGCCTTGAGGCCATACATGGCCTTCTAGGTCCTTGGGTGATACCTTTTGACTGAGTCCAAGTTTTATATAACAAACCCTTTTATAAGGGGACTTGTTCTGTGAAGTTAGACTCTAGTAGGAGCTAATAAGAGGGCAAAAATAATTTTTCCTTCCCAAGACCTTCTCTAGTTGCTTGACCACAAGTGGAGAAGGTCCTAAATTCTGCTCCTGGAAATCTGTTGAGCAGCCAAGAGGTCAACAATAGAATCACTAGTCATTCATAGCATCATCCCTCCTACACCCCAGCTGTGCTTTGGGCTGCATGGGCAGGGCAATGGATAGACAGAATACGCCCATACCAAACCTCTTTGCCCAGATGTCTGTGGGTGAGGAGATTAAGCTAGTCTCTGTGTCCTACATTGGGTTATCCCCTTTTCTCTACCTCTTACCACTGGTTTATGTTTATCTATATGGGTCAAGGGAATGTTTTAGAAATTACTCCAGCTAGGAAATGCCCATGTATATACATGAACATAAGTATTTAGAAACAAGAGATAAGTCATCATATAATCAGTTCACTAATGATACTTTTCAGAGGCCAGAACCTAAAGATGGCCTGAATCTGAAATAGGAAAGGAAGATCCAATTGGCTCTGCAAGTCCAATTTTCCCTCTCAGATTATTTGGAATTATATTGTTTAGGCTCTTCATGTTTATCTTGGCAGATTTAATGGACAATTGACTCAATAGACTGGAACACCCTCCCCCACCCACCCACCCCACCCCTGCCCTACTAGGCTATGCCAATTCTGGATATTTCCAGACATTTCTGAATGACAGAACAATTCAATTCCTCAAAGAATTTGCGTATAAAATTTTCCCATTACCCTTCCCACTGGCAAAAATTGGGAAGGCAATACTGTATTTTTCAGAGATATTTCATACCCAGAATTGAAGGATATTTTGCCAAGAATTTTCCCTTATAACATTTTTTAAAAGTCTCTGTATTTGAAGGTAAATTTATCCCACATGTTTCTGATTCATTCTCATTTTATTTATCAAAAATGTTTTAGAAGGCATTTTTTAAATCACCAATAGACTTTAAGAATTGTAAAAGCATATTTTTCCTAGAAGGAAACAACCTTTGACCAATAACACCACTCAATATTGGTTATATATGTCTGTGTGTATGTGCATTGTTGTTTAATTGTTTTTCAATTGTGTCCAACTCTTCATGACTCCTTTTGGGGTTTTCTTTGGCAAAGATACTGGAGTGGCTTGCCATTTCCTTCACCAGCTCAATTTACAGATCAGGAAACTGAAGCAAACAAGGTTAAGTGACTTGCTCTGGGTCACATAGCTAGTAAGTGTCTGAGGCTGGATTTGAACTCAGGTGTTCCTCACTCCAGGGCTAGCACTGCACCACCTAAATGTCCTCTGTGAGTGTGTGTGTGTGTGTGTGTGTGTGTGTGTGTGTGTATACATATATATACACACACATATACGTATATGTATACACACACATATATACATATAAATGTATATATACATGAATTATCTCCTTATGCAGTTCAAACATGTTTAGCTTTAAAATTTGAGCAATTTATATAGTGGTGTAATATAAATTATTTTATATTTTCCTCATATTAAATAAATAAATTTTTTTTTCATAATAAATTTATAGGAACTATAGTTTTGCCAGCCACAGAACAGAGTTTAGCTTCATGTTATGGTAGCACTCTTTGTTTTCCCAGGATTTTTAAATTTTATTTCATATTTTATTTCCCCCCAATTAAAGGTAATACAATTTTAATATTAATTTTTAAAGTTTTGAGTTCCAAATTCTTTCCCTTCTTCCCCCCCGCACTGAGAAGGCAAGCAATTTGATATAGATTATACATGTGTAGTCATGCAAAACATTTCCATATTAGTCATGTTGTGAAAGAAAACACAGACAAAAAAAAACAAACCTCAAGAAAAATAAAGAAAGTAAAAAAGTATGCTTCAATCTGTATTCAGACACAATCAGTTTTTTCTTTGGGATTGGATAGCACTACTACTGAGAAAAGCTAAGGCATTCATACCTGATCATCTTACAATATTGCTGTTACTTTTTAGGCAGTACATTTCACTTTCAGTAGCTCCTGCAAGTCTTTCCAGGTTTTTCTGAGAGCATCCTGCTCTTCATTTCGTATAGCACAATAGTATTCCATCACAAGTACATAGCACAGTTTGTTCAGCCATTCCCCAAATGATGGGTATCCCCTTAATTTCCAATTCTTTACCACCAAAAAATAATTTTGAACATGTAGGTCCTTTTATTTTTGTTTCTTATATCTTTTTGGATAGAGACCTAGTAGTGGTATGACTAGGTCAAAGGGTATTCATGGTTTTATAGCCCTTTGGGCATGGTTCCAAAGTTCTCTAAAGAATGGTTGAATCAGTTCTCAGCTCCACCAACAATGCATTAATCTCTCATTTTTCCCACATCTCCTCCAAGACATGTCATTTTCCTTTTCTGCCCTATTAGTAAATCTAATAGGTATGATTTAGTACCTCAGAATTATTTTAATTTGCATTTCTCCAATCAAGAGTAATTTAGAGCACTTTTTTATATGACTAGAGATAGTTTTGATTACTTCATCTGAAAATTGTTCATATCTTTTGATCATTTCTCAACTGGGGAATGTCTCTTATTTTTATAAATTTGACTCACTTCTCTATATATTTGAGAAAAGAGGCCTTTATCAGAGAAACTTGCTTCAAAATGTTTTTCACAGTTAGGATTGCTAAATGTATTTCCCTCCATTCTATCCCTCTTCCCTATTTATTCTATTCTCTGTCTCCTTTCACCCTGTTCCTCCTCAAATGTGACCTCCTGACTACTACCTTCCCCATCTGCCCTCCTTTCTATCACCCCCTCTCTTTTCTTATCCCCTTCCCCTCCTGCTTTCCTGTAGGGTAAGACAGGTTTCCATACTTAGTTTTTATGTTATTTCCTCTTTTGGTCAATTCTGATGAGAATAAGTTTCACTCACTCCCTTCTACCTCAACTTCATTGTAAAAGTGTTTTCTTGCCTCTTTTATGTAAGATAATTTACCCTCATTCTATCCCTCCCTTTCCCTTTCTCCCAGTGCATTCCTCTTTCTGACCCCTTAATTTTATTTTTTTAGATATCATCTCTTCATATTCAATTCACATCTGTCCTTCCAACTGCCCTCATAATGAGAAAGTTTTTGAGTTACAAGTATCATCCTCCCATGTAGGATATATTCAACCTTATTAAGTCCCTTATGATTTCCCTTTCCTATTTACCTTTTTACGCTTTTTTTTGCTTTTTTGGAGGGCAATTGGGGTTAAGTGACTTGCCCAAAGTCACTTAGCTAGTTTTTGTATTAACTGTCTGAGGTCGGATTTGAACTCAGGTCCTCCTGACTCCAGGGCTGATGTTCTATTCACTGCACCACCTAGACACCCCTGTTTTTATGCTTCTCTTGAGTCCTGTATTTGCAAGTCAAGTTTTCTATTCAGCTCTGTTTTGTTTTTTGTTTTTTTTTATCAAAAAAAGCTTGAAAGTTCTCTATTTGAATTTAATGTCCATTCCCCCATTTTTGGAGTGGGAAAGCAGGGCAATTTGGGGTTAAGTGACTTGCCCAAGATCACACAACTAGTAAGTGTTAAGTGTCTGGATCTGGATTTGAACTCAGGTCCTCCTGATTCTAGGGCTGGTGCTGGGCTGGTGCTTTATTCACTGCACCACCTAACCGCCACTGGGAGGTGATTCTTGGCTATAATCCCAGCTCCCCCACCCTCCAGAATATCATATTCTAAGCCCTTTGATTCTTTATTATAGAAGCTGACAAATCTTGTGCTATACTGACTGTGGCTTGATGACAATTGAATTGTTTCTTTCTGGATGACTGTAATACTCTTTCCCTAGCCTGGGTACTCTGGAACCCAGCTACAATATTCCTAGGAGTTTTCATTCCAGGTTCTCCCTCAGGAGGTAATCAGTGGATTTCCCCATTTTCTATTTTACCCTCTAGCTCTAAAATATCATGGCAGTTTTCCCTGACAATCTCTTGAAAGATGATGGCTAGGATCTTTCCATGATCATGGCTTTCAAGTAGTACAACAGTTTTTAAATTATCTCTCCTGGACGTATTTTACAGGTCAGTTATTTTTCTAATGAGATATTTCACATTGTCTTCTACCTTTTCATTCTCTGGGTTTTATTGTTTCTTGATTTTTCATAAACTCTTTAGCTTCCACCTGCTCAATTCTAATCTTTAAGGAATTATTTTCTTCAGCAAGTTCCTGTGCCTCCTCTTCCACCTGGCTAATTCTACTTTTTAAGGAGTTTTATTTAGTCCAGTGAAACTTTATGCCACCTTTTCCATTTGGCCAATTCTATTTTTCAATGCATTCTTCTCCTCATTGGCTTTTTATACCTCTCTTAACATTTGGCCTATTCTGTTTTTTATGGTGTTATTTTCTTAAGTGTTTTTTGTGTCTCCTTTACCAAACTGTTGATTCATTTTTCATGACTTTTTTGCATCACTTTCATTTCTCTGCCCAAATTTTCCTCTACCTCTCTTACTTGATTTTTAAAATTCTTTTTGAGCTCTTTCATGACCTGAGAACAACTCATATTTTTCTAGGAAGCTTTGGATATTGGGACTTTGACTTTGTTGTCCTCTTCCGAGTGTGTGTTTTGATCTTCTTTATCATCATAATAATTTTCTATGGTCAGAAATTTTTCTGTTGTTTGCTCATTTTTCCAAATTTTCCAAAATTTCTTGATTTTTGACTCTGTTAAAGTGGGTCTCTATGTTCAGTGTGGAGGGTACTCTGTCCGAAGCTTCAAGGATTTTGTACAGTTGTTTTCAGAGATACTTCTAGGAACCTGTAAGTTTTCAGTTCTTCCAATGTGGTAAGATCTAAGGAGAGGTGTATTTACTACTCTCCTGGCCACAGGAGTGAGTGACCACCCTGGAACTATGATGAGGGTCCCATACCAGCAAGCTCTGGTATACTAGTGTTCCTCCTTATCCTGGAATTACCACCCAGGACTGTGACCTAGATCTGAGTATGGGCAAAGCAACAGAGTATTATCCCCAATGCCAGAAAAGAAATCCCTATAATCTCCTTCTGATAAATTGTTCAACCCCTTTACCATCCATGGGCTGACAGCTCCAGAAGCAGGCAACTGCTGATGCGGTGGCTTCTAAGGCCTGCTCCTGGTTTGCTGGGGCCAGGGCTATGGCCTACACTGGACTGTGTTCCATTCTTACCCTAATGCAATAGACCTTTCCTGCCAATCTTATAAGTTGTATTTGACTGGAAAACTATTTCAACCTATCCTTTTGTGGGTTCTGCCATTCCAGGAATAGTTTTATGACATTATTTGAAGGTATTTGTAGGGGTTTTGGGGAGAGCTCAGGTAAGTTGCTTACTGCCTTTTCTCTACCATTTTGGCTCTGCCCTCTTGTTTTCCCAGGTTTTTAAATAAGACTATATTGTACAAGTTATGTAATACAATTTTCCATAACTTTCCTTTGGATTCCATTCATAGATTTCTTTTTTTATTCTATTATTCTATCATACCTAACACCTAATTTATTCAAGTTTAAAAGTCCACTTGGGACAACTTATTGTCTTCTCTGACCTTCCTCTATAACATTTTAATATAGTAAAAAGAACTCTGGACTTGGAATCAGGACTGGATCTGAATCCAGTCTTTGATACTTACTAGCTATATGACTGGTCACTGAACCTCTCTGAGGTTTACTTTCCTCATCTATGTTGATTATACTTCATTTTCAAAGAGGACCAATGATTTCACAGGCCAATGTCTTGACTCATGTGTGAATTGGATTTAAGTGAGGCAGAGTTGCACAAAGTTGTCAGCTTCATTCTCTCTTCCAGTCATCAAAACCCAATGCCAAGATAAAAATCAAGATACATGGTGTTGGTCCAGGATGTGGTGGGTGACCTTGGTGTTTTTGATGTCTGACTAAACTCTCACTCCATAGTGCCTGCTTTAGCTGCCTTCATGACTGTTGGAGCAAATTGTTTTCATCTGCCCATTCAACTAGAGGGAATCTTCATGTGCTTGGGGTAGACATCCCTCTAACTCACCAACAGGCTTCACACCTGTTGGTTATCCTCAGCTTGGTTTAGCCCATCTGCAGAAACAGTTTACTGAATGTGGCCACTGTGCATGCTACAGCTTCTTGGAGCCACAGGTGAGAATTGGGCGAATCAGGTGGACACCAAAGGAGAATGAGCAAGCCCTCACACCAGAGGTGTTAGTTTTTCTTGAATACTGCATGCACCCTATAAAACTGAGATCACAATAGCTTCTATTCCAAGAGGGTTATTGTGAAGATGAAATTATATAAAGCATGGATAGTCCTCCTCAAATCTTAAAGCACCACAGGCATTTTTGTTTGCCACTAGTGGGAGTATGAGTAGGGGCTGTGGTGATGATAGCAGGAGTGGTAGTACTAGTGATAGGAGGAGAAGAAGGAAGAGAAAAAGGAGAGGAATAAGAGGAGGAAAAGAAAGAGGATAAGAAATAAAAGGAGGAGAAGGAACAAAAGAAAGAAGAGGAAGAGGAGGAGGAAGAAAAGAAGGAGAGGAGGAGGAAAAGAAGGAATGATGGTGGTAGTGACATTAAAAGCTAGAAAGTTCTCTGTGATCCTGAGCTTCAGTTTCATGATGTGCAAAATGAGAATACTAATACTTTCACTCTCTCAGGGGGTTCTTTGGGAAAAGTTATTTTAAAATTCTCAACTGTTATAGACATCTGAGCTATCATTACTACCACTATCCCTAGGGAAGAGAGAGGACTGAAGTAGACCCACAGAAGATTGAGATCCTGGCTCCTTTTGCTGAACCATTCTTATACACATGCCACCATCCTGAACCGTGACAGCTCTGGATGCCCAGAACAATCTTCCTCTGAGGAGAGAATGGGGGAGCATTGAATTTACTCACCAGGCTATACCTTCGTGGTCAGAGGGTTTCTCTGTCATTCTCCTTACTCTATGGCACTTAGAGCAATGTAGGAGAGCTAACCCTAAGCTGTTAAAAGTGGGGGGAAAAGGAAGGGGAGAAAAAGGAAGGGCTTTCTCCTCTCTGGCCTAAAAAGTTTCCCTAGGCATAGGAACAGAATCACATTCACAGAGGACTTCCTGAAGGAGCTATAGTAATTTGACATACATGCTATAAACTTTAGAAGGTGTCCTGCACATAGGACCTGGAGAATAATAAATCTCCAGTTAAAAAGGACTTGATTCCAATCCATTTATTTTACAGATGAGGAGAAAGAGGTCCAAGGAACTTAAGTGAGCAACTTAGTTACACAATTAACAAGTGGAAGAACTAAGAGTGCAGTTCAAGTCCCATGGCCCCGATTTCAGCATCCTTTCTACTCTCCCATGATGTCTCAGATTAGAGTAATGTGACCTCATTTCAGTTAAGTCTAATGGGATTTATATATGTAAATATGATGAACTGGAGGAAGTGGGGAAAATGCCAGTATATTTACATTTTCCTTTTGTATCACATGCCTCCCAGGAGTGAGGAATGTACCTTGGAAGCCTTCAAACCCTTAGAAGCATGAACATTCATTATTATCATTATAATTCTTTGATCCAAAGAAAGCATTTCCATAGTGGGATAAAAAAGAAGCTGGTGGAGTTCACAAGTGGCAGTCAGCCTGGGTCTGTGGCTTGTTCATGCTCTTGTAGCTTTATTTGCAATGCCAAAGGAGAGAATGTGAAACTCTCCAGAGTCCTTTAGTGGCCATCAGACAATACTCTAGAGTAGTGAGTTGTTTAAAAACAATAAACTAACCCTCAAACAAACTTCTTTTCACCAAGACTTCTGTGGGTTCCTTTTCTAGAGAACCAAACTTTGAGAAATGGAGGTCCACATTCTATTCAGAGTGGCAAAAATATCTTCATAATGACAGTCAGGGGTATGCTGTAGCCTGCTCTCAAACTGCTAATGAAATTTTCATGATGAGAGCTGCACCTTGGAAATCTGCAAATGCTACAAATCAAGTCAAGTTATTGATTGACTAAACTTAAGAAAATGATAGAGAAAAAGTTAAATAATGAAGATGAAACTTAAAAGTATATCTTGCATTTTCTGAAGGCCAAGCATCAAACATTGACTATCACACCACTACTTATGATATTGTCTGATTTCCAAACACACAGGGTCACAGATTTATTATCTCTGGGCAGCTCATAGAATTTTCAATTTGTTCTCCCTTTAAGTTTTTCTTTTAATGTTGACTCAATCATAACCTATGAACCACTATGGCCAACATGTGAAGGGACACATTCATGACCTATAAATTACCTGATTTACCAAATGTCCAAGCTATCCCAGATCTCTCATCTAGCTCTACTTCTAGAAACCCTGATATAGCTCTGCTGCCAGAAGAGCCTTTGGGAATTAATTTGGAACTTTTAAAAAATATATGGGCTCAGAAGTGGGGGAAGAAAAGTAGTGATAAAAAGCAGGTATAGCTGAGGGGATCTTACATGGGGTGGGGGACAGGGGGTAGATTTACACAATGGTGGATCGGCTAAAGAATTTCCAACCATTCCCCACACAATATGAGGCATTATAACTCATACGACCTGGAATTTTTCACTTCAATTTGATACAACGCCTGAATGTCATACACTGGATTAAGTCAAGTGGCAACTTTTTTAAACTGTAAACGCTCATTAGCTTCACTAAATGTTAGAATTGGAGGGATTCTAGATGATGATCTCTTCCAGTCCTTACTAATGAGAAAACTGAGGCCGAGAAAGGTTATACAACTTGACCAAGATCCCAACAGCAGGATAGTAGCTTCCTTTATTTTCCTCATGGACTAGGTACTGGGTTCCGTTGCTTCTGTCATTCTGAAAGACAACAAATATCCTCAATGATGCCCTCTCAATTTCAGAACCCTAGGGCAAAGCAGTGTCACCCTGCCTTACTAGGATCTTGCCTAGGTAGGTAGAGATAGCTTAGCTTTGTAGAGAGAGCAGTAGATTCAGAGTCAGCGACATTTGAATTCACATCCCACCTCAGTTATTTGTTAGTTGTGCTACCTTTGCCAAGTCATATAATTTCTGCCTTTATTATGTCATATATAAATGTTTGTATTATATATTTGTATTTAATATATATGTTATTTATTATATATCATTTTATCACATGTTGTGTGTTATATAATGTTTATATTTTATTATATATTGTGTAACATTAAATTGTATATAAGTTTCATATACATACATATGTATATGTCTCACACTTCTTCTCTAAGTCACAATCCTGGTGCGGACCCTTATCCTCACAATCTCATGCTGGATTTTTGCAACAGCCTAGCTTTTTTGCCTGCCTCAAGTCTTTCCCCACTCTACTCTATCCTCAACTCAACTGCCAAAGCTGTTTTCCTAAGGTACAGGTCTAATCATGTTATTTCCCCACTTAATAATCTCCAGCACCTCCCTATTATTTCCAAGATTCAATATAAAACCCTCTGTTTGACCTCACTTTTTGATCCCTTCCTACCTTTCCAAAAGCCTTACCCTTTACTCCTCTCCATATACACTATGATTGAAACAATGCCTTTTCACCAGCCCTCCCCCATGCCCACAATGCTCTCTTTACTCATTTCTACCTGGTGTATTCCCTGTCTTCCTTCAAGACTTAGCTTAAATCCCACATTGTGAGAGAACCTCAGTTTCCTTCTCTCCTTCCTGTAATACTAGTGTTTTCCCTTTGATATTACTTCCAATTTACCTTCCATCTATCTTGTTCAGACAGAGTTGTTTGCAAGTTTCCTCTCCCATTAGAATAGAAGATCCTTTAGGGTACAGACAGCTTTTACCTTTCTTTATATCCCAATGGATTACCGTGACAGCTTGTTGACTTGATTACTCAACCTTCTCACAGTCACTGTTTCCTCATTTATAAAATGGAGGAAATAACAGTGCCTACCTCACATCAGATACTATTTAAAATACTTCGCAAACCTTAAAGTGCTGTGTCAATTTTAGCTATTATTTTTAGATAAATCTCAGAATTGAATAGCTGGGGGTAAGCCAAGTCAAGAAAAAGGCACCAAGAAGACATTTCATTTGACTGGAATAGATAAGTAAAGGGGCAAAGAAAGATGAAGTCACACATGCAGTATAGAGAAGGGTGTAGCAGATGTAGCAGATCAAGAATGAGCACCCATGAGTACCCAGCAGAGCTGGTGCTTTATGGCAGAGATTATAAGGAGGACCATGAAGAAGATGACATGATCATAGTGTACTTAAGAAACACGAGTTTTCTAGAGTGAGATCTTTAACAGATCTGAGGGGAATAAGCCTGATCAAGATGCATGAATGCAGAGATATCCATGGGGACAAAGCTATCAAAATACATCCAAATGTGGATGGGAAACTCTCCAGGTTTTTTTGTTGCTTTGTTTCCCTTCTTCCTTTCCCCCTTCCCCTTTGGAAGGAGGAGTGAATGTAAAATGATGAATTATCTGTCTTGGTGACAGCTATGGTTGTACATTGTGCTAGCACTGACCCTCTAAGGCATCTTGTCCCAGACCCCCATTTCCAAACACTGAGCCTTTGCATGCAAAGTGAAAGGAAGAATGGAGATCATTATGCAAATGATTTCAGGGGGAAAAGATATTCTTTAAAAAAAATGGCAGGAGGGGAGTGAAGAGAAAGGGTAGAACAGAAGTTATTGTCCTAGATATTGGGAATACCAGGAAGGATACACAAAGATCTTACTCTCAAATATCTTACAATTTTATTTAATAGGGGGACAAGGTGCACAAATTACTACAACTATAAGGGAGAACAAAAAATCAGGAAAAGGACTAAAGAGAAAGACGGTTTTGAGGAGAAAGAAATACCTACATGGAGGAGCAAGATCCTTAGCTTAGTCTTAAAGGAATGGAAAGAATTCAACATATGTGGGAATATTCATTCTAGGCATGGGTGATGATCACATGACCAAAGACTGGAGATGGGAAATTCAATCAGGTCAAATAAGTTTTCTGTATTAGCTAGAACATAAAATACATAAAGGCCACTAGAACAAGGTAATGATAGAAAGGTAGAGTGGAGTCAGATTATTGGTAGATCTGAATGCCAGTTGGAGATTAGTATTAATAATGAGAGCACTTATATAGTGCTTTAAGGTTTACAAAGCACTTTACAGATACCATCTCATTTTATCCTCATAACAATCCAGGAGAATTTGGTATTATTATTGTTATTGTTATTCTCATTTTACAGATGAGGAAACTAAGGCAGACAGGGGTCTTCTCCAGGGTCACTCAGTAAATGTCTGACGCCAGATTTGATCTCAAGTTTTCTTGACTTCAGCTCTATCTCTCCATCTACTATATACATCATTTGCTAGACTAAGGAGCTCACCAAGTTTCTGAATAGAGGACTAAAGTTCATAGCCAATAATCTTTATGAAAGACACCTGTGGTTGAAAAAAAAACTATTGAACATTTCTGGATGCAGAAAACTGCTTCCAAATGACTTGAGAAAAAAATGCCATTGTCCACATCCTACTTCTCAGTAGCACAAACAGACCTGTACAGGCTTTTCTGGTTTAGAAGCACTAAGAATGTTGACAGAGCACACCACCCCATGATTCATGTGTCAGAAACATTTAAATCATCCTTCAGGAGAAGAATTTCCACGTTTACACCTTCCCACAAGCTATTTATGTAAGACCTACTGCTATTCCCATGGTTACCAAAATTTTTTCTTTAAGTCCCTAATACCTCCAACTTCAATTGCCTTCTATTGAGTCACGCATTTAAGAACCTGGATTAAAGCGCCCTTGTCCAACAACAAGTTGTATAGTACATTTTCATGCCGTAAATAAGGTTTTGATTTCCTAAGACTTATTTTCTCCCCATTGGGAACCAATTCAAAGCAATATTTGATTCACCTTCAGCTTATTTCAAATCATTAGTATATTTTACATGTATGTAAAATACTTGGGTGTTATTCACCTCTTGCCTTTAGAAAAATTAAGTTTCAGATAAGTTGAGGGTTTCCCCCCAGAAAGATTGTTTTATATGGAAGAAAAGAAAGATCAGTGGAGGATGTGGCTTGAGATACAGTACTGGAGACCTGGCTAGATGCTCTCTTCCTCCAGGCCCCCTTGCTTAGGCTATTTTTAGTTAGGTCAGAAAAAAAATACTCAATTATATGTTAGGCACTTGTTTTGTAAGATCCAAGGAAAGAGTACTTTAGTCTGCTTCAACTATCAGTTCAGAAGTACACAGAGGGGAAAAATAAATCTGGATACTTGGCCTCTTATTAACCTAAGCTGATACATATCTACTTCAAAGTACAATGTCTCCTTATCAGGTAAACAATCACAATGTCTCTTCATCAGGTACCCAGTGGAACTAGCCAAGATGGGTGGATTGTGCTTACTGTAAGGTGGCTCAGCTGGGCCCTAGTTACAAAGCCTTAGCATCCTGACAATTGAAGAGGCCCACTGAGACTGTTGTCACATGTGACAACAAAGAGAAACACCCTAGAAGTGGGTAAAAAAGGAAACACCAGAAGATTCAAAAGAGAGGGGCAGGGTATGTGGGCTTGGAAGACATCATCTTTCAGTAGGAAGCAGAGAGTGTGGGAGTACGGCCCAACTGCAGGGGCATGTCAGTGAACAAGGCGGGGTTCATCTGCTGCCTTCTCAGCATCTGTCCATTTCCTCTCAGAAGGATCATGCATCAAAAGGCAGGATAAGTCCCACCTTTGACTAACTAAATAATTAAACCTAAGAAATAGCTGTGTTTTTTTCTTAATACTACTTCCTTCCAAAAAATGTAAGGTGCTGTTGATCTGGCAGGAATGGGTCTCTCCTACTTGTTGGTACTACTATTTTCCCCTTTTTTGTATCCCCAGTGCTTAACACTGTGCCTGACTCATAATTAGCATTGACAGAAGACACAAAAAAAGGATGAAGAGGAGAATAGGGGGTGCTGTTGCTTATTGTTCCACGGGCATGTATACATGCCAAAGAGATACCCAGAAAAGGGGTGGGGAATCTGCAGCTTTGAGGGTATGTGTGGCCCTCTAGGTCCTCAAGTGTGGTCCTTTGATGGAATCCAAACTTAATAGAAACTGTGCCTTGAGGCCTGGATTCAGTAAAAGGGCTGCACTTGAGAACCTAGGGGCCACAGGTTCCCCACCTCTGACCTAGAAGTTGGAGTGATTCTGGTTTAACTAAGAGCAGAAGCCTGCATATCTATCTACCTATGGTTGAAAAGCAGGGCACCTGTGAGGGATACCCAGCTCTACCAGTACTGGGGATAGAGAGTAGAAAAACAGAAATGCATGTGACAATCCTCTACCTTGTCCCTGTCTCCCCTAAGTCTAAGGTAGTGCTATCTAGGAACTTTGGCTATCTTCTCTACTGCATGCTGAGTTCTGAAGAGGGTTAAGGGTTGCAACATTAACTTCCTGTATTTCTCTGGGCTTTTACTAACTGCTGGATTCCATAGTGCTGATGTGCTTGCTGAGTGAGACTCAGGCTCAGAAAACATGGAGACTTAGGTAGAAGAAGCAGAATGCAAAGTGGTTAGAAGGTTGTAGTTGAATTCAGAAAGACCTGAGTTCAAATCCAAACTCTGACACTTATTATCTGTGTCACCTGGGCAAGTCACTGAAACCTTGATTGTCTCAGTTTCCTCATCTGTAAAATGAAGGGTTTGGATTATAGTCTCTACAATCCCTTCCAGCTCTAAATCATGATCCCTTGATAAATTGGATTTATGAAAAGAGATTTCCATTTAGTTCCTCTCTGTAGTTCAGATATATCCAGGCAGAAACAGGGTTCTGCTAAAGAATGCTTTGCACTTTGGTAGAGGTAAAGATTCATATAGTTAGCAGTGCACTTTAGCTGGGCTACCATCTAAGACACTTAGCTTAGAGAGAGGAATAATGGTTAAAATCTTTCACAAATCAATGGACTAGAATTGAAGGAAAAAGAATGTCCACTTTGAATGCCTTCGAAAATTATAAACAAAACAAAACCATTCAGAGTATCAGTGGACTGCTTTGCCAAATTTGCATTCTCTCGTTCATATCACTGTAGCTCAGTATTGAGGAAACTCATATATTGGCAGAGGTCTAAGTCCCATCCATGACTGCAAATAGAGAATTTCCTTTATTCTCTTCAGAGTGGTTACGTAGCTTCTATGTCCTCTCAACATTTCTGGGGCACCCACACACATCTGGAGCATTGCCCAGTATCTGGGACTTGGTTGGGTATAATAAAAAAGGGTGAGAAAGATCAAAGATCAAGAAAAGGGGAAAATGGGACTGGTTCCAAGTGAGGGAAAGTAGGCAAAGGGACAGGGGAGAGGAAATGGGGAGGATGAGAAACCAGAGAGGATAGAGAATATAGTGAATGAGAAACCCCTTCCCCCCCCCCCCCCAAATGAAGATAATTGAGATTATAAAGGAAGCTGTGCTTATCAGGACTATCTTGGCTCATGCAGAGAGCAGTAGAAGACTGAAAATCTGGCTGGGGTCTAATTGAATAAATATGCAATTTTCTCTCAATTATATTGCATGAGAAAATTATGCAAGTGTATATATGCCAACTACGTACTATATATCCCTACACTAACATGCAAACACATGTCTATCTAACCTTATTATGTGCCTGTGAGATGTGGCTGGGCAATTTTCTAATTTGGTAATTATTTAATGAAGATCTCCATTCAAATTGCTTTCCTTTGAATTTCTTCCTATGCTCTCTTCTGTGGAGTGAAAAGTGAGAGGAAGCTTCCAAAAAAGGAAATGTATTAAAGTCTGAAATGAAACCTCGATGAGACTGTCACCCTTTAGATCTTTAAGGGATCCCTTGCAAAAGATGAATAATACTTACCATAATTACTTGCTGAAGGATTAGTATACTTTTTATAATTATAAGTTCATACAAGAAAATGTTTATGGACTTGCTCTGACAAGCCTCAGGTGAAGATGCTCTAAGAGGGGTGGGAGGAGACAAAGCTATCCAGAAGGAAGCATTGTCCTTATCCCATAGTGTGTGATGAGAACTCTGCCTTGGCATCTATGTTCATTCCTTTTATGGTTAAAAATTGGAGGTGATTTGCATACATAATATGCGCCCAAATTCCCATTTGGCTAAATCAAACTTGCACATGAGTACACACCCACTTGTCACACTGACAAGACAGGAATGCCTTATTCAGATACAAAGGCTGTGTCTACAACTACAAAATGAAACAGAGAACTGGGATGATTATCTCTATTAAGCAAGAAGAATATGGCCTCAATTACCTAGATGTTTTAGCTATTTTAGACCCTATTTATCTGGGTAACTGCCTCAGTTCTATACCTCACTGTATGGCTAACAACATGTGGAACATAACTTTATAGCATATTCCCAAAGTCCATATAGCACAATAGGAGTGTGATTTGGAAGTTGGCAATATGGAGAAAAAGAACCTCCATCTACCATGTCAACCACATGTCATGGAAATTCTTTGTGGGAGAGAAGAGAGAGAGTCAGGTTAGATCTGTGATTTCTTATGGTATAGAGAACACCTGGTATTTAAATTCCCTCCACAGATGCAGACTGGCAAATAGTTAAGAGAGTTGCTTTGGAAACTGAGTAACTAAAAAAACCTGTCTGTGGTCACACACCTAGAATGTGTCAAAGACAGGACTGGAACCCAGGTCTACCTGGCTCCAAGGTCTACCATCTAACCACTTTGCCAGGCTAACTCTACTTGGAAACCTACATTTTAAAAATGGATTCTGCCTTGTGTAATAAACAAGGCAATCCTCTCTGCCTTCACACTACTGTGTATTTTAAAATTATCAACTACCATGCCTGATTCTATTCTCTACTCCATCCATCTCATGGGGAAAATCTGAACAACAATTTTTGATGTAAAAGTGACTTTCCAAAGAAAAGCTTTATCAATGCAATGCCACACAGATACCAACGTGGGGGAGATGAACCATTCTTTGCTTCTCTATGACCAAGAGGACACCTGACACTTGGTTTTCATTCTATCCCAAATGGCTTTAATGAAATGTGTGATACAGAAGGGGAGCACTGGTTTTGAAGTCAGAAGATAGGTGCTAAAATATGACCTTAGGCAAAGTATTTCAATTTGTTGGGTCTTGGTTTTCTAGATTTGTAAAATTTTATACATTTACTTTTGTAAAATAAGGGAGCTGGATTGAATGACTTCCATGGCTCCATCCTGCTTTACATTTGACTCTGTGTGTGTTTTTCTAAAATATACGCATCAAGGTTCTATTTATAAAATGCACCAAATCTTATCATAAAAGTTGTTTGCTTGGGGAAGGGGAATAAATTTCTCTTCTGGTTTGGAGTCTTTTGACATAATATTTATGGTACTCATAGGGACCTAGGAATTCAACTCAAATCAGGCAAAGCAATATAATATTTTGACTCAGAATTAACCTCAAGTCTAAATCATTGGCTTCTGATTCACCACGAGGATCCTTAGATTATTGTTTCTCCTCCAGGAGAGACCAATGTGTGGCTAATTAATAGAGAACATGTGATAAAACTTGGTTTCATACTTTTAAATCTGCAGTTTCCATAGGCCTGGAATCATAAATAAATCATATTGTAGGTTTAAAAACTGTGATTTCATTGTGAGTAGAAAGCTCTCTGTACCAATGTAGACTGGTGACTCCTCACTAAGTATAATCTTAGAGAATCCCATGAAACACTGAGACATTTTATGACCATAACCCTATGATCATATATTCAGTATGTGCCAGCACTTGAGCTGTGACTGTAATTGATTCCAAAGTCAACTGTCTCTACTACAACACAGTGATAGCATCGTTATGAAAAAAGAGGGCTAAGAAGGTACTAGTCTAATTGGGAAATGCCAAGTCATCACATTCTGCCCCATGATCTCTAAACCATTTACCCATCAATAAACTAGCTTCTGAGTTTCTATCAAATTTCCCTAAAGGTCTGGGGGCAATTAAGGCCTTTTGTTCACACAGAGTCCTCTAACTTGTATTTATTTAAGTCAGCAAGGGTTAAAGTAGATGAGCAAATGCTAAACTCTTGTTTCTTTGCTATGTTTTCACTTTAGTTGTTTGTTCAGGTTAGTTTCTCTTTCACCCTCCTCACATACACCTTAAAGATTTGAGATCCCACATGCACACACACAAGAAACATTCATATGACTATATATCTTTTGGACCACAGAAATCTCTTATTGTTGCAATTCACTGAGTCACACTTGGGAAAGTATGAAAGTAGACGTTGAGGAATTACACTTTAATTATTAAATCATTTCACCATGCCATGAAGAACCCCAACTAATAATGTATTATAATCCACCTGAATCTGTTTGGTGGTAGGGGTTTCCTTTCCTTTTGCTCATTCCCAGGCCTCCAGGGTCTAGAACCCTTCTAGGCTACTCAACTATTCACCCAGTTTTGATGACATAGAAATTACCAAATCTAGTCATTCCAGGGAAATGGAAGATCACTAGGATTTACCAAGCCCTGGTTCTATACCCTCCACATCCCTCGCCTCTACCCTACATTTTTCTCTGATTTAGTGATGAGACCAATCTAAGTCACATCATTTGGCTCTGGGCCTTGCCAGCCACCCAAAAGTTACACCCTTAAAATTTCTGGCCTATTTCAACCCACAGTTCAACTTTCTTTTATGTGGTACTGCTTCAAATTAGATGCTGAATTCCTTAAGATCAGAGACCATTCTTACTTTTTCTGCTTGTATTCTCAGAACTTAAGACAATGCTTGGTGCATAGCAAGCCCTCCATGATTTTTTAAAATCAATCCATCTAGCTGTCCACTCAGTCAGTCAGTCAGTCACCTAATTCCAAGCAATAAGCAAATCAAGGGTACCATGAGTTTATGGACACATTCCTCCTATTGATGTAAAAGTGAAACATCTAAAACTTTATTTGTACATTATTGACATCCACTTATTAATAGGGGGAAAATGTAATGGAAACCCAATTTTCCAGCAAAAGTAAACAAACATCTCTAAAATATTTGAAGCCTATGGAAATTATGAAAACTGTAGACTTAAAAGTATAAAACCAAGTTTTAATCACATGTTCTCTATTAATTAACCACATCTCTCCCAAAGGAGACACAATAATCTAAGAATCCTCACAGTGTTTCACTCTCATGTGAATCAGAAGCCAATGATTCATGCTAGAGGTTAATCTGGAGTCAAAACATCATGTTGCCTTGCCTAGTTTGAATTGAATTCTAGGTCCCTAGGAGTACCATAAATATTAAGTCAAAAGACCCCAAACCATTAAAAAATGCTAAATATGAGGTGGTTTTTTTTCCCCCTGTGAAGCCATGCCAATTCAATTTAGCAAGAAGTGGCTACTATGTGTATGGAACTATGGTAGGCACTAGGGAATGCAAAGATAAACTGAAAAATGTTTCTTGCCCTCAAGGAGCTTACATTCTATTGGGACAATAGGCCATTTACAGAGATAAATAAGTAGGCTAGAAGTTGATGAGGAACACAGCATTAATTAATTAAATTACTAATTAATTTATTTAATTAAATCAGAGAATAAGAAAAAGGCTTCCTATAGGTAGTGGCACTGAGTTGAGTTTTGAAAGAAGCTAAGGATTCTAAGAGTTTGAGATAAGAAATCTGTGAAAGATTAAAAGTTATATTGCATAGGGGCGGCTAGGTGGCACAGTGAATAGAGCACCAGCCTTGGAGTCAAGAGGACATGAGTTCAAATGCAGCCTCAAACACTTAACACCAGCCGTGTGACCTTGGGCAAGTCACTTAACCCCAATTGCCCTGCCTTCCCCACTCCAAAAAGCAAAAAAAAAAAGTTATATTTCATAGTAGGTATAATGTTAGAATCTATCAAAATTGGGGCTTAATTATGGAGGGAAAAACTATATCTAGAAATTAGGAAAGAAATAAAGAACTATTTTTTGCCTAAAATAAATTGTGGAAAGTTCTGTGAAGGCTGAATGCTAAACCATTTTAAAGTCTGAAACAAGGACATCAACTTGTTACAAATAAATTGAGTTGAACTCAAATTGAGGGAGAATTTAAATCTCTGAAAAATTGTGGGAAAGACAGAAGAATCCATGGAAACTATTGGTATGCAAGGCACAAGGAGAATTATTTGCTACATTTTGCTAATGCCTTGTTCATTCAACATTTTAACATTCAACATATTTTTTTTCCAAAGTTCACTGAAAATTCAAGATGGATTTATAGTGACCTATATAGAGAGAATCTTTTCAACCAAGGCTTATGAAATCTAATTTTTGTTTTATAACCACAACTTGCAGTTTCATTCAGGTAACCATGGCAAAAAGTACTCCAGAGAGATCCTCCTTCCAGAGTGGCCTCTGTTAAAATAGTAACCCTTCTCTTGGCCGTGAGATATCTAGCCTTAGTCTGTTAAAGAGCCATTTCCTAATGGCCTTTTTGTGGGCCAGCAATTCTGGACCAGGAAACAACTTCACTTTTCGAGGTAAAGTTAAGTAGGGAGGTGTTTTTGAGGGGAGAAGATAGGATGGGGTAGAGAGTCTAGAACTATGATTTTATTGCTATATGGAACTCCATCAATTTAGCACCTCTGATGCCAACTTAAAGTCTTAGAGTAGGAGTTCTTAAACTTGTTGCTGTTGTTTTCTCCTTCCTTCCTTCCTTCCTTCCTTCCTTCCTTCCTTCCTTCCTTCCTTCCTTCCTTCCTTCCTTCCTTCCTTCCTTCCTTCCTTTTTGTTGGCAGGGGGATAGGTTTGTTTTCTTTTGTTTGGTCATGGACCCCTTTAGCAATCTGATGAAGCCATGGGCCCTTTCTCAGGGTAAATTTCTAAAGCTCATAATTCTAAAAATGTTCAATTTTAGCTGAGTTAGATAAAAATAAACATATACCTTTTTCCCCATGACCACAGGATAAGAACCCTTATCTTAGAGAGTTGTCTGGGGGCACTGATAGGTTCAATGATTTGCCCATGATCACATGGCTGGTGTGTATGGAGTTGGTCATGTGGTAGAGGTGAGAGATAGAAGGTAGATAGCCAAGTGTTCTATTGACAACTTTATAATATCAGAAGTCTGGGGCGGCTAGGTGGCGCAGTGAGTAGAGCGTTGGCCCTGGAGTCAGAAGGACCTGAGTTCGGATCCGGCCTCAGACACTTAACCTACCCAAACAAAAAACCTAGCCATGTGACCTTGGGCAAGTTACTTAACCCCAAAAAATCAGAAGTCAAGGAAAAGGTCTAGAAAAGACAGAAACAGGCATTTATTAAGCAACTGCTATCTGACAGCTATTATGCTAAGTGTTTACAGATATTGTTATCTCATTTGATCCTCACGACAACCATAGGAAATTGGTGCCATTATTATTCCCATTTCACAGTTGAAAAAACTGAGAGAGACAGAAGTTGAGTGACTTGCCCAGGTCACATGGATAGTGTGTGAGATAGGATTTGAACTGTGTTTTCCTGACTCCAGGCCTAACCTTCTCAGCCCCGTACCACCTAGCTGCCCAGAATATTGGGTGCCAACCCATGTGACAAACTTATCAGAGGATATGGACAAGAGTCACATGGGATGGGCAGGTGTGGGTGAATTGGGGTCTGTGTATCTTTACAGGAAACAGCCAAACCAGTGAGAGCACAGATCCATTTGAGGATTTGGATAAATCAAGGAGAGTCAGTCTGGAGTTCCCCTCTTCCAGAAGGGAAGGTTTAGAAACAGAGGATTAGATTTTGCTTCTGATCCTTACTGCAATGGGAAAATACTATTAAACTATTATATGTGGGTTTTAGCAATGCTGAATCAACCAGAAAACAAGGTAGCTGCAAGGTTTAGAGTGAATAGCATGGTGAAGGGAGGGTTGTGATGGTCAAAGATGATACAAATGGGGCTTAAATTAGAGTCGCAGCTAAGGACAGAGAAGAAAGACTAAGGAAATTATCAGGGTCAAAGCTACAGAACTGAACAAAGACTCGATGTACAAGGTAAAGAATAGCTCTAAGTGAAACATAACCATATACCTCATCCTTCTGGTTGCTGTTGCTAGGAAAATTGTTCCTGGGGATAAAGGTTACTTCCGTCTCAACTGTGTTTTTGTTGAATCGAAAATGAGACAACCTTATTCTAGGATCACAGCCTTTAGACCTGGAAAGGATCTTAGAGTCAAACCTTCTCATTTTACATGGAAGGAAACTGAGGCCTAGAGAAGTATGTGACTTAAACAAGGTCATGCAGCCCAACATTGAAAAGAGTAGGATTTGAACCTAGGTCCTTCACCTCAAACTCCAAAACTCTTTCTACTTGAATCATACTGTTTTACCTAAGCTGATTTTCCTGTATGGATGGTTAGGCCAAACTCTCTCGATTGGCTTTGTTATTGTTCAGTCATGTCTAACTTTTCATGACCACATTGGGGCTTTCTTGGCAGAGATACTGGAGTGGTTTGCCATTTCCTTCTCCAGCTCATTTTACAGATGAGGAAACTGAGGCAGACAGAGTTAAGTGACTTGTGCAGGGTCACACAACTAGTGTCTCAGGCCAAATTTAAACTGCTTATTTCTTAATAAAACATAACTATAAAAACAGTAGATAGAGTGTATATGCTGGGGGCTCTGGGAACAGATCTGACTTCTAATCCTGCATTTGAAACTTTCTAGCTGTATGTCCATGGTAAGTCCCAAATTCCATAAGGCTCATTTTCTTCATTTGTAAAATAGAGTTAATAACAAAGGAATTATAATTTTATATTGAATCATCTTTTTATTTTGTGCTTTGTAAATAGAAGTATCATTTTTGTCTAAGTTCAAGATGAATAATTTTTAAAAAAATATATGAATTACCTACATCATAGGTTTTAATGAATCTAAAAAGATATATTAGATAAAAAAGATCAAGTATTATTATTACGTGGAATATAATTTCCTTGAGATCAGACTCTGTTCCATTTTTGTATCCTTAAGACATAGCACATACTTAAGTTCTTGAATTAAATTGAATATGCTTTCAAAGTGGAGACTAGACACCTGAAAACCTTGAAGTCAAAGTAAAGAAAAATATAAACAAAAGAAAACTCAAAAGACTAAAAATAATTTTTAAAGTTTTTAGGTAAGATTATATAGTGATGTATAGTATTCTCTCTTTCACCCCTAAAATATTGGGAAATATTTTTCACCTTTTGTAGTAGTAAGAAATATTCCTAAGATGTCTACATAAAAATATACTCTACCAATTACATTATATAGTTAGATACATATATATGTATAAGCATATGCACGTATACTTCTGAAGAGTGTGTGGCTTCTAGAGTTACAAAGAAAAGGGAGGGGGTGGCTAGGTGGTGCAGTGAGTAGAGTGTTGGCCCTGGAGTCAGAAGGATCTGAGTCCGGATCTGGCCTCAGACACTTAATGCACACACAAATAAAAACCTAGCCGTGTGACCTTGGGCAAGTTACTTAACCCCAATTGCCCTCCAAAAAGCAAAGAGAAAAAAGAAAAAGAAAAGGGAAATATACCCTCTTTCAATCAGATATTAAAATGGAACTTGTATATGCTGCATAGATTGTAAGGTCCTTGAGGGCAGGGGTTGTCTTCTGACTCATTTCTGTATCCTGGTGCTTCGAACAGTACCCAGCACATAGTAGGCACTTAATAACATTTTGATTGATTGACTAAATTGAAAAGTATTTAGGATTAACGATGTAATCTCTATTTTGTTTGTATACCCAATGTCATCTGAGGGTAAGAAGTTCAAAAGTTGGGCTGCTACATGGCACAGTGAATAGAGCACTGGCCCTGGAGTCAGGAGGACCTGAGTTCAAATCTAGCCTCAGACACTTAACACTAGTTGTGTGACCTTAGGCAAGTCACTTAACCCCAATTGCCCTACCATCCCCCCTCCAAAGAAAAACAAAAAACAGAAGGCATAAAGTTAGAAATTAGCAAATAGTAAGTGTTGATCACTTTTTTTCCCCTCTAAATAGTTAGAAAGGTAAAAATCATGGATAAAGGTAAGAATGTATTGGGGCCAGTTTAGATAGGTAAACTGATTATTCAGTTTTCAACATGAGTATTTATACCTCATAAATCTGCAAATGCTATAAGGGCTTGATTTATGATTTCATTGATTGTCTAGATTTAAGAAAAGGATGAAGAAAATGTTAATAATGTAGATTAATCTTTAAAGTATATAATGTATGTTTAACCCCCACACCTGGAGAATCACTTAATAAACATTTACCAGCAACCCCCTGAATGAAGACTGAAATGAGAAGACAGAACCATTTGTGGCTTATAATGCCGTTCCTGCTCATTGGGTCAGTTGATAATCATTTATTAATCACCTACTATGTGCAGGAAATATGCCAAGTTTTGAATTATATACATGTTTGTAAAGCTGGAGTAAGAAGTTTGCATTTAGAGGTTACCACTCAGCAAATATGACATCAGCTGTATACAGACTCTAAGGATACTGAAACTTCCTATAAAATAAGCAGATCTCAAACCCCCACTGTAGTGAAATTTAAAATAGGCTCACTGTAAGTGAGTGTGCAGGGCTGTGAATACTATGTATTTAAGTGTATGCAATGTCTTCCATTTAATGGGATGGGTTTCACCAAGACATTTCCCAGGGAGCCAAATTAAATCTAATGATAGTTAATAGTGAGGACTCTTGCTTAATTGGGACAGTCATGCCTACTTAATTGAGATGCCTCTGGGTGATTAAGTGGTATTTGAATCAGGAGACCCAGAACTTGTGGTGATCAGAAATAGATGGTGTTCAGTAGCTCTTTTAGGGATTCTGTTAGTGCTGGTTCAGCAGAGGAAACCTGGAACAAGCAAATACCTCTTCATGAGTGAACGGCCCCTTCTCTGTGAGGAATATGGCCTCTCCCTCTAAGGGGAGCACTATTTTGTGCCCAGGAAAAGCACATTTGCAAAATGGCACCTTTATTTCCATAGAGAAGGTTATTCTTTTGAGGGTCAGGTCCACCGTTGTGATTATTTATGTCTTTCTGTGGTTCTTCTTTATTAGACTATTTATTATATCCCATGGTGTTGGGAAAGTTTCTAATGAAATGTCACTCCCACTGCCGTCTTAGGATCTGATGATACACACCCAAGTACAGAAAAGAAACAAGAAATGAAGTTTAAGAAAGAGGAAAACACACACACACACACACACACACTCACACACTCACTCACTCACTCACATAAACAGACACAGTCAAACAAAAAACACAGATGGAGCCATTAGCAAGATGGAAGAAAAACATCAATAAGGTCCTGCCCTACTATTTGAAAGAGTAGCTGGTGGCGCAGTGGATGGAGTGCCCGGTTTGGAGTCAGGAAGACTCGTCTTCCTAAATTCAAATCTGACCTAGACACTTACTAGCTATGTGACCCTGGGCAGATCCTTAGCCCCGTTTGCCTCACTTTCCTCATCTGTAAAATGAGCTGGAGAAGGAAATGTCAAACCATTCCAATATCTTTGCCAAGAAAACCCCAAATGGGGTCAGAAAGAGTTGGACATAGCCCTCTCATTTCTACAGATGGGGACGACATATAGGTACTTAAGTTTAGAATGAGATTTGAGCCCTGGGACTCTGACTCCATGTGCAGTATTCTTTCAAGAATGTCCCTCTCTGATCCCCAAAGAATGTAAGTGAAAGCCTAAAAATATTTTTCTGCTGAAACACATCAGAGAGACAGAGAGCAGAGAAACAGAGATAGAGAGAGCCAGAAACACAGAGAGGAAGACAGAGACAGAGAAAGGAGAGAGAGACAGTGACAGAGACCCAGAGAGAGTGTTCATCTAAAACCATGCATTGTAGAGTTTTAGGAGTTCATTTGAAAACCTTTTCACCTCATTACAACAGTAGACTGGTCCTAGAAATTACTTAAAGATTTCATGGTTGGGGGTAGGGGAAATAGAAAACTACAAATGGTCAATTTGTCCTTAATCCAAACAGTCTCAAGTCCCAAAGCACATTATCAGTGCAGGAGGTAACAGCATGTACATGCTGGATACTTTAATTTTATTTTTACAGCCGGGTGGGGCTTTGGGTTAATTAGTTTAGTGAACTTTAAGTCTTGAGTTTGGTGATAAGTCTTCAATGTTTTACAGTTGGGCTCAGAAACACTATAAAGCAGAGATGTCAAACACACAGCTGCAGCACTCCTGAGTGTAGCCTGAACCAGATTAAAATGTACTTGGGAATATTTAACAAAATAAATAAAAATACAATAAAGCATAGATAATGACTTAGAAAACCACTAACTCAATCTGCAGCCTGTGGGCATCCTTCTGTGTGGCTTAGTGGCCCCTATTTCTATTTGAGTTTGTCACTGCTCTAAGGGATTCTTTTCCTAGTGGAGCAGGAGAGCCCTGGAACTCTTCGGTCTTCCCCTTCCCTTTCATAGCCTCTCTTTCATTCTGTTATTAAGATATGCTGTTTTAAATGTATTCAGACAACAGATACTACTTTCTTACTTTGTGATGGTATTAAGGCTGATGAGAATTGCTCAGAATAATGGAGAAGTAGAGGTGAGATCTCAATACCCCAGGGAGCAATCTGGCAGAGAAAGAAAGAGGCATGCTCTAAGTGGGGACTTTAGTCATTGTCTGACTGCCTGTCCCAGAGGCCTTGCCTCCTCCTGTGTTTGCTTCTCTGAGCCCTGAAGAATTAATGGAAGGGACCCACACCAAAGCATCTCTGGGCATAGTACACTGGACAGATATAGAAAGCTTAGGGCTTGAATGACTGCTGGTGTGCTCAGACATTTTGTTTTTGCTATTAAAGTCATTCACAAATGAGATTATTAATACATACAATATGTATAAGATATACATATATAACATGTGGGTGTGTATGCGTGTATATGTGTTATGTTATATGTGTATGTTTATGTAAACTATATGTAGTAATGTGTGTATATATATGTATGTATGTATGTGTATGTGTGTAGAGAAGGGGAAGAGGATGAAGAGGAAGAAGAGGAGGAAGATTGATGATGGGCTTATAAAATGTGTTTGATAACCTTGTAGTACTGCTAAAGCACTTGTGATAACTATTCACATTTAGATAGCTCCTTATGGTTTTTAAAATTCTTTTTCTCAAAGCAACCCCATCAGAAATGATGGATATGACCAATTTAGAAAGAAACATGGAAAGACAAATAATCTGATGCAAAGTGGAGTAAGCAGGACCATGTAAATAATACACTTAATGCCTGTTCTTTGGTCATGTCTGACTTTTCAGGACCCCGTGGATCATAGCACAATACTGTCCATGAGATTTTTTTTTGGCAAAGACACTGAAGCAGTTTGCCATTTCCTTCCCCAGTGGAGTAAGGCAAAGGTTAAATGACCTCAGGGTCACACAGTTAGTAAGTGTCTGAGGTCTTCCTGACTCCATGCCCAGCACTTTATCCACTGAGCTCTGTCTACACAATGACTACAACAATGCAAATAGAAAAAGCAACCAAACACAGGTGTTGCAAAGTTACAAACGACAACCATGGCTTCAAAGAAGAGAAGTGACCCTTCCCCTTTGTGGAGGTGGGAGGTTGACTAGTATGGCATATTGCATATATTTTCAGATTTTTTTTGGTGTATTGATTGGTTTTGCTGATATTTTTCCTCATCATTCTTTTTCCTTAAAATATTATTTGTTAAATGGACTGATTGTCTGTGAAGGGAGAGGGAAACAAATACTGGGAGAAATTATGGTGTAGAAAAAACAAAATATATACATATACACACACACACATATATATATATGTATGTATGTATATGGATATATAGATATAGATATAGATATATAGAGATATATACATATATTTCTTTTTTTCAAGAGAGAGCTTACCTAAGAATAGTAAAAGTGGAGAAATGAGTCCCAAATCTGCCACAAACCATCCAAACCCTTAGACATACCCAAATTCTTAGGGCCTCAATTTCCTCGTTTAAAAGAAGAAAGGGTTGGACAACATCAAGGGTTCTTAACTGGTGATCCACTGATAAATTTCAAGGGTCCATGAACTTGGACAGGGCCTTTTCCGAGAAGACAAATATATTTTGGGGTTGCTAAACAAGCAATTTCCTCCTCATTGAAACATTGTCTGAATGACTCAGTATAAAAGTGGAGATTGGGGGGAGGTGACACATGGTAAACACTTTTTGATTGGTTGATTTACTGGAGTTAACTAAAAAGCCTGATGCTGCCCAGAAATTTTTCCTTAACTATCTAGAGATTAGATTTAGGGATAATTCTGCATAGGTACTCAAAAGTTTCCTTCTCCCTCAAACCCCACCCCCCAGGCAGTTTCTGAATGTGAATATGACCCTCTGGTCATGTTAATGGGCAAATGTCTTCCTCTGCTATAACCGACTGACTGAATAAATGAAGTAATGATTAATTTATTAAGTTGATTACTAGGTGTTAGATACTATGTTAAGCGATGGGAATACAAACCCCAAATTAAGACAGTTCCTTGCCCTTAAATAACTTACATTCTAGTGGTGGGAGACAAGACACAGAGGGTAGTGGTAGTTAGAGACAGGTGAAGTCATAGAGATGGGGGCAAGGAGCCATAGGACATTTGATTTTTGATTTGTCTTTTCTAGATTGATATTATTACACTTCCTGGAGCAGGAGATGAGAGATAGACCTGGGAATGGTGTGTGTCAAAAGGTATCTGCATAGGCATGATAGGAAAATGTAGATTTAATCAAGAGAAAGCTGGCCACTATAGTGGGTAGCTAGGCCTGGCTACAGGTGGTGAGTTTTCACCAATCAGCACAGCCCAGAGAAGGTGCCAGAGGTCCAGTTGGGAGGGAGCCCTGTGATTTTATAGGAACTTTCACTATTGCCCTGACTACTCTTGGACTGGAAAATTCCCCTCAGGGACTCCTCTTAGTCCATCAATCACATCTGCTTCTGCCACAAGCTCCTGAAGAAACTTGATCACTGCTCCAGCTCCACTTCTAGGGCTCAGACCTACTCTAGGATTTTTTTTTTTTTGGTTTTTGGTGGGCAATTGGGGTTAAGTAACTTGCCCAAGGCCACACGGCTAGGTTTTTATT
The DNA here is from genome assembly GCA_011680675.1 of Gymnobelideus leadbeateri. Taxonomy (NCBI): domain Eukaryota; kingdom Metazoa; phylum Chordata; class Mammalia; order Diprotodontia; family Petauridae; genus Gymnobelideus; species Gymnobelideus leadbeateri. The sequence goes on from WOXC01001528.1 coordinate 269,114, forward strand.
TGTGTGTGCGTTAAGTGTCTGAGGTTGGATCCGAACTCTGGTCCTTCTGACTCCAGGGCCGACGCTCTACTCACTGCACCACCTAGCCGCCCCTACTCTAGGATTTCTAATCCTCTGACTTAGGTTCAGAAAACTGCAGTAGAATACATATAACAGAGTAAATGTACTTCCATTTCAAGGTCATCAGTAACAGTGCCTGAGGAGAGAAGACTTTTGACATCAGGTCTCCCCCATCCCAGCCTAAAACAAAGATCTGTTCTGCTGTGCACCAGTCTGTCCTTTGGTCTAGAAATGAAATGGGCTGAGCAAGTCTCTTACTTTTATAAACCAATACCAAGGATATAGGTCTTCCAGTGAGATTTTTCTTGCCCATAATCCTGGCCAATTATCTTGGGGGCAGCCTTACTCATTGAAAATGAATTATGAGTTGTTCCCCATCCTCTCAACAATGTACCAATGGATATACTACTTTATTCAAGGATGGGTGCCTGTCAGATGCCCCCAAACAAAGACTCATGCCCTGTACTCTACCAAATCCTGGGGAATGATTGAAAATTAGTGAAAAATAATTTCTTAACCACTTACTATATACCAAACACTGTTCTAAGTGCTAAGGAAGGAATAAATACAAAAAACCCAGTCTTTGTCCTCAAGTAGCTTACATTCTAATAGAAGTCAGCACACATAAGGGGAAGTGATGACCAGGGAGACTTATTTGGGCTATAGAGCTGGAAGGCTGGAGGTAACAGAGAGAAGTATAGAACGAGACTTGTATGATATGACAGGATGGCTTCCAAGGAACGGCCAGAGAGTAAAGGGAAACATGACTAGAGCTACCCTAGCTCAATATAGTGGAGCATGGGGCCATGTGAGGCATGCACCAGGTAAGCATCGAGTCCCTAGGATGCCAGTTCCAGAGATGAAAGGGTTAAATCTTCCAGTGCATTTTCTCTAGTCCAGCTAACAAGGCAGGGCAGCCATGGAGGAGATGGTTGGGGAATAAAGTAAAAGTCAACTACAAAGAAAAAGCGAGAATAATTTCTGCCTTCAAATAGCTAACTTCCTAATAGGGAAGACAACACATACGTGCAGAATAGATATGAGGTGACCTTAAAGCATATTCACTAGCTGCTACAAGGGGAATGTGAAAGACCTTCCTTGGATGATGGTATTTGATCTGAGCCTTGAAAGGTGACAGGGATTCTCAGAGACAGAGGTGAAGTAGAAGAGAATGCCAGTCATGGGGAACAGCCAGGACAAAGACAAGGAAATGGGAAATGGAACACTATATGTGTGGAACAGCAAGGTGAGCAGTATGGCTGGACCACAGAGCACATAGAAAGGAGAGATGTGTGAGAAAACTGGAGAGAGGAAGGGGCCAAAACATAAAGAACTTTAAATTCCAAATAGAAGAATTGATATCTTTTTCCGAAATAAGGAGCCATTGGAGTTTATTGAGTAGGAAAATGATATACTCAGATGTTACATTTTAGGAGAATTTATTTAGCAGCTTCATGGAGGTTAGATGGGAAGAGAAAGAGACTAGAGGGAGGAAGCACAATAAGGAGGCTCCTGCAGTATTTAGGCAAGAAGTGATGAGGAACTAGAAGAGCAGCTGTATGAGTGGAAAGAAGGGGACACATATGAGAATTGTGAAGGTAAAAACAACAACATTTAGAGACTGATTGGATATGTGAGGAGTCAAGGATGCCACCAAAGTTCAATGGTTCAACGTTCTTGGGTAACAAGAAGGATGGTTGTGCCTTCGATAGGGATAAGGGAAGTTTGGGATGGGCTAGAAGGAAAGATGATAAATTTTGTTTTCGCCATGTTGAGTTTGAGGGGTCTATAGAATCTGGTTCTAAAAGTCTAGTTGGCAGTCGGTGATACAGGACCAGAGGTGGGATGAGAGATGAAGGTGCATTCTCTAGCTTTGGTTGTCATATGCATAGAAATGTTGAATGAACCCAAGGGAACTGATAAGATCACCAAGTGAGAGGGTATAGAAAGAAAAAAAGAAGAGGGCCCAGGACAAAGCCCTGGTGAATATCCACAGTTAGTGAGTGGTCAAAGCCAATTAAGGAGACAAAGAAAGATTAATCAGATGGGTAGAAAGCGAACCAAGAGAGCAGCGCCATGAAAACACAGACAAGAACAAGTTTTGGAAGGGTTTGGTGGGGGGAGGGGCAGGGAAGCTGTGGCCTAAAGGCCACTTGTGGCCCTCTAGGTCCTCAAGTGTGCCCTTCCACTGTGGCCTCTAGGCCACAGGTTCCCCACCCCCTGGGTTAGATCAACAATGTCAAATGTTGAAGAGAGATGAAGTATGAGATCTAATGGAAAAGGTTACTAGATTTGACAATTATGAAATCATTAATTTTGGAGAAAACTATTTCAATTACATTATGAGGTCAGAAGCTAGATTGAAGAGGGCTTAGAAAGGGGCAAGGGGAGAGGAAGTGTTTTGTTTTCAATGAGTTTAGCTGAAAAAGGAAGAAGAGACAGAAGAGGCTAGTTAGCAGGAATGGTAAGGTTAATGGATAGGGAAGACAGATCTATTTGTTGGCAGCTGAGCAGAAACTAGCAGAGTGGTAGAAACTGAAGGTAGGGGTGGGGAGGAAACACTGGTGAGGATGGAAACATGGTACATGAAGAGGGCTTGGTCTTGGCAAAGAGAAGGGCTTCCTCTTAAATCAGAGACTGGAATGAAGGAGAAGGGGAGAGAGCAAAGTCATGGTGAATGACCTCAGGCTCTTCTTTAAATTGAGACAAGGTCCCCAGCTGAGGGGATGATATGGGAGGTTTGAGGAGGGTGTGATCTATCTCTGTGATAAGCAGAATAGAGAATTCATTAGGGGACAGCAGTGGGATCACCTTGCTTTAGTGAGGATCCTGCTGGGTTCAATAACACAGATTTTGTTGTGAACTCATTGCCATGGCTACATGACTTCCTCCAGCTCTGTTCAATGTCCAGTGAGTAGACAGATGTGGGGAGAAACATGATTGGATAAGACATGATCAGCTTATGCCTCCAAATTAAAATGGAAACATTCCTGTGTATACAAAAGGACCCCTCTCCTGTCCCTCAAAATTGAAAAAAGAGGTGGTTGGTGGTTGTTCGCTCCACATCACAGGACCAGTGGCTGGAGGCATTGTGTCTAGGGTGCCACTTCCTGTTGACTTTCTAGAACCTGCTGTGGTCATTTGGATCTATCTTCTCTGAGTCACCAGAATGACATCACCTGCCTCAAACCCTCTCTGGAAACAGAAGCACTCAGGAAATCAAAGGTAGGTGCTACTCTTCCAGTTCCTAGGGCCTAGACAATATCATTCATGGAATTAGTCACCAGTCCACAAATGTTTACTATGTGCCTCCACAGCCTTATGCTTTGGCTGGGGCAGTCCATAGACCTTAGCCATCAGTCTAAACCACTCACCTTTGTGAGTGCATGAACAGTCACTTGGAAAATGGATACTGATTGACGTTTCACAGTGAAGCAACAATGTAAGAGCATTCACCTGCATTCCCCAAACACCTGGCAATACCAGCATCCCCTCAGCAAACAGATATCATTCATTGAATCCTGAACATTTATTCAACCTAATAAATCTTGCTTCTTTTTCTTTTAGCATCTATTATGAATATTATTCAGATAGTCACTCTCACTTTTAGGTCCTAAAATCCTTATCTTCCTTCCAAGTGTAGCTCACCTGTAACCTCCCATAAGAGGCCTTCTCTGATCCCCCATCCCCGTAATTATTCTTTCCTTCTTGACCTTACTAATAGATAACAATTGTATCTAATACGTATATAGCATTTAGCACTATTCCAGGCATTGTGCTAAGTGCCTTACAATTACTATCCTCACAAGGACCCTGGGAGGTAAGTGCTATTATTCTTTACATTTTGATAATGAGGAAACTGAGGTCCATATGGGTGAGGTGACTTGCCAGGGATCACATAGCTAGTTATCTGAGGTGTGACTGGAATTCAGGTCTCCCTGGCCAGCCTCTCAATCCACTTTGGATTACTCTGTTTATACTTTGTATTTACCTATCTGTATTTAGGTTGCATATCTTCAGAAGAATGTAAGCTCCCTGAAGGCTGGTACAGTTGTTTGTTGTTTGTTTTTGTCTTCAAATTTCTGGCTCCTAGAAATTTGTGCCTTGCTTAATAACTTCAACTGAACTGTTCACAAACACTCAGGCTGTTCTTCACAATGTAAAGTAGAAAATTAAAGCACTTAACTCAAATTTCTAGCAAAACAAAACCCCCAGAATACTATTAGAGAAATAACAGGGTTACTCCTTCAGTTCTGAGTCATCCAGCCTGGACACTGACCACATCACTTCGTCATTGCTCATTTTTCCTCTTTGTTTATGTAGCCACAGACACGTGACATATTTCAAATGGGCCAGTTACATGGGGACAATAACTTGCTAAGGAGCAAGAGCCATCAATCCTGTCTTTGTCTCAACTTCCATTACACCTTTTACTTGTACAAAGCATTTGAGCACTTGATCATATCCTGACTTGTATGGTTATTTCAGCTAATTCTTGAGCATCTGGTCTATTTCCCTGAACTAGACTGTAAGCTCCTTGTGGGAAATAGTCTACTTTATATTTAATCCTATTGCAAATCGAACTGGAGAAATAGTAGCTGCTCAGTTATTGGGCTTGAATTGAATTGAAGCAACAAAATTAAAGTGAAAAGGGAACTATCATTATGGGAGACATACTGTAATCTACAAATACAGTGTAACAGAACAATAAGGTGCCTTATAAGTGGTCCTTTACCATACTGAAAAACAGGTTAATCCACTAGATTTTTCAAAACACGAAACAATTAAAAACCTATCCTAAGGTGTTATAGAAAAGTTGTTTTCTACCTCTATACAAGAACTGAGGTATAAAAAAAAAAAAGTGGTGGTGGGGAGCAAATGGCTCACAGTAAACTTTCAAGAGAAATAATCAAACTTATTTACTTTAGTTGGTTGGTTTCGAGTTCCATTTATCTCTCTCTCAGAGCTGAGCTCTTACAAGAAAAATAATGATTTAGCCTTGTGACCTTCATCAGAGTCACTTGTGAACACTCTTCCATAAAGTAAAAGAATTAAACTTGAAATGAGCTAAATAAAATGTAATTATTTTTCTTGACAGAAAGTATGTGCCTGAATAACAATTTCAATTTACTTTCAACTGTCAAAGATGCAATTTTGTTTTGTTTTTAATGAAGTCTTATTGAAAGAAGATAAAGTAACAATGAAAAGCAATCAGAATGACCTTGAATTCCCAAAATACTAGCAAGATTAATACTCCTATTTGTAGTTCATGCAACCTAGAAACTATGCAGTCCAGAAATTTAATATTATTTGCAACTTCTTGTTATTTTTCAAATCCCTATTCTACTGTAAATCTTCACCACAGGTAATTATTTATAATTATGTTTTTCTCCCCCCCCCCAAAAAAAAAACCCAAATGTGATATGTTATACATTCTCTATCGCTGACAAAAGTTTAATTTGGACAAAAAAATCAATGACAATTTTATTACAACTCCACCCCTACATGCCCCCACCTTCCAAAAACTTTTGATCAGTTGGCATCTTAGAAATTTCAAGAGTAATGTTCAGAGGATAAAAAAGCCCAGCTCAGATCCCCCAAGAAACAGTCTGAGCATCTGCTAACAACAAAAATACAAACTCACTATGGCATTACATGCCCTCCACAATCTAGCCTTTACCTACTTTAGGTACTATCCATTACTATCAAATTGGACCGATAGCCTTTCCTCATACAAGACATCCCATCTCTCATCTCTGGGCCTTTGCACAATTGTCCCTTCCATCTGGTGTGTGTTCCTTCCTAGAAGAATCCTTAACTTCCTTCACAGTAGAGTTCTTATACAGATCCCTCACTATTAGCACTGTCTTCCTCTTGAAATAATTTTGTATGAATTTGTATTGAGTTGTGTTTGTATCTCCCTCTTACCTCTCTCTACAGCTCTAATATAGGTTCCTTGACAGTAGGGACTGTTTAATATTGCTGTTTTTATTCCCAGCACTTTGTATGTAGTGTTGTTGTTCAGTCACATCTGACTCTTCCTGACCCCATTCGGGGTTTACTTGGCAAAGGTACTAAAGTGGTTTTCCATTTCCTTCTTCAGCTCATTTCATAGATGAAGAAACTGAGGCAAACAGAGTTAAGTGACTTGCCCAGAGTCTCACAGCTAATAAAATGTCTGAAGTGGGATTTGAGCTCAGGTCTTCCTGACTCCAGGCCCAGAGTTCTATCCACTGCGTCACCTAGCTGTCCCTTATATGTAGTAGGAACCTAATAAATATCTAGGGAGCTATGTGATGTAGTGGATAGAATGCAAACGTAGAGTATCTGAGTTCAAACCTGGTCTTAGGTACTTACTAGCTGTGTCATCTTGGGCAAGTCAGTTAACCTCTTTTTATGTCAGTTTCCTTATCTGAAAAATGGAGATAATAATAAGATAGTAGGGGTGGCTAAGTGGAGCAGTGAATAGAGAGTCGGCCCTGGAGTCAGAAGGACCTGAGTTCGTATTCGGCTCAGACACTTAACGGGCACACACAAATAAAAACCTAGCCCTGTGGCCTTGGGCAAGTTACTTAACCCCAATTGCCCTCCAAAAACCATAAAATAATAATAATAATAAGATAGTAATTGTAAAGGGCTTAGCATAGTACTTGACACATAGTAAGTGCTATGCAAATATTAGCTTTTTTCCCTCATTATTATTTGCTATTATTAATTTTTTAATCAAATTTAACAGAACCAAATAACCAGATATTTAAGGGAACAGACATACCTAGTACCAATACACTGGAGTTTATAATGAAAGTAAGTAGTTTCAACGGAAAGAATAGTACCAGAAAGGACTAAAAATAATGATTGTGAATGAATCCCAAAGTAGAACAATCCTTATTCCAAATAAAAATACCTGTCATAGAATCTCGGGAACTTGAACATTTCATCTTACCAGTTTCTCTCACCACAGGCATGTGTAGCAGCAAGCACCCCAATATCCCCAGGGTGACTGCCAACAGAGGTTCTTAGATCTGCTTTTCAAATGGAAAGCAACTCAAAATGGGTTAACAAGCTTACTTTAATCAAACAAACACACATTACCTAGTTCAGGGGAAAAAGGTCAGCACCTCAAACTTCAGAGTTACAGAACTTACAGATCAAACAGACAGGCTTCCAAACTGTCCAACCATTACATCAATACCAAATCACAGTTACCAGAGAGGGAAGCATCAACATCTGGGTTTTCAAAGCCGGGGGGCTCTCAACAACAGCTTCCCAGAGTCTCATCTGGTCAAATCACACAACACTTCTCAAAGTGAGCCCCAAAGTAAAGTCTCTCATCAGAGTTTATATAGCCTTCTCCTGGCTCAGAGAATGTAACAACCTTCTGGACCCACTGCCCAATCACAAAGTATCAAGGTATGGGCTTTCCTGAAAAACAAGCCTCCCACCACAGGCTCCAGGTGCACTTAAGCTAGGGGCAGGGAAGATCTTTAAATTTGCATTTCCATTAAAGCATGGCCATCCTTAAACTATTCCAGGGCTATGAGAATACAGACTCTTTAAAAAAAAAAAATCCTCTAGTGAAGGGAAACCTACAAAGCATCCATTCCAATGTTTAACATCTCTTACTGTTAGGAAGGTTGATTTAAATACCTTAATCTGAACTCCAAGTCTTGTTTTATCTTGTTCTATTCTCAGTGGAGGTGAAGAATAATAATACATCAGTATTTTGAGAATTTGTGGTGTCTCTCTCCACAGAGATAGATCTGGACTTCTCTTTGCATCTTAGAAATTTCGTATTTAGTATTTAGTCTCTGTGAACTGCTAAGATCAAATAACCCATTGCCTGGTGTCCAGTGGGGGTGATTAGTCTATCCAATTTGACTAGGCAAAACCCATTATGAAAGAGACATATTCTGAAGCTAGAGTCCTACTTTAAGACAGGGGTTCTTCACCTTTTTGGTTTCATGGATCCCTTTTAGCAGTCTGATGAAGTGTATGAATCTATTCTCAGAATAATGTTAATACCCAAAGTAAAATACTTAGGATAACAACAGCAACAATTATATTGAAATACTATTCTCAAAACAGTTTTGTTTGATTTAAAGTTCGCAGGTCACAGGCTAAGAAATCCTATCCTAAGCCTTTTCAGCTGACCCTCTCTTGGTATAGGCTTTAGCACAGGCTCATGGGATTCCCATTGCTAAGTTGTTAGCCCTAGTAAAGTCAATGAGAAACAAACCACAGTGTGTTAATCCGACAGAATGTTAGGATGCTGTAAGGAACTATGAAGATGAAGAATACAATGATAAGACTCTAGATTTAGAGCTGGAAAGGCCATTGGAGATCATTGAGTCTCTCTCTTATTTTACAAGATTAGAATACTGACTTACTCAGGCTGACACAGCTAATCCATATCTGAGCCTAGATTTGTACTATGCTCTTCCTAACTCCAAGTCCAACACTCTTCCTACAACATCACCTGACTGCCTAAGGCAGAATACAGTAAATACAAGCAGGAAAACCAATCACAATGACCAAAATGAGACTGAAAAGAATAACAACAAAATTGAAACTAAATGCTGTAAAGTTATAATGGCGGTGCTTGGCCCCAAAGAAGGAGAATGAACATTGCTTTAAGTATCTCAGTGAGTGAGCTTAAATCATTGCATTTAATGTTGAACTTGGTGAACATGACAGCTTTATTATTTTTTTTTCTCTTTATATTCTGGAGTAAAACTCTAGGAGGGGGAGACAGGATTGTAGATTTAAAGGTAAAAGGCACCTCAGAAGTCATCCAATCCAACCTCCTTATATTACAGATGAAGAAACCAAGGCCAAGGGAAGTTAAGTGACTTGTCCTAGGCCACACAGCTAATAAATGTCAGAAATGGGATTTGAACCTTGGTTTTCTGCCCTCAGAGACATGGTTCCATCATACCATGCTGTCTATACTGGAAAATGTAGATTATGCAAAAAAAAAAAAAAAAGATTTTTTTTTTTAATTAGAAAAAGAATACTGGGTCATTTTCATATAGCCAAGAGATGCTGGAGTAGAACATTAGTAAAGAGGCTAAAATTAATAACAGACAGATAATTCTTTGCACCTTTTCTTATAATAACCCTATTAAGTAGGCAGTACAATATTATTATCCCCATTGTACAAATGAAAAAAACTGAGATTCAGATGGGGGAAAATTACTTGAATGCTGCTTTACAGGGACTCCACCAAATCTTTTGACTCCCAGTACAGCACTCTTCCAAACCCACTAGCCATGTTATCCATGCCTCTTTGTGGATTACAGTTGGTCAGCATCATTTACATGAGAGACTTTATTAAATGTGAAAATTGTTACTAAAATCAACCATGAACCTTTTCCCCTGGAATGAATAATTTAACTTCCTTTAACCTTGTCTCAAAGGTCATCAATTCAACTTGGTCAGTCATCTATAAACAAACACTGTTTCCAAAATCAAATGATCTGGGATTCTACTCTCATCTCTACCATTAGCAAGTTATATGACCTTTACGTAAACCATTTAACCTCAAAGGACTGACCTAGATTCTAAGATCTCTGCCAGCTGTAAAATTACATCAGTCCATCCAACTAACTCCTAAGTTCACCACATCCTACTTTAGTTAGGGAACTCAGATCCAGGTAGAGTATTCTAGAAGAATAGCCTGATGATTGCTAAGGATAAACATTTTCTGACATATTCTTCCATTACTGTGTGCTGACTTTTGTTGTTGTTTTTGGGGGTTGTGGTATTTTAACTACAGGGCTTATAATGACAGCTCCCAACTCTAGGATCACAAGATCTAGGTGCTACTCTTCTATCCATCCTTCCTAGCACTGAATATTAGTTCAGTTTGGCTTTCAGGTGGATCATTCTAAGACAAGCCATATTTACACCCATTCTATTTGCTTCAATAGAATTCAGTGTAGCTTTTTTTTTTTTTGGAGGGTGTATAGCAACAAGCACCCTGGCATACCCAGGACAGCAGTTAGCATAGGTTCTTTGATCTGCTTTTCTAAAGGAAAACAACTCAAAATGGGTTAACAATTTTATTTTAATCAATCAAACATATATCATTTACCCAGTTCAGGGGAAAAAGTCAACACCTTGAACTTCAGAGAATACAAAGAGAAGTTACAAGAGAAAGCCACCAGAGAGAGAAGCACCAACATCTGGGTTTTCAAAGCCAGAGGACTCAAGGGCTGCCTTGAGTCTCACCTAGTCAGATCACACAACTCTTCCCATAAGTGAGCCACAAAGCAAAACCTCACCTCAGGGTATACATAGCCTTCTCCAGGGTCAGAGAACATCACAACCCTTATGACCCACTTGACTACAAAGTAACAAAAGTTGTGCCTCCTCAAAAACAAGCCTCCCACCACAGGCTCCAGGTGAGCACATGCAGCCTATTGGGGGGCAGAGGATGTTTTCAAATCAGGAAAGGTCCTCAAATTCAATTTAGGCTTATTAAGGGGCAGGGAAGATCTTCAGATTTCTATTACCATTACAGAGGGCTGGGTTTTTTGTTTTTTGTTTTTGTTTTTAATAATCAGTGTAGCCTTTCAAATCCTGATCCTTTCTTCCCGGTTCCTGGTCAGTTTCTCTCTATTTCATCATCATCCAATTCAAGGAACAAAATAAAAAAATAAAAAAGGCCAAAGGCCAACATGATCCAGAGAAGCTTCCACTTATGTTTTTCTAGGTCAGAGGTTCGTGTGTGTGTGTGTGTGTGTGTGTGTGTGTGTGTGTGTGTGTGTGATCATGGATCCCTTTGGCCTTCTGGTGAAGCTTATGGACTACTCGGAATAAAGTTCTTAAATGCATAAAATAAAAAGAGACAGGATCACAAAGGAAATCAATAAAATTCAAAACGATCATAAAAATATTTTTTAAAAGACAAATTCATGAATCCTGGCTTAAGAAGACCCGTTTTAGACTTTTGCTTGAGGCACAGCTTTGTACCACAAATGTACTCACCATGAGTTATGTCATTTGTTCCAGTGCTTAGCTCAGTGCCTGGCACAGAGCAGGCACTTAATAAACATTTATTAATCGATAGACTAGGTTTTTCCCAGTTATCCTTAACCTATTTCTCCATTTGTTTTATTCCTTGTAGCTGCAGTACTTGGATTGAGCCATACATAATCCCATCAACTATGTTTTGGTGGGTGGGTGGTATGTCCCAAACCTTTTTATTTCATAAGCATGTGGAATTCCCATTGTGAAAATTCCCTCTATCAGTGAAGATTTGCAATTGTTTTCTACTTATGGTCTTAAAGAAATGCTTGAGGCACTGAGTACCCAACTTCTCATAGCAGGTATCCATGGGCAGGGCTTGGACCCAGTTCTTTCTGGCCAATATTCCCATTTATTTTATTTGTTTTCTCTTATAATGTTTGTTGTGCTTGAGTTAATCTGTGATACCATTTAATCTCATAAATCAGTTTTTGAGGGGATTAAGGTCCATGTCTGTAACTTCACTTGTATTTGGACACTCATCCAATCAATGCAGATTAGCAAATTTTCTGTACTTTATAATCTTAGAGAATTGCTCAGGAACACTGAGAATTCAAGAAACTAGTCCAGGGTCACACAGTCAAAATATTCAGAGACATGACATAAACCAATTAGAGGTTTAAACCTTGGAGTCAAGGCCAACTCTTTATCTACTAGACACGCTGACTTCAGAGACAGGGTCTCTGAATCTCAGTTTCTTCATTTACACAATGGGATAATAATACCAATACTGGCTGCTTTCCAGGGTTGATGTAAGAAATGGTAGAAAGTATTATATAAATTTGTTATTAATTTTAGTCTCTCTACTAATGTCCTACTCTAACATCTCTTGGTTACATGGAGATGACCTTGTATTCTTTTCCTAATTAAAAAAATTTTTTTTAAATAACCTACATTTGGGGTGGCTAGGTGAAGCCAGTGGAGTCAGGGAGACCTGAGCTCAAATCTGTCCTCAGGCACTTAACAATTACTAGTGGTGTGACCTTGGGCAAGTCACTTACCCCCAATTGCCTTCCCCTCCCCCTCCAAAAAGCAAAACAAATAAATAAATAAATAAAACTACATTTAAAATTAAAACTACATTTTCCAACATATATGGAATGGATTGATGTAAAGAACTGTTTCTGAGGTCAGAAATCTGAGCAAAAATTACAAGCAAAAATCTCATCAGGAACATAGTTATATTAGAATCTACTAAAGGAGACTCTGATGAATCGTCCCTTTTCTCAAGAGGAAGGCTATTCTTTTGAGTCAGTTGTTCTTGTCTTTTCATGAAGTATCAAAAATTAGACAAGACATATATACAAATGCCTTATTGCTTGGCCACCTGAACAGAACACATAGCTATGTCTGTATAGAACTGCCCCCAGAGCATGTGAAAACATGGTTATCATACTGGACCTCATATCTTGCTCAGCTGTTGCAGGAGGCATTTGACTGATCTTCTGGGAGGATATCAGCAAGAGAAAAAGAGTTTGTTAGTAAGACACTAAAAACAAATGAACAAACAAACAAAAAACCTTGAGGACTATATACATACATTCTGTTGGAACTATAAGCCTCAGGCTTATATGCCCTTTTGTGACTGGTTTTCTCCTTCGGGGTTGGCCTTGGTGTACATTTTATCCATATTCCACATGTATAAAAATGCTGCCTTGTTTGGTAAGGACCCATATAATTAAATGTCACAGGCTCCATGCCTGCTTGGAATTTCCCTGTTTTTATGACTTGGTAAAGGTCCAATTCAGGCTAATTACATTTTAGTCACTTACACTTCTCAGATCTTAATGCATTTATGCAATGGCTAGTTTACAATATTAAAGAGACACAATGTTCAATTCAGGAATGTATCATCACAGGGGATGCTTGGGATGGTAGAAAGTGGACTAGCTTTGGAGTCAAAGGACATGGGCTCAAATCCCAGATCTGTTACTTTCTACATCGATGACCTTGGGAAATTCACTTAATTCTCTGGGACTCTGATTCCTTATCTATAAAATAAGGAATTGGAGTAGAGGACCTTTAATAACCTTCATTTTTTCTTTGTAGTAATGTGGTCTCTAGATGGTGGAATAAAAGGAAGTCCATCAAGGATTAGGAATTACAGTTTGAAGGCACTTCTCTACTTTTTATTTAAAATATTTTTAATGTAAATAGTATTTTATTTTTTCCAATTCTATGTAATGATAGTTTCAACTTTCATTTTTATAATATTTTGAGTTCCAAATTTTTCTCCCTCCTCCCACCCAAGACAGCAAATAATCTGATATAGGTTATACATGTGCAACCATGTTAAAATTTCCACTATAGTCATATTGTGAAAGAAGAAACAAAACAAAAGTGGGGGACACGAGGGGGGAAAAGTGAAAATAGTATGCTTTGATCTGCATTCAGACCCCATATTTCTGTCTCTGGATGTGAATAGCATTTTCCATCATGAGACTTTTGGAATTTTCTTGGATCATTGTATTGCTGAGTAAAACTAAGTCTATCATAATTGATCAGTGCACAATTTTACTGTTACTGTGTATAATTTTCCCTGGGTTCTGCTCACTTCACTCAGCATCATTTCATCAAAGTCTTTACAGGTTTTTTTGAAATCTGCCTGCTCATCATTTCTTATAATTTCTCAGATTTTTAGATCACCTTGACTCATACTGCTTCTGGGACCCCTCAGTTTGTATGTTTGTTTTTCCTGAGCTGGAACAATTACTCTAGTTTCTACTCAAAAGGAAGATCTGGATTGCCATTTTTCCTCATTCTCATGAAATGTTCTTCCCTCCTTCCCTCTCTCCTTCCTTCCTTCTTTCCTTTCATTTAAGTAAGCATTTATTAAATCAAGTTAATAACCACTTATTAAACATTTCCTATATGCCAGCACTAAGTGTTGGGTATACAAAAAAGGACAAAACAAGCTTTCTTCTCAAGGAGCTCAGAGTCTGGGGGCAGTGGGAGAGGGACAACATGCAAATAACTATATTCCAAGAAAAAAAATATATGTATGTATGTGTCTATACACACATACACACAGGATAAATTGGATATAATCTCAGAGATAAGACCCTAGGCCTGTTGGAGATTCATGAAAAGTTTCTTGTAGAAGATGGGATTGTAATTGAGACTTGAAGGCAGTCAGGGAAGTCAGAAAGTAGTGACAAGGAGGGTGATACATGGATGAATGGAGTTGGGCAACAGAGTAAATTGTGCAAGACACAGCAAGGAGGCTAGTATCACTAGATAATATTATATGTAGAGAGGAGTAAGGTGTTAAGATTGTAAAAGTAGGAAAGGACCAGACTAGGTCATGAAGGACTTTAAAAGGCAAAGCAAGGATTTTTTATATTTGATCCTGGATGTCAGAAGAAGCCTCTGGAGTTTATTGAATGCAAGAATGATTTGGTCAAATCTCAATTTTAGGGCAATCAATTTGGCAAATGGACTGAAATAAATAGAGATTTGAGACCAAGAGAGTCACCAGAAGGCCATTGCAAAAATCTAAGGATAAGATAAGGAGGGACTGCATCAGGATAGGGGCAGTGTCAGAGGAGAAAATGGGGCATGTACAAGAAATGTCATAAAGGTATAAGCAACAGGACTTGGCAACAAATTGGCGTGGGGGGAGGGGGAGGGTTATAAGAGAGAGTGAAGAGGTGAGGATGACACATGAGGTAGAGCCCTGGCCAATAATAGGAAATTAGGAAGAGGGAAAGGTGTAGGGGGAGGGAAGAGGAAAGATAATGGGTTCAGTTTTCAATATATTGGGTGTAAAATGTCCACAGTTTGAGTTCTTCCAGGGACTGAGAGACTGGAGGTCAGGTGACAGATTAAGGCTGGATTAATAGATTTGAGAGTCATCTACATAGACCGATGAGATCACTAAGCTACACAGTAGGAGAAGAGAACCCAAGAAAGAACCTCCCAAGGTTCTTTCCCAAGGTGTCTCAGGACACCCACCTAGATGTACCTGCAGCTAAGATTGGGCTAGAGAAACAAAACCAAAAGCCATCCCTGCCTTCAAAGCATATATCTGCTGAGAGGAAAACACATTTATACAGATAAATGAATATTTAACATATACAAGGTAAAGCAGCTTGACAGACAAATGAAAGAAAAACATTTAATAAGTACTTTCTATGTGTTAATCACTGTGCTAAGTTATGGGAATGCAAATTAAAAAATGGAAACCCTCTCTTCTGTCAAGGAATTCACACTTTAATTAGGGGAGAAAATAAAATCAGGGGCTGGGTGACTAGGAAAGCCAGGAAGTCCCAAGGGTATGAGAGTGCTCAGGGCTATGTATGGCATGTGTCCAGATAGGGCTCAGAGGATTTTAGGACACAATGGTAGGGCTAGGCTTGGTGGTCCTTTATCTCTCTAGAAGGATTAGTGTTTCTGCTTAATCAGGTCTGGAATCAGTGCCCTAGGGCCATGGTGGGTGTAGAGGCTGGTCAAATGATAAAATTCTGAGGACTTTAGGACACAAAGTTAGTCCAAGGCTTGGTGGTCCTCTATCTCACAAGGAGGATTAGTGTTAGTGACTCAGGACTCATCCAAACAGTGTGAGTAGTAATGTCGTTCTTACCACTCTATAGCCCTGGGGGAGGGGTAAAGGCATTTTTTGAACTAATTGTGAGATGTCTAACTCATTTTCCTGAAGTGGAAAAGTTCATTTGACTTTTAATTCAAAAGAAGATGAGTTAGCACCCCTCTCTAATCCTGTGAAATTTCTTCATTCATTTCTTCATTCATTCATACATACATTCATCAATTCATTCATTCTTTCAAAGAAGCATTTATTAAATGCCTACTATCTTCCCTGCTACTACTACTACTACTAATATTAATAATTAATATTATTAATAATAACAACTAACATTTATATAAAATTACTATTTACCAGGTACTATACAACTATAATCTTTACAATTATAATCTCATTTGATCCTCACAAAAACCTTGGGAGATAGGTGCTATTATAGTTCTAATTCCCATTTTATAAATAAGGAAACTGAGGCAAACCAAGGTTAAGTGACCTGCCCAGGCTTACACCTCTATTAAGTGAGGCCATCTTGGAACTCACATCTTCCTGACTAAAGGATTTTACAATCTACTGAAAAGTTGTGTTTAAACAGGTAAGTAAATACAAATTGTATGAGAGATAGATACAAAATCATTTGGGGATTTAGAAAGGAGGGGAGAAAAATAATAACTAGAGAGTTCACAAAAGGCCTCACACTTGAGAAAGGAGTCCATTTAAAAAAATTAAATATTTTATCTTTTCCCCAATCACATGTAAAAAGAAATTTTAGCATTAATTTTTTTT
This sequence comes from Gymnobelideus leadbeateri, assembly GCA_011680675.1. NCBI lineage: Eukaryota > Metazoa > Chordata > Mammalia > Diprotodontia > Petauridae > Gymnobelideus > Gymnobelideus leadbeateri. The sequence goes on from WOXC01001528.1 coordinate 285,525, forward strand.
CCTTTTGGAGTGCAGTTGGGGTTCAGTGACTTTCCCAGGGTCACACAGCTAGTTTTTGTGTTAAGTATCTGAGGCCAAATTTGAACTCAGGTCCTCCTGACTCCAGGGCCGGTGCTCTATTTACTGCACCACCTAGACGCCCCCTTTTAGCATTAATTTTTAAAAGTTTTTAGTGCCAAATTCTATCCCTTCCTCCCCTCCCCCTTCCCTGAGATGGGAAGCAATCTGATATAAGTTATACCTGTAAAACATTTCCATATTGGCCGTTTTGTGGGAGAAAACAAAAGAAAGGAAAGAAGGAAGGGAGGAAGGAAGGAAAGAAGGAAGGAAGGAAGAAAAAAAGGAAGAGGAAAAAGAGGAAGGAAGGAAGAGTATGCTCCAATCTGCATTCAGATTTTATTAGTTCTTTCTCTGGATGTGGATAGCATTTTTTTATCAAAAGTCCTTTGAGATTGTCTTGGATCACTGTATTGCTGAGAATAATTAAGTCATTCATTCATAGTTATTCATCATCCAATTTTGCTGTTACTGTCTACAATATTCTCCTGGTTCTGCTTACTTCACTCTGCATTGGTTCATGTAAGTCTTTCCAGATTTTTCTGAAATTATCCTGCTTGTTATTTCTTATAGCACAATAAAATTTCATTACAATCATATACCACAACTTGTTCAACCATTCTCCAATCGACAAACTTCCCCTCAGTTTCCAATTCTTTACCATTACAAAAAGAGTTCCTATAAATATTTTTTTATAAATAGGTCCTTTTCTTTTCTTTTTTTTAAAAATCTCTTTGGGATATAGACCTTGTAGTGGCATTGCTAGATCAAAGGGTATGCACACTTTCATAGCCCTTTGGACAATAGTTCCAAATTGCTGAGAGAGAAGTCCTGATGGGAAACTGGAATTCGGAAAAGTTGAGTTGAGGAAAGAGAACATTCCATGAATAGGAGACAGAAAGCCTGTACAAAGACATGAGAACTGAGAGATGGCACATGATTTATGAGAAGCAACAAGTAGGCCAATTTGTCTAGAATATACAGTTTATGAGCAGAAAGAATAAATAATAAGCCTGGGGGAAAAATAGTCTGAAGCCAAACTGTGAAGGACTTTAAATGCCAAACAGAGAAGTTTATATACTATTCTGGGGGTAATATAGTGTGAACCATTGGGCCTTTTTGGGGGCAGAGGAGTGATGTGGTCAAAACTCACCATAAGCTTTGTTTAGGCATATAAATTTGGCAGCTCTGTAGAAGCTGAATTGGAGAAGACTGAATCTTGAGGAGTTAAGAGACTATTTCAATAATCCAGGCAAGAGGTGATGAGGGCCTGAATTAGGTTGGGTATGGTTTGAGTAGGAATAAAGGGGATAGGTGTGAGAAATATTAGGAAAGTAGTATTGGGCTAGACTTTGTAACTGATTGGATAGAGAGAGGGGAGGTATAAGGGAGGGCAAATAATTTAGGATGATTAGAAGACAAGTCTGATTAAGAAGATGGAATTTGTTTTGACATGTGGAACAAGAATCCTATGGAACATCCCACTGGCATGTTCAATAGGTAGATACTTCTTTTCATAATCTATTGCTTGGACTGATCTAAGGGTCACCAAACCCTCAGATTCAGGGCTCACCCTGTATGCCTCTTATCTACAATATATACACATGTTAGAGACACCCTAGTATTTTTTTTCTTCTCTTTCCCAGAAAAGGGGAACACATGCTAACTGGCTCTCTCTCCTCTCTAGAGTAAATGTTGTAAGGAAAAGCTAGTGCTTCCCTTTTCTGGTCCTATTTTGTTCTGACTTTAATGGGAATTTCAGTGTATTTGCTATAGGCTGGTGCTGGCAAAGATGGGAAGGAGTTTCAGGAGAAGGTGTGGCTGGGAATGTCTAGGAGCCTCAGGATGAAAGTGAATGGAGACAATCCCCTTTATTCAGGTCAAGTAGCATTTTTATGTGTTGAATAATATCTGAAAATCCTTTGTAAACCTGGCAAAAATGCAAAGGGAGGACATTTGGAGGGGGTGGGGTAAGACAAAAGCAAACATGAAAACTTCTCTGGAAGTCAATCCTCACCCAGAAAATGTCCAGAAAGCCCAAATAATAACTTAGAAACATTTCTTCCATAAGCTTTTCAATAAGGATGAATAGAATTTGGATCCTTTTCATCATGGATTATAATAAATGAGTTGCTTTTGTTTCAAGTAGGGGGTAGTGGATAGAACTCTGGAAGTGAAGTCAGGAAGCCTTGAGTTCAAATAGTAAGGCATTAACTGTGTGACCCACTGGCAAGTCACTTAACCTCTGTTAATTACTACTTAATTTTGGTGCCGTCCTTTTATTATTTCCAATTTATCTTGTATATGAGTTGTTCAGATATGGCTGTTTATATGTTGTCTCCTCTATTAGATTTCAAGTTCCTTGAAAGCAAGGACTGATTTCTTTTTTTTGGTGGGGGGAGGGGAGGAGAGGACTTTCTTTGCATTCCCAGCAGTAAGTATACTGTTCAGCACATAGTAGGTACTTAACTGACTGTAGGCCTCAGTTTTCTCATCTGTAGTATGAAGTGGTTGAATTTGTGACTCTAAGATCTCTTGCAACTGTATATCAACCTATGCTCTTTCTACAGCAGCTATGCCCGTCTGAGTTTATTGCTTTATTGTAGCCATTTCCTGAAACTTCAAAATGGGTTTTACTTGAGTTTCCTTGTGCTTCTTTCTGATAAATTCCCAATTCCCAAAATAGTACACACTTTGGTTTTACATTGGTTTCCTCCCTTTCCTACATATTTTTCTTTCTCTCCTTCTTACCTGTTTAGGCACCGTGGTGCTAATATGTGAAGGGTGCTTAGTGATCTCATCTAATATTAACTTGGCTTCTGTGCACTGAAGATGATTATTCTCATGTTGACATGTGGAGCTCCAGAGAGCAGTCCTTTGATTGATTCCAGAGTTTATGCACTGACATTGTGAAAGCACCATGGGGCATCTGCAGAGGCAGCAAGGGGACTGCACGCATGAACAAAGTGTACTGGCATAAACCTCCAAGTAAATATTTAATAAGATCAATAGCTTCATGCAATGTGCTGATGGAAGCTCTTTGCTGCAAGCTAAAATTAAGATGAATAATGTTTTTGATGCACTGAGACCTCCACATTCCTTTATAAACACAGAGCAGTTTTTCCACATAATTTGGATGGCCAGCTAGTCGCCAGACAGTGTTGTAATGCTTAAAACGTATTACAACCAATCCATGGCTCAGAGAAGCACAGGTTCAGATCTCAGAAATAAGTGCCTTTAAGTCCATCTCCTATAGTCTGACCCCCTCCTTTTACAGATGAGGAAACTGAGGCAAAGGAAATTTAAGTGACTTACTGACTATCATACTCAGTGAACATCAGAATCAGGATTTTAATCCATATATACCATTTCCAAAATGAGCTAGTCAGCTTTAGTTCTATACTAATTATCTGAACAGGAGGATAGTGCTGGATAAAAGCCAGGGTCAAATTGTGATGAGTCATTTTATCTTCACCTATGTTGCCAGGTTGAATAAGCAGACATTCAATCCACATTTACACTCAACCAGGCTTGGCCAGAATGAAAATATCTCAGACCAAGGAGTCTGGAATCATTTATTGGTGGGGAAATGGGACAGCAGAAGTATTTCAAGGACAGAATATGTCACCTAAACAGAAGGATAAGAGGTTAGGTGCTTAGAAGACAGAGTCAAGTGAGAGATATTTTGCTTTCACAGTGCCTAGAAGAGTTCCTTGAATATAATTCCAGTACTAATCAATCTATTCTCATGTTGACAACAAGTCAACAAGCATTTATTAAGTGTTTACTGTGTTCCAGGTACTGTGCTGATTCTGAATTGAATTGAATCTAAAAATGAGAATGACGTGTTAAGAATTCATTTTCCTTAAGCTATCCCTGCAACTGTCTCATTCACATCATCAATTCATGGCATCAATCTTCAGAATCTTCAGTCTATGACTATGGAATAATAGATTACTATTTGCTACTCAATAGTGCTGGCAAGGTGATTGTGGAGATCTGTATTGTTATTTTTGTGATTATCACTTTTTCATTAAACAAAGATTTATTTCATTGAGTTTTTATGTGGGTGTTTATTCAGTAACAAAGTCTATGTAATAGCACTTCAAAAATTGGTTTCTTATAGAAATTTTGCATACATGTTCCAACTTTCTCCTTTAAACTTTGTATTAAAAATATTAAATCGTGTATGACACAGGATAGAACTATAATTAATATATCCACACAGGTTAATGATGACTCTTTGAGATCAACCACTTTACACATTAAAAATCTCCAGAACTCATCAGAAACTAAGAGTCTTAATCAATTAATCTATGTATACTTTCATGATTTGATAGATTAGAGTTCTCATTAATGTGAATATTCTTCCTACCACAGATTGTGACCTATGCCTAACCTCTCATTAGTGCTATTAATGCCCATGTCCTACAAATTCCGTAGAGCTGAGACTCTGGAGGTCTTCTTCTAGGTCTTGAGTATTTTAGAAGTAACAATGTAGAACTCATACTTTTAATTTCCCTCATTGTTGCAGCATAGCTGGCTCACCCTTCCCCAGGCATAGATGACCTGATACTTCTTGAATACAGATCATTATTGGTGCTAGAGGACTTAGTTTGGGCATAATTACTAAGTGACCTTTTTACTTTCAAAGGTCTCTGGGTTAGAACAATTGTTAGTTTTTTGCAAGATATGGGATCCCAAAACTAGCAATTAGCATTAAATAACCATAAGGTATACCATGGAGCTGTGCAATAACATACCAATGCACTCATTTGCCCAGAGCCAAAACCCACTCATGTCTTAATATCCTTGGTGTGCCCAAATTTCCATAGTCTTCCATCATACAAAAAGATTGCTGAACACAAGCATTTTATTGAAATTTAAAATAATGTTGTCCTCTATTATTTTAAAAAGAATAAAATATACCTCCAGCCTTCAAAGTTTGGGTAGGCTTGGCTATATGGCTGAGCCATTGCTAGTTGATGAAGGCAGGTTGACCCACATCCCTAGAAGGGATATTGCTCCTAATTCTGGATAGATGGTCTCATGATGCTTTGCACTGACTCCTGGAGCCCCACTCACCTAATCTGTGAGAATATAAATTTGGCTGAGAATAAAGATAAAGATTAAATAAATGTTCTAAAGTAATACTTTTCTCTGAATGTCTAGATAATTTGTCTTGACAATCAAAACAGAGAATCATTTCCCCTCAAGTAGATGACCATACCCATTGATTAAACTAGACTTCTGAACAGTGATTCAAGTGTTATTACATCAGAGCCTACTATATATATATATATATATATATATATATATATATATATATATATACCTTTCTATTGAATTTTTGAACCATGTACAACTTTTATTCTTTGGTGATCATGTTGATCCAGGATTCTCCAGCATACATTTTTACCAGGAGAATATTTGTGTTGAAAATACTGGTTTTAATGCAATGGACAATAGAAAATGATTATAGTAACTTTGTGTTTGACAAATGTAAAGATTTAAACTTTGGGGACAAAAATACACTCTTTGGTAAAAATTATTGGGAAAACTGGAAAGCAATCTGGCAGAAATTGGGTATAAACCAATATTTTACACCATTTACCAAGATAAGGTCAAAATGGATACATGACTTAGATATAAAAGGAGATATTAGAAAATTAGATACCATAAGGAAATGAGAAGAACATGGAACACATCTATCAGACTTATGGATAGGAGAATTTATGAATAAACAAGAGATAGAGAACACTGTGAGATATAAAATGAATAAACTAGAAAGGTTTTGTACAAATAAAACCAATATAGCCAAGATTAGAAGGAAAGCAGAAAATTTGGGGAAAAATTAGGCAGTTTCTTAAAGGTCACATGTCTTAAATATATGGAGAACTTTGTCAAATTTATAAGAATATGAATCACTCCCCCAATTGATAAATGGCCAAAGGATATGAACAGGATATGAACAGTTTTAAATGAAGGAATCAAAATTATATATAGTCATGTACAAAATGCTCTAAATCATTATTGATTAGAAAAATACAAATTAAAACAACTTTGAGAAATCTCATACCTATCAGATTGGCTAAAAGGATAGAAGGGGAAGATGACAGTTGGAAGGAATGTGGTAAAATTAGGGCACTAATATACTGCTGGTGGAAGTGTGAAGTGATCCAATCATTTTGGAGAGCAATCTAGAATTATTCCTAAAGAGTTATAAAACTGTATATATACCCTTGAAAATTGAGGGGATGTTGGGGCGGCTAGGTGGTCCAGTGAGTAAGAGCGTCAGCCCTGGAGTCGGGATGACCTGGGATTGGTTCCAGCCTCAGAAAATGAGCACCCACACATAAATAATGACTGGTGTGTAACCTTGAGCAAGTTACTTAACCCCAATTACTAAAAAAAAAAAAAAAGAAAAGAAAATTGAGGGGATGCCCCTCAATTGGGGAATGGCTAAACAAGTTGTGGTATATTATAGTAATGAAATACTACTGTGCTATAAGAAATAATGAGCTGGTTGATTTTAGAAAAAAAATATGAAAAGACTTGCATGAAATAATGAAAAGTGAAGTGAGCAGAACCAAGAGAATGTTATATACAGTAATAGCAATACGGTTCAAAGAGTAATCGTGAACAACCTAGTTATTCTGAGTACTCTAAATACTCAAATCAACTAGAAAGGACCTATGAAGGAGTATGGGAATATGCTATACACATTCAAAGAAAGAACTGATAAGTAGAAGTATGCATAGTATGATTTTACATGTATTTATTAACCTGTGTCTAGTTTGGGGTGGGGAGGGAGTGAAGGTAACAGTTCAGAACTTAAAATGTAACAAAAACAATCAAATTTTAATTAAAAAAAAAAAAGAAAAGATGGGTTTTGGTGTTAAGGAGCAACTTGGTTGGGATCAAGGGAAGCAATGTATAGTTTCCTAAATTCACTCTAACTCATTCTGTTCTGACTGTATAATTCTGGAACCAGCTCACTGTTTATCTGCAGAGCAATATGCACAAACTCAATGAATTATCTTTACCAACATGAGGAGAAGGAGAGTATATCTTCATTGGGGAAGATCAGTAAAGACTTCCCAGACAAGATGGCATAAACTGAGCCATGGAGGAAAAGAAGGAATCTGAAAGGCAAAGATTAGGATATGTTTATTCTAAGCATAGGAGTTAACTTAGACAAAGTTGAAGGAGTAGGAGGAAGCAACTTGAGTACGGGGAACAACTAGAAACCTATTGTATCTGGAATGTAGAGTGAGTGAAGTAAACAGCTATAATTGGGGATTTGTGAATTCTTCCTTATCCACTTGGTTTTTCCAGCATAGATTTTTAAGCAGCTAGTTTTAGTCTATAAGGTATTACTGAGGAGGTCCTGTACTTATCTAAGATGAAATTGGTAAACAGCGGCATATAGAGAACCCCATCAATAGGGAATCCATTTTCTGTTTGGAATATAGGAAGGACATTGTGCATAACCTTTGTAAGGTTGATGCCTTAACTCTTTCAGGCCTTGTTTGAGATTGATAATCAAAAGCTCTTTGAACAAAGCTATGTCCATCTATCAAGGGATCTTGTATAATCTTAGCAAATGCTAACTGTTTCAGATGGGAGTTTTTAAGGCTATAATTTACTCTACAAAGTTAAATGCTTTTCAGAAATCAATAAACCATAAACAAATTAGGATATTCTATTCTTTATACCTTTCCATTAATTGTAAAAATGATTGTGTAAAACTTTCAGTGACAGTAAAGATATAGTGTACTGTGGAAAAGTGTCTGCAAAAGCCTGACACTTTTCTTATATTTTCATTAAGAATACTTTCAATATGTGTGTATACCATTCTCATATATTTTAGTAATTAGAAAATATATATGTGCATATAAATATATAGACATACATCAGGAGTTGCTTGTGTCTTCTCATCCATTTTGTGGTATTGAGTTAAGTGACATCATTTATATACCATACTCAGGATGTAGAAATGCTTCTTAAGATTTCAAATGTGGCAAATCCACTGTCACTGATGGTTATAATGAAGAATTGTACAGATAAAGTTCATCTTAGCCCAATGAACCCATTAAGAAAGCTTGTAAAAACTAAAAACTTGCTACATGAATTACTATTATATTGATCATTTAAAATCATATAGAATTCTTTTTACTCTTTTCTTTTTTTACTTGCTTTTTGTTTTTCTAATCAAATTTATCAAAGAATATAAAAATTGTGTTTGATCATAACCAAAAAATGGCACGTAACATGTAAATAAGCATTGTTTGCATGGCACAATATGACACTTTCTGTTTGAATTAGTAATGATGCCTTTCAGTGATAATGGTATAAATTTGTTCACATTTCATTTGTTTAAATAATGAATGTTGAGGCTAAAAAAGGAATGAGTAAAAAATTTGCTTCTTTCTAGAATAATCAGGAAAGAGTAATTTATTAAAGATATGCACATAGTGGGAATTGGGACCAAGCATCAATTAATCATTGCCTTATTATCCTAATAATGTCATACTGAAAATAAAAATGTCATTATCAAGAAAATCAAATGAATTAAAGTTAATGTAGAAATGCTATCATTTTACTTATCCCCCAGAATAGATCTAATTAGGTAGCACAGTCTAATAGTCACCCTCCAAATAATCATTATCTTTATCAACATCATGCCACCTTCTCTCATCATCATCATCATCATCATCATTTCATGCTCTCTTTCATATACAGAGGTGGTACTCTTGACATACTAGTTTATTCATTTAGGAACGAGGAAGCATTTGTGTTGATACAACCATATCATCTCATCAGTCTCTCTGGTAACCAACCATAACATCTCTGAGACAGCTGGACAGGATTAGAAGGCAGTCTGTTGTTATTGAAAATAGCATTGTGCAATGAAAACATCAGCAGAGGACCTGGCCACTTATTACCTTTATGATCCTGGACAATTTATTTAAACTCTCTGGGACTCAATTTCCTGATTTGCAAAATGAGGGGGGTGGGGTTGGACTAGAAAATTTCTAAGGTCCTTCCTATCTCTAAGTATATGATTCATGAACTCACTCACAAGCGGGCGAGTGCGGGACTTATAATGTTGGCCTTATTACTATCATGCTATATAGCCTATGATATTCTATGCAGATTTCAGGAGAATGATAATTGAAAATGTATGGTCAAATAACAAAAAATATTATGAAGACAAACAATTTTGAAAGCCTTAAGGATTCTGGTAAATGCAATGACCAAGCACTATTGCAGAAGACTAACAATAAAAAATACTAACCACTTGACAGAGAAGTGATAGATTCAGGGTCAGAGTGATATAATCTATTTTTGGACATAGACAATGTGAGAATTTGTTTTGCTTGGCTATGCATATTTGTTACAAGGATTTTTCATTAAGGTACTGGGAGTAGGAGGAAGACAAGTAGATTAATCAATCTATTTTTAAGTGCCTCCTATATGCCAAGCACTAGGCTAAGCACTAAGGATGCAAAAAGAGGCAAAAAGCAGTCCCTGCCCTCAAAGAGCTGACTGTCTAATGGGGGAGACAACATGCAAACAAATATATACAAATTAAGCTACTTACAAGAAAAGGCACTAGAATTGAGAGGGATTGGGGAAGGCTTCCAGTAAAAGACTGGATAATTGGTTGAAAAACATTAAATTAAACTAAAATATCCCCTAGGGTTCTCTAAGGGGTATCGCTAATAAAATAAAATATAAAAAATCTCTTTAAATTTTTTTAAAGAAAAATATATGTTAATAATAATAACCACTTTAATTTTTTCAAAGAAAATTTAAACTATTGATCCTAAAAAGAAAAAAAAAAAATATATATATATATATATATATAGTACCTGGCTTAGACTTCTGGGTTTCTCACTTTCCTTTTTTCTTGTTTCATAACACTAACAAATGTCTATCTTTGTACCCAAAGCATACACTTTCATAAAAACTCATTTTTAGAATACCTTGTTTTCTTTTGTAATTTCTTCTTCCCTGAAATACTTCTTTTTAGCTGACTTGTATATACTGAAATACTGATAGAAAACTACAAAGGAATGTTTAATGAGACAAGTTTATCACTGAGTCTCCTAATGTTAGATTAGTCTTGTCTTAGGTTAATCACTAATAATTATCATTTTCTGTAAGGCATTTTTTTTTTTTACATTTCAAGGCATTTTTAAAAATCAAGAATCCAAAAAGTTTAAGTTTTGGAAAGGTGGAGGTTCGTTTCAATTTTGATATCTGCTATAAAATGGCAGATTGGAATTCATTGCCTAAGCTTCCAAATATGACAGGTTAAATTAAAATTAAAACAACGAGAAGGATGGTAAATAATTATTCAGCCCACTCATAGCTTCATCATTTCCTTTTGGCCAAAGAGAGGTGCATAAGGCCACAATGCAGCAATCAATTGTGTTAGCAGTCATCACTGAGAAAGAACATAATGGTAAAACAAAGTACTTCCTGACACAGAATAAATTCTTGGCTACACATGGTCTCATATAAGTCCTGCATTTAAATCCCTCCATGATATGGTTCCAGCCTACCATTATAAACTTACATCACATCTTTCTCCTTGACATATAATACCTTGCAGACAAACTGAAATAGTCATTCCCCAAAATCAACTTGTTATTTCTTACATAGACCCTTCTCTCCAGTAATTTCCTATACAATCTCCTCTATAACCACCTTGTTAATTGTCATCATCTATGTCTTAGAGGAACTTCCACCCTGGGGTCTGCCTTTCCTGGAGCACTGTTACAAGGAAGCCCCAGGCATTCTTTATTTCATTCTCTTATCTCAAAGCAACTATTTTGAAATTTCTTTGTCACATACGATAAAGACCCCTTCTTTCTCTCTCCCTCATTCTCCCACCTCCGGCTCTGAAACCATTAGCCATAATCAAATCAACTCTGCTATTATTCCTGCATGGGACATGTTGACTTCTCTATATAGCCATTTACTATCCTTGTAACTTTCTGGAACAAAATGCCTATTTTTGACCATCACTCACCTATGTGACTCAGGCTCTCTGACACACAGTTCAGTTTGCTTTACTATGCTATGCTATGATTGTTTTGCTGGGAATCTTATAGATAGTTGTAGACACAGTTAACAACAAAACTGCTTTCTGGAAAGGACTCTGGGTTGTTTGTTGGCTATTTAAGAAATGAGTAATAGCTTTGTATGTAAGAACATAGTTGTTTTTACAAATCCATCCCTTCTTCAAACCTCCCCATTTCTGTTGAGAGTACCACCATCCTTCCAATCAACCAAGTCTGTGCTTCAGACTCATCCTTTACTCTTTCCTCTGATATTGATTCTACCTCTGCAAAATCATTTATATCCATCCTTTTCTCTCCATGCACACAGCCAATATCCAAGGTCAAGTTTTCATCACTTCTTACTTTATGCAGGTCTCCCTCCTTTTAATCTCTCCTTTCTCCAATTCATTTCCCACAGAGCTGCCAAAATAATCTTCCTTAATCAAAGTCTAACAGTCAGTAACCTAATCATAAGTCTTCAATGGATTATTGATGCTAAAATCAAATCCAAACTCACCATTTGGACATTTAAAACCCTTCATGACCAGCCTCCCATTTACCTCCAGCTTTACTTCAAATTACTCAATTCCTTCCATGAATTCTATATTTCTGTCAGTCTGGCCTATTATCTGTTCCCTCAGCTTGTGTTTCCATCTCCTATTGGTGCTTTGCAAACTTTGCAAACTATCCCCCATGCCTGCACCACATGCCCTCTTCATGTACACTTCTATAGAATCATTAGCTTCTATCAAGGCTCAGCAGTAGCTGCATCCTCTATAAGAGCTTTCCTTGAATCTTCCAATGTTCAATGCTGAATGAATCCTGAAATTACTTTGCATGTACTTATTTGTGTACATACTATACCTGACCAGCAGTACAAAGTCAAGAAAACTTTCATTTTTGTCTTTGAAATTCCAAAGCCAAGCATCACACATAATAGGCATTTAATAAATATTTGTTGAATTGACTTTAATCTATATGATCTAGTCAGGTCCCAGAAACTACACAGAATGAAGACAGGATGTTGTCTTTTGTCCTTTGTTTTCAAAGAGGACTAATGACATCATGGGGTGATGTCTATGGGTGAATTGGATTTAAGTAAGGCAGAGCTGCACAAACTCATCAGCCTCTCTCTTTCAGAGTCAACAGAGCTCAGTGACAAGACAAAAGCTTCAATGATTGCTGATGGCTCAGGATACAGTGGGTGACTTTGGCATCTGCAATGCCTGACTAAGCTCTAAGCACTTCAGAGCACTTGCTTTAGCTGTCTTTATGGCCTTCAGTGTCCATTCCAAGGGGAAGTCTTCACTTGGGACTCTTTAGATAGACATCCCCCTAACTCACTGATGGGTTTGAGGCTTGTTGGTTCCCCTTAACCTGGTTTAGCCCATCTGCTGAGATGGTTTTACCAGGGTGTGTCCACTGGCCACGCTACAGCTTCTCGGAGTCACAGGTGAGACTTGGGTGGCAGATGAACACCAAAGGTGGCTGAGCAGCCCTGAAAAGGTCTCAGCAAGCCCTCATACTAGTGGTATTAGTCCTCCTTGAACACTCCATACACCCCAGGCAGGACATAAAATAAGTAGAATATAGAGTGACCAATGTTCACATCTCCTAAAAAGTTTTCACCATATTTGTGCACCAGGGCTTCTGAGTAAGTAATAAGGTCTTCAGATCTATGGACAGAACCTTGGGCAGAAAAGGTCAAATTCCATGTTCCTATGCACATCTGCACATCTAGGTCAAGTCAGATCAATTTTTCATGCTATTTTCACTAAAGCCTCTTCTACTCTCATCACTACCTACCCCTGACCTTTTAAATTTCTATATTGAACTCATTGTTCTTCTCAATCTCTAATGTTGCTAGTGCCTGAGATGTGGCAGTAAGAAATATAGCCTATGGGAAAGAGGCCTGGAGTTGGAATGAGATGCCTTGGGATTGAATCCTGGCTCTGTTGCTTACTCTCTGTGTGACCTTGGGCAAGTCTCCTTGCCTTAGATTTTCCTTATTCATTAAGTGAGGGGGTTGGACAAGATAATATCCAAGGTTGCTAATCGTAAATTCTGACCTAATTTGGCATTTTAAAAATTCATAAAGATCTAGTGGAAGGGATAATCTTTTTTTTTTTTTTGTATGAGTCATGGACTCCTTGGCAGTCTGGCAAAGCCTACAGCCCCTTCTCAGAATAGTGTTTTTAAATCCATAAAATACATGAGTCATCAGAAAACCTATTATATTAAAATCCAATTTTCAAAATATTAATAAAAACAAATTTACCCCTAAGTTTTTAACCCCAGGTGAAGAATCCTTTCTCTAGTAGAATATTCCGAGGATTCTCAGTAGTCAAAATAGATTTGACTCCAAGTATAATCAGGCTAGACCCTAGTTGTGGTACAGAAGGGCAATAAGCAACTTAAAAAAAATAAATAAAACCTCCTCCTAGTCACAGGGAAATGTCTCTGCAGCTCCTATTCAGCAATTTAACAAATATTTATTAAGCACAGACTCTGTAAGCCATAAAGGTGCTTTCCTTGGAAGCTTCCTGGGGTACTGAGAAAGAGAATTTTCCAGCCTCCTGCAGGGCTGTTGGAATTTACCACTGCCTGAGTAATAGGACCAGCTTTTCTAATCATGGGCAGTGGAAGAGATTAAGAGATAGTCTCAATGAAAATTAAGCCATTATTAACAGTTAATATTTTTATAGTTCTATACAGTTACATAGTGCAATACAATTTTATTCGGTTTTTCCCTTCTTACTCCACCTCCCCCATGAAATGGGGGAAATCAGATTAGCCCTGCCTGGCTAGAGTCCCCAGTAGCAAACGAGAGGACAAAGAACTATGAGACCCCAGGTGCTATCTACAGTCAGCCTTTATCAGGAGGTGACAAGGAGCTTTCCCACCTCCTTTCCCTAGATTGCAACTCCTCAGTGCTTTACTCCACAGACTGAAATTCTTATGGGGTTGTCTGCTGTATGGCAACAGGATTCTTCTTCACCCTGCGGAGGTTTTACTTATGAATATTTCCTCTACAAAGAAGCACACACAGTCATTCCACACCTATTCCAGGGACTGAACTGCTTCCTTTACCATTCCTTCTCAGCCTATACTGTTTGTAAAAGAGCATGTTAAAATTCAACTCATACTTTGCTCCACAAAAAAAAAAAAAAATATATATATATATATATATATATATATATATATATATATATATACACACACACACACACACACACACACAAACATATACATATATATGCCCACATGTATGGGAACATATCTATATATAAACATATATGTATACACACAAATCTATATAGTAGTATCAGGCACCTAGATGGGACAGAAGTCAGGAAATTCTGAGTTCAAATTTAACCTCAGATACTAACTAACTGTGTGACCCTGGGCAAGTTACTTAACCCTATTTGCCTCAGTTGCTCATCAGTAAAATAGGAACACATTAGAGATGGAAATGGCACATCACTCCAGGATCTTTGCCAAGAAAATTCCATGGACAAAGTCGGGGGGGGGGGGTGTCACGCAGTCAGACAGAACTGAACAACTACAAACATGTGTATATATCATACCCAACATCCATATATCTCATGTCTATATATGTGTGCCTCTTCAAGAAGTTTTTCAGAGCAAAGTGTTCCTTTCGAAGGCTTTAGAAGTAGTTGCTTTAACACTAACAGCTGAGGGGGTGGTTCTCTTTATTTCCACTTCTCTAAAAAAAATAGTGATTGTTATTTTGTAGGTTAGCTTCTATTAACAAAGAGGAAATTCGTGGTGACACCTACTCAGGAAGTAACCCGGTGCCCAGGGATTCTTTTCCCCACTAGTTTGTTCCCGGAGGCACGCACTTGCTTCAATTAGTAGACCGTCTGCCTCTTACTGGAATAATACATTACAAAAGATTTCTCTCAAACCTGGAGAATCTGGCCTTGAAATGGATTTTAAGCAGTTCCCCTAGAGGGCGCACGGCATACAGTTTTTCAACAGGCAAGGGGACTCTGCCTGCACTCTCCCAGGCTCCATAAAAGGGGAGGAGGCGGATCAGTTTCTTTCTCTCATTGAGAAAGAACAGGATTGGAAGACGCGGCATATAAAGCCAAGCAGAAAGCGTGAAACAAAGCATTCTGAACCGAATTGGACTGGGGAGCCGAGGTTTGGAATCCGGCGTATAAAACTTGTTTCAAGGGGAATAACCAACCTTTTCCATTCCACAACGCCTGTGCGCTTCAGGGGTTCTGGCTACCCTCTTCATTTATAATTTTTAATATTTTTTGCAAAGATTTCTATACATTTTTCTCTTAAAAGAAGATTTCTTTTCCAAGAGAAAATAAGGCAAGATCAATGAAGGAGAGAAGAGCCAGTCAGAAATTAAACAGTAAATCTATGATGGATCCTAATCAGAACGTAAAATGCAAAATAGTGGTAGTTGGAGACAGCCAGTGTGGGAAAACGGCACTGCTTCATGTGTTTGCTAAGGACTGCTTTCCCGAGGTACGTTCAGCTTTCCTTACCACTGTCCGGGAGGGATTCAAAACCGCTAGAGACCAGTGGTTTTTTTAAATTTTATTTTTTTTTAATTTTTAATTTTATTTCTTTAATGTTCTAACTACCTAAGTCTCCCCTCTCCTTCACCCTTCCTTGTATAATCCCTTGAAAGGGGAAAGGAGTAGGGAAGAAGGCACTGGGGCTGGAAGAAGCCTGCCCATTTATCTTACTGCGGTTAAAACTTGTCTTTGATCTGGAGAGAAGATGTTAGGGTTAGGCTGGTATGAGATCGGAGTGATTTTGATTGGGGATGAGGGGAAGAAGGGGGTCAGTCTTAGGGTTTTTTGGGGGGGAGCTGATGTGAGAGATTTGGTTTCGTTGGGTTGCGTGCTTTTTTTTTTCCTAAGGGGGAAGGGGATTTTGTTGGTGCCATACCTTTTAAGATAACCCTGTTATTGTTTTTTTCTTCTTGGTCTGTTTTCCTGTTTCTTTCCTTGTATTCTCCGTGTATTCCTTCAGAATTACGTCCCTACAGTATTTGAAAATTACACGGCCAGTTTTGAAATAGACACACAAAGGATAGAGCTGAGCCTGTGGGACACTTCGGGTAAGAAAAGAACCTGTGTTCAGACCGGGCATGCTTTCTTTCTCAGGGATTGGGGTGCTGGGGGTAGGGAGTGCTGGGTTTGAGATTGGGTAACTTCGCTTTAGGCAGGAGCTGGGCCAGTGCCATGAGCCCCTGAGGTCAGCGCGCCCTCTGGCATTCCCTCCCCCCCCTCCTCCCCCCATGCCAGCCACAGAGCCTCCTTTAAGTTTTTCCTCTTCGAGTAATCCTCGCGTTCCGGTCGAGATGAATTCAATTCAGCAACAAATGCCTTTTATTTCTTTGTGGGGCGGAAGATAAGGGAAGGTGGGGGAGGGGAGGAAGAACCGAGACCTAAGACCGAGCCCAGAAAAGAGAAATTGGAAAGAAATGATTGTGGGCTTTTAACTATCCATGAAGTGTAACTCAGGCACCTTGGGACCTGAACATAAAAATGGACTAAGGTCTCCAGTTCTAAGGCTTGGTGATCCAGCCGGGGGCGATTCTGCTAAGGTCTTTGGTCCCCTTCCCCCTCTTACCTAAGGGCGGGTGTGGGAGGGGGGCGAGGGGGCAGTCGTGTTTAAAACTGGAGTGACAAACAGCAGCCAGTTCCCATTCTGTACTATACCTAGTTTTGAACCTGGAAACACCTTCTCTATGCAACTTGATGGCTTTCTAGGAGGGTGAGAGGGAAGGTGGTGTGGGAGGAGGAGGAAAATCCCCAAATAGGCGCGGTTACGTGCGGAATCCTAACCTACCAGAAAGTAACTTGAGCGCAGGCAATCTCTGGTATTCGTGACGATGACAGGAAAGTATGTGCAGGCGGTTGTATAAGAGCGAGGTGCCGGGAACGGAGTAGTGGGGGGAGGGAGAGAGAAAACTAGAAGCTGGAGGGGTTCCCTCCTTTGCAACCTGGAATAAGGTGTAGAGCATGAGGTCCACTCCAGTACCTCGGAACCGTAAGAGATGATATATAACGATACAATAGTCTTTTCCGGGACTGTGTGTTATCTTTACGTTCTGTTTGAATTATCCCGGGGTGATGCTAAAGGGGATTAATTGAGTTCTGAACTGGGCTGCTGCTGCCTTCGCACCCCCACCCCCTTGTCATGGCTTTTAAAGTGGGGAGGATAAATAGCCAAGCTTTGGGGGCAGTTAGCGAATGAGGAGAAGCAGAAGGGTGAAAAGGACTTGGATGTTAGGAGGAGGTATCTAATGGATTCTTGGCGGGGGGGGGGGGGGTGCAGCGGTGGATGATTGGTGGCGATCTGAGAACTGAGCACTGCCCCCAGTCACCTTTCGGGACTTAAGAGTCTCCCGGTTCCTTTTCGGAGAAAACCTGCCCCTGGAAAGCTGCGGACGCTTTAAGATGGGAGCAGGAAGAAATTGAACTAAGTGGGGATGTGGGAGGTCGGGAACGAAACTGAGCTGCCACGAGGATCTGGCTGGGTGGGAAGCTCAAGTGAAGACTTCACTAGGAGACTAGTGCGGGCTTGTTGGATCTGCCCTTGAGGGATATTCGTCGGTGCCGCCCTGAGGAGTAGGCGGAGCAGACTCTTCTCTAAGCTGGTAGCGGTCTAGCTGTAGACCTTCTCTGGCAGTGTGGTCAGCCCTGAGCCTCAGTGTGAACCTGAATATTGAGGGCAAGAAAGGGCCAGAGAAAGGGGCCAGCAGAGGCTCCCAGCAGTGATAAAGCCCGCGCATGCACAGTGGGGGAGAAGAGGCAGCGTCTAGTCCCCTTTCCCTAAAAGCCTCTCTCAGCTGCAGTCCGTGCCAGACTCCGCTTTTGCTACAATCAATCCCAGCCCAGATGGGCAGCTTTTCATTTTCCACTTGGAGAGCCAGGCGCTTCACAACGCCTCACCATGTGCTGAGGGGGCCAGCAGAGGGAGGGAGGGGCTCAGACCACACTGCCTTCTTTCTCCTTGGGGATCCACTCTCCTTTGGGTTAGATAGTGATAAAGTGCCAGAGAAGTAGGGGCTTTTCAGGTCGTTAAGAGGGGGTGTTTTTCTTGATTTTTTTTTTTTATCATATCGAATATCCTCTCTTAGAATTCCTTTCCTAGCTTTTAACCCAGAAGTCCGTTCTAGTGTTCTGAGCTTCCAACAAGGTCTGTGACACCATGAAAACCAGAAATAGTGGATAGAGCCAAAGGCTGGGATTTAGGACCTGTCTGTGACATATCCTTAACTTTTTTGGACTCCTGCATCTTACTTAAGACTCCCAAGTTGCAGGAAGGGTGCCTACCTGCACTGGTAGAAGGTGTTTCCTTATGGAAAATCACCTATACCAATGAAATGTTCTTATCCCTATGAACTTTACAATGCCTAGTGTGTAGGAAAACCAGTTTGATGGATGATAATTAGCCTTGACAGACACCTTCACTTCTAGCCCCCATAGAATGCGAGTGTTAGAAAGGCCTTTAGAGGTCACATTATTCATAGGGTTTTAGTGTAGGAAAAGGAATCTAATGATCATAATTGTAATAATAACTGACTTTACAAAGTACTTTGAGACTATACATTATCTAATTTGATCCTTGGCAGTAATCTTGCCAGACAGGCACTAGATGTGATCCTTGTTTAACAGATAAAGAAACTGAGGCTTAGAGTAGTTAAGTCCACACAGATACTAAGAATCAGAAGTGGAATTTGAACCAAGATTGTTTAGTGTAAAGTTACATGAACAAGTGTGCACGATTTTCCAAGATCCATGGAACTTTATCAAAAAAGTGTTTTTAGTGATTTGCTCTTATCTTCCTACTTAAACCACTAAATAAAGTGCTGGAGTGCTACTATAACAGATCATCTCCAACCTCATCATTTCCATAGATTAGGAGACATGCCCAGGGAAGAGGAGTCACGACTCAAATTCCATATCCAATAAGTGGCGCAGCAAGGACTGGTACCAACGTGTTTTTATTTCAGGTCCAGTGCTTTATCCTGAGCAAACTGATTTGTCATGCTCCCCTCCCCCTTTGTTCCACGGTCACCAAGGACAATCGACTAAGAGTAAGAAACCAGTGGAAGGATCCCTCTTCACTAGGACAATTGCTTGGCTTTAGCTGGAAGTTCTAGCCTTAAAAGTCAGCAGTGTACGTGTATGGAGCCAGACTCTGGGAGTCTTAAGAATGCAACTAGCTTGGCTTCTTAGAAGAGGGAAAGGGGTGTATTTAAAGGCAACTGCCAATCTAAGCAGGTTCTATCTTATCCACCAGAAACTGTCACTATTGTTTCTTTTAGATCTATTGTAGAATCAAAGGGGTTTTTGTTTATTTTCAAAGAGAAAGAATGAAAGAAGTAAATTTATTTCCAGGGTGCAGGGAAGACAAATATTTTGTAGGCAGTCTTTATGTTACTTTACATGTGAATAATGTAATTTAGATGTGAAAATTTCAGGATTCCACATTTTAGACTTTTGACAAACGTGGATTTTATGAATGTTCATATTTATTTATGGATAGAGCCACTAAGTCGATTAGATTTCCCTGGTGTTTATTGCTGCTCAGAAACTGAATAATCAATGTACAAAGAAACTACATTAGGTTGGCAACTTTATAAATACTGCCTTTCATTAAATTAAAGATAGTCGGGGTCTGCTAGGTGGTGCAGCGAGTAAGAGCACTGGCCTCGGAGTTGGGATGACCCGAGATCGAATCCAGCCTCAGAAAATGAGCACCCACACACAAATAATGACTGGCCGTGTAACCTTGAGCAAGTTACTTAAGCCCAATTGCTTAAAAAAAAAAATTTAAAGATAATCACCTGGAATGAGATCTGTATTTTTATTCAATGAAGCACAAAGCTCTTGTGTCTTTAGCTTCCTTATCAATTGAGATGAAGAAAATATCTTTTTAGGAGTTACTAATGAAATTTTAGGTGAAATTTAGATCTACAGAAAAAAATATTCATGAGGGGAAAATGGGATTATTTAAAACTAAAGAGTAGCATATAACTGAAGAGCTATTTAGTGACATAAAGTCACCAAGCTGTGCTGTATTAATTTTTTAGAACAGGGCATCCCACAGAACAAGTTTGTCATTCACAGGTAGAATGAACACTATTATGGGTCATTGCACTCAACTTGAAATCATTGCATCAGCAAGCAGTCACATGAAGTAACTTAAGTGTTTTGTATTTCTTTTCCGGCTTTTAACAACAAATGTTTGAACAGGATTATTTTGTGACAAATGTTTGACATTTTCTTACCCACCAAGAACATTTGTTTGTTTCAAGTTCTGAAAGTAATCACACATCTTTGGTGCCTCTGGATTATATTTGCTCATTACCAATTGTTGTTAACTTAATTTTTAAAAAAGCAAGCTAAGATTCTGAATACCTAAAAGTTAGATTTGGTTATTTTAAAACTTTCAAAATTATCTCTGTATCACTCAGCTATTCTCTGAGCCATACACAAATACGACTTGGAAAAGGGGGAGAGAATCTGAAATGAGGAAGAAAAGGTGGAAAATGTAGTGTGTTTGGATTATTTGTCAGAATAGGAGTCATTAGGTCTGAACCAATCAGGGGAAGGAAGTAAAACTCCCACTGCTTTGAGGTTTATTAAATATAATGGATTTCACTTAGAGTATTGAACTTAATAATTACATTTTTATTTGTGAGCCCTGAAAAAAAAAAAACAGTCCTATCCCAGTTTGCATTTTTCTTTTAGCCAGGGCTGTCCAGTGGATCCATTTCCAGTGGTAAGAAGAAAATTGTTTTCTAATTGAATTTACCACAAGAGGGAATTTACCTTTACCAGTCAGTGTCTAGTATCCTTAAAGAGCACATCCCAACAGATGAGCAGAACCTGCTTAAAAGACTAACTGACCCATGGTTCCATGGAAACAAACAAAGCATTTTAGCAGGAGCTCTTGAAATGCATGGTACTCAGGTTTTTATTGTCCACTGTTTTCTTTTTCACTTGGTGGTGGAGAGAGCCAACTTATTAATAGTTGATTCACAACTTAAACAATTTCCAAGCTCAATTAAATTTCTGTAGGCATGGGTTTGTGTTATAAATATGAATCTGCTTTGTATAGCAGGGAAAGCATTGGATTTGGAACCAGAAATCCTATTAAATTTAACTCTTTGGCTTGGCTTTGTCACTTAGTAGCTGGGTAACTTTGGGCAAATCATCCTCCAATATCCTCTTTTCTCCCCTATTAAATGGGATTGTTAATCTCTGCACAAGGTTGCTTTAAGAATCCAGTTGGCACTGAACAGAACAGTGCTTTATAACTATTACTAATATAAGTTGTTTATTGTACCTTTTTGTGGAATCAAGTTAGACAAGAGTTTGTCATATGTTTTTCCACTGCTTCTAAATGTTTCACATTTGCTATAGTGAGCTAATTCATGACATGTTCTAAATGCCTACTGATATAAAATAGTCATTGGAAGATCAACAGATAATTGTACCAATAATATTTTATATTGATTACAAGTTATTTTCTGCAGTACTTAATAGCAGTTTTTAACCTAGCAAAAGTAAGTCACATTTGGTTAAGGAAGATAATTTTTAATGCAAATTTATGTGTGACTACTAGAGGATCTCTAGGACATTATCTTTTGGAAATTCTTCAGAATATTCATGTAACACAAGCTTTGTTTAGCCTATGGATACTTAAGCTAACAATTACTGCATATTTTCTGAAAATTATTAGCATTTTAAAAAGCATTCTTTAAAGGTCTACACATGAGGCAATTAGGCAATTAAGTATTTTTTTCTCATTTTATTCAAGGAAAAAAATTCTAAAGAAAAAATATGCCTTTTGGTTTATAGCCACCATTTGTAGTTTATGCATCGAATTTGAAGTATGGACTTTGTGACAAGCACTCTAATGAAATATTTCTCAACAGGGCCAGAAATGTTACAGCAGTGCTGGGGATTAGCATATAATTAAATCCAGAAAAGCCTTAGAGGCTTCAAAACAAATTAACTTTACTGTGATTTGAACATATATGCACAATGTGTGGAACATCTGGACAAAAATGTAGCAGTGATTACCAAAAACAACCAATATTTATTGAGCAGATATTATATGCAGAGTTCTCTTGTGAGGCATTGTGGGAGATATGAGAGTATAAGTTGCAGCCCCTTTCATAAGTGAATGAAAAGTGAAATAATACATATAAGGAATGTTTGAGGCACTATTAGATTAATTGCTATGTGAATGATAAAGACAATGAATGTGCCAAATTCAGAGCAGAGAAGGATCACTTTGTATCTGAGTGTTACTAAGATTTCATGAGGGAAAAAGAATTGAGCAGGCTCTTCAATATGGGTAGGATTTGACTTGGGAGGTTGATAGGATTCTGAGCTGGAGGAATCGTCACAGATTCTTCAAATAAGGAGTCTGAGGGCCAGAGACTTACCCAGTGTTAGTGTAAGTAACAAATAGCAGAGTTTTGAATCCCAGTTCTGGTCTTCAGAAGCAGGGAAATTTCCACTGTATCATGATAAAGATTGATCCTCTTTTTCTCCCTATGAAAACCTCCTAAATGTATACCAACATGTAAGAATGTTTTATTTGAGATGTATAGGATAAACTACCTTCAGGAGCAACACAAAGCATGCTTTGTATGTCATTGTTATCACAATATAATATCTAAGATTTTCTAGTCATATGAAAAACAAAATACTATGGTTAAAATAATATTTTTGCATTGGCTTTATAATAATATATAAATAAAAGTTGGCAGGGATTCCCCCTCCCCATTCTATAGACAGAGAAAGGTTATAGAAAGGATGACTTAACCAAAGTCACAGAGGACTGGAACCAAGGGCTTCAGGCTCTCAGTTCAGTGTTTATCCCAGTATATCACAATTATTTCAGAAGCTTCTCTCCCTGCTATTGGTGTTCGTTTGTTCAGTCGTGTGTTTGTGTATTTGTGACCCCATTTGGAGTTTTCTTGGCAGTGGTTTGTCATTTCCTTCTCCAGATCATTTTACACATGAGGAAGGGTTAAGGGACTTGTCCAGAGTCATAAACTAGTAAGTGTCTGAGGCTAGATTTGAACTAAAGTCTTCCTGACTCCAGGCCCAGCATCCACTGCACTGTTTACTGGTAGATAAATGTCTTAGAGACTTTAGAGTTCCCTCCTTGGACATGTTAAAAATGACTGCCCCTTTTCTTTTCCGTATTTCTGCTTGGGCATTATTTTCACTACAATAAAATAACCTTGAGAGTAAGGTTAGTTTTCTGGCAGTGGAAGATGAAAGGGAAAGTATGTTTCAGGTTGTGGCAAAGTATGAGAGTTTATCGTGTTAAATAGTAGGTGAAAAATTAAAGGCACAAGCCTGGGAAAGAACTAGTTGTGTCCCAAGGTAGGTGGTGGTATATGAAGCCTCAGCCCAAGATCAAACTTGACCCAAGGGCTTAGGTTTGCTCTACCTGGCTCCATAAGTGAAGTAGGTTGAAACCAACTTGATGAGTTTCCACAGATTGATAGCACTTGGCTTTCCCATTAGATCTGCTAACAGATGCATCAGACCACATAAGAGGGTTTCCCCATTGAAACTGTTGGTTGGCCAGGAAAGTTCAATTACACTTGCCAGGCTGCACCTGTCTCTAGACACTCAGATTTTTTTTTTTCAAATTCATTTTTAACCCCACTTAGAACTGCATCCTTTCTTATCTATTTGTAGCAGTTGCATGCTCAAATAAGGTATCCAGATTGGCCATATTGATTCTACTTAAATTAACCAGATGTTTGCTCATTAATCCAGTTATTTTGCATGTAGATGTGACACCAAGGACCAATAGCTACCCAGATTAGTTCATGGCTGTTCAGTGATCTATGTAAAATGAAACAGTTATCCCAAAGCCAGTTTGTAATGCCCTTCAGATGCCTCTGTTGTTACCATTCATTGGTAACTTTATTCACAGTCCCTATAGAACAACCAATTCTTCTATGGAAATGGTTCTTAAATGTCCTCAAGGTGCTCTGTTCAATGAGATGAACATATTACTTAGGCAGTGTGGTGAAGTCGGGCTTGACTATAAATTCTCAGAAGGCTCTGGGGATGGATAGCCAGGTTCTTGAAAGCCATTCACTTCTCGAAGTAGACTTCAAAGTAATATGCTAAAAATTATATTGAGTAGAGAAGTCCAAGGCTGGTTCCTCATTAACATGATGAGTTTTTCTTATTCCTATTATGATGATACAGCTTCATTTCATACATAAATGACAATTTTGTTAAGTATTTTACTAGCCAAATTGGATTAAGATTTTATAAATTTTGTGCTTTGGATAAAACTACAAAATGCTATAAGAACACATTTTTGCATTCTCTAGAAATAATGGTGTTCAGCCCATTTTATGGTGTTATACTAGCCTCCACATTCTTTCAAAAGAAATCTGCACATAATTTCTATCAATCTGGTTTTATGGGGGGAAACGAACAAAAATGCTTTATTGAGAAAGTTTAGTGGGTATTGCATATTTGCTTTCTTTCCTTCTTGGCACTTTTTCAAAAGTGTAGACCAGCTTGGTGGGACTGAGGGGAGAGGGCAGGGGAAGGAATTGAACAGAATCTTTTATTGAGTCAGATCCAAAGGTCTGGGTGGACTTAATGCACATTCTTAAGATTCTTGATAATTTGAAGCTTTCATCTAGATTAGTGATGGCATGATGAAACGGTATCTTATAACAGGTCAAATCACACAGGCACACATGTTAGCTGTTACTCAGTGCAATCTAATGTAAATGCTTTCTTGCTAGTTATCCCAAAGTGAAATAAAGCAAGTGTTCTACTTTTGGTTCTCTTACTTTAAATTCCTAAAAGTAGTAAGAAAAAACTACCCACTTTAAGATCCATGTTATAAAAGAAATACTGAATTAGGAGCATTCAGTAACAACCTTTTTTAAAGTTTCAACATGTTTGTAGCTAGTATGGTGAATAGATCCACGCAGGCTCCCTTTTGAGCTGGAATCTGTATATATACATTTAATTATGTACATATATGGTCTGTTCTATCTTTGAGAAGCTGTGACTTAAGCAGACAGGTATGTGTCTGAAGAATTAGTTTCAGGGTGAGGCACTTTGTGACTATTCTTGGGTTGGAAATTTTGCTCTCACCCAGAATTAATGATCTTGAAGACAAAGATGGGCAGGCATGAACTTTCAAAAGGCCTTTTCTGCTTTGCCACTTGTATGTGCCAAGTTCCAAGTATTGTAACTCAGTTGACCCATGAAAGAAAAAAACAAAGCACTGCTATGCCTATCACCCCCAGGCAAATTCTTCAGTTTACTTTTTAAAAAATATTTACTTATTTTGAGGATTTACTTATCCATTTAGTATTTGGATTTCCCAAGGCATGTGGTGGGGGTTGGGAGGTTGGGGGAGGGGGAAATTCCCTTTCAAAGACTCTTATAAGTTAAAGTGGAAATGTTATAGGGATGAAATTTAATTAAAAATTCAATATGTCTAAGGGAAATAATAGGATGAAAAATCTGAGCCTTTTCATTCGTATGGAAGCAAGTAATGGAAAAGGGGCAAATAGAATCTCATAAGACATTTGCAGCCTAAGACAGACACTTGAGATGATAAAAATGGACTTTATTTCTGCCTCAAGTGTTTAGGAAACAGAACTCATGAGTCATGGTGAATTTTTTAGCTTTCTTTCTGCTGCTGTCTTTAGCCCTAAATTTATGCTACATGCTTTTAAAAGGCAACATTAAAATCTTAAAAAAAAAAAATATCACCCCCAGTGGGACTTGACATTGGTGGTAAGGTTTTCCCGCTCCTTCCCTTCTGAGGGGCAGCTCCTGATACCTAGTTTGGGAAGGTTCTCATCTCCAGATGTTACCACTAACTTCACAAGAGAATTCCTGGAATTCTTAGTTTTTTCTTTGCCCTGGGAGTTATCTAACAAGTGTTTGGTGATTAAAGCATGCAATATTGCAGCTCTCTTGTTTCTTTGTGGAACAGCATCAACTTTCAGGGGAAATTCTAAAACTGCCCTTAAAAATGATGAAAACTCAGAACACAAGATGCAACTTTGCCACAGGATTTCTAAGGGAGCTTAGTTAGCTAGTTGGACTTTGGGTTTCCTTGTGTTGCTAGATTTCCTTACTCTAGCTGCTGCTACTAGGCATGTCTATACATCATGCATATGCATCTCTTAACATCTTAACTAGAAGTAGCAGTGAGGGCATTGTAATGGAAATGCAGATTTAAAGATCTTCCCTGCCCCTAGCTTAAGTGCACCTGGAGCCTGTGGTGGGAGGCTTGTTTTTCAGGAAAGCCCACACCTTGATACTTTGTGATTGGGCAGTGGGTCAAGGAGGTTGTTACAATCTTTGAGCCAGGAGAAGGCTATATAAACCCTTAGGAGGGGCTTTGCTTTGGGGCTCAATTTGAGAAGTGTTGTGTGATTTGACCAGATGAGACTCTGGGAAGCCGTTGTTGAGAGCCCCCGGCTTTGAAAACCCAGATGTTGATGCTTCCCTCTCTGGTAACTGTGATTTGGTATTGATGCATGTAATGTTGGGACAGTTTGGAAGCCTGTCTGTTTGATCTGTAAGTTCTGTAACTCTGAAGTTCGGGGTGCTGACCTTTTTTCCCTGAACTAGGTAATGTATGTTTGTTTGATTAAAGTAAGCTTGTTAACCCATTTTGAGTTGCTTTCCTTTACAAAAGCAGATCTAAGAACCTGTGTTGGCAGCTACCCTGGGGATATTGGGGTGCTTGCTGTTACAAAATGGCGACGATGGATGGGATCTGCTGAGTAAAAGGAGAGTATGGGGGCTGGGATAATTGTTTGTTTCCCAGTTGTGGTAGCTGTGATTCTGTGGAGCCATGGAGCAGGAGAGAAAGACCTGCATGCTGACTTCACTGAGCTGAGAGCAGGAATGGTGAGCTGCCTGCATGGAGACCTGTGGAGAAGCCTGGAGCTGCTGCCTTCTGCTGGAGGAGAAGGAACCCAGGAGTTTGGAGTTCAGCCACAGGACAAGATAAGGACTGTGTGGCAAAGCAGGGTTTTGTAGCGGCAAGCACCCCAATATCCCCAGGGTGACTGCCAACACAGGTTCTTAGATCTGCTTTTCAAAAGGAAAGCAACTCCAAATGGGTTAACAAGCTTACTTTAATCAAACAAACATACATTACCTAGTTCAGGGGGAAAAGGTCAGCACCCCAAACTTCAGAGTTACAGAACTTACAGATCAAACAGACAGGCTTCCAAACTGTCCAACCATTATATCAATACCAAATCACAGTTACCAGAGAGGGAAGCATCAACATCTGGGTTTTCAAAGCCGGGGGGCTCTCAACAACGGCTTCCCAGAGTCTCATCTGGTCAAATCACACAACACTTCTCAAAGTGAGCCCCAAAGCAAAGCCTCTCCTAAGGGCTTATATAGCCTTCTCCTTGCTCAGAGAATGTAACAACCTTCTGGACCCACTGCCCAATCACAAAGTATCAAGGTGTGGGCTTTCCTGAAAAACAAGCCTCCCACCACAGGCTCCAGGTGCACTTAAGCTAGGGGCAGGGAAGATCTTTAAATCTGCATTTCCATTACAGGCATTCAATAATTTGTGCTATTTTTTACTGAGAAAGAAGCACGTTTTCTTAGCCCAAGGAAATAGTGTCACATCATAATTTCACTTTGGATAAGGCACATCTAACATTGTTACAGTGTTTTTATGAAAAGTCTGGATTCAAATTCAACTACAACACACTTAATAGGTTGTTATGTGAACATGGGCATTTCACTTAATTTCTCTTGGCCTCGGTTTCCTCTTCTGTAAAACAGGGATTATAATAACTTTTTAGCACTTAGCTCACACAGTCATTGTGAGACCCAGTAAGATACATGTGTATCAAGTACTTTGTCAACCTTAATGTGCTAAAAAAGTAAATGTTTCTTATTATAACTTAAAAGCAGCACAGGAAGTCCTGAGTTCAGTTCCCACTTATGATACTAGACATAGAAGCCTGAGCAAGTCACTTAGGTCTGCCTGTTTCCTCATCTGTAAAAAGGGGATAATAACATCCCTTCCCTCACAGGGTTGTTCAGAAGGTCAAGTAATATAATTTTAAAAGTGCTTAACACAGTACCTGTTGTATAATAGACACTTAATTAATCTTTATTTAAAAAAAAAGACAAAACTTAAAGTGTATGCAAAAGCTCCCTAACAAACCAAGAAACCTTCAAGATTTGTTTGTGGAGAGAGGACTGGGCCAAAGCCTAAATCTTGGAAGCTCCCAACAGTAACAGAAAATTTGATTTCCTATTTGAGCATAGCTAAGTATGAGCAGGGAACCTGTAACAAAGTCACACAAGAGAACTCAACTTTTCTAGTTCTTAGACAGGAGGGTTGGGGAGAGGGAGATGCTTTAAGCACACAAAGGGATAAGGCATTTGCCAGAAAAGGATCTCAGATGTAGAGCTGGCAACACCTTCGTATTACAATGAGGGATTGAGTCTGAAGAAAGAAGTGTGACTTTCCCAAGGTCACTGAGGTACTGCCAGTGTTGTGATGAGAACCTAGCTATTTCTAACTCTAAATCTACCATTCTTTCTTGTATAGTTAATACCAGAGTAGGGATTGATGTCTAGTAAAGAATTATTTTGGTGGGGGGAGAGAGTAAGGACAGAGAATGGTTGCCATAGTTTTAATAGCCCAGAGTTCTTGAATTAGAAAGAATTCCCTTTTCAGGTAGAGCTAAAGCTAAAACCTTCCTAGAGATGACTGGCTTATTTTAAATGATGGATAAAGCCAAGAAAGGGAATGGATTAGATTTTAAAACTGGAACTACAGAATCTTCTTGATAGGCTGTTCCAAAAGCTAACTATAAATAGTTTGGGAAGGTTTCTAAGAGTTTTGTTAGTCTTCTGACTTTGGGGAGTGTCTTAAGAGAAACAATTTTATGTTAAGGAAGAAGGACATGCTGATATGGATTTTGAAAATTTATATTTCTGCTACAAAATTTGAAATTATATCACAGAGCAATTAGCAAGTAATTATAATGAGAGTATTGTAAGAATTAGCTCTTAAATAAACCCAGAAATAGGAAAAGTACAACAACTTAGAGAAAATTTGAGGCTGAAAGTCAAAATAAGGAAATGGATAGGAATGCCCACAAGCATTAGGGACGTGATATTATAGGCCCATCCAGGACCCATTAGCTCCCTACTCAAAACTTTCTAAATGACTGCATCATTACATTATTATGCTAATTATTATTCCCAATCATGATCTCAGGAGGTATATGACTAACTCCCGAGTTTCAGAGGTGCTCCCATTATCAGATGCATCATGTAAAGGGGCCCTTATTGAGTAGGTCTCTCGCCCCCTTGACCTTCAGGAAATTTATTTTTATGTGTACATGGACAAAGTTACAAAGCATCTTTCAGCTGTCCACTCCTGCTATATCAGGTCGCTCCTTCCTGACCAGAGAGTGAAGCAACTGTACCATGCAAGCTGCTGGCTTCATCTCCTTTCCCTTGTTCACACTCTTGTTCTTTTATCTTTGGCACATTCCTCTTCCTTTTGCTTCACAGATACACAGTTGGCCCTACGTTATCTCAGTAAAACAAATGGAATAGCTGAATTTTACCATGTGTCTCCTCAGTTCAGCAGATTTATACACAGAAAGTCTTCAGATAGCAGAGGCCGTTAATAATCTCCAAGTTGGCAGTATGATGATGCCACACTGGATTTCAGGAGACACCTGGGCTCTCAAATCCTGCCTCTGATCTATCACTTTGTTGCCTTTTTCTGTAAATGGAGATAAGAATATTTGTACTATATACGTAACAAACTTGGTATGATAAATGAGAATGTATCTAAAGGGCTTTGGGGAAAAACCCTTTCGACTTTGTTTGTTTAATGACAACTATTAAGTAGAATAAAGTTTACTTGGAAATTGAGTTTTTAAATTGGCATTTCTAAAAACAACAACTCACCTCATTTTAATTTTCTTTTATCTTTGACTTAACTTAGTTTTATCAAGGATAGATTAGTTGTTCTGTGCTTAATGTCAGAAGTACAACTTGCCTTGAAATATTATAACTTGAGAAGCTTTGTGACTTTAATACTTGAGCTTTGAATTTTCTTCCTATATACTGTAATCAAATTTCTATGTGCTAACATTGAATTTTCAAACTCAGCACAATGATTTAAGATACATGTGCTTCTAAATCCATCTGCATGTCAAAACTGAGAAGTAACAAATTGGAGATGTGTCATTTAATTTTGCATTGAAAACAATTTGTTGTTATGTTGACCCATTAACATTCTTTGGGTTACTTAAGAATAAAAAAATGACTTTTGAGGAGTATAAGTGATTACAATAATAAGTTGTTAATTTGTAGTGTGACATTTTCCTGGTGTTTACAATATGACGGTATCATATCCCTTATTTCAGTCTGTGATACTGCTAAGAGAGAATGCTGGGTGATGTAGAGACCATTGGTGCTGTCCTTCATGAAATTTGTCTTTTGTTTTTCAAACATTAAGCTTACCTTTAAAGGCTAAACTAAGAGTTTTCCCCTACACTTACCCATAACTAAGCTTACTTAGGTACTTACATGCTCTATACCCTCTGCATCCTCTTTCACTTTGGGTCCTTAGAGAAGGATCTCCTCCCGTTCTCCATTGGTTTTCCCTCATAGAAACTTATTTCATACCTCCTTTCCAATAGGGTCAATAAGGAGGCTAGGTCATTCCAAACCTGTGTCCCATTTTTAGCATTAGCCTCTAGTCCCCACCCCCTTTGACTTCTGGTCTATAGCACAATGGAAAGAGCAATGGATTTGGAATCAGAACTCAATTTCAAATCCTGATACTGCCATCTTACTACCACCTGTATGACCATGAGAA
Source organism: Gymnobelideus leadbeateri (assembly GCA_011680675.1). Classification (NCBI taxonomy): domain Eukaryota; kingdom Metazoa; phylum Chordata; class Mammalia; order Diprotodontia; family Petauridae; genus Gymnobelideus; species Gymnobelideus leadbeateri. Next base: position 316,577 of record WOXC01001528.1, read on the forward strand.
AGTGCCCGACTTCATTGGGAGTCAGTTTCTCAGTGGAAAATCAGGAGGCAGGGTGGTGAGTTTGCATTAGGTTACCTCAGTAGTTCTAGCTCTTAGTCTATTATTCTTAAACGTTTTAAAGGATTACACATATAAGTAGGAGCCTGTGTTTTAAAATTTTAAAAAATGGACTATTGATGCAGTGTGTGTGTGTGTGTGTGTGTGTGTGTGTGTGTTATTCATTTTGAAGAGGATGCAGATGTGTGAGCCAGTATTAACGCCAATTTAGGAAATTGATATTGGGTGAAAGCAAATATGCTTGGACATTCAAGGGATTCACTATATATGGGCGAAGTAAATATATGTCTCTGAAGAGATGTCTTAAGCTCTAAATTAAAACATCTTTGTTTGTCCATAGGATCTCCTTATTATGACAACGTCCGGCCCCTTTCCTATCCTGATTCAGATGCTGTATTGATCTGTTTTGACATCAGTAGACCAGAGACTCTTGACAGTGTCCTAAAAAAGGCAAGTATTTGAAAAATTTGAACATGTTTCAGTGCCATATGACCTATCAATAGAAGTCTGAGTGAAGTTAATACCAATAGAAGTTAATATCCTGGCTTTGATTGGTGACTGGGTTTTGTAGAGAATATTCTTATTTGCCACACCAGTACCATGAGCTTTCTTTAAAGGAGATTTGCCATGTACTAGTATTAGAAATGTAGATAATCTCACTACTTCAAAAAACTTTTTCGTAGGATTGTGAAATAGCATACACTTTTAGAAACTTTTTGAAAAAACTTTGGTAGAGACACTAGTAGAAATAAGAATTCTTGTTGGTTGTATGTAAGTTTGCTAATTTCTCCTTAGTTTTCAAGTCCATTAGTCGACCACATTCAGGTATCATAGTATTTTGAGGAAAGCCTTTATTGACAAAATCTGACACAATGCTTTATCAGATAGAAGAGATAAGGTGTGGTGAATTCTAGTATAAAATGTCATGTACCCCAAACCATCAATAATGTAAGTAGTTTGGTAAAATGAAAAAAAATGCTGGATTTGGAGTCAGGGTACCTGAATACAAATCCCCTTTCTAACACCTATTATCTGTGTGATGTTGGGCAAGTCACTTCATTTGGGGAAAGTGAGTACCTCTCTTTTTTTACATGTAAAGATAATTCCAGTCCTTTGATCTCAAAATCCTATGAATTTGGAAGCCTTAGTGAAGAGGTTAGGTTAAAATGAGTCCAGATTATGGGTCTGGTTGGTTGGGAGCCTGTTACGTCAGAGGCTCCCAATCCCAGAAGAAGCTGATAATGAAGGGATAAAATGACTTTCTATAGATGGGAAAGAGATTTCTAGCAGCCTCAGCCATGACCCATTCTACCCAGCTGTCCTCCTGTGGGGGAAAGAAAGCATGACTGAGCCTTAACCTGAAAAGACTCAGTGATCTTGGGACCTCTTGCTTTTACATCTCCCTCACACACAAAATTCAATCCCTGTTTTGTCTTATACCTGAAGTCCTTTAGCAACAATTTAGCAAGTATTAAGCACCTGCTGTGTTCCAGGCACTGTGTTGGCCATTGAAAACCTTCCTACAATTAGAGATAATAAGAGAGAGGCCTTTGTTTCAGTTAGAGATTAAAACAACAAAAAAAAGGAATTACGTGAATGAAGTTCAGTTAAAGTATAACTAGTCAGTCTGCAAGCTTACATGATTCTATCAGCAACTTTTCCTGTTGTTAGGGAAGAGGTGGCAAAGGAATGGAAGGCACTGGGTATCTGAAGTGGTAGGGAGGGGCTGCCACTGAATGGGGAAAAGAATGCAAAAAGGAAGAGCCCGGGGACAGAAGATAAACCTTGCAGACATCAGGACTTTATCCCCAGGGGGAGTCCCTGTTTACTTTTGACTTGGCCAAGACAAACAAGCTGAGCGATGAGGTCTTTTTGCCAAGGCAGGCAGCTCTGCTCTGTGTGATTTATGAAGCTTTTCTTTTTTAAAGAGTGACTACTCTTGTCACTACTGTACTTCCCTGTGGTGTGGAGGTGGCCCTGGGTTCCGGAAGGCTGCACAAGCCAGGTGCCAATTTTGACCTATCCCCTCAAGCTTGAGAGTATGGTATAGCCTATAAGATGAACTCTGGCTCTTGTCACCTGGGGACCAGGCTAGCTAAGTTCTAAGAGGCTTATCACCAGAAGGTTGGCGGTTAATGTTTTTGGCCAACGAACTCATGAAAACCATCTGCTAAGATGGGAAAGGGTTGCAGTTTGCCTCAGTTAACAAGGTATCCATGTGGATGAAATCGTATCCTTGAAGTCTTGCCAAAAGGAGGAGTCCTAAATTCATAGATTAAATTATATAAATTAAATTTTAAAAGGAGCCTTAAATTCATAAAAAGCTGAAGGGAGCCTTAAAAACCACTGAGACCAAGACTCCCATTTTACAGAATGTCCAGAGAACTTCATTTACCCAAGGTCACACAGAAAGTCAGAGTTGAAACTTAAAAATAAGACTTACTGGTTTCTTACTCAATGTTCTTCCCACCATATTAAAAGAGCTTCATTGCTAAGTGAATTTGTTCACTGAGGCCTCACTATGAGGTATGGACTAAGAATGAGTAATTAGTGGATCCCACAAGCTTGGTACTATCTTAACAGTGTCTGAGCCACCAAGATAGATGTCAGAGGTGAGAGATTGAATTCTGTGACCTAGTTGATGCTGCAATGTTTGAATCAACTCCTAGAAATTAGCTTATGACCTAGGAGGTACTAGCTAAAAATATTTGGAAATTTAGGCATCTGTAAGTACTCTTTAATAGACTTTTATCTTCCTGCAATATCTATTTGTAATTTGATAATTTAAAAAATTCTTTAATGTTTGACAAATCCCAACAATGTATCTCCTACAGTATAAGCGGATAATGAATCATGGGGAGGGAGAATACATAATAATATGGGTTAGCATTTTGTAATGTAATTGCATCCACTTTCAAAAAACAAAACAATTTGTAATTTGCAGATCTGAATTCCCATCTTAGGCCTGCCAATTCTCACCTTTGTAATGTTAGACAAATAGTTTGATCTCTCTCCTCTGTCAAATGAGGACTATATGTTATGATCTCTGACTTCCTTCCCGGCCCTAAATCCATAAGGTTTAAAGTAGTACACCTAGAAACAAATTCACTTCTTTATCCCAAACAAAATATTTTTCTAACTGCGAGCAAAAAAGTAGGCTTAATGTTCTTAATGTTCCAACCATCTCTTTTACAGTGGAAAGGTGAAATCCAGGAGTTTTGTCCAAACACCAAGATGCTGCTGGTTGGCTGCAAGTCTGATCTTCGCACAGATGTTAGTACATTAGTAGAACTTTCAAACCACAGGCAAACACCAGTATCTTATGATCAGGTATGTGTACTGTCCCTTTGATTGTGAATGTTGGTTAAAAATAAAGGACTGTGATCTCCCTATATGAACGCAAAACTGCTAGGAGATGCTTCCCATTGATAGGTACCATCTCCAATCAAGATAAACTCTCAAGGGCAAAGTTTTGAAGGAGTTCTATGTACTGAAGTAACTCTTTTATATGGACTCAGGTATATTAAATGTATTAAGGCTCAGGAGCAGCTAAATGGCACAGTGGATAGAATGTCAGGCCCAGAGTCATGAAGACCTGAGTTTAAATTTGGCCTCATATTAAAAACCTTGTTTACCTTTTTGTCTTTTGACCTGGAGTAGATTAAACACTAGTCTTTTTAGAATCAAAGGATCATAGCTTCTGTACTGGAAGGCCTATTAGAGACCATGGAGTCCCAAGGCCTCATTTTATAGATGAGGAGATGAAGGCTGAGAGAGTTTAAGAGGTTTGTCCAGGGTTACACAGCTAGGAAGTGTCTGAGGCAGGATTTTAACTTGGGTCTTCCTAATTTCAAACCTAGTGGTAGTGCTCTTTCCACTTTACCACCTACAGCCTGTTTCCTCCAAAGGGAGACCTAGGGCACTGCCTAGTTAACTCAAAGTCTTAAAGGATTAAGATTTTTTCCCCCACTGTATAAAAAACATGAACCTGTTAAAAGACCAGGGTTCTTTTGCAATGAATTCCTAAGTGATCTAAGTTAACCTTTAAACCTGCATTTAGTTATTCATATATGTGTATGTATATTATACACCATAGGGCAGATGCAGAAAGAATGAATTGTAATTCACAGATGGCATACCATTTCATCCAGTTTGTTATCTGATATTGGGTCACTACATACATAAATAGTCACCTGTATTCATCCCCCATGAAGTATATCCACAGTTCTCCCTGGGTGAGATCTGTGGATTTAAGATAGCACCTCTTCAGACTCAATAATACCCTTTAAGAGAGTTAATCTTGCTTTATAGTCAGTGGCATAATAAACTACTAAAAAGGCCTTTGCTATTAAACTAGAGCACCCCATAAAAGACTGCTTTAGAGGATCATAATTTCTGTAAGCATTCTCCCAGAGAGTGAGCTAGGAGAAGCTGTTGTAACAGTTTTTCTTTGGGAAACCCAGGCACTAAAAAGATTTCATTTTGAAGCATCTTGAACTTAGTATTCAACACTATAATCACTCAGTATTCCACTTGTTCTTTATTTTCATGGAAGCAGATTGTGTTTCTGATTAGTAAATCTGGGAACCTTTGAGTAAGCTGTCCTGGCCGTGTCTATATATGCTTGCCATCTGTACACATTGGTGGGGTTGCTTACCTTTAGAAACTCCTTGTTTTATATTTCAAAGTATGACTTTCAAAGAGGCAATGGAGACATAACATGAGATTCCCCAGAGTAGTATGTTCTTCCACATTGTGTTTTTGCCATTAAAAAATTGACATCAGTTCCACCTCCCACTCTGGTTGGCATCTATTTACTTGCTTGATTGCTCTCATTCCATCTATTCCAATAAAGCATAATTGGTCAGAATGATGTGTCATGATGTGGTAGAAAGTGTGTAAGTTGAGTCTTCGTCTGAATCCTGGCTCTCCTAATAACTATAACCTTGTATGGCCTTTGACAATTTACTTAACTGCTTTGTTCATCTTTTTTTCAACCATGTAATTGGGGGATTGGACTACATAATTTCTAAAGCTCTTGCTATTTCTAACAATCTTATTAATCCAGGGGAAGTGAACAAAATATACCTTTGATGGTCTTAGAATAGGAAGCAGGTCTCAGTTTCCAAAGTCAAATGGAAAATTTGGTCATGTGCTCATTGAGTGATTCGGATCACCAGTCTCCTTTAGTTAAGATTATTCTGGCAGTGAGGTAATGCGTCTCACTCTGTTTTGCTGTGACCTGGGAGGCTTGCCACTTGCTCAATAACTATTTGCTCTTGTTGTTGATAATGATGGTGAATCACTTCCTTAGTGTAGTGCCCTTGCTTCTTTGAATCACCTTAGACCAAGCATTTGATAGCTTGATATGGTCCAGTGCCCTAGCACAGTGTTCAGTAGATATTGTTTGATTAATTGGAAAGAAGAAAGGTCTCTGAATACTGTTGCTGATGATTGGCTGAAGTCCTGCTTGCAAATATTTTTAATAGCTGTAAAGAAAGTTAGTTTCAATTAGAATGATTCTTTTCCCTAAGATATTTGACAAAAATTATTTAAATACATTATAAAATGCTTATGATCTTGCTATTTTTTAGCTTTTCCCAAAAGTCTTGCTATTGACTGACATGTGCTCATTTTTCTTCCCAGGGTGCAAACATGGCCAAACAAATTGGAGCAGCTACTTACATTGAATGCTCAGCCTTACAGTCGGAAAACAGTGTAAGAGACATTTTCCACGTTGCCACCTTGGCATGTGTAAATAAGACAAATAAAAATGTTAAGCGAAACAAATCACAAAGGGCGACAAAGCGGATTTCACATATGCCTGGCAGACCAGAACTATCCACAGTTGCTACAGACTTACGAAAGGACAAAGCAAAGAGTTGCACTGTAATGTGAATGTGTTGGATTTCTGTAATGAGGACAAGAAAATCCAATGAGAAAAGGTGAAGATGGAATGGAGTACTATGCAGCCAAAGTGATCTATGATGGAGGCTTAGCGACCATTTTAAAGGATATTCTTCATCTTTTGTGGGATACTGTACTTAAGGGTTCAGCATGTAGACCAAGTGGTGGGAAGAGAAGACTTTGAAGAGCTTGAAAATGTGACTTGGAAGATATGCCAAAAAAAGGAGAGGTTTAATTGTTCTAGAAATAGATGAGGAGGGCAATGAGTACCTCCAAGAAGAAAAATCACACCCTGTCTGGTGCTTGCTTTTTTTTCTTAACAATCTATTCATGGCTATCTGCATTGATTTAATTTTTAAATGTTTTTAATCTCCTTTTAAAAATATTAATACACCCTCCTCACTGGGGAACTGGCACTGTGACCTTAGAGTTAAGTTTTCCAGAGGATGTGATCTAATTTCCTCCCAGCTCATCATTAAAATGGAAATTATATCAAGACCCATGGGGTATCTAGAGGAAACGCTGTATGAGGCTTTGAAATGTTGCCTTCCTGAGATAGCTGAACAAGATAGTCGTGAAGAAAGCCTTTTGCAGTTTTTCAAGGCCTGCAGATTAGCACAAGAGATGGAATAGACCAAGTAGAAAAGAGTCTGCCAGTTATTATTCAGTCTTAGGTTTCTGTTTATCAATGTGATTGTCATTTGATAAGTGGTAATACACTGAGTTTTCTTTTTGTGCCCTGTTTAGAAAATACGTTGTAGGGTTGTGCCATCATAGATGGAACTGCAAAGTTATATAAAAACTTCTGTGAGTTGTGGTTATGGAAGGATCCATGGGGAAAAGAAATCTTAGGTAGTTTTAACCAGATTATGTATGGTGTGAAGGAATGATAGCAGAAGAGCACAGATCATAAGCAAAGTTCTCTGAATTTGAATGAGTACAACTTCAAGTCAGCATGGCTGGTTGTTGAATTGGTACGTGGATAATCTCCAGAATGGCCATGTTTGATGACCCTTGAGTACTACTTATTTCATTTTCTTCCAATAGCATTCATAGGAGAAGGAGCCAGAAGTACAGTAGAGCTTTAAGGGCTCCCAAGTGGAAACTGGATATAGCATCAATCCTCTAGGACAAGCATGTACATATCTAGAGAGTGAACGCTGAACTGGAGGTAACCAGATTCAGCCAAGTCCCTCGTTTGTGGACCGATTTCTCATGTCAGGTGAAAATAAATCAACCTCAAACAGTCTGCAGATGTTTTCTGACCAGTTCCTCTTAGAGCTTCTTTCAGAGAAGAAGGATAGACTTGACCTGTTCGTTATTGGCGCTTGTTGAAAACGAGCATTCTTTCCAATGATGATACTTCATTTTTGAAGTGTTAAAGCTGTGTTCCCATTAAAATGTGGCAGGATAGGAGATTAAGGTAATTACAACACTTGGTTCTATGTCTTACAAGCACTTTGTTTTGTCTCTGCAAGAAAATACCATTCCAGTCATTTCCCACAAAATACAGATGTTTTACCCACATAATATGCTTTGATTGATGCAGCATTATGCTTTGGGCAGTATTACAAAAATAGCTGGCAAGTGCTTTCTGTATTTAAATATTGTACAAAGAAAATAAGTTATAACTGTTATAAAACAGAACATTCATTACATTTTTTAAATGTTGAAGTCACTTTGTATGTTTGTTTGGTTAATGTTCCTGCAGTATTTATTAAGATATCATTTTTTCTTTAAATAAAAAAGTAACCATGTTTTAGCTTAATTTTGTAGTGTCATTTTTATGCTACTTAATAAAGATTTAGCTTTACTCGTGTATATACCTGAGTGACTAGAAATATGTGTGTTTATGTGTTTATACACATAGAACAATGCATACATATAGGCATGTGTATGTACATAAGTGACTAGAAATACATGTGTATGTGTACATACATACAATACATATATACATATAAGCTCCCACTTAACTTCATTTCCTGGTCTCCTGTCTTTTGAGATTTTCTTGGCAGCAGTGAGTTAGGTTTTTTCCTTGAAAAAATAATACATAATGTAGATATATGTTGACATTAAAGCACAACTGAGGCATTAAATGTCTTGCTCAAAGAAAAAGGTAAACCAAGTTTGGTCACAATTTGGAAGCTACATGCTTCTTTAGTTCAGAAAGGAAATGACTTAATCTTGGGGGAAAGTTTCTTTGATCAGATAGGGCCAGGTAGGCTCCACTCCATAGTCGCAGGCTTTTCTCCCTAACTCTAGCTGTAAATATGTGATCTTGGGTCTTGGTGCCAGAGCAGGGTGAGCTCTACACCCTTATGTCTCAAGTGCTAGCAGAATAACAACAGCTACTAATGCTGGTATTCAAGACAGAATATTGTTTCATCAGAGCAGGGAATTGCTACCCATAGACAAGAAGTGGTTTGAAAGAGTTGGGACAATTTTAACCGCCAGGAAGAAACTTAAGGCCCTAGGGAATGATTAGTGGGTTAATCTGCTTGAAGAGGATGGCAGCTACACCTTTAAGGTCCAGTGGTTTATATACGATGGTGTATATATATATATATATATATATATATATATATATATATATATATTTTTTTTTTTTTTGCTTTTTGGAGGGCAATTGGGGTTAACTTGCCCAAGGTCACACGGCTAGGTTTTGTTTGTGTGTACATTAAGTGTCTGAGGTCGGATCCGAACTCGGGTCCTTCTGACTCCAGGGCCGACGCCCTACTCACTGCGCCACCTAGCCGCCCCGATGGTATATTTTTCAAAATAATGACAATATCCACACTACATTCTTCTAGTCCCCACAACCACTTGGCTCCTTCATTTGAATGAAAGACAGGTTTTGTGGCTTTTTAAATGGCCTTGCTTAAAAATCACTCAGGTATGATGTACAGAGACTCATGAGTCATTTGATTAAAATAACATTTCTCAAGAATGCAGAAAAAAGAAACGAGAGGAGCAAATGCCAGTGGGCAAATTAAACTTATTTTGACTGTAGGTGGTTGAAATGTTTTGGAAGAATTTTGCAAAGTGGTGTAGAAAATGTACTAAAATGTTTACAGTCAGTCCTTGAGGTAGAAGGTACATAAAAGTCATGAAAGAAATTCAATTAATCCTCTTCACTATATTGAGGCATTGGGTAACAGGCTGGTTATAAGGTTGAATTAGCTATCTTGCAGGAAAGAATTTTGCTCATGATCACTGGCACAGAGGGGAAGAAAAAGAAAAGCTCGTCTGAGGTTTTGCTGACCTTGGCAGTGTTGGCTAGGTTGTTCAGGAATGTTTTTCTCTGATGAATTGTTCTTATCCAACTGCTCTAATTTGTTTAACAAAAATGAGCTTTTCTCCAGCCTTAGGCATGTATATTTTCACTTTCCAATTCTGACTTTGCTTCAGCAAACATTTATTCTGGTCATTCTGGGAAAATTCTCAACGACTGATTAATGATTATGATTTTTAAATGCCCTTTTTAAATACTGTGAGGTTGTTTTCAAACTCTGAATATGATTTAACCACTTCTTTCCCACTCTGAGTAATCTTTTATTCCCCCAACCGGGGATCATGGTTTTGTAGGGAGTTTTCAGGAGAAACATAAAAGTAACTGGAACAAACATTTCTATTTATTAAAAGAACAGTAGTCAAGGAAAATCTAACCAATCTCTATGGGCAACCATCTTAAGCCAGCCTTTTTTTTTTTTAACTCTTAGATACCAGCTTAGTAGTAAACATACCAGTACTTGGCACCATATCTTATACTCCATTTATAATGATCTAATATATAGGCATGCATATCTGCATGTATGTGTATGTATGTGGACCTAATTTAGGAGAATGTGCCCCAAGATAATTCTGTAATTATTATTTGATAATTTGATATTTTGATAACATAGCTCTGTTGTGTCACCTCAATGTACTTCGACTGTACAATGTAATTTGCATGTATCTCTAACCTATGACCCAGCACCTCAGATTTGGTTTATAGAGCAGACCCAGTCTTTAAAGAATCATAGCCTTAGAGCTGAAGAGGCCCTCAGATGTCTAATTCAATCTAATTCAATCACCTCATTTTACAGCTGAGAAAACTTAGAAGTAGAGAGGTAACCTCTGGCCTTAGATACTTTACTAGCTGTGTGACCCTGGGCAAGTCACCCAACCTTGTTTACCTCAGTTTCCTCTACTGTAAAATGAGCTAGAGAAGGGAATGGCAAACCACTCCGCTATCTTTGCTAAGAAAACTCCAAATGGGGTCATGAAGAGTCAGACACAACTGAAACGACTGAAGAGAGAGATTAGGTTACTGGCCCAAGGTCACATATTCTGACAGAGACAAATTTGAACCCAGTCTTCTGACTGCAGTTTAGAGCTTTCTACTATACCACACTGTGTCCTATTATATTTCTTTAGCTTATTTTATCCCTACCTAGAGTTTCCCATGGAATCTCGGGAATTACTTCATATCCTAACCTAAACCAGAGTTTTCTTTCATTCTCTGTTTTTACATGGTACAATCCAATGGGAAGAGAGCTGCCTTTTTTTTTTTTATCAACCTCAACTTCATTTCTTCTACTAGAGGAAATTAAAGCTCTTAGGGTAGTATAGATATGGGTACAAGGAGCCAGTTCCCATGCAAACCCCCAAGGTAACAATGTATATTGGATAACGAGAAGATTTTGTTTCATCCTATATATGGAATGCAGAAGATAGTAGTTCATTAAAATTGGTATAATTGTTCCACAGGTTTCACAAGTTCCATCTTCTTCCATAGGAAGAGTTCCAAAGCAAACTTGAGGTTGTTAGACAACCCCCTAAAATTTTGGCATAGCCCATCTGTACCCCCAGAGCCCTACATAGGCTATATAGATGTGGAGTATTTCCTTAGTATGGGATAAGAGAATAATCAGTAACTATTCAGTTAGAGGACCTGGCTTCAAATCGTGGTTCTGATGATTACTATCTGTATGACTGTGGGCAAATCATATACCAGCCATGGGTCTGTTTCCTCATGTGCAAAGCAAGACAGTAGGATAAGTTGGCCATAGAAATTCCTTTCAGTTCTAGATCTATGGATACTCTGTTAAGTTGCTAAAGAGGTAACATCCCATTCCATGTCACCTCAGGGACCTATGTGGGCTTAAGCATCATGGTAATACCCTAAGGACTTTAACTTCTCACTTGGGTTTGATAAAAAAGGCATTCTCTCTTCCTGTAAAAGCAGAAGGTGAAATAATACGTCTATACTAGTTTGGTTTAGCCTAGAGAAAATGAACAATGGAACTTCTACAACATTTCTGTTGTCTGTTTTTGAGGCTTCTGGGAGAAAGGAACATGAGTTGAGAGGTCAATGATAGAACCAGTCATCAATATTAGCAGCCTAATCATAAATTTTATGACCATTGGGAAGTTCAGTATGGGAAAATAGACCAAACTGAGAAAAGATGACAAGAGGAAAGCTACATCAATGGAGGGATTATTGCTAAGCAAAACGAACTGTAAAGATGGGAATAAAGTAGCTCTTTATTAGGTGGCAAAGAATCGTAAACTCAAGAGGTGCCTGTCATTTGGGGAATGACTGGACAAGGCATATAAATCTGATGGAATGCTATTGTGCTGTGAGAAATGATGAAGGATATGTTTCAGAAAAACCTGGAAAGAGGAACTGACTCAAAGTGAAGTGAATAGAATGAGGAAAACAACTTATACGATGACAACAATACCGTAAAGACAAACAACTCTGAAAGACTTGGGAACTCTGATCAACATAATGACCAACCATGATTCTAGAGTCAACAATGAAACCTGGTACCCATGACCTGATAGAGAGGTAAAAGATTCAGAGTGAAATATGAGACATATATGAGACACATATAAGTATACATACATATTTCTTTTAGACATGACCATTGTGGAAATTTGTTTTGCTTAAATATGTTTTTGTAACGTGGGTTTTTTTTTTATGTTTTTCTTGCAATTTGGCAGGGGATATGAGGGGGAGTAAGAAAGAGTAGATTTTTACTGATTAAAAAATTAATTAAAAATAGTTTTAATGATTCCAGAGTTGAACCCACACAGGACAGTAAAACATGGCTGATCCTGTTTGAATAACTTATGAATGTGTTGTACTCCCATCCTTCCATGAGATTTATAGTCAATTGCCAAGTCTACTGAAAATGTGTGAAATGAAATAAAGTATAGTAGTTGAATTATGAGATTAAAATAGTACTCAGGAGATTTCTGAAAATTATGAGAGCCCTAAAGAGTGAAGGGGAAGAGTCCATCACTTATCAATGTTAACACTATCAATTATCATATGGGAAATGAAAAGAAGAGTGAGTCTTAGTAATGATGATGAAGGAAAAATCACATTTGTTTCTACACTTCACAGAATACAAAGATAATTTCTAGTAAATGAACCTATAGCAAAGATGAGCAAGAATAGTAAAGTTAATTCACTCTTTGTTTTTTTTTTCTTTTTCTAAAAGGAATTTTTCCTCATTTTCCATGCTTGGACACTGATACAGTTACACTGATACCTTATTTAAAAAAATAGGATAATGAAATACACTTGGGGGCCAGTTGGGGATGTAAGCCAGCAATATCTTTCTTGTTATTCAGGAGGTTATGGTGCCTAATCAGGTCCTAAAGTTGATGTGTAAGCCTTGGGGACATTTTCTTTGACCTTGGGCAGTTTCCAGGCTCCTCTTTCTTCTACCTGGAAACCTGGAGCTCATCACAGGCTTCCACTGGTGTCACTGAGATCATCCTTCTGTCCTTCTTATATATAGTTCAAATTTTCCTTCAGAAAAGGATGCAGTTTTTCAACTTCTCCCCAATTTTATTGTCTCTGGAATACATATACAGTCCTGTCTTAGACTGTTAAAGCTTTTTCCTGTTAGTAATTATGGGGAGATAGGAATTTGGATTAATAAGCAGAAGGGAAAAGTTATATCTTATAAACGTATATAAAGGAGAAATTAGTCCTGCCTTCAAAGAAATATATGTGGAACTAGGTTTCATCTGCCTTAATTTTTCTCTTTCACTAACTTATCTCTTAGTTCTTATTCCCAGGGTCAGTCCTACTCAAATCTTTCTGGATTGGATGCTAGAGAAAGTTTTCAGTCACTTTGTCTGAGGAAGATTCTGGTTGGCAAGGCCTAGAGGATAGTCAGTCGGTCAATAATCATTTACAAAGTGCTTAAGATTCTATATAGCAGGATTCACTGTGCTACTGGGATTCTCAACCCCTTATAAAGCTTATCATCTGGTTTTTATTTCTGCATGTGAGGACTCTTGGTTGATGAAACTAGTTTCCTATTAAGCTTCCAGAGATTCTGCCCCTTGACTTCGGACTTTCCTGTACAGAACTTGCAGAGAACTTGTATCCTTTTTTGAAGTAAAATTTGAAATAGAGATAACTAGGACAGAAAAAGGTTGGTGGTAGTGGTTCCAATGGGAGCATGTGAAGAGCCCTAGGTTCCAAGTAGAAGAAAAGGGAGCCTGAGAACTGGAAGTTTCTGTCTCTCTGACTTTGGAAATCCTACTCTCCTTCTTGTATCCTTGGATGAGAAAGGGCCTTCCCTATCTGTCTCAGGGATTCCTCTCTTGGGCATCAGGCCAAGCTGATATTACAGTTGCTTCCTTTTCCTCTGCTGGAAAAGTCCATGGTTTGGGCCCATGCAAGTTCTATTTCACCCCTGATTAATTTCTCTCTGTACTGGTTACTTTGCCTAAAGCAAATCAACAAGCCGGCCATTAAGATGGGTCCTATCTTTCCAGAGAATGCTCAATTTATTGCTCTGACCCACACCTAAATCTACTCATTCTATAGTCTAATGGCTCCCAAAGTCTAGCACCGTCATCACTGGACCAGTCGGTTCCTTTGCATCCCCAAGAATCAATTATTTTATCTTTCTTCTTCAAAGCTAAGCAGCTCTGTCATGCTTTCCAATTTTAATTCCTGCTTCCAGGCTGAGAAGTGCCACAAGCTTCTGGTTCTTTTGTAGGGCTAAGGAAACTCACTGACTGGTTCCAAGCTATGTGGTAATAAGATCAGGTCACTAGCTCCACCTCTATCTCCAGGTTCTCTTTGGTGAGTCATTAGTTCAGTCTCAAAGGACCCAGAATCACCCAGAATCTACCATTATAATTTTAAGAAAAAAAATTCACATACAGCAATAATGGGGCAGCTTGGTGGCACAGTGGATAGAGTGCCAGGCCTGGAGTCAGGAAAGCTCATCTTCCTGAGTTCAAGTCCGGCTTCAGACACTTACTAGCTCCATGACCCTAGGCAAGTCACTTAACCCTGTTTGCCTCAGTTTTCTCATCTGTAAAATGAGCTGGAGAAGGAAATGACAAACCACTCTAATATCTTTGCCAAGAAAACCCCAAATAGGATCATAAAGAGTTCGACCTGACTGAAATAACTGAACAGCACAACAATAATAAAAATATATTTTTACCAACAACAAGAAGAAGGTCTTCTCAACATGGAACCAAACATTTGATTGCTTAAAAGATGAAAATTGGGTCCCACACACCTCTGTCTTATGACTATCAAGGAATATTTGCTCACTGTGGTCACCCATAAGTTAAAAGTTAAATACTGCAGCACCTCCAACCACTACCTTCTGGGTCTGATACACTGGGACATGGGCCAGAGATTGGCAGACAGTCATCCCTTTCCTGCCCCAGTTTTTTATCCTTCTTTGAGTGTGAGGGTGACAGAGAAGACAGAAAACTTTTTGGAGAAGCTTTCCTCTGAATTTTCCTCTGAGCAGAGAAGCCATGACTTCAGATCCTGCTTCTGACACATACTGACTGTGTTAGCTTAGACAAATCACTTAACCTGCCGGTGACCAAAAAAACACTTAGCACAGTGTCTGGTATACAGTAGGCACTACATATAAGTTTATTCCCTTCCTTTCCCCTCAGCCTTCAGGTAACTCTTTAAAATGATAAGTTGCAACAAAGATGCTGAGGGAATTTGCTCATGCCGAAGTACCCAGTATGCTAATGAAATTATATGTCCAATCCCTTATGCCCAAATCCTATCAACCCTCCCTCTGTCCTGTTCTTTATCTTCACCAACTTCAAAGCATTCTGAGCTTTAGCATTTATAACACAATTCTTACAGAATTGTTCAGTGACTTTTGTATTACTTTGTTTTTCTTTCATCTTTTGTATATGACTTTTATAATCTTTTTCTTCCTTATCAGAATTGTCTCTGTGTCTTCAGCATTTCACTCTTGAGTGATTTCCATCCTTTCTGGGCTGACTTTCCCTATATAATTTTCATCTGAGACATCTTACCTATTCATTATCTGAATGGCCCCTTTGAAATCTTTTCTCCTAAGATCTAGGAGCAAAATATGTCTCAGTTCTCTGTCTCCTAGCACAAAATCCAAGAAGACTGTGACATTGTTGAGTTGTGTCTGACTCTGTAACCCCATGGCCCTGTTCATGTGATTTTCTTGGCAATGATACTGGAGTGGTTTAACATTTCCTTCTCCATCGCATCCTCATTTTACAGAGGAGGAACTGAGGCAAATAGAGGTTAAGTGACTTTCCCAGAGTTGCCCATTGAGTAAGTGTCTGAGGCTTTATTTGAGCTGAGATCTTTCTGACTCCACATCCAATACTCTATCCACTAGCTGTTCCAAAGATCATTAAAGAAGACTGCACTATACTCAGATGAAAGAAATCACTTTGGTTTTTTTCTTCTGTTGCTCTTCATCCAAATGCTTTCTACCATGTATCTTCATATCACTACATTTTAGTATACGGTGCTGGGGAGGCTAGGTGGCACAGTGAATAAAGCATTGACCCTGGAGTCAGGAGGGCCTGAGTTCAAATCTGGCCTCAGACACTTAACACTTATTAGCTGTGTGAACTTGGGCAAGTCACTTAGCCCCAATTGCCCTGCCTTCCACCCTCCTTTTTAGAAATTAAAAAGGGGGGATTAGTATACATACAGTGCTCTTCCACTCCCCTTAGTTTTCCTTATTTTATTTGAATGATTTCTACCCATTCAGAGCCTGATTCCAGCCAAGGGTCTTATGCTATTTATTCAGTGATATTTAAGAGATCAAGTTTGCCTTCTTGCATTTATAGTGCATATAGCCTATACTTTGTCTATTTTTGCTCTGTGGAAATTTGCCATTGTGGGTTTTACTACTAATTTTTTCCTTGGGTTTTGATTTCTGTGGATTTCTGACAGTCTCAATTGTACTTTTTGCTACATTTTAACTACTCTTTATAGCTAGTTTTTTTTTCTCATTATCTCTACCATCCTCTTCAGGTTAAAGCAACTTTTAAAAATTGTATTTGCAAAATGCTGCCATTTTGTTAGGTGAACTCCATGCCTGGCCTGGAGTCTGTCATTCTAATATTTTAACGTAGGGTCCAGAAATTCAAATCCCATTGCCAAATATAATATCCTTAACAAGGTCAGTTTCCTGATCTCCTCTTCTGTATCCTTGCTATAAATGTTATCCTTGCTTAGTAATTAAAATACCACCTATGTCTGCATGGTCTTCAGCTTTCTGTTTGTTTCTTGCCCAAGACTTCAAATCTATGTCAACGTTTCCCCAAGTTCCCCAAGTATTATTTATGCTTACATGTACCATCAGACTTGTGTTTGAAAGGTTCTTTGTTACATGTCGGATGCAGGCAGGGAAAGATAACAAATCTCTCTTTTCTTGTCATCAGTTTGTAAAATCCCCCTCAGAAAAGGACCATCACTTCATCTCTTTTTCTGATTATTAATCAATGATCTCTCTCCTTTCAACACCTGTGGATGTCCTTCACCATTCTTTGGAGTTTAGGCAGCTGCTTTCTCCTCACAATATCTACTTCCTTTATATTCAGAAAAAGATTCAAATCAGCAAAACAGTCAGTGAAGCCTTGATTTGTAGACTTTGTAGATTTCTGAGGTGTAAAAATGTTCCCACTAAAAACTTAACAATCAGCTTTCCTGAACAGTTCCAAGCTTTCTCCTTCCCACACCTGCTTAGTGGCAATGTGATCCTAGGAAATTCATGGAATCTCTCTCAGTTGCCCCAACAGAACTGAGCTGGGGTGGGGAACCTGCAGCCTCGAGGCCATATGTTGTCCTCTAGGTCCTCAAGAGTGGCCCTTTGTAATGGAAATGCAAATTTAAAGATCTTCCCTGCCCCTAGCTTAGGTGCACCTGGAGCCTGTGGTGGGAGGCTTGTTTTTCAGGGAAGCCCAACCTTGATACTTTTGTGATTGGGCAGTGGGTCAAGGAGGTTGTTACAATCTTTGAGTTAGGAGAAGGCTATATAAACTCTGATGAGAGGCTTTGCTTTGGGGCTCACTTTGAGAAGTGTTGTGTGATTTGACCAGATGAGACTCTGGGAAGCCGTTGTTGAGAGCCCCCCGGCTTTGAAAACCCAGATGTTGATGCTTCCCTCTCTGGTAACTGTGATTTGGTATTGATATAATGGTAGGACAGTTTGGAAGCCTGTCTGTTTGATCTGTAAGTTCTGTAACTCTGAAGTTCGGGGCGCTGACTTTCTCCCCCTGAACTAGGTAATGTGTGTTTGTTTGATTAAAGTAAGCTTGTTAACCCATTTTGAGTTGCTTTCCTTTTGAAAAGCAGATCTAAGAATCTGTGTTGGCAGTCACCCTGGGGATATTGGGGTGCTTGCTGATACACCCTTTAACTGAATTCAATTTATTCTGTGAAGTTTGGATTCAGTCAAAGGGCTGTACTTGAGGACCTAGAGGGATACATGTGGTCTTGAGCCTGCAGTGTCCCCACTCCTGTACAACTATAAGTTATAGAGTAGTGTGCTCATTTCAATTGGAAGAAGGAGGTCACTACCCCACTGAACTCTCAGGCTTGTACAGAAACAACATTTTGACAGCAAGACCCAACTTGATTTAAACTCTTCTTGCCTTATCAATAGTTGGTTCCCTGGGACCATATTCTTCTGTACTGTATGTAAACTATTCTTGGACTAAATTAGCTGTCCTAGAAAAGAGGCTGCATGAATGAACTCCAATAAAGTTCAATTCTATTTGGACATCATCATTTCTTCCTCAGACCTATTACGTTTAACTATTCCTGTATACTTATATTCTTCTATTCTGCATTACAATTAATTGAGTTTGAGCCATAACCCTTTGTCAACTCCATGAACTCAGGAGCCAGGACTCATTTTTCATTTTTTAAAAAATCTACTCCATTTCTCAGGATAGGGACCTGAATATAATAGGCTTTTTATAAGTGATTTTTGAATTAAATTGAATTTCAGGTTACTCAATTTCTTACTTCTTAGTAAGTTATTAATTCAAAGTAACTGAAAGTATTAAAATAGTTTTTACAAAGGCATTGGTATAGTTTGCATACTGGGAGTGTTTGAATCAATACACATAGGTAAAAAAAAAATTCTCTTCAATAAATAGCATGCTTACTAATGAAATGGAGTTGGAGTCCAGAGACCTTTTATATGCAATCTGTGGTCAGAAACATTTGTTGAGAACTTTCTTTTCTTTAAGTGGGATTCTGTTTCTCTGGAAAATAAGTTTAGCCAAGTTTTATTTCTTGTCTATCCCCCAAACCTTACTCCTGCCCTTCATCCATTTATTGCCCAACTGGGTTATGTAATTACTTAGAGTCATTTGAACATCTCTCTTCAAACATTATCTATGGAAAGAAGTCAGAAGGCCCACCAGAAAACAGCCTGAAAACATGCAGTGCTGGTGTGGTGTTCTATTTAAATGAACTAGTGCTGACATTTAATGAAGGAAGGGCAAGATGGGGGTGGGAGAGACATAATATTAACTAGGGAAACAACTTCTTTCCCTCCTATACCACAAGACTCTTTCACTATCCTACAAACCTAGCACTGGCGGAAACTCTCAAGAAAACAATTGTTTTAAATTTTTGTTTAGTTTAAAACTATTGTTTTAAACTTTTCAGTGAGGGATGCTGAAAAAAACCTTCCCCCAAATAATATAAAATAAGAGATTCCTTTAGGATATTACGTGAAACCAGGAGTGATTTTGACCTGTCATCTATTACATGCCATATAATCTCAGAAAATAATTGTATTTTAATTTTTTTTTGCCATGCTCCATAATCTAATAAAACTGATTTCTTTGATTTAGTTCCCTGCAACTCTTTGCTTCCTTTGCTTGGAGTCCTTATACCAGACCATCAGGCTCAATCACCCCTTTATTCTAATGCTTACTCCAGCGTCCTCTTTCCTAGCACTCTCTGCTTGAATCTCTGCCCTACTAAGCACCTATTCCAGGTTATGGAGCCATGGCCCGTGCTTGTCTCTAGGTTCCCCATGCTCCTATTAGCAGGCAGGTCAGGAAAGGAGGGACTGTGGGAGTCAGGGATGTTGTTCCTGAGTGGGGGGGGGGGGGTTAGATAGACTCCTGGTAATACATGGTGATTGTCTGTTACTACTGTTAGTTCTAAAATGCTGTTACTAGCAACAGGATATTATGGTAAAATATTTGAAAAACAATACAACCCATCCACCACCATCATCAACAACAGACTTATGGTTTCATTAGGGGTAGGGAGCTCCTAATAAGAAACTTGCTCTACCAATTTAGAGAAGATATCAATATGCAATGGTAAAAAAACTTACCTGCTGATAGTCTTGGGGAGTTGCTTAGAATACTGAGAAGTTAAATAAACTTTTCCAGAATCATGTAGCCAGGATCTGAAAGAGGGGAAATTTGGACTCAGGTATTGACTCCAAATCTAGCTTTTTATTTACTATGCTGTGCCTCTGGCACAGTCAATTATGACTTCAGTAGACTTTTTGTGGCCTGGCCTGAAAACAAGTCACCATTTATAAATGTTTCTATGGAGAAATGCAAACCTAGTTCAAAACAACTTAATTGTAAACTTTTGGAATGTAAATTTTTCATAAATGGTGATTGCCTGTATGTCTAATTCTATTCTACAATTATAATGATCTCACCTAATGAGAGGTAGACTTTTATGTATTATAGACTCTTTTCAACTCTAGGAATAGCCTTCTCATAGTTCTTCAGACTCTGCCCCATACAAACACTTTCCTGTATAAAATCCCCTTCATCCTTCTGCTTTCCTTTATAGAATATCATTTGCATCTTACTCTATCCTTACACACAGAGATCAATAAGGAGAGAGGGAAGGGGAGAGATTGAGAGAGAGAGAGAGAGAGAGAGAGAGAGAGAGAGAGAGAGAGATGAAAACAAGAAGACAGAATAAAACATACAGACAAGGCATCGATAGCATTTCCTTTACCCCTTCCCCAGCTCATTTTATCCTGAAAATTTCACCACTTCTGTCCATGTAGTAATAGCTTTAGATTCACAATATCCATTTGGAATATGGTCAATTGCAGATGCTTGTAATGAACATGATGTATTTTTTTATTAATTATCTATTAAATGCCTTTAGATTTTATCACACTCCAATTGCACCTATTCTCACCATTAATTTTTCTTTTTTTCTTTTAAATTTATTTATTTTTAAATTTATTGATTTTTAGCTTACAGCATTCAATTCTACAAGTTTTTGAGTTCCAAATTTTCTCCCCCTCCCTCTCTTCCCCTTCCCCCCAAGACAGCATGTAATCCAATAAGTTCTACATATACCTTCACATTGAACATATTTTTACAGTAGTCAAGTTGTAAAGAAGAATTATAACTAACGAAAGAACTATGAGAAAGTAAAGAAACAAAACAAAACAGAATAACAAAAAAAAAACCCTTGTTATTCACCATTAATTTTTCAAAAAAGATAGACATGCCAAAGAATCCTGCAGGGTGTGTGTGTGTGTGTGTGTGTGTGTGTGTGTGTGTGTGTGTGTGTGTGTGTTCACAGAATTGGATTGTTTAAAATGAATATAACTAACTTGTCAGAAATAGAATAGGTCAAAGCTCTTATGTCAATAAGACTGGGTAGCCAGAAGGAGATAGGGATACCCAGTTTTTTAAAAAAATAAAGGAGAAGAGAGGAGAGGGAAGGGAAGGGCAGGGGAGGGAAGGGCAAGAGAGGAGAAGAGGAGAGAAGAAGGGAGGGAAAGAAAGGAAAGGAAAAATAAATGACCATTTCAGTTGGGGGAAAGGAGGAAGTAATATAAAGAATATCATCAAACACATATATGACCAGAAGAGAAGGTGGAAAAATCATGTAACTGAAAGATAACTGATAACCAAGGTGGTACCTTTGTACCTGCAAAATATTAATGGACTTAGAAGAACTGTGTAGGATTTAGAAGACATGGGCAAGAATTGCATAGGATGGAAAAATGGGGAAGGGTTCATTTCATACCCACACCGATGAAATCACTGAATCAACCAGGTATCAAAGTATTTGTAAAACTATCTTGGGGAATGTTCTATAAATGTGGCTTTCTATATATTTTTCAAATTGATTTTAAATAAATTCAGTTGAGTCTCAAATAATATAAGTAGGAGAATGGATTATTTTCTCTATTTGACAGCTGACAGAATATCATTTAATCCCAGAGCTGGGATCTAATCCAATGACCTTATTTTGTAGTTGGGAATAATGAAGTATGTGGCCTTCTTTTTTGGGGGGAGCTAGGTAGTAGTTGGCATTCTCTTGTTCATTTTCATGTGAATTAGGGACAGACCTAAAACTAGTAGCCCAGTGGACTGATGACTCATTCTCTATTCCGCACAATTTACTTCCTTATGTAATAGATGTAACTTTTATAGTTTTTAACATTTATAAATACTTTCTTTTAAATAGCCCTATGAGACAGATAGTGCAAGCTTTGTTGTTCCAATTTTACAAAGAATGAATCAGACCCAGGTGTCTGAGGTAACATAGGAAATCAATGGCAGATTTGGCCAGAACGTAAGCCCAGATCTCCTAGCTCCAAATCCCGAACCTTTCCCATTGTGCCATTCTCCATTTCAGTGACATAGTGCTGTCTAAAGAGAAATAGCCACAGGTTGCAAAAGTATCACTCGATAAACCTTGTATACATGGCCTTTTCAAAAATTAGGATGTGATGCTGTTGATCGATGAGGAGAATCTATTTATTTTTCTCTGAAAGATGTCAGGGAGGGATGCTTCTACGTGGGGAGTTAATTTTAACCCTCTTTCCTTTGTTCTTCTATGAAACAGTTCCTACCTTCAACTCTCTCAAAGTGTCAGAATGAGATCCTTGGGTGAATGAGAGAAGACGTGAATGCTGGTGGTCATCTACATATTTGCACTTGTGCCTTCCCTCTTGTTTTACATTGAGTGTTTCAAAGGTGCTAGTTATTTTTTATATAATTTGATGTAAGGAAATGAATAATTTTATTTAATAATAAGGTATAAATAAAATTCTGTGGTCCTACTACAAATTCATAATTTATTTGGATTAAATCTCTTATAAAGGTGACAAAATAGTATTTCTTTCTACATGAATGGGAGAGGTAACACACCCGTAAGAGATTTTTCCTAATCCCCCCAATTGTTTAGAGCCCCACTTCCATATCATTTGTATGTATTTTATCTATATCTTGTGCTTATTTATCTCTAATGAGAAAGAAATAAGTATTTATTGAGCACCCTCCATGTACCAACCACTCTGGTCAGAGCTTTACACATGTTATCTCATTTCATCCTCACAACTCCAGGAAGAGGTGCTATTAGAATAATCATTTTACAGAACACTGATGAAGATAGACATTAAGTGACTTGTCTAACGTCATACAGTTAGGAAGTTTCTGAGAATGGAATTAGACTCAGATCTTTCTGATTTCAGGCCCAGTGGTCTATCCATCGCACCACCTTGCTGCCTTCATAAGGTTATAAGAGTGATAACATTAAAAATGTATTTATTTATTTTTAGTTTTCAACATACACTTTTATAAGATTTTGAGTTCTAAAATTTTTCTTCCTCCCTCCCCACTCCCCAAGACAGCATGTAATCTGATATAGGCTATACATGTACAATCATATTGAACATATTTCCACATCAGTCATATTGTGAAAGAAGAATCAGAACAAAGGGGAAGAACATGAGAAAGAAAAAATTAAAAAGGAGAGAGCAAATAGTATGCTTCAATCTGCATTCAGACTCCATAGTTCTTTCTCTGGATGTGGAGAGCATTTTCCATAGTGAGTCTTTTGGAATTGTCTTAGATCATTAAATTGCTGAAAAGAGATAAACCTAGAGTGATAGCATTTTTGAAGAAAATTGGCAAATATGCCAAAGGTTTTAATATAGGACCTTAGGAGTGGCCTTAGAAGTAAAGCAGTCTGATGCAAGCTAAGCATTTCTAAGGAAAAGTTAACTGACTCCTTCTGAGGTCCAAACCCAAAGCCTTAATTGAATAACTAGGAATTCAAATCTGGCCTCAGACACTTACCAGATATGGTCAAGTCACTTAACCCTGTTCACCTCAGTTTCCTCATATGTAAAATGAACTGGAGAAGGCAATGACATACCCTTTCAGTATCTTTGCAAAGAAAATTCCAAATGGACACGACTGAAAAATGACTTAACAACAACAATAAAATGGGTTTTATTATTGTTTTTACTTATTCTATTCTCTTCTATTTACTTATTCTATTCTAACAATTCTTTGCAGGGTATTTGTAAAGCTCATCCCAGGATCTGCTAAGCCCCCTTTAGAGAGGGATTTGTTATCTTTCCACACAGCTTTAGAAAGGGAGATGGCAGAAAAGCCCTTTCATATTGATTTACTTAGAAAGAAATGGAATTTCACCACTTGTGAGTCAGAGAGAAGACAGAATATCTTCCTTTTATTCTTTCAGCGCTGTCTAGATTGATCATGTTCAATCTTCCAGATGCCCTTTGGACCCTATGGGCACTATAGATGACCAGGTTCTAAAATCGAGCTGTCAACTTAGAGCAAACACCAAATCATTCAATGGTTCTTTCATATTTTAGATAAATTTTTTACCTTCCCAAAATAGGAAGAAAATTATTTTCCAACAGAGCATCATAGCACCTTCATTTCAATTTCTTGACATTTATCAGTAGGAGAAAAATAAGACTGAATGGTAAAATCGGAACACAACAAAGACAAACATAGGCTTAGTGATGTGCCAAAGGTCAGACAGCTACTTAGTATTGGTTCTGGTATTAAAACCAGGTCTTATTCCAAGTACAGTATGTATACATATATATGTGTATGTGTGTGTGTACATCATGCATGCACATACTTATTTGTCTGACAGTGTGATCTTATCAGAGTGGGAGACTCTTGGGAAGTAAACTTCTTCGAAAAAATTCAGATGGATAGCTGTTCTGTGACTTACAGTCTTAGAGTTGTGTAGGATTTTGAAGAGTTAAATTATTTGCCTAGGGTCACATCTTTAGTATATGTCAAAGGTAGGATCTGAAAGCAGGTCTTTCTGTCTTTAAGGTCAGCTCTCGGTCCACTCTCTCATTCTGAGCATACATACAAATAGATATGTGATAAATGATAGCTAGTTTGAAACCTTCTCTAATGCATAAAAAACCTTAAATTACAGCTAGAGGGATATGAGTTGTACATGAAGAGAAACTTCTCATTCTTGGTTTCAGGGAGATGCTCGTTGCATTGAAAGGGCTATAGTTTCCCACATGCAATTTAACCTACCCTCTTTGTCCTACTCATTTTAAGGCCCTGCTAATTCTCTATCCAGAGTATTTTTTTTCCTTGCTTTTTGAAGGGGGGAGGGCAGGGCAATTGGGGTTAAGTGACTTGCTCGAGGTCACACAGCTAGTAAATATTAAATGTCTGAGGCCTCATTTAAACTCAGGGCCTCTGGACTCCAGGGCCAGTGCTCTATTCACTATGGCACCTAGCTGCCCCACTATCTGGAGTATTTACATAAAATACATGTACTAGTGGACTACCTCAATGAGCGTTCCCATCAGATGACTACATGCTTGGGTAATCAATAAAATAAATTGATTAGCTTTTATTAAGCTCTTTATTATAAACATTTATTGAGTGTCTACTAGCTACTGTGTAAGGAATGCAAATCTAAAAGTGATACAGTCACTGCCTTCAAGAACCTTATTCATTACAGGGAAATATAATACTTTTTATAGATAAATAAGCACAAGATATAAACAAAATATATACAAATGATATGGAAACAGGGCTCCAGCAACTGGGGGATTAGGAAAGGTCTCTTTTTTGAACAGATGGCAGCAGAGAAGAAGGTGAGCCTTCAAGGAGTGAGGGATATCTGATTATAGAGGTAAGAAGATAGCCCTATAGTTCAGTGGTTATTGATATCCTCTAGAACCCTAATCTTTCAAATACTCAGAGACAGCTTTTACATCTTCATCGAATCTTCCCTTTCCCAGGTTAAACATGATCAATTCGTCCTAAAGATGCCCATAAGGCATGAAATTGAGGTCCTTCAGAATTCCGTCTGCCTTCTTGGGTATTCTACAGCTTACTAATGTGCAAATCCATCATTTTACGAATGAGAAAACTGAGGCTTGGAATAGTTAAATTATTGAACCTCACAGAGGTAGTAAGTGGCAGAGCGTAGCTTGGAAGCCAGGTCCTTTGACTCCAAAGTTTGGGGCCTTTACCAAACGTTCT
Source organism: Gymnobelideus leadbeateri (assembly GCA_011680675.1). Taxonomy (NCBI): domain Eukaryota; kingdom Metazoa; phylum Chordata; class Mammalia; order Diprotodontia; family Petauridae; genus Gymnobelideus; species Gymnobelideus leadbeateri. The sequence goes on from WOXC01001528.1 coordinate 342,119, forward strand.
CTAAGCAGAGCATTTCCACTGTTAGGGCAAATGTAAACCCAAGATCTATAGCAAAAAAATGAAAATAAAATATAGATAATGTCACAGAGCAGTTAATGCTGTTCTCAACTTCATGGTTCCAAATTTTTAGGGTTTTTTGCCTCCTGTGCTGTGTCAAATCTATCAATAATAAAAACAAGATGTCAGCTAAACATGCTAATCTTATAAATTCACTAAGGTTGAGTAGAGGGTTGATAGAGAAGAAGGCAGCTAAGTCTTCTCTTAATTCTAATAGATGAGTAGTAACTGCCTTCAGAAAGTCACCTAATATCTCTCCGTTAGAAATGTAGTATACTTGCTGCCCATCTCTCTCTGCTTAAAATGGTATACAATAGAGAGTTAGTGGATATTAATTTTATAAAATGAATTGTTTTGACAGCATAATTTAACATACTTTTAGGTTACTATAGGAAAATAGTACACTGAAGTTTGTCCATATTCTAGTAATGTTAATTTTTAATATATACCACAATAATCCAAAATTGCTCATGTAATTATATGGCCGATGAGGTACAATTACAAAGTCACAAAGCAGAATGAAGGCTTTACTTTGGCATGGAATACTAGTGAGAGTATGTGCATGCATTTTATCATCTAGTGAGAATCTCTTTGTGCTTAGGTATTGAACCTTTAGGGCATTTTGGGATCGATTTGACGGTAGATTAAAAAACTGCAAGAATTCATGGAGCTTAGTCAGAAATGTCCAAAGTTTGATGTAATCTCTATACACACATCAAAATCAGTGAGCACCTGATCGTGATGGTTTCAAATTACTGTAGAAACTCAACTATGATGCTTCAAACATGCTTATGCTTGTAGTCACAGAAGAAAAATACATTTGTAACATAATTTGGACAATTATTTACTGCTTAATATGTCACTAAAGGATTTTTAGTGTGAACGCCTTGAATCAATTTCATGAGCCCCCAAAGGCTCTGTGAATCACTGTCCTAGTCATTTTAGAAAACTGCAAAATAAATAATGTTCGTTTAAAATTAAAATAATCAGTCATATACAGGAAGTTAAATTGAATATGAGCATCTTTTAATTAAGTTCAGATTTCTGCCTCTTTTATAAGACTTATAACATAATATTTCTAATTTAAATTATCATAGAGGTTCATTTATGTTGTATATTTGTATATATTTATGTTATATATTTGCTTTTGTGATATTTTGGTCATATCTTTGGTTTATTTGATACTAAATTCTTCATCAGGAAAATGACAACCTCTTCTCCATTATAACATTTTTCTTATGGGAAAATATAATCTAGTTTAGGGTCACTGTAGGAAAAACTGTAGGCTGACTTGACTATGAAAAAGGTCAGTGTGACTTATAGACTAATTTTATACCCTACTCCACACCCAATGGAGCTTATCTGACTGAGCACAGAGAATAGAACCCTCCTTGACTTTTAAAAGAACTGTGTAAAAAGCAGAGCTGAAAGAGAAATCCAACACCCTGGGATGCTGTTATATTACCAAGACACAAAGTCTACACTTGAAGCACAATTGGTGTTTCATTTTTGTTCAGAAATCTCAACAAAACAATTCCAATATACTGGGAAAATTTTCGCTCTGGGACTATTTTCATCCAGTCATCTGGAAAGTGATACATTCATCCTTCCTTTAATCAAAATATTCTAAGTAACTGACTCAAGATGGAAAAACTGGCCAAATAGACATCTGACTATGGAAAATTTAGTTTCAAATCCTGGAAACTAACATTTGTCACCAGGAAAATCACAGTTATTCAGCTATTTGAAATGAAAATTCATCCATAGTTTTTATATTTAATCTGATCATATCCTAAAATGTAGACATGGAGGCCACACAGTAGAGAGAGTGCTAGGCTTGAAGTCAGGTGATCCTGAGTTGAAATCCCGACTCAGACCCTTACTGGCTGTGTGACCTTGACAAGTTATTTAACCTCAGTTAGCCTCAGTTTTTCATCTGTAAAATGAGAGAATTGGATGGATTTGATGATCTTTAATGTCTGCTCCAATTCTAAATCTATAATCCTTTGTAAGAAAACACAGATGCCATTCTGTGCCAGAGATGTATCAAGCCTCATGGGACCTTAGACGAAGAGATGTTGGCTGTTTATGTTAGTGTGCTATATGAGGGAATCTTTCCTGAACTAAACTGTCTCCCTCACCATTTCTGCTTGGTGACTAAAATCCCCTCTACTAACCACAACCTTGAATTTAGACAGATTTTATTGCATAAATGTCATATACGGGATTGGATTCTCGTACCATAGCGCTACATTCAGTTATTACCCTCTGTTAATAACTTAGCTCAATTCTTTGCCAAGAAAACCCCAAATGTGGTCATGAAGAGTCAGATGTGACTGAAACCACTGAACAACAGCAATTAGTTTGCAATGCTATTTCACAGAATAAGACCCTTCTGTGGAATGGAACATAGGATAAGTATGTTTTGATGGAGAAACCATCAGGAGCATGAGGCTTAGATAGGCAGGCATAGGGGTGCTGCTTTGCATGCAATAGGCACTTAATAAATGTTCATTAAATTGGACTGAATTGGATTCCAGACAATGAGGAGGAGACATTAAACCTGTATAAATACCAACATGCCAAGTAGTTAGTTTTTGTTTATGCATTGTCTGCATAGAATACTCTTAACACTTTTTAGGTTTATGTCTAAAGAGTAACATCTCTGATTTTTAAACATACACCTCCAAGATGACTTAATTAAAAAATTTTTTTGTTCTTATGCACCTCTCTTCAGGTGAATCCTTAATACCACTGTGAAAATGTCACTGTGAAATTTTGACTTGTTTAAATTTTTCAGTTTAAAAATATCTGCTTTTAAGAGGTTGAATTCTCAAAGATTATCTCATTTTCCTTCACATGTTTCTTAGCTTCCATCACATCCTGTCATTGATGTTAGACTTCCTTGGCTCACTCCCAGACCCTCTGACAGGCTTTCATCTTCACAAACACAATTGCTTCCTGTAGTGGTAACCTCCGGAAAATAAAACCGGCTCTTCTACTTGTTTGCAGGAGAAACTTGTGGAGTGGCTTAAGCATGCCTTTTTGTCGAAGACATGATTATCCTTGCATCTTCCCACACATGAAGAGTCAGGAACCTTCCATCACCCTCTTCAACTGAGGAAAGAATTCCAACTACACAATTAGTTTCGGTTTCTCCTCATTTCCTAAAGGTCCTTTCACTCACCTGTGTGGCCTTCATGTTCCTTCTCCAGTTTTGCTATAAATAATAATATTTTTGCCTGCCAGGGGAAAAAAACTCAATCTGTGAGTGTATAGTACTGTCCCACTGAGGTGAGCTTTCTCTTCAAAGGGGAATGTTGTAGAATAAAACAGCTCAGAAATAAGACAGAAGTGACCTGGTAAATCCATAGATCTCAAGTTTGGAAGACTTATCCTGCCTCAGGCATTTGTTGATGTGTGCTCCTCTGAAAGTCACTTAATCTCTCAGAGACTCAGGCTCCTTATCTGCAAAGTGGAGGTGGGGGGCACTAGTAAAAGTATCTATTTCATCAGACTGTTGTGAGTCTTAAATGAGATAATAATGCGCAAAACTTTGGAAGCCTCAAAGTACTGTATAGATATGAGATCATCTGTGCAACTACAGTAGAGTAGAGGTTTAACAGTCTTCAGGTTATTTGCAATAATTATCTGCATTGGGCAAATTAAACAAATAATTATTAAACACAATCTGCTTTGTACTGTGCAAAAATAGTGAAACCATTCTATTACTTCCCCATTTGATCGCCAGTTATTTTAATGTTAATCTGTGTCTAAAAGAACTAACACACTTATTCAAACAGATGAGATTAGAGTGAAACAATTAATTTCTCTGATTTTGATTCTAAGCTGTAGGTTAGATAACTAGGTTGAAGCTCTGACCAATACTCTTTTCTCTCTCATACCCACCCAAGTCAGCCCTTGTCCTCTGGCATCCCTATCCTACTCGTCCTTAACCTTCCATAGTGCCCTTAGAAATCCTTATTCTATTACTAACAAAATACCCTTCATTTCAAACTTATGTTCTCCTCCCAGAAATTTTCTATATATCTATGCATTCATAGAATCAAAAAGTCTTGGATATAGATCTGGAAAAGACCATAGGGATCATTCTATACATTTTAAATGATATAGGTTAAGTGATTTGTTCAAAGAGATACAGATAATAAGTAGAAGAACCAGGGTGTTGTTTACCTTCAGCTAAGGTTTGAGTACCTGGTATTTAGCAGGATCCTACAGTGGGACCTTCCTTATGATGATGAAAGATATTTCATGTTTTCATGTACTCATCAATTACAGAGGGATAGGACCTTAGAAATCATCTAGACCAGATGTTCTTAACCATTTTATGTTACAGAACCCTTTGGCAATCTGGTGACTTCTATCAATTCCTCAAAATAAAGTCTTTAATGCCTAAAGTAAAATACATATCATAAAGGAAACAATTTTTTAAAAATACAGTTATCAAAATACATTTTAAAATAAATTCACATAATCTAGGTTAAGAACCTCTAGTCTAGAGTGACACAGAAGCTTTTGCATCAAAGATAAAAGAATACAGTTAGAATTTTTGAGAAAGAATTTAAAAGCAAAGAGAATAGGTCATGGAAAATAAATGGTATCTGACAGTAAAATAGTGGGCATCCTGAAAAAGAGAATGGCATAAACAAAAATGCAGAGGTAGAGCAAAAACTAGCTGGGCAAAATAAAAAGATAGAAAAATTAGAATACTGAGGCTTCTAGAAGTCAAAGCAATTGACCTTGAAGCCAGTGATTGATTAGTTGGAGAATATGTAACCTTAGGGTTTTCAGATCTTCCATAAAGATACAAAAAAGATCCTGAACATCATATTTTAGGAAATCATACAATAAATGTACTCTTTCTCTTAGTCTTTCTATCTTCTTTTGAAGATGAGCCCACACCACCTACATGAGTCCTTTCTGACTTCCCCCTTGCCAGTTGCTAGGAACTTTCTTTCTCCCCACCAAAATACCCTGGTATCAGCTTTTTGGTATATTACTAACATAAATCAGAAAAGAAAAGTGGAAAAATTCCATTTAAATTTATAACACAATTAAAAATTTGAGGGTCAACCAACCAAGACATGTAAATATTATGTAAATATAACTCCAAAATAATTTTAAGGGAAATAAACAAACACCTGAATAATCAGAAAGATATTTCTCTTTCATTTTTGACTTTGTATCTCCAGCACCTCATACTGTAGCTGGTACACAATAGATCAAAAGGAAGAGCTTTTGGGTAAAAGATAGGTTTAGATTAATAGCTAAAACTATATTCCTAAATAAATTCCAAATAGATAAAATGGTTGAATTTTTTAAAAGATGATACTATTTAAAAACCAGAAGAGAATAGATTATATCATTAATAATTGTGGACAGAACAACTCATATTCAGATAAAGGACAGAAGATATTATAAAAGGTGAAACAGATCACTTTTATTTTGTAAACAGAAAACTTTCACAGAATTAAAACTAGAAAAGAAGAAAAACTTGGGGAAAGACTGGGGGTGTGTGTTAGGGGGGATTGAGATCAGAAAGCTTTTGCAAAACCAAAGTTAGACTTTGAAGATACAGGGAAAAATGTGGAGTTTTGTTTTGTCTTAAACATCTCTAACAAATTTGCACATCTTAAATCTACATGGAATGAGCATGAATCTATAAAGATAAAAGTAATTTCCCAATAGTTAAATGGTTAAATGACACAAATAGTTTTCTTTTCTTAAAATAAAAACAAAAAATACTTCTATTTTTTTTGTTTTACCTACACTAATCTGAACAACATATCCTCTCACTCCTCCTCACTCCTTTTATATTGGTTCAACTCTTCTATTTCAGTAACATTAATTTGTCACGCCTTCCAAGAAATGTTGTTTTCTTTACATTTCCTTTCTTATTATTTTCTCCTTTTAGATCTGCTAGACTCTATCCTAGGAATATTAATTCTAAATGGAGCTATTAGGGTACCATAGGAAAGTGAAAGGAAAGAACATTTATTAAGTACCTATTAAGTGCTAGGCACGAAGCTAAGAACTTTACAGATAGCATTTCATTTGATCCTCACAACCCTGGGAAATAGATGTTATTATCCCCATTTTTACAGTTGAAGAAATTGAGGTAGATAGAGGTTAAGTGACTTGCTCAGGGTCACACAGTGTCCATGGATGGACTTGAACTCAGGGCTGCCTGATCCTACATTTAGTGTTTTATCCACTTTGCCATCTAGAAGTTTGGTGAGCCTAGTAGGGGAGAAGGGCTATATGTTTGGATGTTCTGTTCTTTGTTTTTCCTTTGATGACTGAGCCTTCTTATGCCATGCCATTCCATCCTTGAACCTATAACACTCTGTTCACCCCCCTCTGATCCATGCCTCCACAGAGTCCCAAATACTCCCTTTCCCAGCTGGAATTAGAACTTAGATTTGCCTTTTCATGAGTCTCTTGAAGCTTGTGTTTGAAAGTCAAATTTTCTATTCAGTTCTGTTTGTTTGTTTTTTTCATCAAGAATGCTTGAAAGTTGCCTATTTCATTAAATATTCACACCCCACCGCCCCAAAGGATTATACTCAGTTTTACTGGGTAGGTGATTCTTGTTTGGAACCCTAGCTCCTTTGTCTTCTGGAATATCATATTCCACATCCTCTGCTCTTATAATGTGTTAGATCTTGCATTATTTTGACTGTGACTCCATGATATTTAAATTGTTTGTGATATTTTCTCCTTGACTGAGCTCTAGAATTTGGCCTGAGAGTTATTCCTGAGAGTTTTCATTTGGGTATCTCTTTCAAAAAGGGATTGGTAGATTATTTCCATTTCTGTTTTACCCTCTGATTCTAGGTTATCAGGGTGGTTTTCCTTGATAATTTGTTGAAAAACGATGTCTATGCTCATATTGTGATCATGGCTTTCAGGTAGTCCAATAATTTTCAACTTATCTTTCCTCAATCTTTTTTCCAGGTCAGTTGTTTTTCCAATGGGATATTTCTAATGTATGGACTTCTTCATTTAGTTTCTTTTTGCTTGCCATTGTCTTGGTGTGAATTATTTGATTGTGTTAGTTTGGGAGTGAGTGGTCAAGAATGCTTACTTTTACAAGTTATTACTGCTGAAAGGTCCCTGGATGACATGAGATTAATGTTATCAGCAATAAGCAGGTGAGGTAATCAAGTTATATTTGTAGCTGTGGTACCAAGGTGTCTGGATATTCTTGAAACCAGATCCTTGGATTTATAGCCTAATTCCTCCAAAAATATAGCATGTAATGACTAAAGGTAAAATGTGCAATTAGTGCCATTAGGATTTCTCCAAAGTTAAAACACCTTCCTGCTTTATTTTGCATGCTTTAGAGGAAAAAAAAGGGGGATTTGTTAGTTTCATCTAAATAAGACACATTAAATAATATCTGGCAGTTATATAATATTTTAAGATTTACAATGCACTTCTATATGTTATTTAATTTGATCTTCACAACAACACTCTGAAGGAGTTATTATTATCCCCATTTAACAGCTGAGGAATCTGAACCCCAGGGTATAAGTGACCAAGGTCAAATATCCAGTAAGTACCTAAGGCAAGATTTGTCCAGTGCGCTATCCACTTTGTCTCTTAGATGCCAATTAAACCTTGATTCCCAGTGGTTACTACTTAAGGAAACAACAGAAATTGCCCTGTAAATCAGATGAATAAAGGGCATGTGAGAGAAGAACAAAAGAGTTTGAGTCAGCTAAATATATTCTCTCTGTCTAGGTCTCTCTCCCTCTTTCTCTTTTTTTGTAAATTGTATTTATATTTAGTTTTCAACATTCATTTCCACAGGATTTTTAGTTACAAGTTTTTCTCCCCATCTTTCCCCTACCCCACCCCAAAATAGCAAGCCTACTGAATCTACTTCCCCAATCTGTTCTCTCTTATATCCTTCCCCATCACCCCCCTAACTTTCTAGTAGGGCAAGATGGATTTCTATACCTCAGTGTCTGTATATCTTATTTCCCAATTGCATGTAAAAAAACCAAAAAATTTTTAAACATTTGTTTTTAAAACTTTGACTTCCAGATTTTTTCCCTTCTTCCCTCCTCACCCACCCCCACTGGGAAAGTAAGCAATTCAGTATAGGTTGTACATGTGCAGTTACCCAGATAATTTTCATAATAGTTATATTGTGAAAGACTAACTATATTTCCCTCCATCCTATCCCACCCTCCCACTTATTCTGTTTTCTCCTTTTACCCTATCCCTTTTCAAAAATGTTTGCTTCTAATTACCCTCTCCCCCAATCTGTCCTCCCTTCTATCATCCCCCTTCTTATCCCCTACCCCCCTATTTTCCTGAAGGGTAAGATACCCAATTGAGTGTGTATGTCATTCCCTCCTTAAGCCAAATTCAATGAGAATAAGGTTGTCCCATTTCATTTCATCTTCCTGCTATTCCCCTCCATTGTAACAGTTTTCTCTTGCCTCTTTTATATGAGATAATTTACCCTAATCTATCTCTCCCTTTCTCCTTCTCCCAATAAATTCCTCTTTCACCTCTTAATTTTATTTTTTAGATATCATCCCTTCATAGTCAACTCACCCTGTGCCCTCTGTCTATATATACGTGAACATGCATATGCCCATGCTCACATAGATATTTATATACACATATGCCCTCCTATACATATATATGTATGTATACGTATATATTTACATATATATATATTCCCTTCAACTATCCTCATACTGAGAAAAGTCTTATGAGCTACAATTATCATTTTTTCCATGCAGGAATGTAAATAGTTCAACTTTAATAAGTTCCTTATGATTAATTTTTCCTGATTTGCTTCTCTTGCTTCTTGCATTTGAAGGTCAAATTTTCTGTTCAGTTCTGTTGTTTTTTTTTTCATCAAGAATGCTTGAAAATCCTCTATTTCATTGAATAACCATAGTTTCCTCTGTAGCATTATACTCAGTTTTGTGGGGTAGGTGATTCTTGGTTTTAGTCCTAGCTCCTTTGACCTCTGGAACATCATTTTACAAGCCATTTGATTCCTTATTATAGAACCTGCTAGGTCTTGTGTTATGCTGATTGTGTTTCCACAGTACTCAAATTGTTTCTTCCTGACTGCTTGCAGTATTTTCTCCTTGACCTGAGAACTCTGGAATTTGGCTATAATATTCCTAGGAGTTTTCTTTTTGGGAACTTTTTCAAGAGGCAATTGATGAATTCTTTCAATTTTTATTTTGCCCTCTGGTTCTAGAATATCAGGGTAATTTTTCTTGATAATTTCTTGAGAGATGGTGTCTAGGCTCTTTTTTTGATCATGGCTTTCAGGTAGTCCAATAATTTTTAAATTATCTCTCCTGGATTTATTTTCCAAGTCATTGTTTTTTCCAATGAGATATTTCACATTGCCTTCTATTTTTCCATTTGTTTGGATCTGTTTGATAGTATCTTCATTTCTGCTAAAGTCATTAGCTTCCAATTGCTCCAATCTAATTTTGAAGGAGTTATTCTCTTCAGTGAGTTTTTAAAATTCCTTTTCCATCTGGCAAATGCATCTTTTTAAGGCATTCTTCTCCTCATTGGCTTTTTGAGTGTTTTTTTCCATTTGAGTTAGTCTATTTTTTAAGGTGTCATTTTCTGCGGTATTTTGAGGGCAGGGGTCTCCTTTAGCAGGCTGTTGACTTGCTTTTCATGATTTTCTTGTATCATTCTCATTTCTCCTCCCAAATTTCCCTCCACTTCTCTTACTTGATTTTCAAAATCCTTCTTGAGCTCCTCCATGACCTGTGACCAATTCATATTTTTCTTGGAAGCTTTTGATGCAGGAGTTCTGACTTTGGTGTTTTCCTCCCACTTCATGCCTTGATCCTTTTTGTCCCCCCAAAAGGATTCTGTGGTCTGTTTGTGCTTCTCTGCTTGCTCATATTGCCAGCCAATTACTTGACTTTTGAGCTCTTTGCCACTGCTTACAGAATGGAGAAAGCTTTGTCCCAAATCACTGGGGTTTTCGTAGTTGCAGGAGCTATTAGGAGGGCACCCTCTCTGCAGCCCCACAAGTTCTGGCACACTGGCCACCCACCCCAGGACCACCACCCAAGACCAGGATCCAGATCCAAACAGGTTAAAGAAAGAGCAATTACCTTCTGAATGGTTGCTCCCTATAATCTGTAGGCCAGGAGCTTTGGAGAAAGCTACAAGGTAGGGCTGCAGCCGCTGCACCTCCCGCTGCTTATTGCCATGGGGATAGGGGTCAGACTGTGCTCTTCCATCCCCCCTGTTCTAACAGAGTTCCACACTGACATTTTACTTTGTCTTTGGTGTTTATGAGTTGAGCAGTCTGGAAACCGCCATAGCTGCTGATGATTCAGCCTCCTTCTGTTCTCTCTCTCTGTGTCTCTTAAAACACTCTTACAACATTATATTGAGGACTTTAATTTTTATATGCTAGTCATTCCTGCATATGTCAATTCCTCTGACTTATAACAGAAAAATTAAAAGTTAAGTAAAAATGAATTGTCATATCGATAACTTCTGATCATATATCTAGAAATATATGTCCACAGTCTCCTATCTCTTCAGAAACAGAAGGAGGTGAATTTATTCATCTTTCTCACGATTTGGATTGATCAGTGTAATTAGCTTTCCAATTTGTTTTACTTTCCTTTTCTTTTCATTACATTGTTGTAGTCATTGTATATATTATTTTCCTGGCTCAGCTTGCTTTTCCCCCCATCATTTCAAACAAATCTATACTTAATCCTCTAAATTCCTCACATCCCTGTATACCACCCTTTGCTTTGCCCTTTCCCAATTGACAAATAAGCGATCTGTTTCAAGTTCTTTGCTATCACCAAATGTGCTACTATGAGTATTTTGCTATACACGAGGCCTTTCTTTCTATCTTTGAACTCCTTGGGTAGAAGATGTCTCAGTTGGGTGATTTATTCTTTTTGCTTCTTTCCCTAAAAGGATGGCTTAAATGACCAGTCATCTGCCTGAGATGTGAGCCAAAATGGTGGTAAACCACAAGTCTGTGATTTTGGAATTTGGACTCTTTCAATTTTCTTCAGGTTTCACTTTGGCCCCTTTTTAGTAGCTGCCAAAGATCAGAAAAACTCCCAATGAGACAGCCACAGAACAACTGACAATACTGTGTGTGAACTAGAATAGTTCTGCTTATATTAATAGTAAAATGAGATTTTACTATTTTAGGCCTTGTATCCTACATTTCAGTCTGCAAAGACAAAGTGGGACAGTGGCTTTGTCCCACATTGTTATCATGTTCTCTGTCCTCTTAAATTATCTTTAACTGTTACAGACCTCAAAGCATTCTTATTTGATTGCTACCAGGATTTTTTAAATCATAAAGAATGCCATATACAGGTATCATTTCATTAGAATGATTTGGTGGGCATAGTATCTTCTAGAGTCCCTGCTATGCAGGGTGAGCTTTTTTTCCCCATACAGCAGGGGTAATTTTTACTTTGAAATTATGGAAATCATACTCTTTATGGGGGTCAAAGGCTCAGTCCATTGACTTGGCTTACTGGGGGCCAAAGTACAAAAATCAGAGCACATATATTCAGGAACTCCCGCCTTGACACTAGTAACACTAATGGAAACTCAGAGAACCTACCACCAATCTGCACCCAACTGAATCAATTCTGTAATTTGGCTGAATACCCTTTCCCTTCTGTAGCTAAAGAAACTTCCTTTTGTTAACTCCTGGATGGTCTATGAGTGTCTCCGTTCTTGCCAATCCCTAACCTGAACCACCTGAACAATCTCAGTCAAGCCTGGCTTGTGAGAGGTGGGCATGTTTATTTAGTTTTTAAAAGGTGACCATTTATTGAATACTTACTCTTAAATGACCTTATTTTTATTATTCATATTAAAGGGACTAAAACTTGATTGAACTTTACTTAAAAATCCAAACTTTTCAAGAGGTTCCTTTTAATTAAATTTTTACCATAATTATAAAATACAGAACCTTTTCAGCCTCATTTTCTTGACTAAAAAAGACCTGTTCCCCTAGCACTGTACTTTGTCATAGTGGAGTTTAATGTCTGGTGATTTTAAAATTTTAACTGTTTTGTCTTGCTTTCCTATAACTAACCCAAGTCCCAAGGTGAACATAAAAATCCAAGTAGCCAGAGGAGATAAAAAAAGTCTAATTGATTTTCACTGATCTGGTTGCTGCTAGATGGAGTTCCTAGACAAGAGGAGAGTCTGTGAAACATTGTGGTGTAGTGGAAAGTCCACTGCCTCTGGAGTCAGGGGGCATTGGGTTAGGATTATGCTTTCAGTGCTTGCTATCTGTATCACCTTGGACAAATCACTTAACATCCCTGTGACTCAGTTTGTCCACTTGTAAAATGAAGGAGTTGGCCTAGATCAGTAGTGTCAAGCTCAAATAGAAGTGGGAGGGGGCACTAATCTGTACATAAGGTTATTTATGGGCAGCATTTGTTTTTAAATATGATCTTATCTGTTTTATTGCATTTTATATGTATTTTGATAGATATTTCCCAATTACATTTTAATCTGGTTCTGCCTAGAGAGTGTGAATTTGACACCTCTGGTCTAGATGGCCTCTGATGTCCCTTCCTGCTCTAAATCTATAATCTAATTATCCTGGAGATGGAAAGGAGGAGAGTAGTTAACTTGATTGCTTCTTACAGGAACAATCCTCTAAACAGCTGTGACATTGGAGCAGGTGGTCCAAAGTCTGGAAGAGGGGCTCTAGATTATTAAAAGATCAAGTCACTAGATAGCATCCTCCTTCCTCCCCCAACAGAACCTCTCATTAGGCTCCATATGGGGAGGGGAGAGGGCAAACAGGGGGGAAGTGGAGGAAGCAGGACTAGATAAAAGCATGGATAATTGGATAAATAAATGAATGGAAAAAGTTATTAAGTACTCTAGGTCATGTGCTAAATACTAGGGCTACTAATACAAAAGATTGTCCTTGGCCTCAAGGAGCTTACATTCTAATTGGGCAGCCACCACACATATGTGGAATGGTGAACAGGAAAGGGTATTTTCTATTGGGATGTCACAGAGATAGTTAGTGAAGCCATAGAGAAATTGATTGACTCATCTTTTGGGGGAATGTAGTATTGATCTGATTATTTTCTCAGATCTAGAGGTAGAAAATAGAAGGTAGGGAGGAGAATGTCATACATACATGGCATGAAGATGATCAGAGAGAACAGGTGACATGGTGGGCCAGGATCAATCTGGTTATGAAGAACTCTCAAGAATCTGGAGTACAGAGTACCAGGGAGGCGGGTAGTTGGGAAGCTTGGTCACAGACAGTAGACATGACCTGAAGAAGGTCAGAAAGGAGCAGGACTGGAAGCTATAGTAACCTCGGAAGGAGTTCTCAGACATTGGGAAAGCTGTCCTCATCCCCAAACAGGAGCCAGATCTCAAGTGTGGTGAAAAGTCTGCTGGCACATAAAGGTATGTTCGAGTACCCCAGGCATATCCCTTATGCAAGACTATGAAGGACACAAGGACAGTTGAAGATGCTGTAAAAAGGTACATGAAATAATTAAGTGTATGTGTGTGTATATATGTATGTGTGTATACATACATATATACACATACATTTATATATACATGTATACATATACATTTAAGTGTATATATGTAGACATTTTGTATATTATAATATATACACATGTATGTGTATTTGTATATATATGTGTATATATATATATATACACATACATAAAATGATGATCAATCATGGGATATTAGTACCTATTATAAGGTAGTGAGTTGGGATGAGTCCTGGGATGTTATATAGTTAAATGGGTCAGGGTCAGAGATGGTCCAGAAAGACCATCCTCAGTCATGCATTCTTTTAAAGCATTTAGCATAGAAAATGATCACTTATCTTCTCAAACAAAACAAACAAACGAACAAAAAAACCAATCCAACATATTAAGAATGCACAAGGGCTATAGCAGTAGATGATGTAATCCCTAAAAAAGGCTCCCTGCCTCCCTTGCGGAATGACAGTCTGGTTTGGGTAGCTGACCTGTCCTGCACCATTGGTGTTTCCTTTCTGGGGAGTCATGTTTCTCTTTCCAGATGGTTTCTCCCTCGGACACTAAAACAAAAATTGCTTTTATGGCTATTGATTTTGATTAATGGATAGTGTCACAGGAAACCATTTTCTTTTTCCTTGGGAAGGGCACAGACCATGGTAATATGGACAAGGTTTGGATTTTTTCACCTCCTTCCCCCAATAGCCATCCATCCAAATCATTTAATTCTAGGTGGGAGAACCACACACATCTAGGATTTCTTTGACCAACTTTGTCTGGTTTTGATCTCAGTGGTAAAATGTCTAGCTTTGAGAATCTTTTCATTTCATTAAGTGCCATCAATACAAAGGCAAATAAATGTCCTTAACTCTAGTCCTAATTTCAATTCAGGAAGATAATTAATGTTCCTATTGTCAGGCTTTTTGCCTGATGGATGCCCTGTGGGCTTCCCATAGCACAGCTGAGAGAAGGGGGTGTAGCAAAGGAAAATCTTCTTTCTCAGCCAGCTGGGCTTTCTCTTTTTCTTATCTGCTTGCCTTTACATTACCTTCTATCAGGTAAAGTCAGAGGAAATTGATGGAGATACTAGCCAATATCAGCCTATGCTTCTTCTCTCTGTCCGTACTCCTGCCATCACTGACTACAGAGAACCTTGTCATTCAGTATCAACTTGGTTGATTTTTCTCCATCCCCCAGGCCTACATTCTCCCAAGTCCTGAGCTCTGTGATTCTATAAATCAATGTCCTAAAAGAAAATATACTGTGGGTGGGAGGAGAAGGGTACTCAACACATTCTCATAGGAATTCTGTTATCTTGCCAGCCCTGACCTGAAATGAAACAGGAAAATTAAGCCAGGGTTTGTCAATAACTGAGCTGACCTTCAACATTTATTGCTTCTCAGCACATTTCACCTTTAAAGAGGCTTTTAAAAACCATAGGATCATAGTTCTATGCTGGAAGGGACCACAGACGGCATCACCATCACTTCAACTCTCTCATTTTACAGATGGGTTAACTGAGGCCCCAGGCAACCAGCTAAGGGATTTGCCCAAGATCTCACAGATAGTAAGTGACAGAGGTGAGATTTGAAGGGTGGTCCTTTGACTCCGGGGCCAGGGTTCTATCTTTTCTACCACACTACTCTAGGCACATGAGTTCAAATTCAAAGCAGATTCTACTTGAAAATGAGTGTGAAAATGACTTCCCCCCCTTTAGTTAGGGGGGCAGAAGACTATACTGGGGCAGAATGATTTATATATGGTCAAGCATAGTCATTGTATTGATGGTTTTTACTTTCTTTTCTTTTCTTTCTTTTTTTTTTTTTGGATGGCAATTGGGGTTAAGTAACTTGCCCAAGGTCACACGACTAGGTTTTTTGTTGTTGTTGTTTGTGTGTGCATTAAGTGTCTGAGGCCAGATCCAAACTCAGGTCCTTCTGACTCTAGGGCCGGCGCTCTACTCACTGTGCCACCTAGCCACCCCTCTTTTTTTTTTAAAGGACACTTGAGAGGGTAAAGAATGTGGCAAGGTGGGGAGAAAGGGCTCTATCCTAAAATGACCAACTAATGTATAAACAAAAGTCAGTGATAAAGCTTATGCTTTAAGGAAGCGTGAGTTTGCTTTTTCTGTCTTTTTTTCCCAGCAGGCATATGTTAAGATATCATAGGATCATGGGTCTAGAATTAGAAGGGAGCATATCTATCATCAAGTCCAAACTCTTGATCTGTCAGATGAGAAAAATGTTTTCCAGAGAAATTGTGACTTGTGCATTGTCACACAGCTGGACCTGAAATCAATAAAATCCGAATTAAAACATGGCCTCTGCTACTTACTAGCTGTGTGACCCTGACCAAGTCAGCTTAGTTTCTGTCTCAATTTCTTGAACTATAAAATGGAGATGATAATCACGACTATGGTTGCTATGAGGATTAAATGAAATAATATTTGTTGTAAACCTTAAACACTATATAAATTCTATCCATTTTATTATTTTTATGGTCATTATTCTTAACAACATTAATAATAGAGTGAATTCTTACTACTCATATTATTTGTCCATTTTTGAAGAGGACTAATGACCTCATGGGGTTATGTCTTGACTAGTGTGTGAATTGGATTTAAGGAAGGCAGCGTTGCACAAAGTTATCAGCCCCTCTTTCTCCCTTCCAGAGTCACTGGAGTCCAGTGGCAAGACAAAAGTCAAGGTGACTGATGATGGATGCAGTGGAAGACCTTGGAGTTTTCCACGTCTGACCAATCTCTAAGTACCGTGGACAGTACCAGGGACAGTACCTCCTCCGCGGCCATTGGAACAAATTATTCTTTTCTAACTATTTTACCAGGCGAAGTTTCCAGGGGTAGACATCCCCCTAACTCACCGAAGGGCTTGGGGTCTGTAGATATTATTCATAACATTAATAACAACAATAATAAAGATCTATTGCTACAGACAGAATTCTGAAAGTACTAGAAGAAGTCTAACTGTCTTTGCTAATCTCATCATAATTTTCTTTGGTTACATAAATGAGAGGTGAAGGTGGGAGTAGGAGAAAGTAAGTTTTCTATTTTAGAGTGGCTTGAGGGACAAGAAACTCATTTTCTGAAAATTCTTCCAATTCTGTGCACAAGATTCCCACCTCTTTTACTGTGATAATAATATGCTTTTCAGCCAGAGGATGTAATGAAATCAGCCCAATATGAGATGTTGGTAGTAATTTCGATTATAGAAATGGCTTCAACTTTGAAAGATGTATGGTATAATTACAAAAGAAGATTATACCTGTTTATTTTGCATAAAAAGCATAGTAGTCTGAAAGAACATACTAAATGGTAATTGATTTTCAATAACAAAGACAGATTCTAAAGCATAAGGAATAGTCTTTTATTTACCATTGGCCCCATTCTCATTGCCTCTTGTACATTTTACTTTTTATGGAAAATGTAGATGTAAATAAACTTCAATATCATTCTCCCCACAGGCTCGAAAAAATAAAAGCTAGCCCCCAAAGTTTACAAATATGATTTTATTTCTAGTTACATTTTGATATCAGTTTTGTGTTGGACTTTTCAGGGAAACTGTGTTGAAATTGGATCTATTCTTAAGGCAAAAATATTGGGGATGTTATAAAAAACACAGTTCATTTAAACTGTTTTATCTTTTTTTCTTGTAAATTTGACTCTAGCCCACAGTTGGTTTTAATACAGTTGAGAACAAAAAAAAAATGTCTACATGAATATGACTTAGGCTATCTCCACTGTGTAGTGACCTTGCTACCTTAAGACCTTGGTTTCAGAAACAGAAGTCTGTGGAGTTAATGCTCTGTTACTAGACCATGGGCAGTTTCTAAAGGTATGGAGAAAGAAAAAAATACAAATACTGCTGATATTTTTAAATAAACAATAATATCTGCCAGAGCCCAGAGTGTCTGGCAACAGAATAGGGGGTGGAGAAAGTGGAGTTCACTCATCTCCTTTCATCATCTGGAGAAATTACATTTGTCAGGGATGATACTGTGAATCAGTCAGGTGGAAAATGACCATGGGCAAAACATCTTGAATCAGCTGAAAGGAAACATTTGCAAACATTAATATTGTGTAGCTGGCAATGTCTTAGCAAGTAAAATGAATGACAAAACATGAGGTAAGAGCTAGGAACCTAAAAGAAAAAGTCCAATCAAACCTAAGAACAAAAAGAAACCCCATGGTGCCTTTTCCATTTTGATCTAATCCCATGTGTATTTACTTATTAAATGCATCACATCTCCATTTGACTATCCCCGCCCCCCCCCCCCAATTTGTACTCTCAGATTAGGCCCTCAAAGGGTGGCTGCTATCTGGGATTCTAGGGGCATCCCCTTGGGTGGATTTTCCTGATGTTGCAGACCATGAGTCCCCACAAGTGTGCTTCCCATGAATAATCAGCCAGTTGATTTGATTAGCTTTAGCAAAGGCATTTCCTAGGAAATTTAGTAGGAGCAGCTGGTGCAAAAATTACTCTCCAAAATCTAGGTTACATTCTCCCACAAATATACACAATGCCCATGGGAAAATTAGGCTCAAGCTTAGAATCCAATGTACTGGGATATATGTATGTCAAAGGATAATTCACAATTCCTGGTACTTTAGGGGCTGAATGAAGTCATTATGCAGCGCCCCTTCAGCGTTTCATCTCTACTTGGTGGGCTATTCAGCTCTGCTCTTGAGGTCAGTTTCTTTCTTTCTTTCTTTCTTTCTTTCTTTCTTTCTTTCTTTCTTTCTTTCTTTCTTTCTTTCTTTCTTTCTTTCTCTCTCTCTCTCTCTCTCTCTCTCTCTCTCTCTCTCTTTCTTTCTTTCTAAAAGTCATTCATTTTAAAAAATTATTTTTGAGTTCTACATTCTCTACCTCCCTCCAACCCCTCCCCTATCCATTGAGAAGGCAGGTAGTATGATACCTATTATACATGTGAAGTCCCAAAACATATTTCTATATTAGTCACATTGCCAAAAACCCAGACCAAACACAAACAAGAAAAATGAAGAAGGTGACAAAAGCATGCTTCAGTCTGTACTCAGAGTCCATCAGTTCTCTCTCTGGAGGTGGATAACATTTTTCATCTTCAGTCCTTTGGAATCATCTTGGATTATTGTATTGATGAGAGTATCTGCTCCTTTCTTAAGTTTATAACTGCTTCTCTTCTCTGTTTCAAGGGGCCATGCCATACTCCTTAAATCTGTTCTCTTCCTCAGGTATCTGAAATCTCTCTGAATCTAGGTTTGCCCTCTGGTTTGTGTTCCTGTTCCCTGATGGATGGATTATCTCTTACTGGTTCAGATACTTTGATGACAGGGTTAATTGGAATGAGAGGAGGGAGTGAGACTTTGACTCAATGATTTCAAGAGAGATTTGCCTCTATAAATTCCACAGAATGGAACTTGTGAAATTCACTCAACTATTTGAAGTCCCCAGAGATGTGACTAGCTTGTTTGCTCAGCCAATCTTTCTTTAACCAATAGAAGAGATTACACCTCATAAAGGGATCAAGGGCACAGACACATCTTGTTTACACATAAAAAAACCTCATTATGTATAACCGTATTGCTATGAGTTTATGGGAAAATTTTTTGCATGTACTTTATACTTTGTGATCACTTTTAAGTCTTTTGTGACTACATTAATCTGATGTGATAGAGAAACTCCTCCTCTTCCTCCTACTATGTGCAAGATAATGGAAAAACAAACACAAAAGTGAAATATCTCCAGCCCTTGAGTCTATACTGTCCTGGAACTAGGACCAAATTGCTTAATAGCCAAGAAAGATCAATATGTGGAAGGTCTTTTGCTCTAGTTAAGAAACCCATTATAGAGATTTGGGTAAAAAAGCACAGGATGAGGATACTCTATGAGAGAATTCACAAACCATTTCAGGGGAAAATATGAAAAAGATCTTCATTAGGGATAAAAGTCCATCATTCAAATGTCCCTCATTTTATTCTACACCAAATCTTTTCCATTAGAAAAATAGAGCCAGGGGCAGCTAGGTGGTGCAGTGAGTAGAGCGTAGGCCCTGGAATCAGAAGGACCTGAGTTTGGATGCGGCCTCAGACACTTAATGCACACACAAACAAAAACCTAGCTGTGTGACCTTGGGCAAGTTACTTAACCCCAATTGTCCTCCAAAAAAAAATTAAAAAAAAAAAGAAAGAAAAATAGAGCCAAGTTAATTTAAAAGCTAGATGACAAAGTATTCTTAAACTTAGGTAAAATGCAAAAGAAACATCTCTGCAGTACCAAATTGCCTTAAGATTTAAAAAAAAAATAAGCTTAAGTTAGGTGATGGTTTGGGGTTTGTATTAAGCTGATTCTGTCAGTCATTTTTAATATGGCGGTAAAAGGCCTGGTGCTGCTCCACTCTCATCTTCTCCCTTCCTCTATCTAGTCATCAAGCTCTATAAATTCTTTCTTTATAAAATTCCCTGGTATCCAATCCTTTTGTCCTCCTACACACCTTTGAGGATAGAGACTATTTCTTTTTGTCTTTGTATCTCCAGTATCTAGAATGGGATCCTCCCGGTTAGAGCAGCTGCATTGTAAGCATTAACATTGTAACATTGTGTTACATTGCACTGTTGACACTCTGGCCTGGAAAAAAATCTACCAGTGTCCTAAATGGTCTCTGTGCTTCTTGTTTCTCCCCCATTCAATCCGCCCTTTATACTACCACTGGATTAATCTTTCTAAAATCCAATTGTACACCCCTCTGTTGAAAAGTCTTCAGTGGCTCCCACTGCCTATAGTAAAAGTCAAAAAATACTCATATACTCCAGTCTGGGTCCAATGTATCTCTTCAACATTTCATAGCCTCCTCTTCCTCCTACTACTCTGTGCATACACTATTGAATTTGGGCCTCCATCAGTTATTTTTTC
This sequence comes from Gymnobelideus leadbeateri, assembly GCA_011680675.1. Taxonomy (NCBI): domain Eukaryota; kingdom Metazoa; phylum Chordata; class Mammalia; order Diprotodontia; family Petauridae; genus Gymnobelideus; species Gymnobelideus leadbeateri. The sequence continues at coordinate 362,640 of WOXC01001528.1, forward strand.
ATGCCTAGAACATTCTCCGCCCTCCTCTCTGAAACTACAAATGTTTACTGTATTGTATTACATTTCACATCTCTTATCTGAATTCCTGCTCAGTCTTTATAACTCATTTTATGTTTCAGATCTCTGAAGTAAGAAGTGACATGGGTTGGAATTCCATCTTATTTACTGCTATGTGATAATGATATGATAACACAAATAGCTAAAATTCATATGGTGTTTTAAGGTTTATGAAGTGCGTTCCACAACTCTGGGAGGGAGGGGTTATTATTATTCCCATTTTACAGATGAGGAAAGTGAGGCAGGTAGAGGTCCAAGATCACACAGCTAAGAAGAATCTGAGGCAGGATTGGGATTCTGGTCTTCCTGACTCCAGGTTCAGTGCTTTATCCACTGGGGCAACCTCATTACTTAGCTTGCTCTAAAGAAGTGCTCTTACCTCCCTGAGACTTGGTTCTTCAACCATAAAATGGGAGTAAGAATACTCAAAATACTGACTTCTTAGACCTTCTGTGAGGTGCAAGTGAGATAACATACGCAGAGAGCCATATAAATGTATTTGTGTACATGTATGTATACACACATAAATACACACACAGTGCTCCAAAAGTCTTAGTGCAGTTTTAAGCTTTAATGGATTACCACTGTAGTAAGAATTTTGGAACTCCCTGTGTATTGCTTTGGAAACCTAAACATCAGCTTCTGTTATTATCAGACATCCCAAATAACTGTTCACTATCACTCATTTGATGCTTATGGTGCAAACTAACGTACATTGTTTCTCTTTTAAGCTATTGGTCTCAAGGTGTACTTCATTGCTGTTGAGTTGTTTCAATAATGTCCAACTCTCTGTAACTCCATTTGGGGTTTTTTTGGCAAAGTTGCTAGAGTGGTTTGCCATTTCCTTTTTCAGTTCATTTTATAGATGAGGAAAGTGAAGCTAACAAGATTAAGTGACTTGCCCAGGGCCACACAACTAATAAGTGTCTGCAGCTGGATTTGAACTCAGGTCTTCCTGACTGCCAGTCTGGCACTCTATCCACTGTACCACCTAGGTGCCCTAGGGCATCCTCTAGTGATATTCTATTCTGGTGCATTATTTTGGCATAGAGATAACTTGATTCCACTGAAGTGTAGGCATGTCCTCTCAAATGAAAAGGTTTCAGATATAGACCCACAGACAGACTAAATATGTGTGTGTGTGTGTGTGTGTGTGTGTGTGTGTGTGTTTTCTGAACTGAACACAGAATGGACAACTCACTAGCAGAAAGCTACAGCTCAGAATCATTAAATCTCAGAGATGGAAGAAATTTCAGAAGTAATCTAGTCCAACCCAGGAACTCCTTCTATAACATCCTTGACAAGTGGTCATCCAATTGACCCTGTCTGAAGACTTCTAGTGATGGGGAGGGAGCCTATAACCTTCTAAGGTATCCAACCCCCAATCTGGTAAGTGAACTATTGGTTTACATACATTGTTTGTTCCAAATTAGATTGTAATTTCCCCAGTGGGGAGGCACATTTTTTACGTTTCTTTAATATTCTTCTTGACATCAAGAACATGGCTATTTATCAACAGGGTAGGCTTAATTTGTGGATAATTTTATTAAATTTAATCTCCTTGAGGCTAACAATCATGAATTAATGTTCTTTAAAACCCTATAGCACCTGTACCTAGTACTGGAATGGCATTAATAAAAATTAGTTGCATATGAGATATTTGAAGGCCAGGGGAGTTTTGTTTTAATCTTTGTACATTTACACCTAACCTAGTGTCTTGCACATAATAAGCAGTTAATAAATACTTTTTAATTAATTAAAATAAGATTGTCCCCAAATCAACCCACCATGGTGGGCCTTATCACCAGAGGGCTGGCCACTAGGTAGTAAGTTGTTGTTGTTTCAGTCTACAATGAATCAGGAAGACCTTCTTACTAAAGTATAAAGGGCTTGTGGTTCACTAAAGGAGCACTCAGATTCATGAAACCACAAATTTTCGTTGTAATTTGTCTTCTTTATCTGACTACACCGTCAATACCTTGAAGGCAGACAGCATAATAGTAATAATAACAACAACAACAACAATAATAATAATATTTCACATTGATTTCATTTCTTAGGTTTTATTGAGTGGTTTACTTGTTCAACTTCGTGCAAGAAAGTAGAATGTGCCTTGCCATTATACCACAGATGAAGAGATGGAGGCTTAGGTTAAGTGATTTAGCTGAAGCCACTCTCCTGGTAAGAACCAGTACTGGGACTTGATCTGAGTTCTAACTCATCCAGGGTTCTTTACACTGCACCACTCTGACTTTCTGTCTCTCGGCATTGCCAGGGCCTGACATAGTGCCCTACACACAGTAAAAGGCTTGGGTTTGAGTTCAGAATCTGTTTCCTAGTTAAGTGACCGTAGGGAATATTGCTTCACTTTTCTCAGTCTTGGTTTCCTCCTGTATATTTCAATTTTCCTTTTTAAAATGACAAAAAATAATGCTTGTTTTTACTTTCTCACAGAGACATTATGATAATTAAAATGCAGAATGTCCATAAAGTGTTCTGTAAACTTTAAAGTGCCATGTGGATGTCAAAAACAATAACAGACATTTCTACAACCCTTGAGTTTCCAAGTGCTTCACATACATCATCTCATTTGATCCTCAAAACAACCTTGTAAATTAAATGTTATTACTGCCCCCATTTTGCAGATGAGAAAATGAAGGCTTTGAGAGGTCAAATAACCCAACAAGGGTCACACAGCTAGCACATGTTTGAGACAGGATTCAAACACGTAGGTTATTTTTTAACGTCCAAGGCCAGCACTCTTATCTCCTATGCCAAACTGCTTCTATTAATATAATTTTCTTGTACTTCTTCAATATTTCAAAGATTAAGAGCAGGTATTTTTTCCAATGCAAACCCTTTGCTACTTAAAAGATGGTGCTAGTGAGTCGTGTCTGAAAAAAAAAGGCTCTTTCACAGTTTGCCTTTGAGAATGCAGGGTTCCCTCCATGCCACGGTGAGGCACCTGGATAGGATTTAAGTAGAGGATTATTAATGTGAGTAGTCATAATCATGATTATCATAACTGCCCTTATTATGAATTATTACGAAGTTGAAATGCAGTCTCTTCTCAAAGGAAAATCTATATAATTTTCCTTTTGAGTAGAACACATTGCTTTGCCAGGAAAGCTGGGTTAGCATTTCAGCACTTGGATGGGATGAAACATGGAGACCAATCTACTCAAGTCCCTCATTTGACATATGGTTCAACTGAGGTCCTGAGATGTTAAGGGAACTTGCCAAAAATCTCACAGCTGATTAATTAGTGGAAGACCTAATTCTGGAAATGGGTCAACTTTCTGATTCCTGATCTATCCGTCTTTTATGCTATAAGACTAATAGTCTTTTTTTCCCTTCTAGTTAATTGTAGGTCTGAAAGACAGCATGATATAGCTAACGGATGGTCAATTTCAGAATCAGAATGACCTGGGGACATGCCCTGCTTCTGAAACAAACCCTATGACCATGGATAATCATCTTAATACAGACTTAGGAAGCTTTACTTCTCTATGCTTGGGGCAACTCTCTAAAAATATAAGCTGATTCAAATTGTTAGAAGAAGTCTCCACACTAGAAATCCCCTTCCCCCATATTGATGAAATTACAGGTAAAAAAAAAATTATACAAAATTCTGAGGAAAAAAATGTCAAACTGGAGTGTGGAGTTGTATGACCTTAGACAGCTCATTTCATTTTTTGAGCTAAAGTCCCTTCCAGATCTGTATTTCAAAGATTTTAAGTTAAAAGTAGTAAATTGGTGGCATAAAATAAACTAGAATCATAAAATACTAAAGCTAGAAATAACATTAAAGATTGGATCATAAGGAGTACAATCCTGTCATTTAACAGATTAAGAAACTATGGTACAGAAAGAGGGAGTTATTTACTTAAAATTATATAACTCCTACTAAGGCAGCTAGATGGTGCAGTAGACAGAGTGCTGATCCTGGAATCAGGAAGACCTGAGTTCAAATATGACCCTCAGCAAGTCACTTAACCCTGTTTGCCTCAGTTCCTCATCTATAAAATGAGCTGGGGAAGGAAATGGAAAACCACTTCAATGGTTTCTGCCAAGAAAACCCCAAATGGGGTTATGAAAAGTCAGGCATGACTGAAATGAACGAACAACAACAATTAAGGATAACAGTAGGAAAATGGTTAAGTCACAAAAGGAAAAGAAAAGACTTGGAAATCAATGAAGTGTTAGTTAAATCTGACTAGAAGGGTTTAACTATAACAATAATAATAATAATCCCTATAAACTATTAAGCATATTAATAAAATTATGATAGATTAGATCTTCCTTCTCAGTTCTAATGGATAAGTAGCTTTAGAATGGATTTTTCATCTCAAGGACAAAAAAATACTTCCAGAAATAATTTCAACTGCTTTTTGTTCTTCAATCACAATATATTCCACATAAGGGCATAACTTCAAATTTCACTGGGATTATCCTAATCTGCAGCAAGACAAATTATTGTGTGCATAATTTTAGGCTAAGAAATTTTCTATGTCTTTGTAACACTGGTTTTTATTTCGACTCCATGTTAGAATGCATTAGCCTCTAACCCCTTCCATGATTTTATGAAATCTATGGTTTTATGAAATCTAGGTATTTCATAGATATTTTTATTAAATTAGATTGAACTATAGCTACTTGAACTTAACTGAATGGTTCCTCTTTTTTGTGAATCTGGGAAAAATTCTCAGAAGGCAGTTGCAAACATTACTAGGCTCTATAAAAAGCTACAAACCAAAGAACAGTCTTTCTGCGGGCTCAATGTGCCAAGGTCATGCCCCAGACTTTTGAGTCATACCCAGATGTGGATAACAGTTGCTGTGGGTAGTATCATGTCCCAACACAAGAAATCATAATAGTACCATAGCTGTCAAATCAGATTTTCTCTTTAAGGGGGACTCTGGGACAGCAGAATTGTAATGCCATTTGGGACATATCCTTTCCCACCTAATCCCATGGAAATGATATCAAGGTAACAAGAGATGAAGACTTCATTTTCAATTTTCCCTTTAAGTTTCATTTCCAGGAGTTCTGCAATTATATTTTCTTTAGAGCTTGATCTCTTGCTCTGTGTGGTAAAACGGGTTTAGATTTGAGGAGAGATGAGAATTTAATAATAATAGTAACTCTTTGAAGATTCTCACCTGCTTCAGCTGAGATGACAAGATAAAACAACCCAGAAGAAAATGAAAGTCAAATAGTTTTGTTTGTAGCAATCGATCAATCATGGAGCATTTAAAAAAATGCCTACTATGTGCCAGGCTTTGGCTAGTTACTAACACTGAGTAATTGGTACAAATGGTGCTTTGATAGAATTGGTCAGTTTTTTGCCTGCTTTAGTGAAGTCAGTGGAGACTGGATTGTTCTGGAGGGGAGGGGTGGGATTCATGAATTAGAGGTGGATGCTGGTTGGGTAAGTTATCCTGAGGCTTCCTCATTTTGAAGAAATGATCTCTCGGGCTCTATAACAAGAAGTATGATTTACTGCAAAAAATAGCATTTAAATTTAACTATAACCTAGCTTTCCATCAATTCCCCTCCATGACCCACCCCACTTCCATCCCTACCCCCACCTTGATATTACAGAAATCATTTCTTTCTACTAGGGTAGGAGATGGCAGTTGGTCAATAGGGCATAGAAGAACTATACATAGGGCAAGATAAGAGTTAGGGGGAAAGTAACACATCTAATTAAATCTGTAGGAGGCATTTTAAGAAGGCAGAAAATTGTAATCTCTGAGCTGGAACCAGACCAGGACACTTGGGTTAGCATCTCTGGTTCATGCAAAACCAAAACCATAATCCACCTAGATACAGGCACACAAACAATCATTTAGACTTCAGTTATCCTATGTACCTTGGATCACATCTTGCATTACATCTTATTTAAAGGCCTTTCTTGAATGTGACAGCTATCTCCAGCACTTACTAGAGCAACAAAACAAAGCAATAGTTCAGAATGGAGAGGAAAGAGCATCTGGTCAGTGCTCCTCCTCCAGTCCTTTCATTTTCCCTGTATTTAGGATGAAGTCTACATTGGAGCCAGGAGGCATATTCACATAATTTTCATTCTAAATTCACATTTCATTAAATAGTTGCTTTTAAATGAACCCTCTCTTTGAAATGCATAAACCTTGTCAATCTGTATCAAATTAATTAGAAGCATTTTTTCTGATTTACCTATGTCATCCATGAGTAACAGATGTAGACTTCTATCTCCCTGTTTAGGAGACTTCCTCATTTGGGCAAAATCAAGTATTTTGGCTATATACAGTTCAACTCACTGCACATGGATATGTCTACACTGTGAATTCTTTTGAAAGATTGTATCATATCTTGAGAACATGGGACTAGTTCATGAGATAGCTGATGACGCTTTTGAGTGAAAAATCCTGTTCACAGCTACTCATTTCAATATGTATACAGTGATGTATGACTTGGATAAAGTAAAATAACTAAATATATTGGCATACAATAAATGTCACAACTTTTGTAAATCTTTAAAGCTGCATTTACTATGTAATATATCCTACCCTTTTGCTACAATCCCTTGTTTTGCACTATTTGGCCCTGACTTTGTAAGATTTTGACATATTTTCTTAAATCTTCACAAGACCATATTTTGCTCATTTTATATAATGTGTCTCTTTTTCCAAGTCTAGTTTTAACTATAGCCTGTAGGTTTTCAATGTGTTTTAAGTCAGGTCACTTCCCAGACCATTGACACATGCTTATTTTTATCTCTTGGATAAATTTCTTAATTTTTGTGATGGGTGATATGATGTGAAGCCATTTTACAATATTCTGTTTCCATTCAGGAGTCCTGTAATTCTGAAGCAACTATGTTTCACAGGACATCAATGTATTTTTAATTTTTTTATTCATTAATTAATTTATCTCTCTATTTGTTCATCTGTTTGTTTTTTCATATCATCTTCCCTCTGTCTCTGTCTCTGTGTTTGTCTCTCTTTAGACTAGGTCATACTGTCTTATTCATGCTGGAGTTTAGAGACTAATTACCAGTCTGGTCCCACTCTGTACTTTTTTTTTCTTACAGAATATATCCTTTACTAACACAAGAACTCCTTTCTTTTAGTAACAGATCAATTCTATCATGTCCATCTATAGATTCAATCCCCAGATTTTTCTTTTTAAAAAAATTAATCAGTCAATTAATTAATTGAATTTTCTGATCCCATTCTGTTAACCATGTGAACTTTGACCTGCTTTGTTTTCAACCTGGGCTTATTTTTTCCTACATAATACCTCTTCCCTTCCTCCATCCCCCACATTGGGAGACCAATAAACTGTATATAAGAATTGCTGCAGGCTGTAGACTGACTCAGAAAACCATCATATCAACATCATCTGCATTCTTTTGTTTTTTTATGTATTTTGTTAAATATTTTGCAATTGCATTTTGATCTGGTTCAGGTGGTACTCAGGAGTTGCAACCCAGGAGCAGCCTATACTATATCTTTAGACCACCACAACACAGAACTAACTGGAACCACCAACCTAACTACTACTTCTCCCACCCCTTATCATCAGGAATTTCAAGCATCTACTACCTGACTGGCCATATCACCATATTATCAGTGCTTATCATCCCATCAATTGGCACAAGACTTTTAGTCCCAGTGGAAGTTCAAAATCCATAAAGCATGTTTTAGGTAGATTGTGTTGAAATTTTATCTTGTTATGGTCCCCTTGACTATGTTACTAGTTATTATAGTAACTAGGAATATAAGTAGTCAGTGTAAAGTAACAATAAATAGGAAATAGGGATTAAGAGTTTAAAGGGGAACATAGAAGCCACTTACAAAAAATGCCTCTTAAATTAATTATGACCACATCCAGAGACTATGTTCTACCTAAATTAGGAGATGCCAGATAAACCTCAATATAGTCCATTCCTGAAGATAAGTTCCAGACATTTGAAATTAAGGCAAGCCTGAACTAGTACTGATAACTTTGAGTTGATTTTGATATGCTGATGGAGCTAAGTCTAAGGTCCCTCCCTAACTAGAGACATATAAGAATGAGACCTCAAAATCCTGTCCCCCAGCACTCCTTCACCTGCTGCTGGTCCATTTTGTCCCAGTGCTTCCCAACTCCAATCAGCAATTATATGTGTCTCTATGTATCCTCTTCCTTTCCCACATCTCTTCTCAATCTCGTCTGCCTCCCTTTCTCACACCATTCCCTGTAGCATCCTGGAACAATCCTAGCTCCATTTTCCTCTGCACTCTCTGTGCCTTATTAAAGTGTGATTGATGTATCACTCCCTGCTAGCTGCCCCCATAATCTTTTCCAGAGTATCCAAAGATACAGCTTGTTCTCCCTGACCCAACCAGAGATCTCTTTGTAGCCCCTTCCTCAATGTATAAATTGGGATTGGGACTACTTCATCATAGCTGTATCTCCTAGTGGGTCCATGAACCCACTAGGAAAAAGCAAGGGTGGAAAAATGAACATCATGTCCCTCACTTCCCACCACCCTATACCTCCTATCATGGTTGGGTTGTAACAGAACATGATTGTTTTGCAATCACATAAAAATTTCCAGATTTTACAGATTCACTTGGACTTCTGACAATGGTCTTAGTGTAGCCTTGCATGAAAAAGTAAGTTCCATCAGTAAAAAATTACCTTTTCCTAATCTTCAGTACTTCAGACTTTGTATTATCTTGTCCATGATGAACTTTTTTTTTTATTACAAAAGATTAGCAGTTGTCATTTTACTGGTCCTCTGGCACAGTGAGGAAGAGCGCCAGCCTCTGAGTTGGGGGGACCTGGGATTGGTTCTGGACTCAGTTCTTAGCACTCACACATAAATAACTAGCCATGTAACCTTGAGCAAGTTACTTAACCCCAATTGCTTAAAAAAAAGAACAAAACAAGCCCTGCAGCTGCCAGACTCCTGTTTCAAAGCAACGATTTGTCAGTTTCTGGTGTTATTTTTCATTGTTGGCCACTCTTTCCTTTATATTCACTGTGATTGACTCCATTTGACTGTGCTTTCTGCACAACTACAGACACAGAAATATCTCTAATGGTCACTGAAGAAGCTTTAAGAGCTACTTTTGTATGGATCCTTGGACTAATATTCATTTTTTAAAACTACAAAATTAAAAAAAAAACGCACCAAAAAAGAACAATGAAACATTACACCACAACATTTGACACTGAATCACCAGAGAACTAACTAAAGACAAAGAAATACAGATTCAATTCAGTTTCATCTGGTCAAGGTCAGATATTTTGAGAGGGCCTAGGAACAGTCAAAATTCACATACATGTCCATTATTTTCACACAGTGAAATGATACCAAACTTATTACTTGTCCTAAATAAATGACAAATCACTGTAAATTACCTCCATGCTGTGACCAAGCTCCCAACTGGGAGGTGAAATTCAAATGACAAAACGCAGACATTATTCCTTATTCCTGGCAACACATATTCCATGTGGCCACTGAAGGATATTTATACTGCCAGCATATGTGTGTATACATATATATGCATACACATGTATATATGTATGTATGTGTATATGTATACACACATATATAATATACATACATACATACACACATAAATAGATAAATGTGAGTGTATGTGAATTCCATTCCAAGAGATAGCATGGTAAAGTCGATGGAATATTGAACTTATAGTCATCACAACTTAGATTCAAATCCTGTTCCTTACACTATGTGGCCCTGGGCAAATCACAGGCTTTCTGAATTTCAATTTCTTCACTGATAAAATAGGCATAAAAATGTCTGTAATAACTGTTTGGAACAAAGGGGGAGCAGGGTTTTTGTGAGGCTCAAATGAAATAATACAAAGTGCTTTAGAAACTTTAAAAGTGTTTTTTTGTTTGTTTGTTTCATTTGTTTATTTTTTATAAAAATAAATTGTTGCTGTTACCAGGGAGTTAAAATCTTCCTGTAGTTTAATCTCTGAAATAGCCATGGGGGACCAGTGGACAGGGTAATTTAGAGCTACTTTGACCCCTTTATTTTATAGATATAAAAACTGAAGCTGAAAGAAGGGAAGTGAAGAAAGAGTGAAGCAGAGCTGAGGTTTCACTCACTTCCTCCTATTCCAGATCTAGTGATCTTCCTTGATGCCTGTTTAGGTAGTTCCTCTTTAGTAAACATAATAAACACAAACATGGGGAATATAATTTCTTATTTAAAAGTCCCAAGCCCTGGATCAGCTTCCCTTTGTTGACCAGAGTGGGAATGGTAGGTCTAGTTAACACCAACCGTAATAACTGAGAACATCAACGGAAGAGTCGGCTTTGGTCTTGAGCTGAAGGTTTTCAAGGGTGCAGAGCATGATGAGTAAGGCTGGGGAAGGGTTGAAGTGGCCAAAGTTGAGGACTAGAAGCACTAACACAACAGCTGTAGTTGGAGGAACACCACAGGCAGCTTGGCATGGTGGGTAGTGATTTTAGAGGAAGATCTAAGTTTGAATCTTGCCTTTAGTCACTCAATAGCTGTGTGAACCTGAACAAGTCACTTAAGCTTTCTCAGCCTGAGTTTCTTCTTCTATAAAACAAGATTACTAATAACACTAACATCATAAGGTTGTTGTTAGGACCAAATGAAATCAAATCTGTAAAGCACTATTATTGCTGTTGTTATGTGCTATTGCTTCCTTGACAAGGGTACCTGGGTTATGCCAGGCTCAGGCTCTAGAATGCTTTAAAACTTGAGACCAGACTGACCATATGGGAAGAAGGAACAATACTTCACCCCAAACTAGGGGGTTTTCCAAAGGGAAATGACAAGGGAGTGCACTACTCCCCAGCCTCCCTACTCTGGGCCCTTGACCTCCTCTCTGAGGTGACAGCATATAGTTGAGTGGGGTCTCTCCGTTCCCACTCTAGGAATGTCAGCCCATGATGCCTCTCTTAAGAATCCTCTGAAAGAATCTGAGGTGAAGGAAGTGTTCAGTTTAGTAGCACTGTACCCTATTCTAAACTGTAGTGTTCCTTGTGAGGGCACCGCCATCTTCCTAATCACCCAACTTCCCAACCTAGGTGTCGTCCTCAACTCCTCACTCTCACCCCCACCTCCAGATCTAATCTGTTGCCCACATCCTCTAACATCACTCATGTATTTCCCTTTATCTTCTATGACACAGCCATTACCCTGGTTCAGGGTTTCTTCACCTTACACCTGAACTATTACAACAGCTTTCTGGTTGCTTTCCTTACTTCAAGTTTCTCATTACTCCAGTCCGTGCTCCACTAAGCTGCTTTTCTAAAGGATTGGCCCCACTGTATTTACTCAATAAGCTATGATGGTACTCCCTGTGTCTTCAGGATCAAATATAAAATCCTCTGTTTGGCTTTTAAAGTCTTTTTGTTTTTTGTTTTTTACAATCTGGGCCCTCTCTACCTTTCTGGTGTTCTTGCACATCCTCTAATAATCTAGAAATGCTGGTCTTCTTGCTGTCCTTCCCATGTGGTACTCCATCTCCCAACTCTGTCTTTTCACTGGCTGTCCTCCATGCCTGGATGCTCTCTGTCCTCTCCCCCTCTTTTTCCTTCTCTTTCTTCTCCTCCTTTTCCTTCTCTTCATCCTCCTCCTCCTCTTCTTCTTCCTCCTCCTGGCTTCCTTGGCTTTCTTCATGACTCAGCTTGTTTTCTATCTTCTGCAAGGAAACTTTCATAGCTTTCCTCCCACTTCCATCCCCCATTGCTCATGCTTTCTCCCTCTTATTATCCCTATATGTCTTGCTTGTATACAGTTGTTTTCTTCCCCACTACATTGTTAGTTCCTTGAGGGCAGGAAATCCTTTTCCTTTCTTTGTATTAATGTGGTATAGTACAACACTGGGCACAAAGTAAATTCATAAATAAAAGCATTTCATAAGTGCCTATTGATTTGACTCTAGAAAGTAAAAAACCCGCCCAAAGTGGGTCTAGAACTGAGGTCCCCTGACTCTCAATCCAGAGTTCTTTCCATTCTTCCACACTGTCTCTGACAGTTCCTATTTTAAAAGAAAATTGGCAGATAGAAATTTTGGTTCCCATAAAATACTTAGTGCATTGGGGTAGAAGATGCATAGTCAACTGTATTGTCTTTGGTGCTCCCTTAGCTTAATTCTAATTTTATTTGTTGCTTCAAAGATTTTGATCCAAATGTGTTTTTCTCTGTGGAAACAGACATGTAAGCAATGGATAGAATACAAAATGCACTTGATCTGCCTTTTTGTAGAATCAACATGTTGCATTGAGAAAGAAATAAAGAGGGGATTTTGTTAAAGCTTGGGGGTTAAAATGATGTGGGAGGTTTAATTTAGGTGGTTTAGAGACAAGAGGGGCTTTTCATTTCTGAATGGGTGGGGGCTTAGGCCCTGTGAATCATTGGAGAAAATTCACAGCAGGGAGGTCAGAGCTGTGTGTGAAATGCCTGGGACTGGGGAGACCTGCCAAGTTCAGTGTGAGTCTGCATATGCTTTTCCCCTCCTTCCTTGCTCTCACCCCAGAGTCCAAATAATAATTCAGGGTTTGCTTAACGGGATTCTGGCCTGCTACTCATAAGCATGAAACAGGATGCTTCAATCTTCCTTCAGAGGAGGAAATGCAAAATGATGTATTTTCATCTCCTTGAAAAAAACAAAACAACAACAGGATCAGTGTCATTGCTGTCCCCATGTCTACAGCAACAGGAGGACCATAAGGCTCATCTGGTGTCAGCCTCATTCATGTGCAAAGTAGAAACTGAACTGAACACATTATCTTTGAACCGAAATTGGTCTTGCGGACGGTACCAGACTCTGTAAAGGGTGGCACACACTTGAATGGTGGTTATTTGTTCCAAATGCTGCAGTAGCATCTGCTCATGCCTAGCTAGGAATCATGTTTAATAACAAGAAAATCTACTTCAGCCAAATCTCCATGGGGAGGGCTCTGGCCTGAACAAAGGGCCCCCACTCTCCCTGATTTCCATAACAGATGTAGTATCTGAGGCATGACAGCTCAGCGTAGTGTTGTACCATTATCCCCCTCCATATCCATCTGCAAGAATCAGTGCTTTCCTTTTAGTAATTGCTCTGGTGGGCTACCCATGATAGTAGGTTGCCCAGAGACCATTTGGTTTGCGCTTCATGCTACACTGGCCACAATAATAGTTATTTTTCTTAGTGTTAAAGGTTATTATTCTTGTTCCTTTACTTTGCTATGCATCTTTCATACTCGATAAACTATTAATGCCTCCCTGGAGACTTGCCTATTTCACTTAAACTGGTCAGAACCTTCCAAACCTTGAGGCCGCCTCTTTGTCTTCACATGAAGCTTCCCCGGGCCCAGTCAATCGTATCTGGAGATTCATCATCCTCCAGTTTCCAAAAGGTGATATGAAAATCATTTAGAGAGGGCCACTGGTTTCAGAGAGATGCTTCCGATGTATTTTGACATTTATAAGTCAATTGCCTTGAAGGGGGGAGGGAGAAGACCAAAAAAAGCTATTTGCTATTTTAGAAGGACAGATGCTCCTAATTTGTTTTCTGTCTCAAGTCTATTTTCTCCTTATAATTGAGCTTTAGGTGAAGTCATGAGGGTGACAGGCTGATTTCACATTCAAGCCTGCTGTGACATATACTGCTGTCACTACCCTGCAAATAGATGTGGTTTCATTAGAGGATCAAGAAGTCATAAGTAGTTATGTGTACGGACGGTGGCTGTGGGATTAGGGTTTGGTATGGAAGTTATTTATATGTAAGCATATAAGCTCCCAGAGGACAGGCACTGCTTTTATTTGTTTCTTTGTGTGCCCAGAAGTTAGTGCAGTGCCTGGCACATATGACTGACTGATTGTGTGGAGAGTGTCAGGAGAAAAAAAAAGAAAAATAGAGAAAGGGAACCTAAGCTCAGAAATGGTTGTTTTGTTGGTATAGGGCCCAGAGGGATCAAATTCATGCCTGGGTGGCAACCCCCAGCAAAGCTCCCAATTGCTGACTGAATCAGATTAAAATTGCAACTGAGGGGGGGTGGCTAGATGGTACAGTGAATAGAGCACCGGCCCTGGAGTCAGGAAGACCTGAGTTCAAATCCAGCTTCAGACACAACACACAACTAGCTGTGTGACCTTGGGCAAGTCACTTAACCCCAAATGCCCTGCCTTCCCCCTCCAAAAAGAAAAAAAAACAGAAATATTTTAACTGAATCAATAGAAATACAATAGAAAACAGAAAACTAACACATGGATTTACAAGTCAATATGAAGCCTGCAATCCTTATAGTTTGTGGTCCCTATTTCTATTTAACTTTCATCTCGCTGTTCTATTTCCACCTGTTTACACACATGTATCCCATCCCAATAAATGGTCACTGAGGCTCTAGTAAAAGATTTCCAGTGAGAGAGACCTCACTTGTCTCCTAAGGCAAAAGATCTACATCATTGGGTCTCACTGTGAAGAAGTTCCACCTGACATTAAGCCTGAATTTACCTTTTGGCAACTCTGCCCACTGTTCTGAACTGCACCCTCTGGGGCCAAGCAGAATGAATGAGCCAGTGACCCAAATTCAGGAAGACCTGAGTTCACATCTGACCTCAGATATTAACCAGCTGTGTGACCCCGGGCAAATCACTTACTCTTTCTCAGCCTAAATTTCTTCATATGTAAAGCAAAAGTCCATGTATTTCCACCATATACATTCTGGATATACACATGGCCCCTCTGCCACAACTACTGAAGTCATATACCCTATATATGATTGTTGTAAGGAATCCAATTAAAAGCTAGGTTCTTCTGAATTTTATTTTTTTCTATCACCACTTTTATACGTTATACCTGAGCACAAACGCCAAGAATGAGTGCACTAATGAAAATACACCAAATCTTATTTCGTAACAATGAAGAGGATATCCTCTGAAGTCAGAGCTGTTATACCAGGGGGTCATAGATAGATGGAGGACTTTTCTAAATAGCAAGAATCTTTATATATTCAGTATGCTAGATATACATGTGGCCCCTCTGTCACAAATACTGAAGTTGTAGCTGACCACTGTGATTCCTAGATGAAACAGCAAATAAGTTTGTTAGTGTTCTATAGAAAATCCCTTTTTTCTTATTGATAGTTTTAATTCAATAAGCATTTGTTAAGAGACTTCTCTGGGTGATGTACTGGGTCAAGCACAATGGATACAACTAAACTAAACTAAATGGTTCCATACCTTAAGGAAGTTTCATTCTGTATTATGAACAGGAAATTTCAGGAGAGCTCCACAGAGGGTTTGGCACCTAACTGAAGCTTGCAGGAAGATAAGGTTGGAAGTAGCATGATGTTGTGGAAAGAGCATAGGTTTGGAGTTCTGAACTTCCTACCTGTGTGACCTTTTCATCTTTCTGGGCTCCAATTTCCTCATCTGTAAACTGAGAGGGTTGGATTAGATTATTTCTAATTTTCCTTTCAGCTCTAAACATGATTTTACACGTCTCTGGGAGGTAAAGAGGAAGAGAAGATTTTGTTTATGACCTGGGCCAATGAATAGGGGTAGGAGATAGAATGTTGAGTAGCATAGTTTTGACAGGTACTTAGGGTATGTGATGAGATAAAGCTCAAGAGGTCAGGGACATGCTAGTAAATAAATGTTTAACAACTGGCTCTCCAAAAAGGCATGATACACTTATATACTTAACCTGCATTATTAGTATTCTCTTCCATGAGTTCTTAAGTCTAGACAATCAACAGACAATTATTCAAGCCCTGACTTGCAGTGTTTAATGATTTCCAAGGTATAAATATTCACACTGAAAATTTAACAACCAGCCTGTTTGAGACTGGCTAAGACATACCCCAGAAATTGTAGTCATATTGTCAGACTTTTACTTTAGGAAAATCACTTTTCCAATTGTGCAGAAGATGAATTAGACAGGGAAAAGATAAGGCAGGGAGGCCAATTAAAAGACTATTAGTGTGTTCCAGGAAAAAGTTGAGGCCATGAACTAGGACGGCTTGAGTAGAGAAGGGGATATGTTCAAGGGACATAATAGAGATAGAAACAAAAAATTTGGCAAGTGATATTTAGTAAATCTGTTTAGGAAATTCCAGGATGAGTTGTTTATGTTTTGTACTATAAAGTTTTATGTTTTTTACTAAAACAGGACAAACATGTGCCTTAGGAAGATTTTGGCAGGTGTGTGTGTAAGATGAATGAAAGAAAGGAGATCCTGGAAGTAGAGAAATAAATTATTCAGAATCAATTATAATGGTTTAGGTGAGAGGTGATAAAGGCTAGGTCTGGTATAGTGACTGTGAGTAGAAAGCAGGGAACAGATATTAGAAATAGTATGGAGATAGAACCAACAAGACTTGGTGGTTCATTGGATGTATGAAGGCCTGAGAGAATGGGGAGAGTCAGGGCTGATGCTGGGGTTATGAACTTGAGGATGTAGTGTCCTCAATAGAAAATAGAAAAGTCTGGAGGAGGGTAGAGTTAGGAAATGAGAAAAGATTATTAGTATTTTATGTGCTTATGGGAAAAGAGAAATATTCTCAGGAGAATGTGGTTTGGTTTTATCCTATAGGATTCAGTTCATCTTTTGCTTTTCCCCCCTCTTGTATAAGCAGTGTCACAGTTTGCTGCTGATAATGAACTATATCTTGTCCCAAACAGATATCCCTTATGCCGAATGGGTAGTCCTGGGATAGTCAGACTGAATTTTGGTTAAGGAAATGACAGGACTGGATATTGAACGAGCTATCTGTCTTGTAAGACTTAACAATGAACAAAATATATATTCTACATAGGCAGATTGCTTTGCTATCATGTCCAGAATTACATTAACCACTGCGTACTCACCCCTCAATTAGACTAGCCTTTGGGAAATCTTAGGGCTCAAGCTGCCCACTATTAACCCATTGCTGAAGTGTGTACATCATTTTTCTGCCAAATTCCTCCACCCTTGTGAAGGATTCCATAGACTCAAATGAGAGATTACATTTTATTAATCTGGAATGGAGTAAATAAAAGTGGAGCAAATGGAAAGGAAACCGGGTCTCTCAATCAAGTGAACATTTCTAAAGGTGCAAATGTCCCCAGTTCACTTCTGAATGATTCTCTTTCTGCACATAAAAATCAGGGTTCCTTAGCTACTTTCTTTTCCTGAGTCTCTGCCCTTTTATCTTTTGCCACAGGATTAGGTGACAAAAGTCGAGAGGGGTAGCTCAGAAATTGGGGAAACTGCGAGAAGGGAAGGGACCTTGGAAGATGAAAAGCAACTGTGCTGAAGCTAATTCGTTGGCCTTTTTTGTCTTCTTCAGCTCTTTAGAATCAGTGAGGGCTCAGGCAGGGGAAGAAGCCGGAGCCACTGATCAGCACATCACAGTCAGAAGCTGAAACCTTTTCCCTATGACAGCTTTGCTCCAAATGCTCCTAATTAGGAATTTCGTAGATAAACAATGAAAAAGGGAGGGAATAGGGTCGAAAAACAACATATGAAAAGCATCTGCCCCTTCACTCCCAAAATGGGAATTCGTCAAATGGCTGAAGAGAACAAGTTTGTTTATTGAATGGTTCATGGTCTTGTCTAGCTGAGGTGTATATGGTGATAGACATTTTCAATGTAACATCTATCAGACAGGAGTCTCAGTACCATCCACAAAATGAAATTTAAATTTTTGCTAACCTCAAAATGCTATATAAATGCTAATTATTATTATTACCTGCTGGATCTGTAGTTATTGAAAAATCAGAAGAGAAAACTTTCCCAGAGACAAGTTTAACACTCAGGGACTTTGTCATGCTGTGATATTTAAATGATGGCAGCTAGGTGGTACAGGGAATAGAGCCCTGAGTTTGGGATCAGGAAGACTCATCTTCATGAGTTCAAATCTGGCCTCAGACATTTACTAGCTGTGTGACCCGGAACAAGTCACTTAATCTTGTTTGCTTCCCATTCTTCATCTGTAAAATGAGCTGGAGAAGGAAATGACAAACCACTTCAGTATCTTTGCAAAGAATACCTCAAATGGAGTCACTAAGAGTTGGACATGACTGAAAAACAACTTAACAAGATGTTTTAGGCACTGATCTAAACACTGGGGATACAGATACAAAGAAGAAGAAAAAGAATCCATGCCCTCAAAGACTTTACTTTCTAGTGGGGAAAGATAACACACAAAAAGGGCGTTGGAAAGCCAGGAGAGGGGAATAGAGAGGGATAGGGACAGGAAAGGTAACCCTCTGGGGCCATGATAAAGAAAGTCCAGAATCAAGAGTGAATCCGGGAGAGGAATGAAGACTTGACTGACCTGGTTTCTTTACTTAAAATGTCTGGGAGGAATCAGTCTGGGCAGTGTACTTCCAGGGTGAAGTCTGGGTGAATTTCCAGGGCATGGTGGCATGGCAGGGAAAGTCTAGAACAGGCTTATACAGCCTGTGGCCTACAGGCTGCCTGTGGGAAACCAAAGGATTTCAGGTGGCCCACAGAAAATGTATTCTCTATAATTTTGCAGGTTGCTTGAAATCCTTTGGTGTGATACAAGTGGCCTGTGGGCTGGAAGTGGCTCATGAGCCACACGTTGTGCAGGCCTGGAAGAGAGTCAAGAGTGGAACCAAGAGAGTAATGAATTTAAAATTTGTGATCGTCTTTGCAGTGGTTGATGATTCCTTGGTTGTCATAAACCAGGGTTAAGAATTCTAGCATTAATGTTTCAGAAAGAATGTTTGGGGAGGCTAGGTGGCACAGTGAATAGAGCACCAGCCCTGGAGTCAGGAGGACCTGATTTCAAATCTGTTCTCAGACACTTAACACACACACACAAAAAAAAACCTAGCCGAGTAACCTTAGGCAAGTCACTTAACCCTAATTGCCCTCCAAGAAGCAAAATAAATAAATAAATAAACAAACAAACAAATAAATAAAAACTGTTTAAAAAAAGAATGTATGCCATTTTCTATAATTTTATGCTTTTATGCTATATTAAATATACCCATTAAATGGGTCCTGAATTAAGTAGAACGAGGACAACAACAATTCCTTTAGAAAATTGTGCAGTCTTTGGAATGACCCCAAGCATCTCCCGGAAACAATGGCCTATCTTTTTAATACTGATACGTTTCCAGATACTGTGAATCTAAGTCAAAAAATACCACAGCCTCTAAGAAGAAGTAATGGGTCACCCAGAAGGCAACAGAGAGATGCTTCAAAGGTGTGAGCAGGCTGCAATGTAGGAGAAATAATCGTGTGGCCCCCAAACAGAACGGCCAGTTACACAGAAAGTCACATAACAGATGGGAAAGCCTGCATGCTCTGCTAGTATCAAAACAATATCAAGAGAGTTGAAGGAAGGCTTCCAAGGAGCTAAGCAGATCTTTTGCAACAGGTTTATGGAAGGAGTATAGGACCTCAGAGGTCCTCAGTTTACAAATTAGGAAATTTACCCAATATCACACATGTAGATTGCCTCTAAGGTGAAGGCTAAACCCAGATTCTCCAACTCCAGATCCATTTTTTTCTCCCACTATATCAACATGGACAAGAAAGAGTCTTATAATATGGACAGGCATGGATTAAGATCAATTGAACTTTTTTTTTTGGAGGGGGAAGGCAAGGCAATTGAAGTTAAATGACTTGCCCAAGGTCCCATAGCTAGTGTGTCAAATGTCTGAGGCTGAATTTGAACTTAGGTCCTCCTGACTCCAGGGTCCTTTAGCGAGTAGCTTCCTTAGAACAATTCAGTGTATATGTAAGGTTTATTATTGAGAAAGTGTAGTGTCTTTAAACTATTTCAATAAACACAAAGAAATTATTTCTTTTTTGTTCATGGTATATAGGTTTTTGATTCTCTCATATTATTGTCAAGGGGAAGCATGGCATTGTTGGAAAAGAGCCAGTCTTAAAACCAGGAAGGTCTGGGTTCAGATTCTACCTCTAACCCACACTGTGTGACCCTGGGCATGTAATGTAACTTATTAGTGCCTTGGATGATTATCTAACATTATATATTACAGAAAAGGTGCCAGCCTTCATTACTGGTACTGAATTGGTTTTGGTAAAGAATTTCCTTACCTGAGAGCTGAAATATCACTGAAATTACAGATTCAAGTCTCCATGTAATGGTCATTCTCTATGTAATGGCCATAAAAGGACTCAAGCACTTTTAAAGCATACTATTCTACCATTACAGTCATTAATACAGAAATATTCAAGTGTCCATGACACCATAGACCACAGGTAGGGAGCCTTTGACCTCAAGGCAGGTGGCCTCAAGGTCCAAAGTTCCCCCACCTCTGCCATAGACAAATCCAAGAACAAGTTGGCTTGTCTTGAGAATAACACCTAGCACAGGTTCTACCTCACACAGCATAAGCCCACATTAAACGCTGGTGCAGTTGAATTCAATGGTGCTGATCATGAATCTGGGTAGTCGAGATAAATTCCAACCAGCAGCACAAACAGCCCAGTTGCCAGAGCAACTAGACAGCTACTTCGAAACCTAGAGAGTCAGCCTGACTTGGTGGAATCACTACTGCCGGTGAGGAGTAAATGATGTATGAAATGAAGACCCCCTGCGTCCTGTGCAGGGAGAGTACAGATGACAATGCTGCAATGGGTAGATTTGGGTGCTCTTTGCCTGTGTCCCTCCTGCTAGGCTCATCTTCTATTCTGCTTGAGGTAGTCAAACATTCCCTTCCACAGTCCCGAATCTACTGTCTTTCTCCTCCTGCCAGTAAAACAAAAGTCTTGCCTCTGTTTGTTTTTAATTTTCCTTCACCACAGACACTTCTTCACCTTAGCTTCCTGGCAGCTGGCTACAGCAGTGACACCTCGAAATTACAGCTATTGTGTAAAATTTATTGCAAAGTCTAGTGATAAATCTCTGGAATGCTTCAAAATTATTGTCACCACCACAGAGCACTTCCATGACATAACTGTTGTGTCCACAGGTGTCAGAGCTATAACCAAGGTAGGGCGATCAGAGCTTTATCCTAGGGTGATTTTCAGTCTCACTGTAAACATTCTCCAATTGCTGCTGAGGGTTTGCAAAAAAAATCACATCCACAATCCTGATCCTAAATTTCTCCAATGAATGTGGTTTTGAAGAGTCTGTAAAGGTTTAAAATGTTTCTTTCTATTATTTGCACATACAGATTGCTCAAAGTTTCAAGTCACATAGGGATTTTTTAAACCTAGAGTAGGGTGGGCTTCGTACATGTACTGGTCTTCCACAAAAAGGAAGGACAGGCAGAGAGACTCCATTGCCCTGTGATTTCATTCACATGATAAGGATCTGGCAGGCCTAATGGCTGCTAGAGATGTGCTGCTCCCCCAGAGCAGGTGTAGTACAGATGGAGAAGCAGCATAAATCCTGGGTGACAAATGCTGGCCGGGGTACAGTCCCCAAGTCTACTTTCTGGCTACAGATTTCCTTTGCTTCTCTATTGAGGATTTCCTTTCTTTTGCCTTCACTCTTTTGGGGGTAGTGAAGACACTTTGGGACTTCTCTCCATGTGCTATATAGGGAAAGTGTTATGAGAATGGGAATTTAAGCTCTTCCCTGCCCCTTGACTCGCTTGGATGACTCTGGGAAGCTTCCTTGATTTGAAAATATACTCTGCCCCCTAATGGGGTGAATGTGGTCACCTGGAGCCTATGGTTTTCAGGAATGCCCACACCTTATTGCTTTGTGATTGGGCAGTGGGTCAAGAGGGTTGTGGTGTTCTCTGAGCCAGGAGAAGGCTATATATACCCTGATGTGAGGTTTTGCTTTGGGGCTCACTTTGAGAAGAGTTGTGTGATGTGGCCAGATGAGATTCTGGGCAGCCGTCTAGCCCCCTGGCTTTGAAAACCCAGATGTTGGTGCTTCCCTCTCTGGTAACTGACTAGGTATGGATGCAATGGTCAGGCAGCTGGAAGCCTGTCTGCTGATCTGTTTCTCTGTCTGTATTTTTGTCTGCTTGTAACCTCTGTATTCTCTGAAGTGCGGGATGCTGACCTTTTTCCCCTGAACTAGGTAAATGACATATGTTTGATTAAAGCAAGATTGTTAACCCATTTTGAGTTGCTTTCCTTTAGAAAAGCAGATCTAAGAACCTGTGTTGACAGCCACCCTGGGTATGCTGGGGTGCTTGCTGCTACAGAGAGGTAGAACACAATTCTTGGAGACAAGAACACTTGGAAAGGGTCCCTAGGGCAAATCTACCCAGGCCCTCCAAGGACTTCAGGGACCTCCTTGCTTTACCGAGGGGACTGAATACATTGCTTCTCTAGATTTCACACTACCTGGTTATTTTGAATTTATCTCAGCTGCCAAGATTCACAATTCAGAGCCACTGTATTAATTTGCACTTTTAGAACCAAGAACCCATTGGGTACAAGGGATGGTTTGCTCCATCTGCAGGGCAGAGGATTGCTTCTCCAGACCACTTTTAGCCTACAAAGAAAGCAACAGCCAAGCTCCTGAGTAACCCCAGAATTAGCAATAGGTTGAAAAGCAGTCAATAAATAACCAACACTTATTAAGAAATTACTATCTGCAACATACTGTGCTAAACATGAGGCTGTTCTTTGGACCTGGCAGTGGACAGTCCACTCCCATACTCCCTCTACTCAAATGACTTTGATATGGGCACCAACTTTCCCAGTTATGGCTCAGACAGGTGTGCTTATCTGGATTTTCAATTATTTTTTTAACTGACCAGCATTTGCATTCTTCAAGATGCTCCAATAATTGTATATAACTATCAATTGTCTTCCACCTAAAGCCATAATAATATGACCAATAGATGAGCATTATAATCAATCTTCAATTATATACGTGTATGGTTCCATCAACATCTCATATAATATATTATTCTGTTCCTCTCTAAGGCATGTACTGTAGAGTATTGATGGACAAGAGACTTAGAGCTAGAAAGAAACTTGAGGCCATCAGAGAACTAAAGGCCATGGATTTCCATTGTGGAAGATTATGTTACAAAGTAGAAAAAGAATCAGGAATCAGAAACCTTTTGAATTTTGGCTCTACCACTTCCTACCTCTGTGATCCTGGCCAAATTATTGAACTCTTTGGATCTTGACTTCCTCAACTACAAAATGAGAGAGGTTGGTACCTAATCTTTGAACTCTAAAATGTATGATCTTATAAAATTATGATGTAAGTGATTTTAATCCAAGTTCTTGGAGTACAGAGCCAGCGAACAATTCTGATTATGTGTCTTTTGGTTTTGTCTCCATGTTTATTCCATGAGGTCACAGATAGTCTTTTCTCATCTTTGTATTTCACCTACCATCTATGATAGTGATTTCCATACAGTAGATGCTTAATATGTTTGCTGAATGAATTGTGGATTATTTGTGATAAATTATTAATCCCAGGTAGGGCTTTCCTCTACTGCCCTGGCATACCTGCCATCTTTGGTGAAGTGTTACATGGTAAGAAGATACAAATTAATGAAGCACAAAAAATTGAAAAGATAGTAATAATAGCAATGAGGCTATCTTCTGTGGGCAAATCAGGTTTAAACCAATTAAAAGTACTAATATGGGTTTAAAATACAACTACCCTCAGCCATTAATATTAATCGAGCAATCAACATGCATTTATTAGGCACTTAATATGTTCCAGGCAGCATGCTAGACACTGGGCATACAAAAACCAAAACGAAAGAGTCCCTCTTCTTTATGAGCTTCCATTCTTCAGAAGACAGCATGTATAACATGCAAGATAATTTGGGAGGCCAGGTCATGTGATTAGGAAGGGCTTCATAGGGAAGGTGTTACTTGATCAGAGTTTAATGGAAACAAGTGCTTCTAAGAGGTATATAGGTAAGGAAGAAGTACATCTTATGTATAGAGGTCAATTAGTGTAATTTTAAAGAGATGAGAGATGGAATATTGTATGCAAGGAATAGCAGAAAAAGGCCAATGTTGTCTAGACTATAGAGTATGAGGACATTAATGCATAAAAATGTTGCAAATGTAGGCTGAAGACAAGTTGTGAAGGGCTTTCTAAGCCAAACAAAAATTTATATTTTATCCTCAAGGCAACAAGGAACCATTTGCTTTTATTGAACAGGGGAGAGACATGATCAGACTTGCATTCAGGAAAAATGACTTTGTCAGTTGTGTGCAGGATGGGTTGGAGAGAGGAGGGACTTGAGTCAGGGAAACTAATTAGGAAGCTATTGCATGGTCCATGTGAGATGTGATAAGGGCCTGAACTAAGTTGGTGGCCATGTGAATAGAGAAAAAGGCATAGAAATAAGATCTGTTTTGGAGGTAGAAATGACAAGATTTAGCAACCCATTGGTTATGGGATCTGATGGAGAATGAAGAGTTGAGCATAACATTTTTGTAAACCCTTGTGAATGAGGATGGGGCACTCTCATTCTTTAAATGCACTTGAGGGGAAAGAAAATTAATTCAGTTTTGAGTAGATTGAGTCTGATATGTCTAGAGGACATCAAATTAGAACTATAAAACAGGCAGTTGAAGAGACAAAAGTAGAATTGAAAGGAGAGACTAGGGCTACAGATTTGGGAGTCATCTGCATAGAAGTGATAATTAAACCCTTGGTAGCTCATCATATAAGAAAGCTCAGGACAAAGTTTTGGCATGCACCCACCGTTAGGGTATGTGATATGGGAAATAATCCAGTTACAGACATTGAGGGGCAGACAGTGAGAAAGAGTAACAGTTGGAAAATTCAGAGAGGAGAGAGTATCCAGGAAGGCAGGTTGGTCAACTGTGTCAAATAGTTCATGCAGAGAGGTTGAGAAGGAAGAAAACTGAGAAAAGATCATCATATTCAACAATTAAGAGCTAATTGGTCATTTGGAGGGAGCAGTTTTAGTTGAGTAATAAAGAAGTAAGGATTATCAAGAGATTACTGTCATGTAGCTAATCTCCTTTTTGTTCCATTGAATAAAAATTCTTTGAGGATTGAGGAAACTTTATTCTCCCTTTCCTATTCCCCTTCCTCCCCCCTCCCCATCTGAAAATAAACCAATGTGAAGGCAAGAATGAATTGGACACTTTATGCAACTCCTTTCTAGCCAAGTACCAGATGCTGTCAAAAGAAATTGCTTTGTGCCTTATGTTGGGAAAACAAACAAACAAGCAAATCTTTTCCCATGGGTATAGACAAACAAAAAAAATGTGTCTTTTTAGTATGGGATGATTTTCAGCCCTACCCTATCTTCTACTGTTGACAACGTCCCTTCTTGGACAGTTCACTGGAGACTGAACAAACCTTTATGTCCTTTCTAAATATATGGCACCTATTTTACATATAGAATAAGAAAGTTCATTGACTTTTTTTTCCTCCAGTGTCAGAGCAAGTTTGAGATATTAATAAGATTAAGAGGTTTTTTTTGTACAAAAAAGATTAGTTATAATGATTTTTAGAACTAACTTCAAAAAACAAAGATTATTTTTCCTAAAGTAGCCAGAAAAATAGTCAGTCCATAATCCTTACTTTAATTTTTGGACAAAACTTAAATGCTATTCTTCAGGAATAAAAAGGAAAATTACAATATTTTATAATATTTTTGTGAGAATAAGGAAACAAGCAAATAAAGATTCTACAATCATAAAAACATTCAGGACAAACTTACATCTCAAATACTAAGATACCAGAATCACTTAATTAATCTTACTTTTCAAGGAGAACCAGAGAAATTCCACTTTTGCTGCTCCCTTACAACTTAAAAAAGATAATACTTTAAGTATTACTTTAAATACTTTAACATTTATTTATACTTAAGATGATTTATTAATTATATTCATTAATGAATATATTTACTTAAACTCTATTTAAAATATAATACTTTAAAGTTTGAAAAGTACATAAATCTTCTCATTTAAGCACATGAGCAGATAGAAAATTTTTAATGTCTTTTGTAAAATGTTTCCTTTTATTCCCTCCTGGATCACTAACTGCCCCTCTAGGTTTATAAAATCCCTATGTAATGTGAAACTTTGAGCAATCTGGACATGCACATAATAGAAGGAAACATTTTTAAACCTTTGTTGATTCATCAAAACCACATTCTTTGGAGGAATTTAGGATAAGGATTATGAATGTGATTTTTGCAATCACTCAGCAGCAATTGGAGAATGTTTCCAGTGAGATAGAAAATCAGGTTGAATGATATGTGGTAAAAACAGGTTGTTAAGATGAAGCCTGGACATTTGATATGTATTCTATAGAAATCTATGAATTGTGCTTTCAGGGGATATTTTGGCCTCTGTCTCTCATGCACCCATCATGATAATCAAAGATGTTCAGCGACAAACTGTTTGTATCAGATTCCCTACATTACTGCTATTTATTTCCATGTCATTTAGAGCCAGCCTGTGAGAAAGGATTCTATTATGAAGGAAAGGAAAGGAAATACATGTGAGGAGATATTGCTGGGAACAAGCTGATCTATAAGAAAATATGCTAGGGTAAAACAACAACACAAAATGCACATAAATCCTTATTTGCCATAGAGCAGAATTAAAAATAAGCCAGGCACATCTTGGACTCTCACCAAGAGGTTTTAGTTGCAGAGGCACCCAAAGGATCTCATTATAACTTGGCTTCACTTCTAAAGGGGTCTCATGATATGGATCCCCAAGGACAACTGCAAAGTGGGAAGCTGATGTTTAAAGAAGAAATCTACCGAGTGGTTTGCAAATTAACAGGGATTTTTGATCCAGGATTATGAGTTGTTCAGGAAGTCAGAAGAAAATAAGAAAAGGGATGAAAAGGGACTTGGGTGGGGGCGGCTAGGTGGCACAGTGAATAGAGCGCCGGCCCTGGAATCAGAAGGACCTGAGTTCGGAGCCGGCCTCCGACACTTAATCCATACAAACAAAAACCTAGCCGTGTAACCTTGGGCAAGTTACTTAACACCAATTGCCCTAAAGGGGCGGCTAGGTGGCGCAGTGAGTAAGAGCGCCGGCCTCGGAGTTTGGATGACCCGAGATCAGATCCGGCCTCAGAAAATGAGCACCCACGCATAAATAATGACTAGCCGTGTAACCTTGAGCAAGTTACTTAACCCCAATTGCTTTAAAAAAAAAAGGGGGACTTGGGTGGTAAGGAGGTAGATACTAGCTTGAACTTGAATTTAAGAAAATCTATGATTATAATAATAATAGGTCACATTTACATAGTGCCTTATGCTTTAAAAATTTATCTACACAAAAATATTACCAACAGATTTAGATTTAAATTTAGAAGGTTGACTATATTAAGAACTAGAACGTTGAGGGCAGCTAAATGGCCCAGTGGAGAGAACACCAACTTTGAAGTCAGGAAGATATCAGTTCGTATCTTCCCTAAGATACTTACTGTGTGACTTCACAATTCACTTAACCCTGATTGCCTCCAAAAGGCAAGACAATAAGGCCTTCAACTGAACCTTTTGGGATGGCAAAAGATTAACATATTGGTTGAAAAGAAATACCTGCTACATAACATATTAATACATGAGGAAGCAATAGAAATAAAAAGATAGCCATCCGTAGCCGATCATTTCTCATCCACTAAAAAAGAAAGTAGCTTTTTTTTAATGTAATGACTATATTAATACTTACACAGGAGTGAAGGAATGGAGGTACATTTGGAGAAGAGCATTATTGTCTTCTTAACAAAGTCATGGAATCATAGAATTTCAGAGTTGGAAAGCACACTGGAGTTCATTGATTCTAACTCCAATCTGAAGTAGAACCCTTATAAATAATATACAAAAGACATATGAAGAGAGACAATATCTGAATCCAGAGAAAGAACTGATAAATAGAATGATATTACATACATATATATTATATATAGGTGGTATATACATATATTGATAGCTAGATAGATAAATACACATACATATAATTTGTGTCTAATGGTAGCCATGTCTAGGATAAGGAGGGGGGGAAGAAAAAATTAGAAATTTACATGATAAATTTATTATATATTTAAAAGGAATAGCAAGTTGTACATAATAGATTTATAGTTACATGTGCAATCTCTTTTATGGAAATGCTTGCTTTATTTCATAAATTAAAAATAAAATTAATAAAATTTAAAAAAGAAATAAAACCCTCATCAATAATATACATTAAAAATGATGATCTAGCTTCTGTTTATAGATCTTTAGTGGTGGCAAATGATATACCACAAGTATATAGCCCCAATAGGTAACTCTGGGCACATCACTTAACCTTGTTTGTCTCAGTTTTCTCATCTGAAAAATGATCTGCAGAAGGAAATCGCAAAACTCTCCAGTATCTTGCCAAGAAAACCCCAAATGGGACTCATGAAGGGTAAGACATGACTGAAATTACACCACCATGACAACATCAAAAACTAGCCCTAGTGGTGTGCTGGTAAATGCTTAACTGATTCTCTGAAAACAAAAATTACATAGGACACACTTTTAAGGTGAATTGGCATTACCAACATTTTCTATTTGTTTATTTATTATTATTAATTTTTTTTGTTTTTTTCAGGGCAATTGGGGTTAAGTGACTTGCCCAAGGTCACACGGCTAGTAAGTGTGTCAAGTGTCTGAGGCTGGATTTGAACTTGGGTCCTTCTGACTCCAGGGCTGGTGCTCTATTGACTGTGCTACCTAGCCACCCCATAACATTTTATACATCATTTTCTTGAGTCTAGACAATAAATCAAGTTCTGATTTGCAGTGTTTACTGATTTCCAAGGTGAGAATGCTTACCCTGAAATTTTAACAATCAGCTCTGACTCTAAAATACCCTGGGTAGATCATTCAATTTGGAGAAAATTCTAATTATTATGAAATGTTTCTTATAAAGAAGTGAAATAATGGATTTAATGACTATCCATTAGTACCAGTTCTATACTCTGGGAACAAGAAAAACAAACCCTCTTCCATGAAACACGGTTTGAAGATAAAGATTAATTTACCACTTCCCCCATCCCTTCCATCTTAGCTTATCCTGGCTAAGCTCAGGTAGTTTCAATAAATATACTTAAAGTCAGATTAAGGACAAAAATGGAGATAAAAAAAAGAAATGCCTAGAATTGCAACAAAATTACTTTTCTCAAACTCTGGGTAAAAAATTAATGAGGTAAAAGACCTTTGCTCTGATCTGTCTTCTATATTACTTTCAAACCTCTTTAGGAAAAAGGTACAAACCCAAACAAAAATTACTATGCATTATACATGGATTAATTTCTTGCATAAAGATGAGCTCCCAGAAACAAAGAAATCTATTTTCCAGTGTGTTAAGCCTCCAAAAGCAAGGTGTCAGTGTTATTTTTAATTATACCATTTGACATTTTTCCATCAGCCTTTTCTTTCCTATTTGTTGGTGGCATAACATTGTTGAGATAAATCTGCTCTCCTAAGATAGCATTATTGCCCTTTTCCATTAGGAAATCTGATTTTCAGAGAAACCTGTTTAATTTTATATATTGAGACCTAGTGGTTGTCTCTCTAATGACATTGTGTTGAGCATCTTTATAAAAAATAACAAAACTTACCTATTTGTATGATAATCACATGCCTTTCCTGTGACATGAAATTTTTAATTATTTTTGTTTGTGTGTGAGGTTGGGGAGAGGTAGAATGACATCTTCAGCTAAAACTGTTTGAACTAGGTTGTCTTATTTTCATCTTTTAAGAGAAATTTGGAAGAGCAATCCAAGGTCCTGATAGATAACAAATGGGTGCTTGTAGAGAAAAACCTCCCAATTAAGTAATTTTGGATATGGATATCAACAGCCTCCAAAGCCAATGTTCCCAACAGCTCAACTTGTATAATCCATAATCAATAATTTTACTTGCTAACTGGCACTTTGTATTTTGGTTCCTTCAGTGTCCTAATGGTAGACTCTCTGATGGTTATTTTGTATCTAAGATGAAATTTTATTATTGACGGAGAGTATACCTCTACTGGTGTGGTCAAAGACATAGCTGTCTCTTACAGTAGTCAACCCTCCTTGAACAGCTTACAGCAAATTTCCCCATGGACATATCCAATAAATGAATGATATTTCATTGGTTTTTAGGTAACTCTTAAGGAGGGAACCATTCTACCAGTGCTGAATAGCACTTGCCCTTCAACTAATAGTTTTGTTTGGGGCATTGAGAGGATAAATGACTTGTCCAAGGTCACAGAATATGTGTGCATCACAGGATATGTGGATACTCCCTTTAATAATGTTAGATTATAACCTTCTGTGACTTCATAGCGATAACTAGGTGGTACAGTAGATAGAGTGCCCAACCTAGAGTTAGGAAGGCTCATCTTTCTAAGTTCAAATACGACCTCAGACATAGACTAGCTGTGTGACCCTGTTTGCCTCAGTTTCTACATCTTTAAAATGACCTAGAGAAGGAAATGGCAAATCAATCCAGTATCTTTGCCAAGGAAACTTCAAATGGGGTCATAAAGAGATACAACTGAACAAAATAATACAGGTGGTCTTTTAGAAATGCTGAAAAATTCATAGCTCTTTGGTCAATAATTAAGAAAAAACACCAACATTTGTTTCTTGTCCCCTACTGCCAATACTGGTTTTTTTTCTAGCTACTTTTCCAGTATTTTTGTACATAATTTTCCCTTCCATAGTCTCTGGTCCAGCCCAACTGTACTCCTTGCTGTTCCTCACACACTATGCTTCATTTTCTTTCTCTTAGTCTTTGTACAGGTCATTCTTTTTTTTAAATTAAATTTTATGTTAATTTTTAGTTTACGTCATTCATTTCCACAAGATTTTGAGTTACAATTTTTCTCCCCGTCTTTCCCCTACCCACCACCCCAAAACAGCAATCCCACTGTCTACCCCCTCCCCCAATCTGCTCTCTCTTATATCCTCCCCCATCCTCCCTCCAACTTTCCAGTAGGTCAAGATGGATCTCTATATCCCAGTGCATGTATATCTTATTTCCAAGTTGCATGTAAACATTATAATAATAATTATATATATATATATATATATATTTTAAACATTTGATTTTAAAACTTTGGATTCCAAATTCTTCCCCTTCCTCCCTCATCATCCACTCTTACTGGGAAGATAAGCAATTCAATATAAGTTGTACATGTATAGCTATGCAAAACATTTCCATAGTGGGTATATTGTAAAAGATTGACTGTATTTCCCTCCATCCTATCCCGCCCCCACTTGTTCTGTTCTCTACTTTGACCCTGTCCCTTTTCAAAAGTGTGTGCTTCCAACTTTCCTCCCCGCCAGCCTGCCCTACCTTCCCAACTACTCTCCTGTAGGGTGAGATACCCTATTTAGTGTATATGTCATCCCCTCCCTAAGCCAAATTCAATGAGAGTAAGGTTGACCCATTCCCTTTTACCTTCCTGTTCTTCCCCTCCACTGTAACAGTTTTCCCTTACCTCTTCTATATGAGATAATTTACCCCATTCTGTCTCTCCCCATCTCCTCTTGTTATATTCCTCTCTCATCTGTCAATTACATTCTTTAAGTATCATCCCTTCCTATTCAACTGGTTCTGCACCCTCTATCTATATATACTTGTACACATATATACACACACTCACATATGTATTCATATGCTCATATACCCATATATATATATATATATATATATATATATATATATATATATATATATACACACACACACACACACACATTTATATTCCCTTCAACTATTCTCATACTGAGAAAAGTTTCATAAGTTACAACGATCATTTTTCCATGTAGGAATGTAAATAGTTCAACTTTGATAAATTCCTTAATATTTCTTTTCCCTGTTTACCTTCTCATACTTCTCTTGCTTCCTGTATCTAAATGTCAAATTTTCTATTCAACTCTGGTTTTTTTCATCAAGAATGCTTGAAAGTCCTCTATTCCATTGAATAATCATATTTTCCCCTGAAACATGATACTCAGTTTTTTTTTAAACAAATGCTTTATTAACTTCTGTTTTACATCATTCATTTCCACCAGATTTTGAGTTACAATCATTTTCCCCCCATTATTCCCCTAACCAACCTCCCTGAATAGCAGTCCCACAAGATATCGCTTCCTCCAATCTGCTCTCTCCCATACCTTCTCCCATACCCCCATCGACTTTTCCATTAGAGGAAGATGAATCTTTGTGTCCCAATGCCTGCACATCTTATCTCCCAATTATAAGCAAAAGAGTATTAATAATAGTATTTATATATATTTGAAACATTTAATGTTAAGACCTCGAATTTCAGATCCATTTCCTTCCTCCCTTGTCACCCATTCCCTCTGGGGAGATAAGTAATTCAGTATATGTTGTACATGTCTAGCTATGCAAAACATTATCATAGTAGATATATTGTACAAGGCTGCTTATAATTCCCTCCCACTCATCCCACCCCCCACCTGGTCCATTCCCTACATGGTCCTGTCCCTCTTCTATAGTGGGTACTTCCAACCTCCCCTCACCCCAAGGATGCCCTCCCATCCATCATCCCTCCTCTCATCCCCCTTCCCCCTATCCTGCTGCAGGTTGAGATATCCCATTTAGTATGTATGTCATTTTCTCCCTGAACCAAATTCAATGTGAATGTGGTTTTGCCTTTTTAGCCTTCCTTATTCTCCCCCTCCTTTGCAACCACTTCCCCTACATGAGATAGTTTACCCTACCCTGTCTCTCCCCATCTCCTCTTGCCACTTTCCTCTCTCACCTCATAATTTCATCCCTTGAGTATTCTCCCTTCCCAACAAATTCAACCTATGCCCTCTATCCATATAACTGTAACCATATACACACACATTCACATATGTATTCATATGACCACACCCCCTTCTTCCATTATTTTCATAGTGAGAAAGATATCATCAGTCACAGTTATTGCTTTTCCATATAGGAATGTAAATAGTTCAACTTTGATAAGTTCCTTTTGATTTCTTTTCCCTGATTACCTTCTCAGGCATCTCTTCCTTCTTGTGTCTGGATGTCAAATTTTCTATTCAATTCTGGTTTTTTCCTCAAGAATGCTTGAAAGTCCTCTATTCCACTGAATGACCATATTTTCCCCTGAAACAAAATACTCAGTTTTGCTGGGTAGGTGACCCTTGGGTTCATTCCCAGTTCTTTTGCCCTCTGGAATATCATATTCCATGCCCTTCGATCCCTCAGTGTAGAAGCTGCCAGGTCCTGGGCTATTCTGATTGTGTTTCCACAATATTGAAATTGTTTCTTCCTGGCTGCTTGTAGTATTTTCTCCTTGATCTGGGGATTCTGGAACCTGGCTATAATATTCCTGGGAGTTTTCTTTTTGGGATCTTTTTCAGGAGGTGATCGGTGGATTCTTTCAACCTCTATTTTGCCCTCTGGATCTAAAACATCAGGGCAGTTTTCCTTGAGAATTTCTTGAAGGGTGATTTCTAGGTTCTTTCCTTGATCATGGCTTTCAGGTAGTCCAATAATTTTTAAATTGTCTCTCCTGGATCTATTCTCCAGGTCAGTGGTTTTTCCCATGAGATATTTCACATTGCCTTCTAATCTTTTGTTTGTTTGGATCTGCTTAACACCATCTTGATTTCTCATAAAGTCACTAGCTTCCATTTGCTCCAGTCTAGCTCTGAAGGAATGAATTTCCTCATTGAACTTTTGAGATTCTTTTTCCATCTGGCAAATTCGACTTTTTAAGGCATTCTTCTCCTCACTGCCCTTTTGGGCTTCCTTTGCCATTTGAGCTAGTATATTTTTTAAGGTGTTGTTTTCCTCAGTCAGGCTGTTGACCCTCATTTCATACTTTTCCTGCATCCTTCTCATTTCTCTTTCCAATTTTTCCTCCACTTCTCTTATTTGATTTTTAAAGTCCTTCTTAAGGTCCTCTATGGCCTGCAACCCACTCATGTTTTCCCCTGGGGCTTTTGGAGCAGGACTTCTGACCTCACAGTCCTTTTCCCGCTCTATGCCCCCAAAATAGGAGTCTAGGGTTGCATTTTTCTGTTTCCTTTGCCTTGGCATGTTGCCACTTAATTGCTTGACTTTTGGGCTTGTTGCCACACTATGGCTTTAAGGCCAGATAGAGGAATTTTCGTCCCGAACGTGTGGGGGGCAACTTCCGTTTCTGGCAAGCTGTAAACCCACCCACAACTTCCACCCTAGATCACAATCCAGATCCAGGGAGGTTAAAGCAAGAGCGATTACCCCCCAAGACTGATCGCTGGATCTCCCCACGATTTGTAGGCTGGGAGCCGGAAATGCCTATGAAAACTACAAAATGGCGTGTCTCCTCAGCGGCTTCTAGCTCCCAGGGGAGGGAGCTGACGCATTCCCCAAATACAGGTCCCAAAGTCCATAGGACACTAACCTCTTACTTTGTCCTAGGCATGTCTATGTTGATAATTCTGGAGTTGCCACAGCTCCTGGTGTTCTGGGGTTCCTCCAGCTGGCTGCTGGCCCTGCCGCCCTGGGGCTAAAACCTCGGCTCACAGGGACCTGGGCTCGGCTTGGCTGGGCTCCTGCGCTCTGCGCATTGCCGGCTCCCAGACCACTGCGCTGGTCCTTCCTGCAGGGCTGCTGGGCTGTCCTCAGCGGGAGGTTAGCTTCTCTGTGTCGTTCTGTGGGTGCTGGGGCTCCAGAAGTTGTTCAGAGTCCTTTTTTACATAGTTTGTGGAGAATCTGGGGGCAGAGAGGCTTGGACGAGCTGTTTCTACTCCGCCATCTTGGCTCCGCCCCCCATGATACTCAGTTTTGCTGGGTAGATGATTCTTGGTTTTAATCCCAGCTCCTTTGACTTCTGGAATATCATATTCCAAGCCCTTTGATTCCTCAATGTAGAAGCTGCCAGATCTTGTGTTATCCTGATTGTGTTTCCACAGTATTCAAATTGTTTCTTCTTGGATGCTTATAATATTTTCTCCTTGATCTGGGAACTCTGGAACCTGGCTATAATATTCCTAGGAGTTCTCTTTTTGGGATCTTTTTCAAGAGGTGATCAGTGGATTCTTTCAATCTCTATTTTCCCCTCTGGTTCTAAAATATCAGGGAAATTTTCCCTGAGAATTTCTTGAAGGATGATTTCTAGGTTCTTTTTTTGATCATGGCTTTCAGGTAGTCCAGTGATTTTTAAATGATCTCTCCTGAATCTATTTTCCAGGTCAGTGGTTTTTACCATGAGATATTTCACATTGCCTTCTATTTTTTCATTCTTTTGGGTCTGTTTAATAGTATCTTTATTTCTCATGAAATCACTAGCTTCCATTTGCTCCAATCTAATTCTGAAGGAATGAATCTCCTCAGTGAGCTTTTTGAGATTCCTTTTCCATCTGTCAAATTCATCTTTTTAAGGCATTCTTCTCCTCATTGGCTTTTTGATCCTCTTTTACATTTGAGTTAGTCTGTTTTTTAAGGTGTTATTTTCTTCATTCAGGTTGTTGACTCTCTTTTCATGATTTTCTTGCATCATTCTTATTTCTCTTCCCAATTTTTCCTCCACTTCTCTTATTTGGTTTTTAAAATCCTTCTTAAGCTCCTCTATGGCCTGTAACCAATTCATATTTTTCTTGGAAGCTTTTGGTGCAGGAGTTCTGACGTCATTGTCTTCCTCTTGTTCCATGCTTTGATCCTTTTTGTCCCCAAAAAAGGAATCCAAAGTCAGATTTCTCTGCTTGCTTTGCTTGCTCATTTTGTCACTCAATTACTTGACTTTTGAGCTTTTTGCCATAGTAGAACTCTGCTTCCAGAGAGGAAAGCTTTGTCCCAAATCACTGAGGTTTTTTCAGCTGCCAGAGGTATTAGTTGGCTGCCCTCTCAGAAGCTTTCACTGGCTCGGGCAAAGTGGTCACATACCCCAAGACCTCCACCCTAGACAGCAATCCAGATCCAAGCAGGTTAAAGCAAGAGCTATTACTCCTCAGACTGGTTGCTTGGTCCCCCTACAATCTGCAGGCTAGGAGCTCTGATGCAGCCATGCTGGGGTGGCCGCCACACCTCAGTCACTACTTCCTCCAGGGGCAGAGGCCGGACCACAGTCCTGAACTCCCTGTTCCCAAAGTCCACTTACCTCTCACTTTGGCATTTATGGGTTGATAATTCTGGCAACCACCACAGCTGCTGGTGATCCACTCTCCCAAAGTCTCTCCAGTTGGTGGCTGGTTGGGCCACCCTGGGCCTAAAACTGGGGACTCACATGGGGCTGGGCTCTCTTCCCAGTGTGCTGTGATTGAGCCTTCCTGCTGGTCTGCTGGGCTATCATTAGTGAGAGATTTGTTTCTCTCTGTCACTTTGTGGGTTCTGTAGCTCTAAAGTTTGTTTAGAGTCATTTTTACAGGTATTTGAGGTGGTTGTGGGGCGGAGCACAGGGAGTCTTCCTGCTTCTATGCTTCTGTCTACTGCACAGGCCATTCTTGTTGCATTGAAAACACTCCTTTCTCATCTCCACCTCTTAAAATCACTGTTTTTTCTTTGGAGCTTAATTTAGACACTACCTTCTACACAGGCTTTTCCTGGTCTCCCTCTTCCCATTTGTACATATCTTGTATATACTTACATATGCATATGCTGTCTTTTCCACTAGAATGTAAGCTTCTTGTGGGCAGAGACTGTTTTCTATTTTTGTATCCTCAGCACATAGCATAGTGCCTGCCATATAGTTAGCACTTAATAAATACTCTGTTATGGATTAATTAGCATTTATGATCATATAAGCTGTCAGATGTACCATTTCCAGAAAACACGAGAGCTGAGCCTCTTGCTAACTACAGAAAAGCACAAGACTTAGCTTTCTATGATTTCCAGTTTTTATGATACTTTATCAAACACCAATTTTCCCCTCCCCCACCCCCAGTTTGTAGAGTGAGCTTCTTCACAAAATATATTTTTTGCTACATGGAAGCCGTGAGTTTATTGTCAGCCTTATTCTCCACTGCACAGGTCAAAGGCATTGAGGTTTCTGCATCTCCTTCCCCTTCCTGCTTACCTTTCCCCAGAAGTACACTATGCTCCTAAGAGAGACAGCAAAGTTCAAGTAGGATATAGAGAATGTTGTGTTCCCTTGTCTGGCTATGGCTACAAAATTTTATTGTAAAAAATTGCAGTGATATCAAGTATCTCTTAGGGCACAGTAAGATAGATTCTTTCTCCAGAAGCAAAAACTAACCAGCTGTCATAAGGAGCCAGGAGGATGCTCCAGGTGTGGTGGTATTTGGGCTAATGGAAGCATCCACCTGGTGAGTGGGGTATGTCCTTTCTGGAGTCTAATAGAATGGGAATAAACCTTGTGTTTCACATATCTAATCAATTTTACATCTATCTGGGCTCATATCCGATCCAAATGAATCCAGAAGAACTCAGCAGGTGTTGTTGAGGACACAGCTGTCTCTGAGTTATTATCCCTCCTTGAATAGCCAGCATCAGCATGAAGAGCTTGAGACTTCCCTAAGTGCAAATCTAATACACGGGGAAACAGACATACACAGGAAAAGCCCCCAGGAACACACAAATGCTCTCCCCTGACCTCCTGATGGTAAAGCAGTAGTTTTATTGCACAGAGGTCTTGCCTGGTTCTCTTACTTTCCTTTTCTCTAAGAGAATAGACCTGCAGCTCCAGTATAAAGTACAAGAGTCCTCAATAGGTACCAGTGTCAAGGGTTTTTGAGTTTCCTTATTTTTACCCATTGCCCATAGGCAATATGTAATACAACGTAAGGGAGGAAGGGAGCACCCTTATTAGGGTTATTGGAAGTAGCTACAGTTTTCCTCCCCTGTTTTAGGTTAGGGGCATTGTGGCCTCCAAATGCCGTTTAAGATTTGGAGACATGGAATCAACAAGGCATAAAAATAACCAAACAAATAATCAAACCACCTCTTTTATTAAATCATTTATTGATATAGAAATATTTACTATTAATAATGATAATTATTATAATATTTATTATGTTAATATGCAGGTTAAATCTATACAAACACTCAAACCACTCACTGGAATACACCCAAGGCAAGCACAGCAATGATGCCACCTGGAATAAAAAGTCCATGGGTCTACAGAACTCCACCTCCTTCTCTATGTGGGTTTAGATAAAATCTACAAAAAGGAAGCTTTAATGCATTTAAGCTAGGGTGGGGAAGCTGAAGCCTTGAGGCCACATGTGGCCTTCTAGGTCCTTGGGTGCAGCCATTTTACTGGGTCCAAGTTTTACAGAACAAATGCTTTTATTAAGGGGATTTGTTGTGTGAAGTTTGGATTCAGTTAAAGGACCACACCTGAGGACCTAGAGGGCCACATATAACTTTGAGGCTGCAGGTTCCCCACCACTGGACTAGGGTTTATGCATGTAATTTAAATCATTAAACCCTTCATACTCTATTTCCTAATCTGCCCCTTAAACTGGGCAATCTGGCAGAAGATGTGTTCACAACTTGGCTGCTTTGTCTCTCATATTGAAGCTAGAGCATCTTGTTCTTGGGTCTCTCCCCATTTCTTGCTCTTAAAGGGAGCTGTAACTTAACCTCTTCCCATAACCTTTGAATGGCTGCTTTATCAAAGAGGGATTAGACTTATTCAGCTTAGCCCCTGAAGACAGAACTAGGAGCAGTGGGTAGAAGTTGTAATGAGTAGTTTTGATACCAGGAGAACATTTCCCAATAACTAAAATCATCTTAAAGTGGGATGGATTTTCTTGGAAAGAATTAAGTAGGTTTCCCCTTATTAGAGAGTTCTAAGAAAAGACTGGATAGTCATTTGTCAGGAGATAATAGAGATAAAACAGGGTACTTTTACATATATGGGTTGACTTCTAAGTGTCCTTTCAACCCTGAGAATCTATGATTCTATAAATTGCCTTTTATTTTTAAGTGTACACTCATTTGTTAGAGTGTAATATGGATAACAATAGAATTATTTCAAACCGTTGTTGGTCTGTTAGCTCCCATGATGTTGGTCAGTCGGTTGGTTGGTTGGAGAAACTAAAGCTCTATATAGAACATCATTGCAGCTAGGTGGCTCAGTGGATAGAGCACTGAGACTGGAGCAAGGACTCATTTTCTTGAGTTCAAGTCTGGCCTTAGACACTCACTAGCTCTGTGGTCCTGAGCAAGCCACTTAATCTTGCTTGCCTTGGTTTCCTCACCTGTAAAGTGAGCTGGAGAAGGAAATGGCAAACCACTCCAGTATTTTTGGCAAGAAAGCCCCAAATGGGGTCATGAAGAGTCAGACAAAAATGAACAATGATCATGGAATATCTAAGTGCTGTTTTATTTAGTACTTCTTGTACTTTTTCTTCATGTTTTCCTTCCTGTCTTTCTCTTGGGAGTAATAGTTAATACCTGCACCAGTGACTACCTTGGCCTTCACTACTTGAAGGCCAGAGAGGACTCTTCCCCACTCACTGGGATGTACCCAAGTCAATCACAGCCCCACTTAGAATTAAAAAAATCTTCCCCAGGGTATTCCAGCATCCTTAAGGAAGTTTAGGGGTGTCTAGTCTCTCTGCCATTGGCTCAAAAACATGCTGATGGAATTTCGTTAATTTTAGGGCTCCCCTGTACTCCAGGTCCAGTTGCTTTTGCAAGTTAGTTTTTTTACAAAGGAATCATTACTTCAAAGATATGAGAAATACATTTACAGACATTTTCCCCAATACCTGGGGAGCATAGTCTCTCCTCTTTACCTAAATCTCTGGGGAAGGGAAGGAATTAGATTGACAATTTAGATCAGTTCCTATAAAGTGCATTGCCACCAAGTTCTAAGTCCAAAGCCCTACCTTGGACTCAAGTCCCAAGCCCTGGTTTCTTTGTTGGACTGGCCATAGTCTATAGTCTAGAATCCTTCCTCCAAAATTACTGTGTTTCAGGTCTGGGTCTCATGGGGATTCTGTAGCCTGTGCCTAGAACTAAAAAGGACAAACAAAAGAGAATAATGTTGGGGGCCACAGGGCTTGAAAGGAGGAAGGGAAAGTAGTCTTTCCTCTTACTTATCTTAGTTCACCATTCTTGTGCAGTAGGTAAATGAGACCTTCATCTTTTGGATACAGCAAGAAAAATAAAGAGAGATTATCCTAGTCTAATAGTTTTTAAAGAAATGATCTGTTGGCTGCACAACTAGATGAAAGAGGCTGTTCCCACCCATGTGGCAGGGGGAACACAAAATGTCCTCTCCCAGAAGCTGGTTCCTGGCCTCTCCCTGTAGGTGCCTCCATATTAGGTGATTTGGGCAAGCACAAAATAGTCCTTTTACATAATGATTCAATTCAATAAACACTGATTAATCATCTTCTATGTGCCAGGCACTGTGCTAAGTGTTATGGATACAAATAAGTAAAAGAAAACCTCTTCCCTCATGGAGCTTACAATCTAATGGGGGAAAACAACACACAAGAGGAAGTTGGCAAAGGAGGGTGGGGTAGGGATTGGGGGGAGATATCTGGAGGTTACCCAGCAAGGCTCATCTTGTCCCATGGAGATGAAAACGGGGAGAGCTGGAGATGGAAAGTGGAGTGAGTTTCCCAGTTCAGGGTCTGCCCCCATAATACAGGGAAGTTTTGGGAGGAGTTAAGTGCTCCACCCTCCAGCTCTCCCATCAGAAGGGAGAGGAGGCTGAGGGAGGTATGAAGGTGCTGAATGTCCAAGACGGAGTTAGAAACCTGGGGACGAGATTGGGAAGTGATCAGCTTATCCCAGGAGGGGCATCTTGTTCTGGGGAATCAAAACCAAGCAGAGATGCAGATAGAGAAGGGCATGATGAAGATAACCATGATAAACCCCACAGTAACTATTGGCTTGTATATCTTAACTCAAGGCTGACAAAGCAGAATGTCATCTGAGGCCTCAGGACAGCCCTGTGAGATTGGTATCACTATTTCCATAATGCAGGGGAGGAGACTGAGGCTCAGAAAGTTTAAACGGCTTGCCCATAGCCACCCAGCTAGAGTCAGAAGAGTGATTTGAATCCAAGATGTCCTGCCTTCCAAGTCCAGCACTGTATCATTGGGTAAAGACCAGTTTGTTTCTTAAGATGTCCCTTTGCTTTCTTTGCATCTCCTGGTAACTTCCAAGAGGCTCTTGTGTTACTTTCTGTGATCTTTCCTTCACACAGAATTAGAGATCAGAATTTATTTTTTTTTTAAATAATTTATTTATTTTTAGTTTTCAAGATTCATTTCCATAAGATTTTGAGTTTTAAATTTTCTCCCCCTACCCTCTCCTTCCCCTCCCCAAGATGGTGTGCAATCTGATATAGGCTCTACTTATTATTTTTTTTTTTTTTTGCTTTTTTGGAGGGCAATTGGGGGTAAGTGATTTGCCCAATGTAACATGGCTAGTTTTTGTGTTAAGTTTCTGAGGCTGGATTTGAACTCAGGTCCTCCTGACTCTGTGGCCAGGGCTCTATTCACTGTACCACCTAGCTGTCCCTATAGGCTCTACTTATACATTCATATTAAATATATTTTCACATTAGTCATGATGTAAAGAAGAATTAGAACTAATGGGAGGAACCATGAGAAAGAAGAAACAAAACCACAAAAGAAAAGGAGAGTAAATAATAGAGATTGGAATTTAAAGGATACATCCTTCATTAATTTGTCTTTGTCCTCATCTCTGTACTCAGAACTCCTCAGTCAAATCTGCTAGGTTACTATTCCACTTCCTCTAAGTATTGGCATTTCACAGACCTTTCTTTAGGGTGACCTTTGTATTGGGGTCCCTAAGTCTTGAGAGAGTTTTGGCGGACACATTCTTATGAGGCCAGTCTCTGAGAGGGAGGTACATTGTCTCCAGTGGAGACAGGGGCCCTTCTGTTTCTTGTACTCTTATGATAAGTAAATACACTGAACTAAAACCATGAACACTGGTAACTCAAGTATAGTTATGATCTGGGGCAATGGAAGGTCCCTGTTAATTTAGTCTCAACCCTTTTCAGCCTTCCTCTACTGTTCTAACCTTGGGCCCACTGACAACAGCAGTCCAAGTGGTCAAGGATACTCTACTCAACGTACAGCCCAAGGCAATTCCAGTATTGCTAGCCTTAAGAATCTTGCTAGCTGGCCCCAGATTCATAGGCTCAGGGTTTTCTCACCTGCTCATCACGCACCACTCCTTTCAATCACTACATTTCCTCTTCTGACTTTACTGAATTTGTCCATCACACCTCCCAGGATATGTAGGGAAGGTTGCCCTTCCAATTAGTCTTAAAACTCTTTCCTAAATGACTCCATGCAGATTTTTAAGAGCATCAGCTCTCTCTCCACTGGTACAAATGCCTCTTATCTGGTAGAATTAATTAACATATAATCAGTTATCTTTCCATATGAGGGACCTGATTTCTACAAAGCTGCCTAAACATAATGAAAAACTCAATTTTAGCTGTGTGGAGACAAGCCATTTAACTTCTCCATGTGTAAGTTTCCTTATCTGTAAAAATAGAGATAACAACACTTGCTACACTGGGTCATTATAAGGATCAAATGACATAAAACATATTAGTATGTGGCATACTTAAAAGCTATATAAATGCTAACTGTTATTATTACCACACTACTAGCAGCTCAAGGAAAACTTACAGATTATAGGAGATACAGAGTCCAGGATTCTGATGTTATTGTTGAGGTCCTACAATCTCTGATGCACAGTCAAGGTCTGAGATTATCAAGATCACAGCTGTGACTCATCATGTAATAAATAATCTATCAAGCCTAAAACTCTTTAGCTGTCCTACGCCTGAATCTTTAGACATCTTACAGCATAATGTAGTAAATAAGCCTTATCCAGGGATACAAAGAGCTCAAGGGCAGCCAGAGACCACAAGGAAAGCCATCCAGGAGCACCAGACCCCACCTCCAACCCCAACTGTACTACTTTGCCATGGAGAGACCATACTATGTTTTCTCACTGTCTCCTTCCAAGGCTAACAGAATAATGATCCAGTCCTTTCTAGAGGTTCTGGCTCATCCTGTTTTTAACTGCTGCCAAAAGACAACCTCAGAGTGGGACAGAGATTGGTACCCTTACTGTGGTAGCTGCTGTCTTCCTGCCCTCACAACTACACTATTCAATCTGAGTATCTGGCACCACTGAAACCACAATGGCCATCCCATTAAAATTGTTGCCTTTGATATTTCTTTTGCATCCATCCCTTCCTTTCCATTTCCACTACCATCACCCTACCCCTTGCCCTTCATTACTGGATTACTGCCATGGTCTCCTATCTTGCTTGCCAATACCAAAATAATAAGTTCTGAGCACTTATTGCTCAAGAACAGTTTATTTATTGATATAAACTTTCAGAAATAACCAATTACTTTTAGCACTGTTGTGAAAATTGCTTAAATTTTGTCATGGCATTTGGCAAAATCTCTCAAGCAATTCTTGTTGAAATGATGCAGAGATTTTGCCTAATTGATGATATAATTAAGTGGATAATTGGGTGAAGAATTAGACTTAAGGAGTAGCCAGTAATGGTTCAATGCTATCTTGGAAAGAGCTCTCTAATGGAGTGCAGCAGACATCTGTGCTTGACCCTATGATATTTAACTTAATTTAATTTTTTTTTCAATCAATGATTTGGATAGAGGGAGACATGACATCCTTATGCAAGTTTCAGATGACACAAATTTGGGAGGGATAACTAATACACTGGGTGCATAGTTAGGATTCAAAAAGATCTTAGATACCATAGAACTCAGGACCAAATTCAATGTAATGAAAT
The DNA here is from genome assembly GCA_011680675.1 of Gymnobelideus leadbeateri. NCBI lineage: Eukaryota > Metazoa > Chordata > Mammalia > Diprotodontia > Petauridae > Gymnobelideus > Gymnobelideus leadbeateri. Next base: position 406,322 of record WOXC01001528.1, read on the forward strand.
ATAAGAATAAATAAAAAAGTTTTGTATTTGTGCTTAAAATATCAACTCTGCACATATAAAATGGGCCAATTGTGTCTGGGGCACTACACAGCTATGAGAATATTAGTACGCTGAAAGCACATTTGTAGGCTACATGGAGAAGCAGGAGGAAGGGTGGGAGGATACAATGATAGTTCTTATCAGATTGTACGATGTTCAGTTCTGTACCCTATGTATTAGAAAGGACACTGGAAATCTGGAGTGTGTAGAGAACAAGACAATTAAGAAGGTAAAGAATCTTTAGTTCTTGCCGGATGAAAACCAGTGGAAGAAACTAGGGATATTTTGGCTGGAGGAGAGACTATTTGAGTCAGGGTTGAGAAGATATGATAATTGACTTCTATTTAAAGACATAACATGTGAAAGAAGGATTATATATATTTTTTCTCTTTGACTCCAGAGGGCAGAACTAGTAGTGATGTGTGGAAATGGCAGAGGCAAATTTTAATTTGATATCAGGGAAAATTTCCCAGTCATACAAACAAACTACCCTGAAATGAAATGGGTGACCTCGGGAATTAGTGTCTTTCCCTTTACAGCAAGTCTTTAAGCAGCAGCTTGATGGCCACTCCCGGGATATGTTGGGGAGGGATTATTAATCAGTTATGGGTTGGGTTGCATAGCCTTTGATGGGTCCTCAAATTCTGTGACAATCATTTGTACAGTTTGCAAAATATATTCACATAGTGTTCTGCCACCTTTAGAGCAGGAGGGGCTGACACAATTGCCAGTCCAGAGATAAAGCATAGTCAGAAAATATAATGAGGGGTATATAGTATTTTTATATTTCAAGGACATGAGATTTTGTCACTGTAGGAAAAACCAGCACAGATGTATATCACAGTCCCTTTTCAATTTGCTAGGTGGTTTTCCAGAATTGCTGTGCCTGAAAAATTCATCTCTAACCAACCAACATAGTGGTTGGCCCCTCTAAACTTAGCTGGACTTGCTTCCATGCAATGGATGTCAAGTCCATCACCAGGCTTACACACGGAGCTTTGGCAAAAGCTTATATTCTGCTGGCAAAGATTTCAAGAACCCAGAGTTATCTCTAAGACGCTGAGACATTGGAGTATATTTTATATTAGTAGCCAGGGGCAATTCTGCTGTACCCCCATGGGTTTAAACAAGCAGGGTGATTGTTTTCCTTTGTCTTTAAGCTTCCACTTCCACCCAATCACTACAACAAATTAAATCATTTTACTAGTGGCCAGTTTTCCCATAAAAATAAATTTAGGGAAGCAGCCCAAATCAGATGAAACCAAGGTAGAAGCTATATTGATTCAACTTTCATGTTCTTTAACTTTTTGACACCTTGAAGTCATGTTTCCACCATCCTAAGAACTGGGAATGGAAGCAAAATGATTGAGTGATTTTTTTTTTTAGGAATAGCTAAGAGGCATATGGTCAACCCTAGAAAATCCAAAAGCAGCTCCCTTTTGTTATGAGTGGCAGTATACCCCCCACAAGGGTTAAAAACTGAACCTGTCATTGTATTAGTATGGGGAACTTTCAGGTAACTCCTTCCTCCAATACAGGTTGGCACATTTTCTACTATTTATGGTCTTTGAGAGCTACTTAAAGCACAGAGCTCTCTTGTCCAGAGTGACCCAGCCTAGATACCTCAGAGGGGGCCTGACCCCAGGTTGTCCTGCCTTCAAGGGCAGCTCTCTATCAGGCACCACATTGTCACTCAGACTTTCTAAAGGCAGCCAGAAAGAGCAGCTCTGGTTCTTTAATCCTACATGTGGCAGGCTTGCTTATCAATTCAGCAGCAAAATTCTTTGGTTTTAGAATATTGTAAATGATTATTAAAAAGAAAAAGTCTTCAAGAATATTCATAGCTGATAAACATATAACAGATCTAAGAATTTTGCAAATCCTTTTTAAAGAGCTACAGAAACGTTTATCATTGTTGCTCTATATTAGAACATTGAGCAGCTTGTCTATGGAATGTTTATTGAAATCAATACAGTGTATTTACATTCTACTCTCTTTCCTTGAATGTTCCATTGGGTTGACTGCATAGTTAACTATTATACTGAAAGATAGTTAACTTACTGGTTACTTACAAATCTTCCCTTTTCTTCTTTCTTTTTTGACTCTTCATTTTTGGTTAAGTTTCTCACTGTTCATCAGCATCAGTAGTAGCCAGTGTGTGGAGAGAACAGTAGGGTAATTCCAAAGTATACAGAAAAAAATAGAGGACACATCCTATCAATTCAGCTTTTCTGTAATTCTATACAAAATAGCTAAACTGTGCTTTAATGGGAGGAAAGGTAATGACGCAGAAGACAGATTAGCTTTGTTCTCCTTTGCCCTAGAAGGCAGAACTAGGAACCAAAAATAAATAGTACAAGAGGACAGATTTAGTCTATATAAAGGCAAAACATCCTAACAATTAGAACCATCTAAAAGGGGCAACAAACCACTTTGGGAGGGAGTGGGTTCCCCTTTATTGGAGGTCTTCTAGCAGTGACTGTATATTGCATCAGGGATTCTTTGATGGTGTGAATGGACAAGGTGATTACTGAGGTCCTTTCTAATTCAGTGCCCCATTATTCCCATACACTCACCTAAATCAAACTAGATATGCAGCTTCCTGCTCCCTTGTATCAGGTCATTGTGTATCAGAGAGCTTGAATTCCCTTCCCTCCTATAGCCAACTATCAAAATCCTATCAATCCTTCAAGGCCCAGCTTAACATAATTCTGTGATTCTATTTGTATTAGGTAATGCAAATTTAATTTAGCTAATTATGTAATGGAATTAATTGGATAATGGAAATGTATTGCATTTATCCATCCTCTCACGTTCCTATTTCCACAGCTAATTGAGAACACTAGTTGAGCAGGGGTGGGGTAGGAGGCTTTCTATATTTGAATGTAATGCTTCATTAGAATGGGCCTTTTTAAATACCTGAAGGGTTAGGTAACATTGTGGAAGGCAGTTTCCTCTGCTTTATGCTCTTAAATATGCATGTAATTGTAAGAACATTATCCTCTCCAGTATTGAGTTTTATAGGAGTATTTATCTAAGAGTTCTTGAGGGGAAGAAAAAAAAAGATTCCAGTATCTGGTATTTTTCCAAGTGAAATATTTCAATAAAAAGAAATAGGCCACAGTTTAAACACTTCATCAGCCTCATGCACTGTCTCTAAGTGCTTTGGAAGTTTGTTCTAGTTGTGTCTGTGCTACTCATCTTTACATTCACCAATATCTTCTCTAAAGTTCACTTCTTAGTCAACACTGTTCACAAATTCCACACAGACTGAGTTAGATACCTATTACTAATTATTTACTATAAATGCACTTGGACAGTTAACTTGACAAGCCTCAAAATTCGTAACCCTTTTGTATACAACATCCAGACCTCCACCATTGCTCTGCTTGGCTACACAAGCCCATTTGTACATATGCACAGACTTCCTCATTTGAAAGCTGGGTCAGGTCAGTGAGCACAAATCTGTTCCACATGTTTCTGAAGCATGCCCAGTTTCCCAAGTGAATAGCTGGACACATTCTATGGGGTAGTCTCCAGGGGGAAAAATACTTGCAGGATTGCTCTTGGTTTTTCATTGAGACAGATGAATCCATGATGCATGAAAAGGCTTTCAGGCGGGGGATGAGGAGTTGAATGCCAGTATAAAATCTGGGCATTGGTTACTACACGCTCCAAAGTGTGATCGGTTCTCCTTGGTGAGGCAGGGTTTAGACAGACAGGCAGCATCATTGTGAATGTCTGACAATACACAAACAAGAAGCCTTGGGTATGATGAAGAGATTCCCATTTCCCTATAAGCTTTTAAGGAAGGGAAACTGGGGACCAAAGCCTGCCTTAGTCAAGAGACAAATCACCCAAACAAATCTTTGTTGTGAATGCAGGGCTATTGAATTTCTAGTGCACTGCAAAGCCTATTGATTTTGTGACAGTCAACTATAACTTATGCTTATGGAAAACTCCAACACCTCCTTTCACCTTTGCAGCATATTTTTTGTGGACACAATGGCAGCAGGGATTTTGAATAAAAAATGTTATTGGTTTCTCTTGATGCAAGAGTAGAGCAGAATTCAAGCAAAGCTAAAAGGACCATTTCTGCTGTGTTTTGATTGCAAAATAAGTGAAGCCAGAATCTTCAAGGCTATGATCACTCTACTGTGTTGATGACATTCTAGCTGAGAGGAATGCTTGGGGCATCAAAGGCATTTCAGGAATTCTGACATTAGCAGTGATCCACTTACTATTCCCAGTCATCTTCCTTCCTCAGTGTTCTCCTCCCATTGACCTCTGGCCCCTTCTCCTGAGTCTTGCCACAGAGTTCAATCAAGCAAGATATTGAAAGCCCAAATTCTTGCTCATCTAATGCTATACCTAAAATATTGTTAGGCAGAAATGTACGTTCTAGGAGAAGGAGAAATAGCTTCTTCAGATTGTCATAGGAATTTTAAGGACAGGCAAACATAATTTTTGCAGGTGGGTGAAGACAGAATAATTCCCAGTTTTCCATGTGTTTCACATTTTGTTGTAAAAATATTTTACTCTTACATTTTTATGTGCACACAAAAAGGAAATTTGCATAAATATTGTCTGGTGATTATTATAATTTTCACATTTTAAAAAATGTAACAAAAATCTCTTTTAGAAGAAGATGATAATAGTAATAATAAGCTTGCATTTATATAACATTTTAAAGTTCACAAAGTGATACAGCCCTGTGAGACAGGTATCATAGGCATTATCTACATTTTGCAGAGCAGAGAACTGAGGATATGAGAAGTTGAATGCATTGTCCATAGTCACACAGCTAAACAACCAAGGTGACATTTAAACCGAGGGTTTCCCAACTTCAAATCATGCAATCCAGTTTAAAAAATCTTGATAAAAAAGCCATAATTATATTCTAGACTTATTTAAATTCCAATTCTAACTTTTTGGAATTCTCTGTCCTTTACAATTTTTGTGGTGTTTGATATTCACAATCATGTTTGTGGACTGAACTGCTATTTATAATGATGATCCTGATTTACAATTTGTTCCATAGGTTATGGTTTAGTAGTAGAGTGGAGAGAATTCTCTCTTCTCCAATATTCCCATCTCCCCTGTGGGAATGGAAGGTTTCTCTGTGTGTCCAATTCATCTTTGGAGGGAGACTAGGAGATTATGGCAGGAATCTCAGAACGACAAGTTCCAGGAATCCTCTTAGCAAGTACAGAATATATGTGAATTCAAACTTCTTTCTATGCCATCCCTTCTGCCTTCCCATCAGCTCTAGAGGTGTGAATAGAAACAACAGAGCTGTTAGGAAATTCTATTTTCAACAAAAATTTGAGCCTGTTTGATACTAAATGTGGACGAAGACATCCATCACTATTCCTCCAAGAAAAATAGGCAGAATATTTCCTTTATTGTAGTGTACACATCAGCATGAGTCTTGAATACAAACTTATTAGGTAATCACCTTCAGGATGATTTTTACAAGTAGGTCATACTGGAAGACACATCTCTTTACTTTCCCTCCCCTCCCACCCAAATATCTCAACTAGTCTGCCACAAATTAAGTAATACCACCTTTAGAACAAATCCGTGTTTTTCTCGATATCAGCCTTTTACTAATTATGTTCCCAAGTGTTAAGACATTGAAAAATTATCAGTTATTTGCAATGATAAAATGATTGGCGAGAATCAGCTTTGCTTAATGGCTAAAGTGATAAAAGTGCAGTCAAGAAAACCTGGGTTCAAATCTCTCTGACACTAGCTTTGTAATTATGAACAGGTCACTTAACTCCTCAAAGGTGGGGTGGATGAAAGGGAATATCTAAGCAGGTATAAAAGGTAGAGAAAGGAAAAAGCCAAGAGCATCAAAGATAAACTCTATTTTACAACTTACACTTTTGTTTAGGGTAGGTTTTAACTAATAAAAAATAATAATTACAATGTATAGAACTTTACTATTTTATTTATCTAACTCAATTCCCATTGACCTTGATATTAATAGTGCAAACATTGTCACTCCTGTGCAAGCCTGTTGCACAGATGAAGAAGTTAAGTCTCAGTCATAATGAATTCACTCCCTAAGGCCATCCTTGTAGACTGTGGCAGAGCTCAGACTCATAGGAATTTATAGACCCTTAGAAGGGACCTCAGAGATCATTCTAGTGCAATCACCTCTATTTATAGATAACCAGATTGGGAAGTGGGTTGAGTGATTTGCCCATGTAAGTAGCAGAGGGAGTATTCAAACTTAGTCAAACATTGACTCCAAGCCCATTTTCTCCAACACTCCTTCATTCTACCTTTCCCAGGATTTCTGTTTCTGACTCTAGGTCTAGGGCTGTTTCCCTAATATAAGCAACTGCTAAATTAGAAGCTAGGGGGTGCAATGGATGGACTGTGGGGCCTGGAGTCAGGAAGATCCAAGTTTAAATTTGGCCTTAGACACTAGCTGTGTGACTCTGGGCAAGTCTCTTCACCTTATTTGCTTCAGTTTCTTCATCTGTAAAGTGAACTGGAGAAGAAAATGGCAAACCACTCCAGTATCTTAGCCAAGAAGACCCCAGATGGGGTCATGAATACGTGACTGAAAAACATCCCAACAACAACAAAAAATTAGTAATGAACTAGATGACCAAAGGATTATGGAATCATCGATAAATAGTTGGATGGGACTTTGGAGGCCATCTAGTGAGGTAGCGCTGTAATATAGTACTGATCCTTGAATCAGGAAGACCTGAGTTCAAATTTGGCTTCAGATACTTCCTAGCTATGTGACCTGGGGCAAGTCACTTTAACCTCTTGTTGCCTCACTTTCTTCAAACTATAACATGGGGATAATAGTAGCATCTACCTCATATAGTTATTGTGAGGATCAAATGAGATATTTTTATAGTGCCTGGCACATACTGGGCTTTATATAAATGTTTATTCCTTTCCCCTCTTAAACGATTTGACCAAGACCACACAGGCAATATATATCAAGAGCAGGATATGAACCCAGGTCCTCTGATTCCAAAACGAATGTTCTTTCCACAGTACCTGGCTGTCCAAAAGGCTTACCTCTAAGTCATTTGGAAAGGTAATTTTCACAAAAACAATATAATAAATGATGGTTCCCTAATTCAAAAAACTGTTGAGTCTATATTATAGCTGAAAGGCTATGCCTTTGTATAGCTCAGGTGCCACCAACTTATACAAAGCTCTGCTTATTTCCTTGCTATTTGCTAGCACTCTCTTCTTGAAATGACTTTGTATTTCTTTGACTAGACTGCATGTTCACATTCTTGTGTATATATTGCATACTCACAATAATAGAAGGTAATCTCCTCAAGGGCAGGTGCTTTTCACTTTTGTCCATCCCCAGTACCTAGCACAGTGCCTAGAACGCATAGTAGTTACTTTTAAAATGCTTCTTGAATTGTGTTAAATCAAAATAGTAAAAAAAATAACCTTGTAGAATCACCATTTTTCCTCCTTTTAAATGTCATAACTTGTTCATATGTTTAGAACACATTTTGTGGTTGTCAGTTGTATATGATCCTTCCTTACCCTATTTGAGGTTTTCTTGGCAAAGATCCTGGAGCGGCTTGCTATTTCCTTCTCCAGCTCATTTTACACAAGAGGAAACTGAGGCAAATAGGCTTAAGTGACTTGTCCAGGGTCACACAGCTGGTTAGTTTATGAAGCCAGATTTAAACTCAGGAAGATGAGTCTTTTTAACTCTAGGTCTGGTGCCTGAGCCATTGTACCAACTATCTGCTCAAGAAAATATAGAAATATTTTAAAAGAGGCCATTTTCCAGTACAATGTAAAGAAAGGTCTTTTGGGGGTGAGAAAAGCTGTTTTCATATCCTGCCCCTGAAACTTACTACCTGTGTGAACTCAGGCAAGTCCCCTAAGCTCTTCATTGGTAAGATGAGGAGACTGGATCAGATGACCTCTGAGCTTCCTTCCAGCTCTAGAGCTATAAGCCTGCGAAAAATCAACATTTAGTAACTTCCTGCTATAAAATAGTAAATTTTAAAGTAACCTTAAGAACAGCTTTTAAAAAATGTGTGGTACTTAAGAAAATCAGGCTTAATTGGAAGTTGAGCAGGGAGATTTCTATGGCTCTTCTTAAGATTCTTAGGGGCTGATGATATCACTGTTTTAAATGATTTCCAAGTTTTACTCAGAATTGTCCTTAAAATGACCACATAGTTATACAAAGTTATTATAGTCCTGATGTTTCTTAGCTGTGTGACTCTGGGTATGTCACTTAACATTTTCAACCTCAGTTTCCTCATCTGTAAATTAAGAGCAGTCATACTTCCATAAACTTATGGGGGGATAGTTGTGAGGAAATTGCTTTATGTACTTTTAAAGTCCTATAAGAATGTGAACTAGTATTAATCACTTGTCAGTCAATCAACAAACATTGATTAAGTAACTGTTATGTCCTGGGCCTGCTCTAGGTGCAGCAAGTACAATGATAAAAACAAAACAGTCCCCACCATCAAAGAATTTGGGTTCTAATGGGTAGAGATGGGGCAGGGATGGAAGTATATAAAAACAAAGCAGATACAAGATAATCTTGGTAGGGAAAAGAATGGTGGATGAGGGGACCAAGAGGAGACCATGCCATCTCACACAGAAGCTAGTATCTGAGTTAAATACTGAAGGAAATCAGGGATTCTAGGACGGAGAGGTAAGGAGAAAGAACATTGCAAGCCTGAGAGAAAGGGACTGAAAATACAGTGTTGCATCATGGGTGAGGAGCAGGAAGAAGGCCATTATATCTGGACCAGAGTGTGTGTTGAGGGGAGTAATGCTGAATCTCAGTGTTGGACTTCCAGCTCTCCCCTGTGGCTCCTACCCTTAATCCACTCTTAGGCTGGTAGGGCTGCCCAACCAAAGGGCACATACTCACAGAATTTCAGAATGGAGAAGGTTGCTTAGAGATAACTTAGTCCAAAGCCCTCACGTACAGATGTTCATTCTTCTAAACCTTAGGCTCAAGGATGAGAGACTACACTACTCCTTGGATTGTCTACAAAGCCCAGACCAGCAGGGTGGATATGGAAATACTACTGGCTCCTTCATTGCAGAATTCCCCTAATACACACTATGGGCCTGGAGGAGCGGGTTAAGGAGATGGGCAGCTGAGAAGTACAGGAATATAGAATCTGGCAGAATGTCCCTCAGCCCAAGTGACCTTTCCTCTGGTCCACTCTTCCTTACAAAGCTGCTGAGGTACTCTCCTCTTCATAGAGACCAAAGGTAAGGTCTATGGAGTTGTAGAGGGAGGTAAGCCCTAGGAGTCAGTTATCCAGTCAATTAATCTATCAATATGAATTTATTTAAGATTTACAGGGTGCCAGGACAGGTGGGAGCTGAGGACAGGGGAGCATTATAGTTCATATATAAGAGGCATTCTTAAATTGGATACATTCCTAAATGTAGAGTGCAAAGGCAAATAAAAGGAGCTTTAATTGCCCCCTATAAATGTGAAGGAATTTTGGAAGCTAATTATAGCTTTTTTTTTCATTTATCAGATTTTCTAACTTTTTGAAAAGTCTTAGGTGGAGTTGGCACTGTAATGCTGAGGTTTCCTTGTATAAAGGACCTATAAAATGAAGCAATACTTTAGAAACTGAAATCTTAATTAGGGTGACCTGAAAATCTTTTATGAGATGCAGATAGATTTGCTAGGTATAAATTTTAAGAAGCAACATTCTGTATGAATAATGTAACAGGCTGGGCAGCTCCATTCATTGGCAGATCTATATTTCTTGATTCCACTGGGGAGGAAAATGGGTCAGAATACATGGAAAAAATGTACAATTTTATGGGTTTTTGGTTGGCAGTAAAAGGTCTTCCATAAGACATCATTGTATAGGGAAAAGAATGATCTATTTGTAATCAGAAGATCTGGGTTAAAATTTCAAGTTCTTTGTTATTTTGGGCAAATAACTTAATCATTCTGGGCCTCAGTTGCATCATCTGTAAAGTGAGTTGAACTAGGTGGCCTTTTTAATCCCTTCAAACTTTACATTTATGATCTTATAATCTGGTATTTCTTGTTCTGTATCCAGGGGAATGCTGTTAAATATTTAATAACTAGCTCTCCAGAGAAAAAGTAAGTATGAGATACTTTTAATTTGCATTATTAAGATTTGTACATGAATTCTTAAGTCTGTATGATCACCAACATGATCACCAAACAATAAATGACACCTTGAACATTGGCATTTGCCAATCTTCTAAGTGTAAATGCTCACACTGAAATTTGAACAATCAGATCTTGAGAGTCTGTCTGAGCTGGTTCCCCCTCAGTATATATCTTACTATCCCATCAATCATTCAGTGAGCATTTATGAAGCCTTACCACTGTGCCAGATGTCTGGGATACAAATACAAAGAATGAAACAATCCCTACTCAATATTTCCATCAAACTGGTCTTGTGCTTTCTTGCTGCTGTGAAATTTCTTCATGCTGTCTCTTCTCCCTAGAATGACCTTTCTTTCTATCTGTACTATAAAAGTCCTACCCATCCTTCAATGTTGAACTCAATATATAACTTCCCTTATGACTCATTCCCTGAAATTCTACACTGGAAATGAGCCTACGAATTTCCATGACACATTGTTCCTTCCTCTCTTATGACATTTATCACATATGGATTTGTATTGTAGTTATTTATGCCTATCTTATTTACCCTTCTGAACTCCTTGACAGTGTTGCCCCTTAGAAAGGTAACTATGTCAAAGTGGAAAAAGGACTTAGATTGGAAAGAGGACTGGATTCTCTTAGCTCCAACTGTGCCATAGGGAAGCCATTTAACTTCTATATTATAACTTCAAATTATAATCACACCATCTACCTCTGTAGCAGCAAGCACCCCAACATCCCCAGGGTGACTGCCAACACAGGTTCTTAGATCTGCTTTTCAAAAGGAAAGCAACTCAAAATGGGTTAACAAGCTTACTTTAATCAAACAAACATACATTACCTAGTTCAGGGGAAAAAGGTCAGCACCCCGAACTTCAGAGTTACAGAATTTACAGATCAAACAGACAGGCTTCCAAACTGTCCAACCATTATATCAATACCAAATCACAGTTACCAGAGAGGGAAGCATCAACATCTGGGTTTTCAAAGCCGGGGGGCTCTCAACAATGGCTTCCCAGAGTCTCATCTGGTCAAATCACACAACACTTCTCAAAGTGAGCCCCAAAGCAAAGCCTCTCCTCAGGGCTTATATAGCCTTCTCTGGGCTCAGAGAATGTAACCACCCTTTTGATCCACTGCCCAATCACACAGCATCAAGGTGTGGTCATTCCTGAAAACCAAGCCTCCCACCACAGGCTCCATGTGACCACATTCAGCCTATTAGGAGGCAGAGCATATTTTCAAATCAAGGAAGGTTTTCAGAGTCTCTTAAAGCCAATCAAAGTCTCCTAAGCCAATCAAAGGGCCTAGGGGCAGGGAAGATCTTTAAATCTGCATTTCCATTACAACCTCCCAGAATCATTGCAAAGAAAACACTGTGAAATCACTCTCAAACATTCCAATGGATTGATGATATCATCAAACCGGATGGCAACCCATCCATGCCTACCTGTCCTTCGATTTTCATCCACGTCTTTCAGTCAATGAGCCCACAGTGTTTAGGTCTTTAGAGAGCAAAAACAGGTGGTTATGATGACATTCCAAGTCCCAGGTTTTAGGATCTAAGAACTTCAGGTAGCTTTATCAGAAATGTACATTTCCTTTTAGAAATCATCATAGTACAGGATGGTAATAGAAGCTAGCTTCTTAATCACCACAAAAACTCAACATACTTTCAAGTAATTGTGGTAATATTAAATTTTTAACATTGTAAGAGTTTAAAACAATAAGCTTCTACTAAGACAGCACTATTCGAGGGAATCAGAAAACAAGGGCTCAGAGCTTTCCTCTAATGCTTTGTTTACTATCTGTGTGACTTTGGACAAGTCAATTAACCTCTTAGTCTTAGTTTACTCCTCTGTAAAGTGACAAAGTGTGACTTGTAGGTCTGTGAAATCTTTAATTCCAGACTGGGAGCCTAGGAGAGTGGCTTTTGGATGTAATTGCTTTATTCTTCAGTTGCTATAATAAATTCTCTTCAGACTTAAATTTCACTGGAAAACATAAGAAGAAAAAGAAAAGGTTTGGAAGGAAATGTTTTTATTACTTTTCTGTGTTGTCAGGAATTGTAAGGAAATAAAAAAAATGGGAGAGATACACGCACAGAAGAAAACTACTTATCTATGCCCTCTGAAGATAAACAGAAGATGTGTTTGTTCCCTGTCTGGCATCCAAGTTAGATCCTGTATTAGGAAGCAGCGTGGGCCTATGTTAGGAAATGGCTTAAACAGCTCCAGAAAGCAATCATATGTTGAGAAAGTTGAGATTGTTTATTTCCATATTTATAAGCACCTGACTCAGCCTTGAAGATTATGGATATGACAAATATGTCCATTGCTAAGAAATATATGGGGCACACTTAATCTATAAGAAGAATTCCCTAATTGTTATTCTATGGGGTCATGGAAGGTGCGGCAGAGTCCTGCTAAGCCAAGGGCTTTAGGGATTGGTATCAGTAATATAAAAAACCCCATCAATACAAACATAAGGGTCACACAAAGGAAAGAAAGTAAAAGATAGCATGGCTTTGCTAGGAGGGGGAAAAGCTATAAGTCAAAGTATATGGAATTATAATTACAAAATATTCTGATTAAATCTCCCATAAAATAAGATGTATGGTAAAGGTCACCAAACTTTAACCAGGGCTATAATTTAGAACTGTCGAAACACCTGGAATTATTCCTGGGGGAAATTAGAGTTTTCCAGTTACATAGTAAGCCCGGCTGTCTGTGCAGCAGGGTAGGATTTCAGGATAAGAAAAGAACTACAGTAGGGAAGAAATTTTATTTTGTGGGTATCTTCAAATGCTTCATCTGATCAAAAAACGTCTTCCTCAATGACTAATGTTAATTATCCTCTTTGCTCTTCTCTCAAGAACTCCCTTGTTTTCCTAGATGATGTTGAACTGCTAACCCTGTCCTTAAAATGTTTCCACCCTTACCCCCCACCCCAGCTTCATCTCTTTTTTCATGTCCTTCATTATCTTCTTAGAGAATGGTTTAGGAAGTGTTTTTCCAGGAGGCAGAGGAGAGTACTCCAAATCCCTTCTACCACTGATTTCCTGACCAACTTTTAAATATTTTGGTGGGGGGACATTGGAGATTGGTGGTAGAGGGGAGCAGGGAGAAAGTGGAATAGTTTACCAATAGACAAAAAGCATATTTTTTGTGGCAAATCTTATAGTGATGGACTCAAGGTGCAGAATTTTATATATATATATATATATATATATATATATATATATATATATATATATATATATAGTTGGATATGACTGCTATGGGAATTCATTTTCTTTGACTATGCATATTTGTTACAAGGGTCAAGTTATTCTTTCTTTTTTTCAGTAGGGATGAGGGTGATGGTGGTTGTTCAGTTGTTTCAGTTTTGCCCAACTCTTTGTGACCCTATTTGGTGTTTTCTTGGCAAAGATACTGAAGTGGTTTGCCATTTCCTTCTCCAGCTCATTTTATATATGAGGAAACTGAGGTAAGCAGGGTTAAGTGACTTATCCAGGGTCACATAGCTAGTAAGTTGGATTAGAACTCAGGAAGATGAGTCTTCCTCATGCTAGGTTGGGTGCTCTATCTACTATACCTCTTAGCTGGCCCAAAATAAATATTTGCTAATTGAATATGTGTATATGTAATATATAATATACATATACACATTTGTGTGTATATGTATAGTTATTTGTCTATATCTGTACCTATATCCATGTCCACCTACCTATGTATTATATATCTTTCTCTTACTTTTTTAAGTAAAGGGAGAGTTCCAGTCCCTCCTAGGAAATGTAGTCAAAGTCTCTCCTGTTTTGATTTTGATCTCTTCCCAAACCCGAAGAGCTTCATCAACCATGACTTGCTTCTACTTCTGATCCTCATTATCCTGATCCTTTCCTTTGAAACTGGGTGAGAGAAGAAGAGTAGTCCTACAGCACCCCATTTAGATGAGAAGGTCCAATTAGGCATTATTTTGTTTTATCAAAAGAAGTGTTTTCTGTTTTGAAAGTTTAATGTCCACTCCAACCATTTCCCAAGACTCTAAGAGGATTCCTCTTGTGTTTTAATGTGTTTTCTAGTTTAAAAGTAAACTTGGCACCAAACTAAATGGAAGCTTTTTTTCCTAAACTTAAGCCTTAGGAAGGTCTTTTTTTTAAATGCAGTCATGAATCTCACGTGACATTTGTTTTGCCTTTCTTTACATTGTCTTGATGTCATATACAGTCATACTCTCCAAATACCATAGGAGAGGAGTAAGGGAGGAAAGTTGGAAGGAAGGAAAGAAGGGAGGAAGAAAGGAAAGAAGTGAGGAAGAAGGGAAGGAAACAAACACTTTATTAAGTGCATATGTGCCAAGTGCTATACTAAGCACTTTAAAATATTTTCTCATTAGACTTACCCAGGGTCACAGAGTTATTAAGGGTCCAAAGCCAAATTTGAACTCAGGTTTTCTAATTCCAGAGTCAGTGCTCTATTGACTAAGTCACTTAGCTGTATAAAGATGATTAACATGTCTAACTATTGTAAAGACAAGAGTTTTGGACTGAGAATAAGGAGATCTGGATTGTAGTAACTGACTAGCTACCTGACTCTGGACTCAGTGTACTTCCACAGGCTTCACTTTTATTTCTTGTAAAGTGAAGGGTTGGATTGGTTTGGACTCCAAGGTCATTGCAAGTTCTGATATGCTTATTCTCTGCCTATCCATATGATCTCCTTCCAGAAGAAATTCTAACACTGAGAGTTGGATTACCAGGCCTTTATCAATCAGAAATGGGATTGTAAATCTATTACTGAACAGAATTAGAAGAGTATGTATCTAAGAACAAGAGTTATAAAATATGACAGAATTTGCTGTTGCCCTAATGGCTACAAACTGTACTCCAAGACATGTGGAGGATGGAGAAGGCCCCTGGTGCTCCATTCAGTTTATAGGCATACCCTCCCATACTAAATAACAATCATTGTCAGGAAGGAACATCATCTTTAGATATGTAGGACTGTGGTTTCTATATTCATTCATTCATTCATTCATTCATTCATTCATTCAACAAACACTTATTAAATGACAATGCACAAGATATTGGTAGGAGTGGGGATATAAAGACAAAAATGAAATTTTTCATCCTTCAATGAACTTATTTTCCAAAAGGGAAAAGTCGAAAAGCATTTGTTAAGTTCCTACCATGTGACATACATTGTGCTAAGTATTGTCTTATACATATACAACATATATAAAAGTAAATACAAAATAATACAAAGTAATTTTTACATGTATGTGTGTCTCTGTGTGTATAATCTTGAGCTTAACAAAGATCAGATGAAATGATCAGATCCACAATCACTGGGCACAAATAAGAAAGGATCGCATGTGAAACTGAACTTCTATTATGTAGAATTTTCTTTTCTTTTCTTCTTAGAACTTTTTTTTTTTTTGCTTTTTGGAGGGCAATTAGGGTTAAGTAACTTGCCCAAGGTCACACGGCTAGGTTTTTGTCTGTGTGTGCCTTAAGTGTCTGAGGCCAGATCAGAACTCAGGTCCTTCTGACTCCAGGGCCGACGCTCTACTCACTGCACCACCTAGCCGCCCCAAAGAACTTGTTTTTCTTTTAAAGTATATCATAAATTCAACATGAAACTTTCAATGCTGAACTGATGATCTGTAATTCCTTCTTGTCTTGCTTCTATTCTCTCCTTATTCTGGGAAAGAGAATTGTGAGGATTGGGCAATTGTTAGGCCCCACTTATCAGAAATAACTTCATATGTTTGACCACTGCTGACCCATGTATGCACTGGGAAGTTTCTATGTATCCAATATGATTAATTTAGTTGGCTTCATTTAGGCTAGGAATACAAGGCTTTCTTGATCATAATCAGTTTAGCAAACTTTATCTGGACAAATATGCAAGGCTAGCAAACTTTCCTAATCACAATACCCTTGTGATCAGATAGGGCTTGGGGCAAGGAAGCTGGGGGTAGGTGAGGGTTGAGAGAGAGTCTTGAGGGGGCATGTCGCAGTCCAGGGCACCTTCTGAGTGACTACCTTTAAGGTCTTCCTTCCATTCAGGCCCTGTGACTCTGCCACCAACAATAGGATGTAAGTGCAGAGATCCAGAGCTCTGGGCCGTCTATCAGGGTATATACATCTTACTGTACAACTGTGTACTTTCCCATGAGACTGAAGGGCTGAGATAATGAATTCTTCCATCTCTTGAGTAATGAACTGCCTGGATTGTGATCCTTTGAGCATTTGTGTTCCTTTTTGAGACCTCTCTACATAAGAAAGCTATCCATAATCCTACTCTGTCTCCCACCTTCCCTCCTTCAAATTACAAATTAATTTTAATAGGAAGAGGGTGATAACTGGGGGATCAAAAAAAGCCTCACAAATGAGAGGGCAACTAAGTTGTGCTTTAAGAAGCAAATTCTTTGAGGAGGAGGTAACAAGAGAATATGTTGCAGACATGGGGGACCACTTCTATAGTTATGTAGGTGGGAGCTAAGTATGAAATATAATATATAGGCCAATTTCATTTGAAAAAGTGTGGGTGAAGGGGAATAAGATGAAATAAAGAAATAATATGAAAGGGAATAATATCAAATAAGATGGAAAGGTAGGTCAGAACCAGATTGGGAAGAACTTCAAATGCTAGGCTATAATGGTATATGTAAATATACCTTCTTTGTTTCAGTTCTCTGGGTTACAGGAAGATTATGAATGACAAACTACTGACATAAGGTTTGAAGAAATATTTTTTTTCTATTTTTTTTTTGCTTTCTGGAGGGCAGTTGGGGTTAAGTAACTTGCCCAAGGTCACACGGCTAGGTTTTTTGTTTTTCTTTATTTGTGTGTGTGTTAAGTGTCTGAGGCTGGATCTGAACTCAGGTCCTTCTGACTCCAGGGCCGATGCTCTACTCACTGCGCCATCTAGCCGCCCCGTGAAGAAATATTTTTTTTGAAGATGAATTCATTCCTGTCTCATTTTTCTGTTTAAAAAGTCATTGCTTCTATGATGTTCTAACCAGATATAGGGAAAGCAAAGAATGTTCATACTGTTGTCTCTATTTCAAGTAAAAAAGACTATTGAAGATTGAATATATCTTTGGGATTGGAAGGTGGGAGAGAGGGAGAAGACACTATGCAACTGCAAGGCTAAACAATGGTTCCTGAGACTGCTTAATTCCTATTTCCTGAAGGTTGTGATGGTGTCTGGTCACCACATTTCAGAATTCTCCATTTTCTATTTCAACATTTTCATCCATGTGGGGAATTCACTCCTTACCTATCAATATGTCACATATTTTGGACAAGTCAAATTGTTAGGAAGTATCTCTTTATATTAATCTGTGTCTGGGCTGGCTACATCTCCCCATGATGGTTCCAGGCTATTCCCTGAGGGGTTGAGGTATTTGTTCCCTAATGTCAATCTTAGAGGAGAAAAGGCCCAAGGCCTCTCCCAGTATAGCACTATCTCTTACCAGGCTGTCAGTGAGGGAATCAAGCAAAAAACAGATATCTATAAAAGCATGAAGAATATGACCAAGGATATGATCAACTAGTGTTTTAAAAAGGCACTCACATATAACTAATCAAAGAAATTTCTCTTAACCACAGAAACAATTACATAATGTCTATGTGTGTTCCAGTGTCTCTTCAAGGTGTTTTCATTATGTCTTACCTCAATGCTCATGGAAGCTCGCCCCGCTGCCCCCAACCTCCTCCAAGTGGGGAAACAACATCAGAAGTGCTCCATGCATTGGTCAGTACCCTTCTCCCCCTTTTAAAGCTCAATTTATTTTCTACATGACAATCCTTTAAATAGTTGGAAAGTGGCAATCATATCCATTCTTCCAAGACACCTTTTTTTTTTCCTTCAGCAAGATACAAATTTCATGAATCTTTCACAGTCTCTATATAAATTGTATGGCAAATTTAACATAGAAAGTATTATTGACATTTGAATAATTCTAAGAACCCATTTCATCAGGAAATTAGCATGTGAAAATAAAAGAAAATCAGATATGAATCTTGCTTAGTTTTTCAGGTTCTGTTGTGAAGTTATTTTGAATTAAAAATTACATACTGGTTGTTTTTCTTTTACCAAGACAAATCAAAATTCTTGTTGGTAGTCTTATTTTATTTTTAGTGTTTTCCCCACCAAGATGGCTTTTCCTGTTTTGTAAGTTTCATCCAGCCAAATTTTCTTTCCTTGTCAGCAAAAGTTCCAGATAAGCTGCTTTAAATGTCATTCTTATACATGTTAGGAAATTGAGAACCTCAGAAGGGCAGCCAACAATCTCACTGTTCTCTTCCTTCAAGCTTGCAGTTAAAACAGCGACAAAAACAAATACCAACATTTTAAATAATGATGCTACTGTAAATGCCTCTGAAAGAGGAAGCCAACAGCTGCTGCTCGGGAGTGTGGTCAGTCATCCAGACCTGCCATAACTGATACTTTTCCAAGCTCTTGAATAGGACTGGGAGTCTGGGGCTCTCAGTATTTAAGTCCCAGATTCGTCCTTTGCTAGCTTTTTCACCTTGGGTAAGTCATGCCACTTCTCTAGGTCTCTCTTCATTAGCTTTTGAGGGGGTATAGGTTAGCTGATCTCTAAAATTCTAAGAATCTATGAAGTCTGTCCATCTTTAAACATCACGCTGATGAAATCAGAACTCAACAGTTCAAGGGAATTGCAACTTGTTTATTTAAATTCTTTTGCTACTCTCCCTCTCCCTCATCCTCATCCAAGTATTATTATGTGGTTTCTCTGAAAAAAATGTTTTTCCCCCATAGGGGATAGTTAAGATGTTTAAAAAACCTTCCAGGAAGGACTTGCTATTTTTTCCTGCCCCAATCCAGGTACTTATTTCCAAATAGATATCCCATAAGCATCTCCAACTTAACATGCCCCAAGAGAACTCTTTATCTTCATCCCAGAAGCTACCTTTTTTCTTCTTTCCCTTTTTTTGTCCTGGGGACCACTGCGTGTACTTCCAGTTGCCCAAGATTACACACGGAGTCATTCAGGAGTATTCACTTGCATTCCTTTTCAATATTATTTCTACCTCCTCATCTCTCACATCCATTGTCATCATTGTAATCATAGGACCAGCATCCTGGATCATGACTTTAGTGCTTCTCTTCTGGACTATTGCAATGGGTTTTCTGTCTCAAATCTCTCCCCTCTTCAATCCATTGACCACCCAGCTGCCATATTGATATTACTTAGGCACATGTCTGACCATGTCACTTTCCTATTCAAAAAGTTCAAGGTGGCTCCCTGTAAAACACAAACTCTTCTATTTGACATTTAAAACCCTTTATAATCTGGCTACATTTACCTTTTCAAGTTTAGGACACATTATTGTGAACTTTTCATTCCAGTCAAACTGGCTTATTTGCTGTTTCTTGTACATGACATTCTATCTCCCCTTCTCATTCCTTTCTGTAGACTCTCCCCCAGGTCTGGAATGTACTGCCCTCTCACCTCTGCCTTAGAATATCTAGCTTCCTTCATATCTTACTTTCCAGTATTATTGCCTATAGAGTATCTTTCCTGATCACTTTAGCAGCTACTGCCCCTACCAACTGCTATTTAATTCACTTTGTATATATTTTGTATTTAATTATATGTGTACACATGATTCCTTTGTTGGAACTTATTTCCTTGAGGGAAATTATCATTTCATGTCATCCATCCATCTATCTATCTATCTATCTATCTATCTATCTATCTATCTACCTACCTATCTATCTATCTATCTATCTGTCTATCTATATCTTTGAATCCCCAAGGCTTAGCACAGTGTTTGGAATATAATAGGCAATTAATTAATACATGCTCATTGATTTATTGGTGATTGATTATTTGATAGTTAGAAAGGGGAATGATTCTAACACTTGGATCAGTCAGTCAATAAACATTTATTAAGCATCCATTACATTCTAGACACTATGATAAGCACTGAGGATAGAAAGAAAGGAAAAGATGGTCCCTATTTTCAAGTAGCTAAGAATCTAACAGAGGAGACAACATGCACATAACTGTACACACAATCTATCTACATATACGCATGTGTGTATGTGTGTGCATATACACACATAGATATGTATATTCAGAAATAATCAAAGAGGGAAGGCACTAGAACTTAGAGGGACTTGAAAAGGCTTCCTGTAGAAGAAAGAATTTTAGCTGGGACTTGAAGGAAGCCAGGGAATTTGAGTGGTAGGGATAAGGACAGAGAGAGCTAGTGAAAATGCCCAGAGTCAAGAGACAGAATGACTTATGTGAGAAACAGAAAGGAGGCCTATGTCACTAGATCAAAGAGTACCTGGGGAGGGGTTGGGTTGTTTGTCTTTTGTTTTCAAAGAGGACCTATAGTATCACAGTCTTGACTAGTGTGTGAATTGGATTTAAGTGAGACAGAGTTGCTCAAAGTCACTAGACTCTCTTCCAGAGTCATTAAAGCCCAGTGGCAAGACAGAAGTCAAAATGACTGGTGATAGCCAAGGTGCATTGGATGAACTTGGCATCTTTGATGTCTAAGTAAGTTCTAAGTGATCCACAGACACAGCACCTGCTTTAGCTACCTTCATGGCCTCTGGAACAAATTATCCTCATTTGCTTATTCTGCTGGGTGGAAGTCTTCCCATGCCTGGGGTAGATAACCCCCTAATTTATGGATGGGTTTGATTACCCTCAATCTAGGTTAGCCTGTATGCCAAGATGGTTTGCTAAGGAGTGGCCGCTACATGATTCAGCTTCTTGGAGCCATAGGTGAGAGCTGAGTTCCAGGTAGACATCAAAGGTGGATGTTTTTATTGTTTTTCAGTCATTTCAGCCATGTTCATCTCTTTGTGATTCCATTTGGGGTTTTCTTGGCTAAGATATTAGAGTGGCTTGCCATTTCCTTCTCCAGCTCATTTTACAGATGAAGAATTGGGGCAAACAGGGTTAAGTGATTTGCCCAGCGTCACACAGTGTACAAGTGTATGAGGCCAGATTTGAATTCGTGAAGATGAGTCTTCCTGATTCCAAGCCCAGTACTCTATACACTCTGCTACCTAACTGAGCAGCCTTGAAAAGGGTTTGGCAAGCCCTCACACCATGTGAGGAAAAAAGCAGAAGTGGGCATAATGTATAAGAATCCTTGAAAGGGGGGTGGCTAGGTTGTGCAGTGAGTAAGAGCTCTGGCCCCAGAGTCAGGAGGACCTGGGATTGGTTCCGGCCTCAGAAAATTAGCACCCACATATAAAATAACTAGCCGTGTAACCTTGAGCAAGTTACTTAACCCCAATTGCTTTTAAAAAAAGAATCCTGGAAAGGTGAAAAGAAATGGGGTGTATGAAGGCCTTTGAAACCAGAGGGTTTTGTATTTGATCTTACAGGTGATAGAGAGTTACTGGAATTTATTGAGTAGGGGGATGAGTGATCAGACCTGTACTTTAAAAACATCATGTTGACAACTGAGTGGAGAATGGACTAGAGAGAGGAGACCATAAGTGTATATTAAAGTAATCCAGGGGTGAGGTGATGAAGCCCTGCACTGTGGTTATGGAAATGTCAGAGGAGATAGGGGGGCATATGTGACAGATGTTATGAAGGCAAAATCAACATGTTTTGGTAACAGATTGGATACTGGGTATGAGAGAGACAAAACAAAGAGTTGAATGTGACATCTGGGCTTTGAGCCTGAGGGACTGAGAGGATGATGGCAGCTTCAGATGGAATAGAAAAGTTTGGAAGGGGGAAAGGTTTGATTGTGTGAGAAATGAATATTTCTCTCTTATATTTAATTAATTACTGTATTAGGGCTGGCTTGTCCCCCTTTTTCTACTTCCTCATCCAGAAATCAACCAGTATGGGAAATCTCTCTTAAAGATTTATACAGGCCAAGATCTAATCAGATAGTAGAAGAAATTCTTAGTTTGGACTAAAGAGTGTATTCCTGCTGATTGTGTTTGCTCAGACAGGTCCTGGGAAAATGTTGATTCTCCCTACTATCAAGACAGATGACATGATCATTGATGTCTCTTTGACCAAAATTTGAGTGATCTAAGTCAACTTAGCCCAACATAACTCACCTTCCATTGTGCTAAACAATCAGAGTTGAGTGGGCAACCCTTGGGATCACTTTCTCTTCAAAGGGCATATAAACTATGATCCTGTTGCCATCAGGAGTCTTTGGTCTAAGAGAGACTGAGCCCATTGGGATACCCACAGTTAGAGAGAGAGAGACCTGGATGAAAATCCAGCAAAGAGGACTGAGAAAGAAGGTTGAGATGGGTACAATAACCAGGAGAGAGCAGTGTCATAAAACCTAGAGAATTGGGAGTGTTGGGGAGAGAGAGTAATTGACAGTGTCAAAGGCTTCAATGAGATCAAGAAGAAAGAGGGTTGAGAATAAGACCATTGGACTTGACAATATAGAGACCATTGGTAATCTTGGGGCAGCGGTTTTTGTTGAATGGTGAAGTCAGAAGTCAAGACTATGAGAGAGTTAACAAGAGATTAAGAGGAAAGGCAATTGAGGCACCAATTGTAGATTGGGTTTTTCAAGAAGTTTTACCACAAAAGGGAGGAGACATATGGGACACTAGATCACAGAGATGGATGGATCAAGAGAAGGTTTTTGAGGATAGGGAAGACACAGACATGTTGTTAGGCAGTAGGAAACACAGATTTGGAACTGAAATAGATTTTATCTAGTTCAACTCCCTCATTTTACAGATAAGGAAATTGAGATGCAACAAAATGAAATGCCTTACTCCAAGTAACACAGATAATAAGTGATGGTGCTAGGGATCAACACAGGTCCTTTGACTTCAAATCATAGGCTCTTTCCATAGCATTAAATGACTTCAGAACATTTTTTTGCACTTCAGTTTTCTCATCTATAAAAATGGGAGCAATGCCTTCCTTTCAGGATGATTACAAACATCAAATCAAATTCTTACTCCTATATGAATGTCCTTTGCAAATCACTGAGTTCTACACAATTATAAGGTATTGTTAGTCAAAAGTTTCTTGGTTCAACTTTTATATAGAAATATAAAGGAACAAGTTAATTTTAGGGGGAAATGGGTAAAAAAAAGGATAGAAAACTCAAGGTTCTTTAATATCTGTAGACTACTACGGGGAATGAAAACTGTTTAAAAGTTCTAATAGTTAATAGCTACATTTAGAACAATCCTATGATTTGGGGACCTATTTTGTAGCTCATACCAAGGGACTGGTAAGTAAAGCATACACATGCCTTCCCAAGGTCCTCTCTCTATGTAAATATCATAATATCCTAATGTTAAAATGCATCATCAGATGATAGCTTTAGAGTGGAAGAAACGTTAGAGATCATCTAGCCCAACTTCCTCATTTTGTAGATGAGGAAACTCATGCCTATAGAGGGGAAGCCATTAGTCTAAGGTCTCACAAGTGATATCAGAGCCAGGATTTGGACCCAGGTCCACTGATTCCCAATCCAGTGTTCTATCCACTGTAACCAAGCTGCCTGGTATGTTAATTGCTGAGCACCAACCCTGACACTCCCCTACTCCCTACCCTTCACCTTCTTTCTAGAAGCTGACTATATTTACTATATTTAAAAGTGAAAAAAATCATCTAAAAAGAGAAAACTGCTCTGAGCTGGGGGTAGGAGAGGAATTTAGGGTGGAGAAAGAAATGAATTTTCTTTTTTTTTTTTGGAAATGGTTCTATTCGAGGTCTAATAGTTTCTTTGAGGGACTAAGTTGCTGCATTTTTGTCATTGTGTTCCCATCCGTACTATTTTCTCTGGTAATTTACTTGTCAGAAAGATCACAGGAAACTGGTAATTTACTTTGTGCAAAAGGCATTGTGCGGGCTGCGGCTGCCTTTTCTTATAGGGCTGTAATCTTTCATTTGTCTAAATGGAATGATGGATGAGCAGATATCATCCCCTGGCATGCCTGGGCTGCTATGTGCTATGTGTATCGTATGGTGCATCCCACCAGACTGAGACAACCCCCCAGAAAGGGTGCTGTGCCATGAAAAGGAGACCCTAGAGAAATTGGGGATACTGGCACAGGCCTGCAACCAATATAGCTTGAAAGGAACTCAAGAAAAAAATGCAAACATGCCCTTTTTGTCTCAGTTTCACTCCATTAAAAAAAAGAGAGAGAAACAAATGAAATCTAACCCTCTCATTCCCCATCCACCCCCCTAAACACATACACACACTCACACACACATACTTAGCCCTCATAAAAAGGTTAACAGACACATCAGGTCCTTTAAAATCATTCCTTACAAGATAATCCTAAGCAGACGTGTATGTACATACATAAAACACATTTCTACAGATGTAAAAAGCATACATGTCTATGTATATAACCATATGTGTATATGTGCATATATACAATCATATACATATATACTGTGTATATGTTCACATATGCACATACATATGTGTGTTTTGAAAGTAGTTGAGAAAAGGCTATAAATACATAAATAAATGTGTGTGTATGTTGCCTTTTCTAAACTGCTGTCTTACCTCCTAATAACAGTCAAACAAACCTCAGTGCAGTCTCCTTAGGAACTTGTTAATTACTACCTGGTCCAGTTCCCAAAGATGCCCCAATCCCTTTTCCAAAGTCATGAACTTCGTGCCGACTGAAAGGGAACAGGATCAACAACTTCATGGTTTTCCCAGGCTTCCCTCCCATCCATCTAGTCATTTCATGTAAATGACAATAACCCAAATCAAATGAGTTTCAAATTTAATAAGATGGTTTCACTGAGATAATTATAGAGTTTTCATGGACTTTCAGGAACCAATTTTCCTTTCCCCATACAGTTGTGAGATTTTGACGTTGCTTTTGCCTGTATAATTTGCAGTATTCCTCCACTGAGGCCCTTTCTCTGATTCCTTGTCATGTTGAGGTTATCCTAGAGTATCTGAAGGTTAGGCTAGCAGAGGCCAGGTTCTACAAGGCCCTCTCTACCAAACTGGAAAGATGTTGAGTAATACAGGGTGGAGAAGAAAGTAAAAAAGATATGTATTTAAGTCTACCAAATACATAACTGTAGGCAAGCGATTTTATCTCTCTCTTGGCCTGATATTTTATTCTCAGTGCCCAGTACAGTGACTCTCATATAATAAGCACTTAACAAATGCAGATTGAATTGTTTTTTGGTTTTTTTTTGTGATCTGTTGGACCGGATTAAGGGGTCAAAGAAGATTGCTTCAACTTTTAAAATGGCAAACAGTTTCCCCTTCTCCTTTACTGTGAATACAGCAGAATGGATCTTTGGACAAATCAGTCACATGTTTTGTGGGTATGATTAGATCAATTGTTTAATGAGGAACCAGATAAGCCAGTATTCTCAGTATTGTCCTGGCATTTCATGATATCCACTGTGTCTCTTAGGGCAGCTAGGTGGCACAGTGGATAAAATGTCGACCTGGAGTCAAGAAGACTCATCTTTGTGAGTTCACTTCTGGCCTCTGACACTTACTAGTTGTGTGACCCTAGACAAGTCATTTAACCCTGTTTGTCCCAGTCTCCTCATCTATAAAACAAGCTGGAGAAGGAAATGGCAAACGGCTCCAGTGTCTTTCCCAAGAAAACCTCAAATGGGGCCACAAAGAGTGGGACACAACTGAAGTGACAACAATACAACTGATTCTCTTGCTCTATTTGTCTGTGCTCTAGACCTACCATACTGTTATGCATTCGTTAATTGGCAATATGATGAATTTATGCATAAAGTACAACCATTACTAGCCCTGTTGTGTAGGGAAGATTAATATAGACCTGGGTCTTGGAGCTAAATGAGTCAACAATCCTGATTGGGTTTGAGTTCCAGCTCTGACATTTAATAGCTGCGTGATCTTGGACTAATTACTTCTTACTCATTGGATCATCCTAATAAAAATTAATATCTACTCCCATTCCTACTGTGTTCCAAGTACAATGTTATTCCATTTGATCCTCACAACAGCCTTGTAAGGTAGGGGCCGTTATTATTGTCATCTTATCTCTGAGGAAACTGAAGTGGACAAATGGAAAGTGAATTGTATAGGATCATACAGCGAGTAAGTATCCACGTGTGGGTTTGATTCCAGGTCTTCCTGACTTCAGGTCCAACACTCTTAAGATCGTTGATTTACAGCTGGAAGGAACATCGGAATTCTTCTAGTCCAACCTGCTTATTTAGAAGATAAAGCAACCAAAGGCCACTAGTGGTGAGTTACTGAGATAATAATTAGCAAGACTAGCCTGTTAGAGGCAGAATGGCATCATCGTCAGGGAACTGGACTTGGAGTCTGATAGAGGTTTTGAAATACACCTCAGGCATTTCCCAGCTGTATGACCTTGGACAAGTCACTTAACATTTTCCTTACCTATAAAATAAGGAATGTTTTTTTTTTCTGCATCTCACTTAAAAGTAAAATAAAAGGGGATTTCTCCATCACTTCCTTTTCTCTTCTGTAAAATAAGGGAGGTAGTTCTCTGCTCTCACTTTTCTCATCTGTAAATTAGGTGTTTCTCTGTGTCTCTTTTTCCTTACCTACAAAATGAGAGGGTTAGATCTGATGACCAATAGGGTCCCTTCTTGCTATGATACTGTCAACCTATGAACCCAGATCTTCCGACCCCAAATTCAGTGGTCTTTCTACAGTAACAAGCATCCTTGGTATCTCAGTTTTCACATCTGTAAAGTTAGGGTGTTGGACTAGCTGACTTCTTAGATCCCTCCCAGCTCTCATATTCTGTGACTGCACAAACATTCTGAAATCTCTTCAAGATAAGTTCTGCATGCAAAATAATAGGTCTGTAGTTAGCTGGCTCATATGCCACACAGGCTGAATTGTTTGCAGTAAGGGTCACCCCCAATACTTCCTAAAGTAGAAGAATTGGGAAGCTCATTTAAAGAAAAATATGTTACTCTGAAAGTGTCCTGTAGCACTGAAAATCTTTTCAGAAGAGATTAGCATTTTAGCTATCAGTGCATCTTGGACCAGGCTCAAGCTCTTTCCTTATCTCTGGCCCCCGGTGGGCCGGTCCAGGCATTGCCACTAATCTTTTGTCAGAATGGACACCCTGGATAAGTGGAATCATTTCTCATTGATCTCGTCCTCTGACAATGTCATTTGTCACTGTTAGAGTTGTGGGGGGAAAGGTGGTGCTGGGATTTGTGGATTGTGAAGAAATGAAGGATTATAACTGATAGGGGTCCTTCACCAGACCACAATGCTAAACAAGGGAAATGCTGTCTAGAAGTCATTGAATCCCCCTTCATTTGAGTTAATGCACTTGGTGGGAAGGAACATCCCAGTGCCTATCTGTGATGCTGTAATTCAAGCTGGGTTGCTAAATCGGCTTTGTTGGTTTGATTTGGAGGATTTAGGTGGCACTAGGGCACACACCAGAGCCCTGCTGTTCAAATTGACAAGATGGAAATTTTGTTTTCCTCAAAAGAGCTTTTATCCCAGTTCTGCTGTTTACTGTCTGAGTGATATTGGAAAAGTAACTTTTCAGGATCTCAATTCTTTCATATGAAAAATGAGGAGCTTAGGTTAGATGAAAGGCAGCTTGGCATAATAATTAAAAATCTTCCCACAAAGCCACAAAAAGCCTGTGTTCAGGTCCTTATCTGATACTTACTGACTCAGTGGTCCTGGGCAGATCATTTAACTTCTCAGTATTGGGGGGTTTGGCTGGGCAGGGGCGGGGGGAAGTTAGAAATCTCCAATTACAGAAAAAGGTCCTGACCCGCATGGGTGGAGGTAACTTCTTCACCTGGCCATTCCTTATAAAAATGAAATCACATGTCCAGACTTTTTCTCTACATCTCCAAGTATCTTCCCATCTTTCTATTTGACAATGAACTAAACATAGATCATTTAAACCCAGAACACTACCTAACACTGAAAGAATCTGGTGCTGCTGGTTACTTTTGCTGGACTTATTCTTTTCCTCCTCTTTTTTATTTATTCTTTGTTACAAGGCATGGCCAGCTGGGTAAGGGAGAGGCAGTTGAAACATATTTGCAAATGAAGGCGATGTAAAAACAAAAGACATCAATAGATTTTAAAATAATTTTAAACCAACAATGGGACCATAAAACATAGATTTTGAACTGAGACAGGGAAGACCACGTGGTTAATCCTCCTTATTTCACTCATAAGGAAACTGAGGTCTAGACTGGCTAAGTGAAATACCTCAAGTCAGACAGGCAATCACTGGTGGAATCAGAATTTGAATCCATGTGGGCTGTCTCCAAATCCAGTGCTCTTTCCACTGAACCAAATTGCTGTCATGTGGAATGACATAACTCCTCATTGGTACCTGGAATGTGGAAAGAAATGCCACCCCCCCCTCAAAAAAAAGAAAACTCATTCCCGTTGGACATCTAGAGGCTGACCTTTGTAAAATCTTGGTCATCACCAAGGCAGTTGAGTGTCAAAGGGTACATTTCAGATCATCTGATCTTCACAGTTACTCTGAGCCTAAGTGGATATATTTAAGGCCCAGAAGACCCAGGTTTCATCAAGCTGCAGAGGATGTGCCTGCCTTGATGTACAGGTGGCCCCTGCTTTTTAAATATGCAGAACTTCAATTTGTTTATGCAGATTTGGTAATTGTCTATTTAATCACCTATTTGCATGCACGATTACTCAGTCTGGGCACCCAGTGCCTATTTGCATATATAAATCCCAGTTTAGGCTCCTGTGAAATGACTGCACCTGCAGGTGCAGTGGGCCCAATTTAGAAGCTCCCAGAGAAACTGGCCCAGACTCTTAGACATCATGCAGAGATTTCAGGGAAAATATTGTCAGATGACTTAGAAATAAAAAATATTGGCCATTAATTTTATTTGTAGCTGAGCTGATTGATTTTATCCATTTAAAGCCCAGGAGAGAAGGAGGTTAGAAAGTGCATCCATTACTCCCTGACAAGGGAAGGGCATTAAGATTGAGAGGTTTAATTGGAAAATAAGAAGGAGGGGAAGGTCTGGAAGAAAGGCAAGCCAACATTGGGGTGAAATACCCCTAGACCCTTCTTTCTATATCAACAAAAGCCACTTTGTACTTCCACCAAAGAGAAAAAAATAGTAAAGTAGAAAGAAGAGTCTGGACAGTGGAAATAATGATAGAAATATCATCTCTTCTCCAGTAGAAGATGGAACAGGAGACACAGATACATCAGAGTTTTATTAAGCACCCTCAAAGGCTGTTTTCTTCCCACTAATTAGAGCCTTTTGGGACATAGCAACTAATCCCTTTTTTTTCTGCCCCAAGGTCCATATCTTCCCTACCTCCTTCCCCATTTCATACTAATGCATTCACACAGAGATCCTACTTAAAATTAGGAATCCAGCATCCTTAGAAAGGCTTCTTTTTTTCTGATGCTGAATGGCAAACATAAATTATCCATGGAAGTTAGTGATAGGCAGTCCATCAACCAACCAGCTGAGCCCCAATATTATTACCACTAAAGTGCTCTAAGGCTGACCAGCAGGATCATGAGTGAGAGTGCCACAGATATATATTGAGGATGGGGCCAGGATTCTGAGAAGACAAAGGGTCTGAGAAGTCAATGTTTATTTAGGTCTAGTGGAGAACAGCTATGTCTAGAGCAATCCAGAAAGACTAAATCCAAGGGATTTGTAGGTGGTCAAAGCAGCAATTAAGCATGGGGCATTGTGTGGTTTGCTCAAAAAAATTCTCATAAACGTAATACGAGACAGCAGTACAACAAGATAAACATGTTTTGTAATGACTCACATTCAAATAAATTAACTTGAAGTCATAAGAGGTCAAAGCAATTTTTTAGTTTCCTTTCTCTAAGTTTTCGTTATCATTTTTTTTATTCAGATTTTCTTTACCTCTGCCCCACCTCCACCACAATAGTTAGTAGGTACTCTGTTCTGGTTTTTCTTTTTCTTTCTCCCCTTCCTTCCTTCCTTCCTTCCTTCCTTCCTTCCTTCCTTCCTTCCTTCTTTCCTTCCTTTCTTCCTTCCTTCCTTCTCACTTTTTTCCTTTCCTTCTCTCATTCTCTTTGCATTTATAAAGATCTGTCCAGATTTCTTCATTTGTCCTACTTGTCAATCTCAATTGCACTGCAGTATTCCATTACACAAACATACTCCAATTCATTCAGCCTTTCCTTAATTACCAGTCATCTTGAACGCTTTCCTTTTGTTCCCCACCCTACCTCCAAAAATAAATAATGATTCTATTACAATTTTTGAACAAAGAGCTTTTTATTTTCTTTTTTGATACCACCTTCAATATATATATTCCTGATAATTAAATTATTAGATCACAGAGTATGATTATTTTTGTAATTTTTACTGTGTTTTTGTAGATTGGATCCCCCAAGTGATTCTATCAATTTGCAATCCCACCAGCAATAAAAAAATGTACCTCTTTTTCTCTACAATCCCTCTAGTATTGAATTTTGTTCCCTTTAATCATTTTTTTTTTTGCCAAATTAGTAGGCATGAGGATACATCAAAGTTGCCTTAATTTGCATCACTTTGATTAGTGTGGTTAAATATTTTTAGATGTTTATTAACAATTTGTACTTACTCTTTTGTAAATGGCTTATTCATATTCTTTAACCTTTAGGTGGATTTCTTGGTAATGATTTTCTTTGCCAAAGTGCATTTAACCTATCTGGCTTTTTAAAAAGAATGCTAAAACAGAGTTATTTTGAAATGTTAGAGTGACTATAATGACTATAAACTAACAATTCCCATGATTACTTATTAAAAGTCATAAGCAAAGACAATTCTTTTATGTAAGAGACTGGGCCTGAGGGACGTGTCTGGTGCCCACTGTCAATGAATCATTTGGTCTAAGATCATAGGAGTTTGGAGTTGAAAGAAAACTCAGACTATCTCCTCAAACCCATGAATAAGCTTGAGTTTCCTCTATTACTTCTAAGCATATTGGTCATCCAGGTTATGCTTGAAGATTTCCAGAGAAGGAAAATCTATTTACCTTCCAAGGCAGCACACTCTACTTGTATTAGGTTTGTGCTTATTTCAATTCTAAAACTGCTTCTTTTTCTTACTCATTTGTACCCATTGCTCCTCCGAGTTCTGTCCTCAGAGTCAAAGCAGAAAGTCTCTGTTTGGTTTCCATTACAATCCCTAAAATGTTTGAGGAAAGCTAAGTGTTCCCTTCTGCTTGTTAAACACCCTTAGTCCTTTCGACTTATCCTCATGTGGCAAAATTCCCAGTGCTCCTGGCCATGCCAGTCATCTTCCTTTGAACCTGGTCCAATTTGTAGAAGCTGAGATTCTCCAGGTAAGCAGGAAGAGCATGAAATACTGCATCGGGTCTTTTCTTCACTTCCAACTAGATTTTAAAATGGATGTCTTCATTTTCATTCCTGGCTGCTGCTTGCCATTTCCCCTTCCTCTGGCCTTAACCCTTCTCCCTAAGGAAGGGCTGGCCTTTAGTTCCCCTTTCTCAAACCATCCTTGACAACCATCCATCTCGTCCATGTACAGTAATTAGTGAGATAAAAAGGGTGAACCCAGCTGCCTCCCTTGAGCTGCTTTACTTCAACCTCATAAAGACCAGATTTGTACAGTAGAAGCTGTTATCTGCCTCTTCCTTCCTCTTATCTCTCTAGACAGATCCCAAGAGCAAGATTCTTATTATCAGTTGCTCTCCCCAATGTGCAAAAGTACTTGCAAAAATTCAAGAATTAAAACCAAAGGTATATGCAATAATTCAGAGGTCTATTACAAATTGATTTTTTCCCTTCTCTTCACTTTCATGAACCTAAGGAAAATCTCCTAAAAAGGGTTAGCTTCTCTGAATCTATCAGGTTAGTCAAGCTATTAGAAAAAAATAAAAAAAGAAGGAATGGTTGACATTGTCCAAACCAGGGAGGAGGTGGTCAAAGCAATATGTAAACATGAGTTAAAATTTTAAAAATTAAGTTATTATTATTAAATTATTAAAATTTAAAAAATAAGGAACCAGGGAAGTATTTCCCTCTATTGTTGTTTAGTTGTATCTTACTCTTTGTGACCCCATTTGGGATGGTTTTTGGCAAAGATACTGGAGTGGTTTGCCATTTCCTTCCCCAGCTCATTTTACAGATGAGAAAACTGAGGCAAACAGGGTAAAGTGACTTGTCCAGGGTCACTTAACTAGTAAGTGTCTGAGGCTGGATTTGAACTCAGGTCCTCCTTACTCCAGGCCCAGCACTTCTACCCATTGTGCCACCTAGCTGCCCATTTCCCTCTATAAACTCTAGTTTCTTCATTTGTTCAGCCAGTGGACTTATGGGTGCCTACACCTCACCATGAAGCAGGCAGTGGACTAGTCCTTGGGATGTCATGGCATGCTTCTTTTTTTCAAATACAGTTCATATCCTGGTAATCAATAATGATAAAACAATAATACTAACTAGCATTTATGCAGAGCTTTAAGGTTTATAAAGCATTTTATGAATGTTACTGCTTTTGAGCCTCACAACAACCTGGTGAGGTAGGTGATATTACTGTCCTTTTATAAGGAGGAAACTTGACTGAGAGAGATCTAAGGACCTGCCTCGTGTCACAGAGCTGGTAAAGCAGGATCTAAATGCAGTTCTCCACAATTAACTCCATAGTCTAACACTATGGCACCACTTAGATGTTAATATATTTCTACCTAGATATCTATATTTAAGTTTATGTTTCTTTTTTTCAGAGGCAGTCAGAGTTAAGTGACTTGCCCAGGGTCACATAGCTAGTAAGTGTCTGAGGTCAGATTTGAACTCAGGTCCTCCTGACTCCAGGACTGGTGCTCCATCCACTGCATCACCTAGCTGCCCTGCTATTTATATGTCTAACTATCCAGGGTGGAGGGAAGGAAGATAACCCTCCTCACAGGCCAATGAACATCGAATGCACTGGACACAAGCCTAATATAATGTTGGCTTGGGACATACAATTTAGTAGAGAAATTGTTTCAAGACTGACTGAATAGCACAGCAACACGTGATATGGACTAGCTAAGGCTGCCTTTTGGGACACTTCTTTCTCCAGGAAAACTGTGGGATCAGCATCTCGTGAGTCTCCATAAACATGACATCACTGGAATGCAATTGCATACATTAATGTGAAGGATGCTAAAAGCCAAGACTAGCCATGCTGAATAGGACAAGCCCTTCAGAACTTGTGGGATTGGACTTGATCATGTATATACTTAAATATCCCAAGCCTTATAATTAGAAAACTTTCTCATGTAGTCATTTCTAGCACCTTATAATTTAAAGCTGGAGCAGCTAGGTGGCACAGTACATAGAGCATTGGGCTTGAATGTTCATGAATTCAAATCTGACTTCAGACACTTACTAGCTGTGTGATGCTGGGCAAGTCACTTAACCCTGTTTGCTTCAGTTCTTCATCTATAAAAATGAGCTAAAGAAAGAAATGACAAGCCACTCCAGTATTTATCCTTGCCAAGAAAACCCTAGATGGGGTCACGATGATTCAGACATAACTGAAATGACTGAACAGCAACAACAAATTTAAATCTGAAGACTGACTGGCTGGGCTTGAAAATAAGATAAATTCAAACCAAATTCTTTGAAAATTGGGCTAGGTAGCCATATTGACCTATTTTTCCATACTGTGATTTGCAGAAATGTTAACCATAATATGCTTGAATGGGAGATAGATTCTTTATTGGGGTCAGACAAGCCCAATATAATGAAGGGATTTCATATCCTGAGTGAGATGAGATTAAATCCAGGTCCTCTTTTTTATAGATTACAAACTAAAAATTCCTCTTTGTAAGGAGACCATTTTCTAATGAACTGAAGATAATGGAACCTAGGCCTTACCCTAGTGATGGGGGAGGGGCAGCCCTGTGTGGCACACTGTATGCAGAAGGAAATGCCTCTGGATTGGCAAAGAGAATATTGTGTGGTGTGATGCTATATACCTTAGTAAGGGATATATGGAGCTGGGGACAGAGCTTCTTGGGGGAGAAATACACATTGTTCCAGAGAACCTTCAAGAGACATACAGAGGGAGAAACTGCAAACATGTGGTTCACCCACTTTTCAATATGTCCCTGATTTCTAGTCTGTCTCCCTAGAGTTTGCTAGAATGGACCTCCTTGGGTGAGACTGGGTCCTCCCACTCTATTGCTGTATGAGGAGTCCAAGGACTAATGTCCTTGCTCTACTTCAAAACCTAAGATCTTTATTACACAAATTGTAGTATAACCATACTTACCCATCTTGTACTTGTAAACTTTTTTATCTAAACGTAAAACTAAGTACTTATCCCTATTTAATTTTATCTTATTAAATTTGGCCTAGGAGCCTATCCTGTCAAGATCCTTTTTGATCCAAACTCCATCATTCAATGCATCATTAGCTATTTCTCTTTCAGCTTCATAACATCTGCAAATTGGATAAGCATGCAATCTATGCTTTTATCCAAGTCGTTATTTAAAAATATTCAACCAAACAGGGTCCAATACATCTGTGTAGGGCATTCTATTGGAGACCTTTCACAATGCCAGTGAACTCTCAATGACTCCTCTTTGGACCTGACTGTTCATCCCATTTTGAATCCAACTAATTACATGCAATCGCTAAGCTGTCATCCTTCCATTTTCCCCCCTAAGAATAACATAAGAGACTTTTGGTAATCATTTTGCTAAAATCTAGAGAAGCTTTATCATTAGCATCAACCTAATCTACTAGTTTAGCAACCGTGTTAAAAATTAAGGAAACAAGGTTTGTCTGGTATTGCCTGTTCTTTTCTTCATTTTCATTAGCCACTTTTTTTTTGCTTTTTGTAGGGCAATTGGGGTCAAATGACTTGTCCAAGGTCACATGGCTAAATCCTGTGTTAAGTGTCTGAAGTTGGATCTGAACCCAGGTCCTCCTGACTCCAGGGCCGGTGCTCTATTCACTGTGCCACCTAGCCGCCCTATTAGCCACCTTTTTAATAATATGCTTTAGAATTTTGTCAGGAAATCAAAGTCAAACTCACTGGTCTATAGTTTTGCAGAGTTCTTTTCCTGATTTTTTTAAAAATCAGAACATTTATGTTTCTATAATCCTGTGCTCCCATTCCCATCCTCCATCACCTTTCAGATGTCACTGCTAAAACACCTGCCATTTTGTTTTCCTTCAGCATTCAAGGATCTAGTTCATCTGGGCTACAAGTGATCTAAACTTCTCAAGGGCAACTAAGCCTAGTCATACTATCTCCTTTTGTATCTTGGGTATCAACTTCCAATTTGCCATTTTCCTTCTGTACCTGCAACCAAAGGTCATTCTCTTTGGCTAAGATAACAGAAGAAAAATAAAAATTGAACACCTGTGCTTTCTTGGATGTTAGTTATCTCTGTCCAATCCATCTTTCCCTATATCTTCTTTGATCCTCCATTTTATCACAATATAAAAGCCCTGTGTTGTTCTTAGCTTTCCTCTCAACAACCATAGCTCCTGCAGGGTTCGAGGGCTATTGGAACTCTTCTTAAATATGTTTTTGTATTCATGTTCTATACCTGTCACCATTTCCATCTATGTACATATCATTTAAAATTCTAAGTTGGTCACTGAGTTCCCTGTGTAACCATCAATATTGATTTCTTTATACAATTCCTATTTTTCCTCCTCCTTGGAATTGTTTTTCTTTGTGTTTTCAGAATTTCTTTCTTGAAGCCTTCCTATCCTTCCTGGGCTGAATGGCAATGTAGAATTATGACCCACTGGAGTCCATTTGTTCCATCTCTGAACTTTCAGAGATCTGCTTTTCAAAAACCTTGAAACATTCAAATTGTTCCTTCTCTTTTCTCTCAGACATCATTCAAATGCCTTCCCTTCAAGGGATAGGCATAGAGGAATGCTCCCCCAAAGTGTGCTGGCTCGTCCTGGTTAGATTCCAGGTGGTTTATGGGTTTATGTGAGAATGCTCACTCAGTCCACCTCCCCTTATCTATCACAGATATTAATAGGAAATGCTTTGTTTAATCATTTTAGCCACATCTAACTCTTTGTGGCCTCATTTGGCATTTTCTTGCAAAGATACTGGAGTGGTTTGCCATTTCCTTCTACAGCTCATTTGAAAAATGAGAAAATGGAGGCAGAATTAAGCTTAATCAATCAGGGTTAACAGCTAGCAAGTGTCTAAAGCCAGATTTGAACTCAGCAGGAGGAGTCTCCCTGACTCTAGGCATAGTACTTTATCCATTGTGCCACATAGCTGCTAGAAAATGCTTGCTTCCCCCCCCCAAAAAAAAATCCTACCATTTCATTGTAGTAATTAGTACTTCCTTGTTAGTGTGAATTAGATTCAGAATATAATTTCCCCTTCTTGGTTCTTCCACATGTTAAAGTATGAATTTATTATTAAGGCAATACATTATTCACTATGTTCTGCGTTTGGCAGAAAGAATTTCACAATCTGTCTGATTAAATGAAGTTCCACAGGGCTAGCATATTGTACCTCTATGACAAGCTTGTGATCAGCATGTTTCCTGAGCCCTTCATCTACTTCCTCTTTCTGACCAGGTGGTCTGTAGTATACACCAGTGAGAAAGTCACTTATATTTTGGTTTCCGTTGATTTCTCACCCAAATCTTCTTTGTGGTGGTTCCCCGGTATGGTACATAGATTTCCTCACACAAGTTTATCTTTTTAATACACAAAGGTATTTTCTGAACCCCTTTTTACCTCTTCTTAAAAAATAATATATTCCTATCCAGAACCTCATTCTAGTCATCAATCTCATTCCACCAAATCTCAACAATGAATATGATTTCAACAATACCTATGAATTAGGGCTTCTTGTACAATGTTCTTGTGGTTTTGACTTGGTGCATTTGTATATGGTCATCAGTGACAGTGGTCTTTACAATTGCTTTCTTAATGGACTCTCCCATGAGCTTCTCAGTATTACAAGTGTCATTTTTCCCCCATTGTGACTCTCTGCTATATCTCACTTGATATAAACAGATATATTTTTTCCTTCCCCCTCCCTTTTCACTTTAAATGTAAAATGCCAGACATACATTTTTATTGTCCCTTATTAGGTTCACTGTACCTGTCCATTGATTGTCATTCCCTTATTTTAAATCATGGTCTAGAAATTCAAATCTTATTCAGCTGTTCATGTCCCAGATAAACTTTTCTCCTCCACATTCCTTATTTTCAATGGGTAACAAGCATTCCTTGTGCCTCTATGATCATTAGTTTTTCTCCCAAGACTTCATAATCTTTCTCAGGCCTTCCAAATCTGTTCTACAAGTGCTATTTGTACCCACGTAAGCCATCAGTTAGTAGTCATACTTTGTAGGGGCTTTGGGAACTTCTCTGTCATAGCTTAACCACAAGCTGTGGGATGAAAACCTTCTCTGTGGTTATTAGGTTAACAAACCAGCTGCCTCAGTACCCCTCATAAGAGTCATCAGACAATATCACTCTACTATGCTTACTCTGACCCCTATTGAATGACATACATATAAAAGTGGACCACTGGTTTTCAAACACTTGCTAGCTGCATGACCCTGGGCAAGTCTCTTAACCTCAGTTTCCTTAGCCTTAGTTTCCCCATCTGTAAAATGGGGGTGATAATAACACCTACCCCTCAGGGTTGTTGTGAAGAGCAAACAAAATAATGTTTGTAAAATGCTTTGCAAACCTGGCAGTGCTATATAAATGCTGCCTATTATTAAATGTAAAAACCCTCACACAAAGGAATTCTCAAGTCTGTCTCAGTCTAGCCCTGCTTTCTAAAATATAATCCCAGAAATTGCCTCTTGTTACTTTGAGCCTCTTTCCCTCCTCACTCAGTGTTGCAGAGCCCTATTTACTGCATCTCAATGAAAATTGTGAACCATCACCATCACCACCACCACCACTACCATAGCCCCAAAAAACCCATTCTCACTGAAGCAGTCTTCCATTCAAAGGCCTACAGAGACTCTGGATGGCTACTGTAATCAATAACACTATCAGTACTTCATCGATTGCTGCTAAGTGAGTGTCAGAAAAGTGGAAAATGGAAGGTACCTTGGATACATCTAAATTCCATGCCCCCTGGCTCTCTGACTCTGTGCTCCCAGTGGGCATTGCTTAAGTGAAATTGGAAACAAAGTGTTAGACTAATAAGCATCAAACAAGCAGCTGTGAACACTGCCTAATATTCATCAATCAGTCTAGCAATCAGGATAATACATTTTTGCCCAGAGGAGCAGAATAAAATGGGTTTTTAATAACTGTGTAGCATGTTATTACAAAGCAAATCCAGATGTATCATTTCTGATGATCCTTTAAGGGGTAATATATAATGCCATGAAACTAAAATAAAAAGAAAAATATCATGCCAAGTAAAATGATGTTGCTATGTTTGTGCATCCTTCCTCCTCACACTTTACTATTTTATGGACTATGCTTCATAAACGGAATGTTAGGCTCCTTTTTTGCATATCACCTTCAATCCCCTTATTAAGTACTGACCACCCTGCCTTTCTCATGTGTAATGCCTCATTGGTCTTATCAGGATGACAGTCTGCTTAGTGCCCCAATGGTTATGACCTGCATGGTGTCTTTGTGATTTCATATTCCAGTCACAAAGTTGATCAGGTCAAAATTTGATATAAACCAAATACTAGATAAGAGTTCCCAGAACCCACTGGGGGAAGGTGAGATTATAAAATTCCAAGGATTCATAATAGCTAACTACTGTTTGCCAGTCACTATGGTTGTTAAGGGCTTTACCATTAGTATCACATTTCATCTTCACAACAACCCAGGGAGGCAGGTGTAATTATTTTCCTTATTTTACAGATGAGAAAACTGAGGCAAATAGAGATTATGTGACTTTCCCAGGGTCACACAGCTAGTAAATATTTGAGGCAAGATTTGAATGCAGGAAGATGTGTCTTCTTGGCTCCAGGTCCAGCATTCTATCCACTGTACCAACTAGTTGCTTTTTGTTCCTAAGGGTGAAGTTGTCACAGATTTAAAGGAAATCTTTTATTTTTTAGATTTTCTCTTATCTGTAATAGAGGCCACATATTATAGTAGATAGACAGCTGGCTTCAAAGTCAGTAAGTCCTGAGTTCAAATCCCATTTCAGACACATACTGGTTGTGTAAATCCTTGGGAAAGTCACTTAACTTCAGTGCTCTTGGACTATAAATTGCAGTAGAGATGGCAGCTGGGATTGGTATAATGAGTATTCTTATGAGAAGTTCTCTATGCCAGTGAAATGAAGACCCTATCCCTATCGACTTTGGTATGCCTAGTCAATAGTAAAACTGGTTTGATGAATTGTAGTCTTGATAAACACTTTCATTTCCAGCCATCATACAATTCTAGTGCTAAGAGAGACCTTAGAAGTCAACTCTGTAAGACTCTATGTGCTGCAGAAAAGATTATTGGTAGAAGATAGGTTTCCTTATTGACTTTTATCTTGACTATTACAATAGCCTTCTGATTGTTATTCCTGCCCCAAGGCTTTTGCCCACTCCAATTCATTTTCTACTCATTTGCTAAAGTGAGTTTACTAAAGTTCTCACTCAATAAATGTCAGTGACTCTCTGTCACATATAGGATCAAATAAAAAAAAAATCCCCATTTCAATATTTAAAGCCCTTCACAACCTGCCTTCTTCCTCCCTTGTCTGCCTTCTCACACTTTATTTATTTTCTTATCCTCTGTCCTAAGTAAATGAATTAGAAACAATGAAGGCAAGATATAAATTTGTTTGATGTATCTCCTTTAAGAGGTAGTTTAGGGTTATTTGGTAAAGAGAAAGGGCAGAAACTAGAAATAGGGCTTTAGGTTTCATGGGCAGGTAGGTATTAGAGCAGTTACAGTGCAGGGCCTGGAGTCAGGAAGACTTGAATTCAAATCTGGCCTTAGATACCTTAGATATTGTGTGACCTTGTGCAAGCCACTTAATTCTCTTTGCTTCAGTTTCCTCACCTGTAAAGGGAGATATAGAAGGAAATGGCAAACCACCCCAGTATCTTTGCCAAGAAGATCCCAAATGGGGTTTCGAAGAGTTGGACACTGTTGAAAAACAACTAAACAACAAAATTGCCAGGAGACATGGTTTAGGTCAAGATAAACTCAAAGCCCAAAGAAGATATTAAGTGTTCAAACTATAGTGAAAAGAGTTAATTCACTAGTGTGTATTATGTGTAGAAGTATAGGACAAACTGAAATAGGTAAGGCCAGAAACCATGAACAGGGCTGGGAGCAACTCATAAATGGGGGATATTTATTCTAAATATTATCTTGAAATATTTAGAAGTAGTAGAGATTGTACAGTGAAATTCACAGGGATATTTTATAGGTACTTCTAAAAATGTCAATTTTCTCAGCTTATAAGAAGAAATAACCAATTGTGCTATAATCTCAACTTTGTTTTTCTTTGTTTTTGCACATTTGTATGTGCGTACAAAGCAAAAAAGACTTTGTGAGATTTCTATTAGGGACCTGGGTTAAAGTCCTGGCCTGATCCAAGAGGATAAATTTGATAGGGATTCCTGAATTTCAGGGACTTGATGACCAGAAGTAGGGGTGAGGAGAGGGCTAATAGAGACCAAGTCCCTGTGTAGTAACTCCTATTGTCTCCTGATAAACCAGGTTAGAACAGGCCAATCCCAGGTAGAAGTCTTTGAGATGCCTGGAACTCTGTCATGAAAAAACAGCATTTGTGAGCAGACTTCTGCTGGTTCATTTTGTTCCTTTGAATACAATTACCTCTTATCATGGTTCCCTCTCACCTTGTTTAACATTTTAAGTCATCCTGGTTCAAACTGTGGCCACTCAATGATACATTTTTTTCTCTCTCT
Organism: Gymnobelideus leadbeateri; assembly: GCA_011680675.1. NCBI lineage: Eukaryota > Metazoa > Chordata > Mammalia > Diprotodontia > Petauridae > Gymnobelideus > Gymnobelideus leadbeateri. Next base: position 447,334 of record WOXC01001528.1, read on the forward strand.
TTTTCCCTCAAAGGGTAAAATCGTTTTATTTCTGGGGAAGGTCACTGATGCTGCACATTTTCCCGTAGCCGTCATATAGTATAAAGCAGGAAATTTCTCCTTTCCACATCCTGAGAATACAGAATTGTCAAAAGAAAAAAAATAAAGCATACCTGTAAAGGTTTAGCACCAGAATAAAAATAAAAATAGAAACAAAACATTGACTCTAATTTCTTTGGTTGGGGTCCATCCTCCATCCCTTTAGAGTTGGGGCCAACATTTTATTTTTCAATTCCTAACAGCAAAATGGTAAAGTCAGAAAAGACAAACCCACAGTTGCTGCTGAAATTGAAAAGGCTGTTCCTTTTTTTTCCTATTTTCTTTTGTGCAGATGATCCTGGGATCTCAGCTTGCTGGTAAGTGTGAGTGTGTGTGTGTGTGTGTGTGTGTGTGTGTGTGTATGATTTTATGTTTTAAGAATAAAAGTGTTCTGATTTGGGCAGCTAGGTGGCGCAGTGAGTAAGAGCGCTGGCCTCGGAGTTGGGATGACCCGAGATCGAATTCGGCCTCAGAAAATGAGCACCCACACATAAATCATGACTGGCTGTGTAACCTTGAGCAAGTTACTTAACCCCAATTGCTTAAAAAAAAAAAGTGTTCTGATTTTCTCAAAAGTCTTGGTTAGTTTGTTTTTCCATTTTATTACTTGGATGTTTCTTTGGAGTTGATAAAGTGCTTAAGGTTTCATTTTTGTTTCTTTGATTTTAGTATATCTGTAATGGTAAAAGTGTCTATAGAAATCCAAACCTCACTCACTCACTCTTTGCTATGTTGGGAAGAAGCAATTGGAGGACGAGGTCAGCGACAATATTTGTTTGCGCACCAGTAACCACACAAGCTGATGGTTGTTGTAGACCAACCCCATGCTGGCTCTCCTTGTCTTCTGCCTCTCCGATAGCTGTGTCAGAGCATAGTTGAGAAGGGCCCCTTTGATATCATGGACAATAGTTGGAGTTCCAGTGTTCTAATGATGACTGAAGTTGTGTGCCCTCTGTCCTTCATCTCCTCCATCTAAACATTTGGTTACCACTTGTGATCTCTGATCCTTTAGCCTACCTGTTGTAGTCAATAGCTCTTATTTAAATTGTTGACCCAGCCCATATAACTAGTCCACAATCCACATATAGGTTTGGACCCAACTATATGATCTATTCCTGGCCCAGTTGTCTATTCTAACCACATATGTCATCTATATATTACTTAGGATCAAAGATAATGACCCCAGAAGCAATTAGGGGCCTGAGAAGCCTTAGTAGTTTCCTTAGGCAGAACCAAATGGAAGCTTCATAAGCTCTTCTACTTAACCCAGGAGGAGAGTTCTTGATTGGCTTTTGCCATTCTTTTTTCCTGCCTGAGATTAGTTTGGAGACCAGAGACCCATGAGTGGATTTTCAAGATGATGAAAACCAAAGAAAACCCAGATTATCAGGAGTTCCTTCAGAAGCACCAGAAAAAGGCAGATTTGTGCTTGACCACATTGCATCTAAGAGGAGAGTTCATGGACAATGTTCTTGAACACCAGAATCCTATGTTGACAAGGAGTGGTGTTAATTTCCCAGGTAGCATTACATTAGAATTCAGCCTTTAAGCCAAAGAAGAATTTTTTGCATGGTATCAATATTGGGGATTGCCTTGAATGTAATCCCAAGAATTTGAGATTTTGTCTTCTGTAGAGACAGAAAGGGAGTTCCTGTGTACCTCCTGGAGGGAGAAGAGCATTACAAATGTGCTACTTACACCCTAGTCTGTGAGGATGAGAGTCCTGCAGGTGTGATATGGGGTTAAAGTCACAATACTGGGAAGCAGAAAACCTATACTTTGTTACTGCACACTTTTTTAGTGACTTATTTAAACAGTGCAAGTCTATTGTGAAGGGAGGATGCTCTTCTAATTCTGAAGTGTGCTATTTTTCAGCTATGCAAATTATAATACCTCCATTCCTTTCTATACTACATAATTCTTGTCCACATCTTTTTATAAAAGATCTATCTATGAAACATGCTGGCATCTTATGTCTGGATCATTTAACTCATCTAGAGTAATAATAACTAGCTTTAATAATTAGGTATAGTAATAACAACAGAGATTTTCATATGTCACAACAACACTGTGAGACAGATTGTATAAGTGAGGAAACTGAGGTTCTAAGAGGTTCATTGATTTACCCAGGGTTGTATAGTTAGTGTGTGAGCCAGAATTTAAATTCAGATCTTTCTGACTCCAATAAATCCATATCAATCAATAAATATTTATTAAGCACCTACTATGTGCCAGGCATTCCCACCTTCTATCTCCTTTACTTACCTAGCTGCCTATAGCATTTCTGGTAACACTGTAGGATTAGAAGTGTTTTCATTTTTGCTACTTGACCAGCTTACCTCTCTTTCCAGACATATGTGTCTTTTGACTTTGTTTATGATGAGAATACCAGCATAGACATGGTTTCAGTTAATGTTCTAGATAGTTAAAGGACTGTGTGATTCTTAGCCCTTTAGCTCCTTTTTCTGCTCCTAATGTGGAATTAGAAGGGGGTTACAAAGGACTGATTGGCCATTTAGTATTTTTGTCCATTGGACACGACTGAACAACAACAACAATCATCACAAATTGTCTGTGGCCAAAAATAATTAATCATTTGGTTATCAGCCTTCTGGTGATGAGTTTATCTGTACCAATTACACCGATCTTTCTTTGGACAGAAGACAGATAGTCAGGCCCTGGGGTTTATACAGGAAGCCTCTCTAGTTTGGTGTGCCAAAGTTTGCATTCTGTTGATATGACCTTCTGGAATTAAATCCACAATAAGGCTTAGGATAGGACTGTTACAGAGGAGGCAAGGAATAACAGGTCCCTAGATTTGGAGTCAGATGGGATCTAAGAAGTCATATAGGCTCATTTTTCAGATAAGGAAACTGATACCCAGAGACTCATCCAAAGTAATGCAGAAAATTAAGGGAAGACAAAGGGATTTAAACTCAGATCTGCCATTAATGTACCTTCCTGCTCCAATCTCCATCTAAGTGAAAAATAAACAGGTAAACAATATTTTGAACTAGTAGTAGACAAAGGACATGGGAATTTCAAGTACTTAGAAAAGTGTTCTTATCTTTTCATCAACATTCTTGTTTTAGTGCTTTGGGGTCTAATATAAACAATAGCAATGGGCATTTTTATAGCACTCTAAAGTTTGCAAAACAGTATGTACAAATTATTTCAGTTTATAGCAAGATATTATTGGTACAAGTGCCAGAGAAAAATAATTTCACCTTATTGGGCATCAAAAAATCACACTTAAAAAGCAAGCATTTTTTTTTCTTGAAGAACTACTTTCTTGATCAAATATAAGAGATTTATTGTATCTCAGAGACTGAAAATTACATGTTGAATCTGGAAGACTTATCCTGAAATAATGACTAGAAATGTGCATCATGAATGCCTATAGACATGGGGTAAAACCTGTTTCTGTATGTTAGTAGCAATGCTGAGCTCAAAGGAGATCAAAACTCCAGGAGTAGAATATGTTTTCCAGCTATATAAAAAGAGAAATGTTGATAAACAAAAGCATTTCACCTCATGTCTCATAGTGAGAAAGAATCATAAATCCTGGCTCTAAAAAGTCTACTAGTGATTCCTCTATAACAGTAGACCTTGTCAAAAAATGTCACAAACTGACAATACAGAAGTCCAAGTATAAAATAAAGATATGGTATATGCCATTTCTTCTCCTGGATCACTGCCTTGTCATGACAGAGGGGCTTGCATAGCTCAATGAGACGATGAGCTATGCCTTGCAGGGTTATCCAAGACAGGCAGGTCATAGTGAAGAATTCTGACAAAAGGTGATCCACTGGAGAAGGAAATGGTAAAGCTCTCCAAGAAAATCCCATATAAAATATTAAAAGGACAAAAAATAAATATGACCCTGGAAGATGAGCCCTTTAGGTGAGAAGATAGCCAACATATTACTAGGAAAGAGGAGGACAACTGCAAGTCGCTCCAGTCCTAATGAAGTGGCTGGGCCAAAGATAAAAGGAAGCTTGGCTGTGGACATGTCTCGTGATGAAGGGAAACTCTGATGCTGTAAAGATCAATGTTGTCTAGGATCCTGGAACGTAAGATGTATGAACCAAGTAGGCTGGATGTGATCAAACAGGAGATGGAAAAATTAAACATCCACATCCTGGGTATCAGTGAACTGAAATAGATGAGAATGGGTGAACTTAACTCAGGTGATCACTATATATACTACTGTGGGCAAACACATTATATACTGTGTTAAAATAAGACCTGCAGCTGACTGGCTCAGACCATGAGTTTCTTATTGCAAAATTCAGACTTAAATTAAAGAAAGTAGGGAAAACCATCAGACTGTAGAGCTATGACAGCAATAACATCCCTTATGAATATGAAGCAAAAGTGATGAATAGATTTAAGAGACTAGATTTGGTAGATAGGGCACCTGAAAAAGTATGGACAGAGGTGCACAGTATTGTTCAGGAAACAGCAACAAAAACATTTCAAAGAATAAGAAGAGTAAGAAAGCAAAATGACCGTCTGATGAGGCCTTACAAATAGCTGAAGAGAGAAGGAAAGTGAAAGGGAAAAGAGAAAAGATATGCACAGATGAATGAACCAGAGAATAACAAAGAGAGAGATTTTCCTAAATGAGCAATGCAAAGAAATAGAAGAAAGTAATAGAATGGGAAAGACAGGAGATCTCTTCAAGAAAATTAGAGATGTCAAGGAGATGTTTTCATGCAAAGATGGGCATGATAAAAGATAAAATTTGTAGTGATTTAGCAGAAGTAGAAGAGATTAAGGAAAGGTAAATACACAGAACAGTATAAGAAAGATCTTATCACCAACAACCACCACAGAGGGTGTGGTTACTAATCTAGAGTCAGACATCCTGGAGAAGTAAGTTAAGTGGATTTTAGGAAGCATTTCTAACAATAAAGCTACTGAAAGTGTTAGAATTCAAGTTGAGCTATTTAAAATCCTAAAAGACTGTTAAAGTGCTGCACTCAAAATGCCAGCAAATTTGGAAAACTCAAAAGTGGCCACTGGATTAGAAAAGATCAGCTTATGCCCTGATTCTAAAGAAGGACAATGCCACCAAAGAATATTTGAATTGTTCAAATGTTCAAACAAAATTTTCAAGGTTATGCTTAAGATTTTGCAAGCTAGGATTCAGCAATATGTGAATATAGAATTATTAGAAGTGCAGGCTGGTTTTTAAAGAGTCAGAGGAACTAGAAACCAAATTGCCATCAATTCACTGGATTATGGAGGAAGCAAGGGAGTTCCAGAAAAAACAAAAAAAGAAAATCCATCCATTTTTGTTTCATTGACTACACTAAAACCTTTGACTATGTGGATCATGGCAAATATGGCAAGTCCTCAAATAGATAGGAGTGTCCAATCATCTTGTCTCCTGAAGAACCTGTATGCAGGCCAAGAAGCAACATTTAGATGGAGATGATTAAGTGAAAAGGAAAATAACATATATGTTCTAAAATATTCATAGCAGCTCTCTTTGTGGTGGAAAAGAACTGGAAATTGTGGAATGGACAAACAAATTGTGGTATATGATTGTGATGGAATACTACTGTGCTATAAGAAATGATGAGCTCAGCAAACTTAGTAAAACGTGTATAGACTTGCATGAAAAAATGGATGGTGCAATGAGCAGAACCAAGAGAACATTGTATATAGTAACTATTATTGTTTTAAGAACAATTTTGAGTGACTAAGTAATTTTGACTATTATAAATGCCAAAATTAGCTACAAGGGACATATGAAGGAAGACACTATTTCTATCCAGAGAAAGAACTGATAAATAGAAGTATGTATAGAATGATTTTGCACATATATGTACATACATACATATATACACAAACACACATTTTTGTGTTTAATGGTAGCCATCTCTAGGGTGGGGAGGAGGGGGAAAAAGGAAAAAGAAGTTATGATGACTTCGTTGTATATTTAAAAAGAACAGCAAGTTATATATAATAAATATGCAATTTCATGTACAGTCATTTTTTCTTCCCATTCTACTATGTTATAGAAATGCTTGTTTTATTTTTTAAGTTCAGAATAATATAAATTAATTTTTTAAAGCTTAGGAAATAAGGTTGTATGTTATCACTTTATTTATCTAACATATGCAGAATACATAATGAATAGAATAGACTACATAATGCAAAAATTCAGGCTGGACAAATCAAAAGTTGGAATTAAGGTTACTGGGAGAAATATCAACAGTCTCACATATGCAGATGATACCACTCTGATGGCAGAAAGTAAAGAACAATTAAGAGTCCTCTTGGTGCGGGTGAAAGAGGAAAGTAGAAAAACTTGCTTGAAGCTTAACATAAAACAAAGCAAAACAACCCTAAGTTCATGATAATGGTCCCATCACTTCCTGGCAAATAGAGGGAGACAAAATAAAAGTAATGTCAGGTTTTGCATTCTTAGACTCAAAGATCACTGCAGATGGTGACTGTAGCCGTGAAATTAAAAGATGTCTGCTCCTTGGAAGGAAAGCTGTGGCAAATCTGAACAGCATACTAAAAAGCAGAGACATCATCTTACTGACAAAAGTCTGCATAGTCAAAGCTATGATTTTTCTAATAGCAATGTATGGCTGTTAAGAGCTAGACAATAAGGAAAGCTTAGTGCCATAGAACTGATGCTTTTGAATTGCGGTGTTAGAGGAGTTCTGAGAGTCCTTTGGACAGCAAGGAGATCAAATCAGTCAACATTTAAAGACATTCAGACTATTCACTGGTAGGTCAAATACTGAAGTTGAGGATTAAATATTTTGGTCACCTAACAAGAAGACAGGACTCATTGGAAAAGACCCTGATGTTGGGAAAGATTGAAATCAAAAGGAAAAGGGGACAGCAGAGGATGAGATGGATAGATAGTGCCATGGAAGCAATGAACATGAGCTTGGACGGACTTTGGGAGGCAGTGTAAGACAGAAGGGCCTGGAGTGCTATGTTCCATGGGGCCACAATGAATTGGGAACAACTGAATGACTGAACAGCAACAAAGCATGTTGCAAATATTATCTCATTTGATCCACATAATAACCCTTTGAGGTAAGTGCTATTGTCATCTCTATTTTTACAGCTGAAGAAACTGAGGCAGACAGAGGTTAAGTCACTTGCTCAGGGCCACATAAGTTGCAAATATGTCTGGGCCAGAATTTGAATTTGGATATTCCTGAATGTATACCTAGTGCTTTATCCCCTGTGCCTCCTGGTTGCTGAGGCACTGGGGATATGAAGAAAAGCAAAAGATAATATCAAAACAAAAAACCCTGCCCCTGCCTTCAAGTACCTCACATTTTATTGGTGGAAATAGTATTTTAATCACTAGGTATGTTGAAGATATATTCAGAGTGATGGAGCTAATCTGTCAGGGGAAGGCATTAGCAGCTGAGGGGACTGGGAAAGTCTTCCTATAGAAAGTGGGTTTGAACTGAGTCTTGAAGGAATCCAAAAAAACTAGGAGGCAGAAGTGAGGTTGAAGTGAAGTTGAAGTGAGGTTGAAGAACATCTTGGGAATGGAAAAGAGCCAGTGGAAAGGCACAGGAATGAGGTAGGTTGTCCTGCTGAAGGCACTATGACTAAGCTAGTAGTTGGGTGGTAAAAAGTATGGAAGAGAGTAAGGTTTAAGAATGCTGGAAAGGCAGAAAGGGGGCAGGTCATGGAGAGCTTCAAATGCCAAATAGGGGACTTTATATTTGATCCTGGGGGAACTGGGAGCCACCGGCATCCATTGAGGAAAGGGTGACACGGTCAGATTTACGCTTTTCATAAAACACCTTGGTAGCTTAGTGATTGATGAGTGATTGTGGAGAGAAACTTGGGGAAGGAGGAAACACAAACGTAAAGGTCATAGGGTCCTACTGGAGTTTAGAGGGGTGAAGAGAGCAATGGCGTGATCAGACTTGTGCTTTAGGAAAATCACTCTGGCGGCCCTGTGGAGAATGGTTGGGAGTGGGCAAAGACTCAAAGTAGGGCTACCAATTTTCAGGCTGTGGCAATAGTCTAAGAAAATGTATGTGGTACCTGCAGCACCTACCTTTTCTTTAAATGCAAAAGAGTTATATTTGAGTGAAGAAAGCTAAAGCCTCTGAGGACTACAACACACACACACACACACACACACACACACACACACACACACACTTCCTTTCCCCCTCCCCTCCCGTTTTTGTTTTTGTCAGGATTTAAATCCAAATTATCCTAATTTCAGGTCTAATGTTTATTCTTCACAACACTGCATTGTCACCAGTCATGGAAGGTTTTGTAGAGTAAATGATTAATGCTTAATACGTTTGTGTTTCCTCCTTTGGGTTCACTTAAAGATGGCATATTTCCAATCCAATCCAATCCAATCCCATCAACATTCTCTAAGGGCCCAATATCTAGAAAGTACTGGAGCTACAATGATATGAGGATGGTTTCTGTCCTTAAACTGACCTTTTATTGAGACAGAATCAGAGTGTTAGAAGACAATCCCTGTATTTTAAAAGTGAGGGAAGTCTGCCTCAAAGCAAGGAGATGCCTCTGTTTCCCAAGATCACCCAGAAATTAAGTAAAAGACTTAATCATGCTTTATGTTTTTTACCCTACTGCTCTCTACCTACCTTAAGATTTTCAAGGAGTTGACCCATTAGTATCCACAAAACACAGTCCCTAAGCCCCAGAGAACCCTCCTATCAGGAGCCAAGGAGTCTGTGAAAGATACTGCCAGTTGTACGTAGCATTTGTCCTTGTCAAGAAAGGGGAGATGCTACAGACATACCAAGCGTTTTCCTCTCTTATCAAATGTTCTTGTTTTTCCCAAATTCCTAATGGGAACATTCCAGCATTTTAGTGTCAGTTCAAGGAACTTGAGAATCAGGGTTCTTGGGTCCTAATTGTGACTCTGTTGCTGACTTGGGTTCTTTATATCTATTCCCTATACCTGGATTATGTCCTTATGTGATCACTGATGTCCTTATCACTTGGCTACTATTAAGGAGGAAAAGTTTTGCTCTATGTGGGGCATGGAAAAAAAAAGGCAAATCCTGCAAAGACACTTGGCAATTGCCTTGAACTAAGAGACTCTGAGGATCTCCCTCCTTCCTGCTTCCAACAGGCTCTAAATTGCCATTTAAATGAATTCTTAGCCCAGATTGTAATGTGCAATATCTTCTTTTGAAAAAGCTTAATTTATTACTTTATGAAATTGGAGTGCCCACAGCAGAATATTGCACAGTGAAGTCAATGTAATTGTGCATTTCTTCTCTCCCACGCCCCCTAAATAAGTTCTCATAAAAGTGGATTTGGTATTGGGAGAGCAATGTTGTTTTCCTGGGCCCCTTCTGTAGCCAGTTAAGGCCTAATTCAAACTGTCACCCATGACTTGGAGAACCTTTCCTGTGGAGGTAAGAATAGGAGCATTATAAAATGAAGCTTGTGCACTGAGAAATTCCAAGTGATTTTACAGCTTTCTTATTGATTGATCGCTAGCTGTGAGATTTTCATTCAGGGGTATTTTTCTTGTTTTCTTATGTGCTCTATCATAACTCATACAAAGTACTTACTACATAGGTCAGCCATGGGTATTCGTCTTCTAGAACAAATGAATTTGCTTCATATGAATAAATCATGAGGTCATTCTTAATAAATACATATTTTGATAATAATAATTTCAATGTCACTCTTAGAATCCATAGTGGAAAGGAAGAATTTAAAATAAAAAAAACATTTATATTTATACTCTTTGTTCATTTCTGAATGTATCCCTATCCCACTTTTCTATTTAGTGTGCTATCTCTTGTAATAATGAAGGAAGGAAGAAAGAAAGGAGAGAGAGAGACAGAGAGAGAGAGACAGAGAGAGAGAGAGACAGAGAGAGAGAGACAGAGAGAGAGAGAGACAGAGAGAGAGACAGAGAGACAGAGAGAGAGAGACACAGAGAGAGACAGAGAGAGACAGAGAGAGAGAGAGAGAGAGAGAGCATTTCTGCAAAACTAAGAAGCACTTCAACTAGCTCTGAGAGTATGATTCTATGAAGGAAATAGACTGGATGTTCTCTGAAATCCTTTCCACGTTTGAAATTCAGTAAGGCTTACATTTTAAGTTGTTGCAAATTGGTGGAAACAGGTTTTAGTCATTTTTCAGTCATGTTTGACATTTTGTGACCCCATTTGGGGTTTTCTTGGCAAAGATACTGGAGTGGTTTGACATTTCCTTCTCCAGCTCATTTTACAAAGAGGAACTGAGGCAAACAGAGATAAATGCATTGCCCAGGGTCACACAGCTAGTGTTTGAGGTTAGATTTGAATTCAGAAAAATGAGTCTCCCTGATTCCAAACCTAGTGCTCTGTCCACTGTGCCACCTAGCTGTCCCTGAAAATACTAATGTACCTCCTTGTCCTGAGACATATATTCTTGGAGAGGTGATGTAAGCTATTTCCACTACTAATGTGAGAATTAAAATAAAATAATTATTTAATTAAATTAAAATAATGTATCAAACTGCCAAATTTATTTCTCAAACTCATGTATACAGGATGTTCCAGAAACAGCAGAGACAAGAGATTGTCAGAAGTTAAAGATAATCTTTCCAAAGAGGTTTCAAAATGAGATTGGAGCCAAGGAGACTTAAAAAGGTCATTCATGTTGGCTAATTCATATTGCCCTGCTATCTTTCTTCATATGGACAAAGATGCCTGTCCACATGTTAGGCTAGAAAACCACACCATGTAGATAACTGTGTCCTCCTTCTTTGAGATCCTCAAGGCAGGGGCCACTTCTTTCTTCCATACAAGTCAGTTCCTTGTCCTCCAATTAAAGGGATTTATGAAGTTCTTCATCAGACAGGAAAATCAGGCCTTTGAATTGAATGAAAGAATATGGGAGGCTATCCATCTGACAGAATTTCATTTTACACAGCATAATGATGATGTTAATAATAATTATAACTAGAATTGATATTACCATGCTAATGTTTACAAAGTACTTTTGCATATATTATCTCATTTGATCCTTATGATAATCCTGTGAAATACATGCTATCATTATCCCCATTTAACAGATGAGAAAACTGAGGCTGAAACAGATTGAGGGACTTGCCCAGGGTCACACACCTGATATCTGAGGTAGTATTCAAACTCAGGGCTTCCAGACTCCAAGTGTGGTAGTCTATCCACTGTACCGCCTGTGAAGCAAGGATTGTTTTTAATTCTCCCTTAAACTGGTTTTGCATAAAAAACCTCCATGTGGATCTCTAGATACTCTTAAAACCATGACATTTGGGGTGGCTAGGTGGCACAGTGGATAGGGTTACTAGTGTACAAAAAAGGAACAAGGAACAGGACAAAGTAGTTTGGTGGAAAGTGTGTTGTACTGGAAGTCGAATCTGAGTTTGAATCACAGGTTTACCATTTACTACCTGTATAAACTCAGGCAAGTCACTTCAATTAATCAGACAAATCAACAAGTATTTACAACATGCCTACTATGTACCAAGCACTGTGCAAAGCACTAGGGTACAAAGAAAGGGGGAAAATTGCCCTCAAGTAATGCACAGTCTAATGGGGAAGGCCACATATAAATATTTAGGTATATACAAGACAGAATAAATTGAAGGGAATATGAGAGGGGAAGTCATTAGAAAGCTGGGGATGCTGCAGAAGGTTTCTTGCTGAGAATAGCATTGGGGTTGAGTCTTGAAGGGAGCCCAGGCAGAAGCAAGGTGATGGAGCATTTCAGGTATAAGAGAAAGCCAGTACAACGTAGCAGAGACAAGTGATGGAGTGTTTTGTGCAAGGTGCTACAAGGAGGGCAACATAACTAGATCACAGAGTACGGGCCCCTGTTACCTCCTCAGCAAAATGATGAGGTCAGAGCACATGACCTTGGGCATCTCTTCCAGCTCTGAATCCTCTGATCATAATGAACATGAATCAATTCTATGCCTGCCAATATCCTGACTGCTTAAATAGGTGCATAGAACTTTAGTAGCCATCTTCTTGCTCTCAGAGGGGATCATGCCACCCATGCCCCATTCTAACCCATCTCAAGCTCCTCACTTATGGTCTTGGGATGACATCTGCATTCCAGAATAAGAGAAGAGTTTAAGGGAGACATAAGATAATTATTTTCAAATATTATAAGAGATGTCAGAGGGAAGCATGATTTAAATTATTCTGTTTGACCAAAGATGGAAGAACTAGGGTCAGTGGTCAGTGCAGGGAAAATCAAAGAGCACTATTTTGGGGCTGAGGTTGCTGTCTTTGGATCATGACTTTGATGCTTAATAGTTATGTGACCCAGGGCAAATCAATAAACCCCCTTGCACCCCAGTTTCCACACTGTAAAGTGAGGGAGTCCAGATGCCTCAGTTTCTACAACTATGAAATGAGAGAATTAAGACTTTTTTTAATCTTGGAGGACAAGGCTATAGAGGGAGATCTGCAATACTCTGCATTAAAAGCCAAGTAGCAAGCTGATTTCATTACCAATAAGATGATTAACAGGGTTGGTTCCAGCTCAAAATTCTATGATCCTAAAATAAAGACAGGGAATTTTTAGCTCAACATAAGGAGAGAAAAAAAGCAATCCTTAATACTTTAAGCTGTCCAAAAATAGAATGTTACCTCGTGACACCCTCATTATTGATATTGAAGAGATTGTTGCTTTCAGGGGATGGCTGGATTAGATGACCTCAGGGGTCCTGTTCAATGCTCTAAGAATTTAAGTAACTTCAGGGAAACACTAACTAAGTGCAGCTATATCTTGATCTCATATCAGTACATCGTGGAAAATATCTGCTGCCCTGGGCTATAGGGTGACTCCTACAGACATTGTGCCCATAGCAACCGCTTATCTTCCCTTGCCCTTTGACACGTTAGAATGGAGGACAAAATTCTTGACTTAAAAGCAGTATTCGAACCCACATCTTCTGACTCTGACACTGGGTGTGTCACCACAGACAAGTCACAGCCTTTCTGATCCTCACTTATATCATCTGTAAAAATGGAGATTTGAAGTCCCTATTAGCTAAGGTTTTTTGTGATGCTCAAATACTAAGATACTGTAGTGTATTAAAAGTGATATATTTGTAAATGTCATAACAGGATATATATCCATATATATATGGACAGAGATGATATACATATATTATATATTAGCTATTATTATTCTTACAAAACTATTATGGTCTTTTATAGCAAATATTAGTTATACCCATTGCCAACTAAATTCTTATTCTAACCCTGGAGAAGGGGGAGAGAAACAGAGGGAAGGGGGAAGAGAGAGACAGACAGACAGATAGAGACAGAGAAAGATAGAGACATACAGAGACACACAGGGAGACACAGACGCAGAAAGAGAGAGAAAGAAGGAGAAGGAGAGGAAAGGAGAGACATGCAGAGAGAAAGAGACAGAGAGATCTGAGTACCCTGTATTAGAAATAAAGTATAATCTGACTTCATTACTCTTAACATTATATTTTATATATGGAGATGATGTTACTGACCTACCTAACAGTAGGCATGATTTTGAGTCATTTTTCCACTAGTAGAGATGAATTTTTAAACCCACGTTTTCAGACTGCTGGGATTAGGAGTAAAGGCCATGGCTGAACAACAGAATAAAACCAAAGGATCCCTGTGGAGATTGAATCCTGAACCTTGGCCTTGTTAGCACAACATCTTAACCAGCTGAGCTTACCAGACACAGAATTCCCAGAGACAAGAAACTTATCCCAACTCTCAGGGGTTTGAGCTACTTTTCAATTCTACATCTGTCTCTAAGGTAGACTTTGGCCAAGCAATCATCTGTTAGTAGAAAGAATCTGAATGATCATCTATTCAGGAAGGCCTTAATGTACTATTTCTAAGCCATGGGCAAACCCTTTGGCCTCTCTGTTGGGTTTCCATTTCATGACCTGTGACAAATACTTCTTCCAGGTATGTTATATGGATTTAGCTTTTTCCTGAAAAGCATACTGTGAAAAAGTGAAAGCCCATAATGTCTCAGCCAGTGTCTCAGTTATATGAATGAATGAATGAGTGAATGAATGAATGCATGCACACTGCCTGGCACATAGTAGGTGCTTAATAAATGTTTCTTGATTGATTGAATTAAAAATTCCAACATTAAGTGCCTGCTATGTTCCAGCCACTGTGCTAAACAATGGGCTTACAAAGAAAGGCAAAATAGCCCCTTTCTTCAAGGAACTTATACTCTAAGGGGGAGACGACATGCTGCATTAAGACAAAAACAGGAGAAACCCCTAGAGAACGGTGGTAGTTCTCCACCCTTTCCAGGTCTACTCTGCCTCCTTGGGCACTGTCCTTCTTTTGGAAGCAGCCAGACCCCAAATCAGCACTACTGAGCCCTGTGTAGCCCTTCCCTCAGACCAGTCCAGGAGACTTTTGAGTTCAGATCCTCCAGAAAATCCTGCCCTCTCCTCCACCTTCTCCACTAATTCTGGTGCCTCTGGTAGGTAAGTCTCATGTTCACCAATCTCACTGAGCTGTACTGATTAAAGAGCTACAATTACTGAAAGCTGTGTTGGTCTGTTGCCTCTCATGCTGGAACAAGTCCTAGGCTTGAAGATATATACAAACAAATAAATATAGGTAATAGATACAGAAAAAGTTGAAGATAATCTGAAGGGGAAGACACTAGCACTAAGGCGGATTGGAAAATGTTTCCTGTACAAGGTAGATTTTTAGTTTATCTTGGAAGGATTCCAGGGAAGTCAAGAGGTAGGATAAGAGATGAAGAGAGGATTCCGGGCATGGGGGTCAACCAGTCAACCAATCAATAAGCATGTATTAAGTGCCAGGCACCATGCTAAGCACAGAGGATACAAAAAAGGCAAAAGACAGGCCTGACCCTCAAAGATTTCACATTCTGGGGTGGGGGGAGGAGCAAACAAGGAAATGTTTACAAATAAGCTGCATAGAGGATAAATAGGAAATAATTAACAGAAGGAAAATACTAGAATTAAGAGGAGTTGGAGAAGGCTTTTTGTACAAGATAGGATTTTAATTGGGATTTAAAGGAAGCTAAAGAAAGTGGTAGGAGGTGAGGAGGAGGGAGAACATTCCAGTCATGAAGGACAGTCAGAGAAAATGCTGGGAGCAGGAAGACGGAGCATCTTGTTCCTGCAACAACAAAAAGACCAATGGCTCTGCATCAGAGTGTACCTGGAGGTGAGTAAGGTATGAGGAGGCTGGGATGACAGGAAGAATCCAGGTTATGAAGGACTATGGACAGAAAGCGGAGGGTTTTGTATTGGATGCTGGAGGCAATAGGGAGACACTGGTGCTTATTGAGTGTGGGGAGGGAGAAAGAAATGTTTGGACCTCAGTTTAGGAAAAAACCACTTTAGTGGCTGGAGGATGGATTGGAGTGGAAAGAGACTTGTTAGGCACCAGTAGGCTATTGCAAATGTTGCAGTGAAAACACATGGATATGAGAAATGAAGCATCTTGTGCAAGTAAAAGCAAGGTTGTTCAGATGTTTCAGTTGTGTCAGATTTTTCATGACCCCATCTGGGGTTTTCTTGGCAAAGATACTCGAGTTGTTTGCCATTTCCTTCTCCCGTTCATTTTACATATGAGGAAATGGATGCAAACAGGGTTAAGTGACTTATCCAGGATCATAAGTTAGTAAGTGACTGAAAGAAGATTTGAACTCAGGTTTTCCTGGCTCCAGTCCCGGTGTGCTACCCACTGGGCTACCTAGATGCCCAAGAGCAAGGAGGCTAGTGCTTATATATTCCAGGTACTTACTAAATGCTTGGACTATAAATGCATATATACATACATACAAACACACATATGTGTACACACACACATATATCTCCAAACAATATATGACCTCAAGAAGCTTACATTCTGATAGCTAACATTCAAAACAATTTTCAATATCCAGATGTTCTTAAATTATCATGTTTAGCAGTATGTGGGCAAAGTCAGAATATACCTGTACCCTTAATAAACATGAGATAAAATTTAAATGACTGTGTTCTTGAGGATATTAAACTTAACCTTTAAATACAATAGAATAAATTTGCTGAAAAAGTTCTAATATTTTTTTCATTCTCTCCTCTTTTCAGGTATTTGTATAGCATCCATATATCATTTATCATATATACCATTCAATGTGATTCTTTTATTGCAGTCATTCCTCATCCCTCTCACCTTGACTCCCCTACTAGCTTTTAAATTCTTTTCAGCAGTCCAATTCTGCTACTAATTGACTGTGTGACCTTGGGCAAGTCACTCCAATCTGGATTTCAGTTCTCTCAAGTGTAAAGTTAAAGGGTTGGACTAAATATTCTCTAGGATCCTTTCTATCTCTAAGCTTCTGTTATTGATGACAGTAACAATAGTTCTGTGCTGTTGACTGTGCCTTTCATATCTTTATATCCCAAATAGTTCCTATGTAATGTTTTACATGCAAGAAGTGCTGAATTTGTAATTATTGAATAGAGGTTATAGAAGGAATCATTGAGAGACTGCAAGTTGCACCCGACTCAACATATTTTGAAAAAAAAGTGCTTTCCAAAGAAATATTTATTAGAAACGCCAACCACCACAAATTTGTGAAACATATCCTTCTTCCCTGTAATCTACTAGGCAAGTTCTTGCTGAGTGCTGAGGGTGTGACTCAAATTTCTTTTACTCTTCCCAGAATAGACTCTTAGAGGTGGTTCAAGTCTGCTTATCTGGACTTGTCATCATGTCAGCCAAGGCCCTGCACTGGTTCATGCACATAATATCCTCAGCACATCTTTTACATCTTTCAAGCCTCTTTCATTTATCTGCCTCTAATAACCGGGTTCTATTGTTGCTCTGACTTGCTTTTTAACTGCCTCTGAGTCGGACAATGCTACTGATCTGGAGAACAAGATGGCGTGGGAAGAAAATGAAAATCTATTCATGCTGTCAGAAAGTTCAAGCTTGTCAACTGATTTCTTATGAAGAAACACAAGTTCCCCCTTTTCACAAGACTGACATGACAGCGGGAGGAGGCACACAGTCCATGCTAGTTCCACAAAACCTCTCACACTACTTTCAGGTAAATCCCCACAGTCACCAGAGTGGGTTAAAATAATTGTGATGTGACATGAAATCACAAATTTTAATTTATTTCCAAAGCAGCGAATAATCTTCAAAAGTAGCTTTAGAAGAATTAAAAAGAACAAGATTTAAAGTTTTCAGGAATGCATCTTTTTGCACCCAGCCTACTTATTTCATTCAGTGCCTCAAACATGTTGACATTTCTCTGTGACTAATATCTAGACAGTGCAAGCATGTCATGTTCTTTAGCCAAGACTTCTTTTTCTCACTGTTTCAATCATCTCCACAGCATGCAAGTGAACAGAGCACAGACCCAGACATATCTGGTAACGTGGGTGTAATTGTGCCACTGCCCAGTTTCACAGATATCTGCCCACGACACATCCATTAATCCTCACCCCTGGCTGATGTCAGCACCTGTGCCATTGTTGATGGATTTCCAAAGTTTCCATGGGTTATAGAAGGGAATGACGGTGGGGGTTGACAACTGTGCCCATTTAAAGCACATTAAACTGTAGCTTTTATCTGTGCTCTCTGAGTAGTCCAGATAAATAGATACAGATAGATATAGATAAATAGATACAGCTGGATATAGGTATATAGACAGTTGTAGATAAAGATAGATATAGGATAGATAGATATAGATGTACATAAATAGATATAGCTAGATATAGAGATATAGGTAGATTAGAGATAGATATAGGGTAGACATAGATGATAGATGATAGACATAGATAGATAGATAGATGGATTAGATAGATAGTAGATAGAGACATCAACATGGATAGAGATATATAAATGATTCAGTTACATATGATACATTGACAGCTCTTACCTACATTATCTATAACAGCAAACTTTGGAAACTGACATACTAGAGGGATTTTTTAAATTATCTAATCGGCCAATTGATTGTATAGATGAAGATGTAAAGTCCAAGAAGGGGTGAGTGATTTGCCCAAGGTCATGTTATGATGAAGTCCAGCCTCAAATTCAGGTCTTCTGGTTCCAAGTCCACTTTTTCCACTACATCATACTAATTTCCATTTATTAAGAATGTACTACATTCAATCAGTGTGAGGTAGCAGATAGAACCTTGGTATCAGGAAGACCTGGGTCTAATTCCTATCAATGAGATACCAGCTGGGTTTCTGTGGGCAATTCATATAACATTTGGGCAAGTTTCTAAGACTACAATTATAGACCTGTTGCTGATCTGTATCTGTGGAGGGAGTTTATACAATGAGAATTCCTTATGTGGGTAAAATTACAGGGCTGGTCCCAAACTAAAGTGTCCAGGATACTGTACTAGGTACTGGTGATAGAAAGAAGCAAAAAGAAATGGTTCTTTCTTTCTCTTACATTTTCACTTGGATTATATTATATTATATGCCACATATTATATTACATGATTATATACTATATATAATATTTATTGTATATTATAAGATATATTATATACCACATAAAAAGTTTGACAATGGAAAAAATTGTGCCAAAACAGTAGTAAAGGAAATGAAGACCTTTGTGGTCCAGAGGCAGACCTTGTTTCTATGTATGAGAGCAAGGAAGTACCAACAAGGTGTCCTCCAAATGATCACCTCAGCTGTTTTAATAACATCCACATGAACTGTTTGAACCAAAAAGCTTTTCATTATAACTCATCTGAGCAGATCAAATATCACATTTTAGCTCACATGCCTTCATAGGACATAGTCCAATTTCCTCATAAAAGAGTCCAATGACAATAGCAACCCGTTTGTTCTTTCTCCCACTCCCAAAGAGTCCAATCTCTGTAGACAAATGGTCTCTGAGTCATTTCGTGAAAGATCAAATATCTTCATCAAGAATGTAAAGCTCAAAGACAAACAAGTATGTAGAAACAGGAGCCATGAACAGTTCTATCCCAAAGCACTTTATCATGGAATATTGTAGGATACAAACAGTGGAACAGAAGGGGAAACAGGGACTGGTCAGAGATTGCCTACCACGGGGATTATGGCACATCACATTTCCTATCTAGACCAAAGATGACTTGAAGGGGAAGGTTCAAGCCTGCTTGAGACACGAGAGTAGGAGACAGGTTTGAAGCAGGCTTTGGAGACTCATTGGAAGCTGATTCCTTATGGACCTTCAGAGAATGAATGAAGTATTTATTAATCATTTATTATTCATTGTGCTAAGTGATGGGAATACAAATAGAAAGATGGTTCCTATTCTCAAGGAGCTTACATTCTGAGATAGAAAACACATATGGAAGGTCTGAGCTACAAGTTATATAGAAAAAGTCCCATGGTCCTTAGAGTACAATAGCAAATCTGATTATAATGCCTCTTCTTTAATGCAATTTCCACTGATAAAATCATATCAGTTTCTAGTGTTGATTGTACCATTTGATGATACCAAGGACTTGGGTGGTAAAATGTTCCTCTTCTGGATCTTCAGTAGTTGTGGCTGTAACCCCTTCAGGAATAGTTGAGAGAAAGCATCTCTACAGAAGGCACTTCCCAGGATGATGTTGAGGGAAGGAGGCTATGAGCACTGCTTTTCCCAAGGCTCTTATTTCCAGCAGGATCTGAGGGGAGATGTCGTTTGAGATGCTGGTGATGACTTGTCTTGCCTTGCACATATATACTATCTCCCCTTAAAGGTTCCTTGCTGCTTCAGTTAAGCTACTTGGCCTACCTTATGGTAGCAGTTGGTAGTAGTGGAGATGACTGGCCCCTTCATATCCAGAGAGCAAAGTTTATGGCTAGGAGTTACTTTGAATGCATCATAGCAATCCAGTAGTTCTATATTGGGTTGATTAAAAATGACTAATCTCAGATCCTTAGCTCTGTAGCTCTGCTCAAAATAGCTTTTTGATTGAATTGATAAGTTTAAACTTATGCGGGGCTTGAATCTCATGGTAAATCTGGCAACTCCTTCTTTATTTTTTGCCTCATTCAATGGATATATAAAACCAAACTGCTCACTAAAAATGTCTTTGTTCTTTTATTCCCTTTTACTTTTCTTCTTCCTCCATTTTCCATGCTTCCCTCCCTCTCCCACCACCATTTTATCATTCTTGGACTTCTTTCAGATTTCAGAGACTTTTTCATTTCTCTAAAGAACAGGGCCTTATTTAATTCCCTACACCTGTATTAAATTTCAACTTTTATTTAAAATAAATGCCAGGTTCAGTAGGCAATTACAGTTTTCTTCTAAAGCAATAAAGAGAATTCAAACACCTTTCCTACAAGCAATTAGGCAAAGAAGGTTTGTTTGATTAAAATGAAAGATCAATGCCAGGTATATTGTTTTTGTGGATCTAGCGTATTTTAATAAAGTTTAACCCAGCTAGAAACTTGGCTACTTCCTCATGCCAGTCACTTAATTAAATGACTCCAATCATCTTATAAATAACAACTTGGTATCTGTTCTTTTGGTAAGTCCTGAGCTCTGACCCCAATTTCAAACATTAATCTTGGGCAATCTGAAGAAAGGATGAACACAGTAAGTACATAACTCTTTGTTGTGTCTCATCTGTAACATTTTTTTTCTTTAGGACAGATATGGAATGTGCCTGAACAAGTGTCTTTTGCACATCAACATCCTGAGGCAAAAATACACTGAAACAATTTTTCTTTCCTCATCCCATTCATTTTCCCCATAGCCATTCAAAAATGAAGGATTGTTGTACAATCCAAATTAAGCAGAGGATCCCAGAGTTGGAAGAAACCTGTAAGACCAGCCAGGTTAACCTATCCCTACATGAGTCTTCCTAAAATATAACCAATAAGTATTTATCCAGCTTTTGCTTGATGATATCTAGGGAAATTGGAAGCAGTAACCCAATCCGCTTTGAAAGAACTCTAATATTGAGGAAAGGAATGTAGCACTTCTGAGAAGCTGCATCTCTAGAGATTTGAATTTATAAATGGACAGAAACTGACTATAGACCCACCTTCTTTTGTGGTTGTTAAATATAGCCAAATGAAGAAAATATACCTTTCCCTATAAAAGTGTACCTTGTTCATTCAGAAATTTAGCCTTAAGAAAAAGTTAATTTGATAAACATTTGACCTTTTTTCTTAAGAAGCCCTTCCTTATATGAAGCCTAATTTTCCTCTTTTGCAAATACCACCATCCCTCCTAGTTCTGTTTCCTGAGACCAAGCAGAAAAAGTAAATACCTTTCTCTTCTCCCTCTTCACCCTCATAACTGCCCTCCAAATATTTGAAGATACATATTATGTTCCCTTCTAAATCCCCTTTCTATCACTAATTCCTTTAGCTGATCCCTATATGACATGAACTTGAAGGCCTTTCACTGTCCTGATTGTCTTCCTTTGGATGTTTTCCAAACAATTTCCTTCCTAAACGATGGCACCTAGAATTGATCACAGAACTTCAGGTGTAGTCTGAACAGACTAATAATAATAAGACGACGAAGAAGAAGAATGAGTATGTATATAATCCTATATGGTGTGCAAAGTTCTTTACCAATATTATATAATTTGATCTTTACAACAGCCTTGGGAGACAGGTGCTATTATTATTATAGTTTTACAGATGGGGAAACTGAGACAAACAGAGGTCATGATTTGTGCAAGTTCCCAGAGCTAGTATCTGAGTCCAGAGTCAAACTCTGAGCTTCTTGACTTCATACCCAAAACTTGTTCTACCACCAGATGCCTCTGTGCAGTCCATAGAGTATAAGACTCAAGTTCAGCAAGATTTGGGTTTGAATACAACTTCTGAAATCTATACTCTGTATGGCTATGTCATTTTACTACTCTGAACTTCAGTTTCCTCACCTGTAAAATGAGAATGATAATACTACCTTAGAGGATTGTTGCTAGGTTCACATGAGGTAATGCATCTAAAGCTTAAAGGGTACTACCAAGGTGAATTGCTTATAGCATTGTAGATTTAGACCTGGAAAGGACTTTGAAGGCCATATAGTTTGGACTCCTCATTCTACAGTTGAGCAAACTGAGGCCTAGAGAAGTTAAGGGTCCTGGCCAAGACCACACAGGTAGTAGGATCAGTAGTAGTATCAGAAGTAGAATCTGACCCCAAGGTTTGTTGACTATAAAACTAATGTTCTTTCCATTCCAACATTCTGCTTTGTTGCTGTTATTCTGTGCCACACTCCTTCAGACATTCCACTAGAGTATACTTATAAACTAAAGAAGAATCATCAAATGACCACTCTTTGGATCGCCATCCACAACACTGATAAAAACAAACTATCATTTTTTGAAATGTAGCAAAGTCATGTTTCTACTCAGGTCTCAACAAACTAGATATGGTCACCATCTGTACTCTCCTTTTAATTCTTAGAACCACAATAGACCAAGCCATCATTATTTCTTACTTGATTTATTGTCACAGCTTCCTAATTGGTCTCCCTGACTCTATGTTTCCTCCTCAGGAATTCATATTTTACATAGACAACAAAGTCAACTTCTAAATATGTTGGTCAGATGATAGAAATCTCCCACTCAAAAACCTTCAGAGGCTCCCCATTGCTACTGAATTAAAAACCAAATCTTTAACTTGATATTTGAGACTCTATTTGGCATCAAAATACCTTTCCAACATTATCATCCTCTGCTTTTGTCTACTCATTGTCTTGTCCAGCCAAACTGAACTTCTCCCCATTCCCCAGTTTTCCCTTGCTTTTGCCTTCCTGCATGCATTTATACATTCAGTACTTTGGGTCTAAGAATGGATTCACAACACATCTACAACCTGCTGAAATTCTCCCTTGCTTGAAGGCAGGGATATTGTCTTACTCCAATTTCTTATGGTCCTTTGACCTTTCCTGTGCACATGTCACATTTTAACTAAAGTTACAACTATAGCTCATAATAATATAGTATATAACTGTAGCTCTCTTATTCCCCCTACCAGGTTTTAAGATCTTTGATTATAATGACCATTTCATTCCCAAAATTATAACCTTAGCACCACATAGCAACTTGTACATTGAAAGTGGTTTTTTTTTCAGGTATTTGTTGAATTGGAGTTGAGCATTATAGACAGCAACAATAGCTCAAATGAATTTCATTTTTATAACCTTATTTTGTTTAGCCAACTCCAGTGACAACATTATCTAGAAAATTACCAACATTCTAGTTCTTTTTGCACTGTGTAGATGCTACCATTCCCTCACCCCCCTAAATAAAAACTGCTGTACTAATCACAATATGAACTAAAAATGCTTCAGAAAATTATGAAAGAATGAAACAAATGCTTTGGAAGACCTGAGATAGGATATTTACATACAATCCAATTACAAAAATGTGCATAGAAAGTATGTTTGTTTAACTTGGTTTAGAGATTAGGTGACTAGGAGATGGAGACAATAAGGCAGTTGGCTGACATGCCTGTTCAGACTAGCATAAAAAGTAAACTGAGATTTGGTGATGGGGGTGGAAAGCGAGGTTCAGGACTGAGCAATAAGGCAAAATATTCCAAACAGAGCAGCTGTTTTCTTCTAATCCCTCATTCTCATAAAGTATTGGAATCTGGCATGAGAAATTTAAATCCAAACAATGTTGGTTTTTATCTTAGTCAAGAAGGAAAGCAGTGGCCAAATGCAGATCTAGTAGCCCTGCTCATTTCAAGCAGAGGTATTTGGGAATAAGGTTTCTTAAAATTATTTATTTAAATTATTTAATAAGTAATATGTCTCTCATAGCCACTTCCTCAAAACTTCTATAAAATATCAAATCTATTATGGTATGTTTCCATAATTATTTGATAGTGTCACCTTAATTCTGAGTGTTTAGGGTGAGTGATAAACATTATATAGTTATGACTCCCTTTGAAATTTAATGAATACCTGCATTTACCCCATTCCACATGCCAATCTATCTTCATGTTCAAATGGTATCCATAAATTTGGTTAATATGACTTCAAATAATAAATACTCTGTGGGGAAAATTTCCTGAAATTCTAAACCTCATAAATTCCTTTCCGCTTAGAAATGGATTCAAATTTGGAAACAGACCAAGTATTCAATAGTTGTGGCTTTTATCAAGTATATTACTTGCTGTACTTGTAGAATCTTAATATATTAGAGGTAGAAAGGACTTCATAGATCATCTATCTAATTCAGCCACCTCATTTTCAATATTAAGAAACCAAGACCTAACAAAGTAAAGGATTTACTTGAGGATACATGACTAACTTGTCTTGACACAGATGGGAGAATCCAGATCTCTTGTTTTCTAGTCTAGTGATTCCCCAGAAAGCCAAGGTGTAAAGTCATATTGATTGACCATGGTAGGTCATAGTGGCAATCTTTCTGTGATATACGATTCTTCTGAGGGAACAGAAGCACAACCTCACAATTTCTGAAATTTGTTTTTATAAATACATTCACACCAATGAAATGAAATTCAATTTAATAAGATATTTAATTCATTCTAACTATTGAATCTTTTATTCTAGGTGATGTAAAGGGCTGTACTTAATTTTTCACTGCACCAGTCTTGTTTTATTTTTGTGTAGACACAACTACCTATATTTGAAAATTTGTCTTTGTTACCCAAATAAGACATGAAAATTCTTATCTCTTTAGCTGGTTCAGTGCCCATCACAGAGATGCTCAGAGTTGTCTTTCCCACTGCATCAAGAGAAGAGTCCTGAACTCTACTGTCTCAAGATTGTCTTTATAAAATCATATTCCTATTTTCTCAATGACATGCTTCTCAATCTAGTGCATAATAAAGATTTTAAAAAGCTTCCCCATTTGTTTGATAGCCTACCTCAGGGTAAGGGGGAAAATCAATTGAATGTTACAAATAAAAAATAAAATTAAATAAGGGATTTTAAGAGAGCAGTTGTTCTGCTTGGAACGTTGCTTTTGAGAAAATTAAAATTCAGATCCCAAATTGAGAACTAGAGATGACTTGGATTGTTGAAGATTATAGTCATGAAACACAAACTCTAGTGAGTCTTAGCAAGCTGGTAACAGACAAAGCAAAACAAATGAAGAGAAAACAAAAACAAACCAAAACCCTCATGTACAAATATATTTACAGCAGCTTTTTTGTGGCAAAGAATGGAATCTAAGTCCTTGTCTATCTTTTTGGGAAAAGCTGAACAAGTATGTCATATGAGTATA
This sequence comes from Gymnobelideus leadbeateri, assembly GCA_011680675.1. NCBI lineage: Eukaryota > Metazoa > Chordata > Mammalia > Diprotodontia > Petauridae > Gymnobelideus > Gymnobelideus leadbeateri. The sequence continues at coordinate 472,606 of WOXC01001528.1, forward strand.
ATGGAACACTACTGTGCCATAAGAAATGGCAAAAGGAATGGTTTTGGAGAAAACTGGGAAAATTTAAATGAACTGATGCAGAGATCAGTGAGATGAGCCAGTACAATGAATACAATAATAACAGTGTAAGCATGCCCAACTTTGAAAAACTTAAGAACTTTAGTCAGTGCAATGACCAACCATGATCTAGAGGGCTAATGATGAAGACTGTCAGAACTTTCCAACAAAGAGATGGTAGACTCACGATACAGAATGAGACGTGTATTTTTTTCTTTTTCTTGGATATATCCAATGTAGGAATCTATTTTGCTTGACTACACATATTTGTTACAAGGATTTTGTTTTTGTTATTTCCAATTGCAGGTGGGAGATAAAAGAGAACAAAAATAAATGTCTGTTAAAAATAATTTTAGGGGTGGCTAGGTGGCACAGTGAGTAGAACACTGGCCCTGGAGTCAGGAGGACCTGAGTTCAAATCTAGCCTCAGACACTTAACACAAAAACTAGCTGTGTGACCTTGGGCAAGTCACTTAATCCTAATTGCCCTCCAAAAAGCAAAAAAAAAATAATTATAAAAATAAAAATTTCAATATAATTTCCATTGACTATGTATATGTATAAACATTTCTTATGGAGTGTAGAATCCAGAGACTGTCTCATTTTAATTCTTGTATCCCTAGTTCCTATTGATCACAGTGTATAGTAGGGGCTTAATAAATCCTCACTGATTGATTAACATCACATAAGAACCAGTAAGGCTCATCCCCAGAAGGTTAACTGCAATATAACTTTTTTTCTTTCAACTATAGCAATTCAAGCAAACTGCTCTTGGTGGGTCATAGAGGTATTATAATCTGGACCAGTGGAGTGAACACCAAACACCAATGATACTTGTCTACTCTCTTATCAGGGGATCTCCTCTCTAGGCTTGTTATACAGACTATTTCCATTCATTTTTCATGATTCATGTAGTGACAGTTTGGGGTGAAGAGGGGTTTAGTAAAGGCTTCACTGAGGTAACGACTAAGCTTCATCATGAAGGAAGGGAAGGATTTCAACAACTAGAGGTGCATAGGACTCATTTTAGCCATAGGGAACAGGACAATATAAACACATTTTAATATGTATACATATGCATGCATACATATATATGAATACATACATATAAGCCCATGAAGGCATGTATGCATACATGTTCATGCAGTCTGATATACATATGTGCATGTAGATATATGCATTTATAATAAAGCATACATGCATGGCTGTGTATATGTAGACGTATGTGTAGGTATATGTGTATTATGCATATTATGTATATGTGTATATGTATTTATCCCCCTTCAATCCCCTATTATAGTCATTCATTGTAATATAATTACTAAGAGAGGAAAAAACTATACAACAGAATTATACAGACAGGGGAGAAGAAAGGGAAAAGTCAACAAATACTGTATTTATTGACTGACCTACTTTGAGATATAAAATATACAGAAGTATATGATAAAATCTGGAGACAAAGAGAGAAAGGAAGAGGGAAAGAGACAGAGAAGTAGCAGAAGAGAGACCTAGTCTAGGATGACACCCTGATTTTCAAGTGGGGTGTAGAGTTCAGGATAAGGTATTGCCTGTTATTACTGTCCTTTGAAAAGCTGATTAGCAGATTTTCTCTTGCTTGCATCCGATATACAAAACCCTGGCTAGATAACCACAACAAACCATTAGGGCCAAATTTACCCCTGGGCTGAAGTGGTTGTGGCCCAAGAAACGTCATCAGACAAGGTATTTGTTGCAAACTGGATGAAATAAAGTTGAGGATTAGAGATTCCCCAACCTTGAGCCAAGAGAAGGAAAATGCATTTGTTTTCAAAAAGGTCTTCAGGAGTTCCCGTTAACGGCATGGTCAAAGTCACTGCAGCAATTAGGGCAATGTTTAATTAGTCAAGTGACTTTTAAAGGAAACATTTAAAAGAAAACATTTTGAAATTTAATAAGTTATAGGTAACTTTTGTGGCTAATGGTAGGTAAGGAGGACCTATTTTGCAATTCAAATATTTTCAGAAAATTTCTGAGGCAAATATAATGTCCTGGGGTTAAAAATATCTACTCGAATTCTGATACTCCTTAAAAGACCAAAGTGTTATCATATGATGGATGGAATACACTGCACAATTTGTAGTCTTTTCATCATGAAAACCTTCTTTTGACCCTGAATTACTGCATTTTCCACAATCTCTTCAGAATTTTGTATGACAATGCTCACTCAAATTTAAATAACTTATGAAATATATTGATGCAAATTTATACAACAGTGGGGCTATATGTTATTCATGAAATTTACTAGATTATCCTTTCAAGTGTGGACACAGACAGGGAAAGAAGGAAGGAAATAAGGCTTTTATTCATCAACTATGATTTACTAGGCACTGTGCTAAACACTTTATTCCTATTATCTCATTTGATTCTTACAACAACCCTGTTAGGTAGGTGCTGTTATTATTCCTGTTTTGTATTTAAGGTTACTAAGATGGAAGTTAAATGACTTACTCAGAATCAGAAAGATAAGAAATTTTCCTGATAGGCAGAACTCAAGTTTTCTTGTTAGGGGGAATGGGAAACAAAAAGAAAGGGAAAGGTTAAAAAAAGAATAGAGAAGGTATAGGAAAGAGGGAAAAGGAGAAAGAAAACAAAGAGAAAAGAAAGATACATAGGATGGAGAATGGTATAATGGACTTGATAGCCACATCATAGGTTTCCACTCTCTCTCACTCTCTCTCTCTCTCTCTCTCTGTCTATCCATCAATCTATTATCTGTCTATTCATTCATCTATCTCTATCTCTCTATCTTTGTGTCTATGAATCTATTATTTATTCATTCATCTATCCATCCATCTACCCATCAATCCATCTATCCACCCACCCATCTATCCATCATCTATCTATCTATCTATCCATCTATCTATATATCTATCTATCTATTCTATCAATCTAATTTCATTTGTGTTGAGACAGAAAAAAATGATGCCCATGGATTGCAATATGAAGTATATTTTCCTAATAAAGATTATAAGCTCTATAAGGGCATAAACCACATTATAATTATCTTTGTATCATATCCATATGAATTCCATACAGTAATCACTCAATAAATTGAATGAATATTAAGAAAGCCCCTGTAATCTACCATATTAAAGGCAAATTTTTAACCAAACTGATTGGTTAGTCTTTATCAAATAATGCTTCACTGTTCTTATCATTAATTGGTAGGAGTCATACTTTATTTACTTAGCTGCTGTATTCCCCTAAGGCAAGGGTTCTTAATAATTTTTGTTTCCTGGACCATACTGACAGTCTAATGATGCCTATGGACCCCTTCTCAGAATAGCACCTTAAGTATATAAAACAAAATGCGTAGAATTACAAAGGGAAACAATTATATTGAAATAAGGTTATCAAAATATATAAAAAAAACCAACAACAATAAAAAAGAAATCCATACACTTCAGGTTAAGAACCCCTGCCCTAGAGGAATATAAGCTCTTTGAGGGAAGGGATTATACTTCTTTTGTCATTATATCCCCAGAATTTTTCAAAATTCATAGTAGTTACATAGTAAACGCTTACTAAAGTGAAGAATAAAGAAAGAAAATGTGGTGATAATTTCAGTATAATGAAGTATGTTGTATAATAGGAAGATTTAAGTTTAAATAGGAAAAAAAGTGGTCAAACTAATCGCACCTATCATAGCAGGTTTTGCAGGATTAAATTACAGTTACAATTGGAAAGCTAATAATAATCCCAAAGTCCAAAGATTTTTTTATCATGCTATCAAATAGCAAAATTGACTCTTTGGAATTCCTCAGGTCTCATATAATTGCCATTTTTGGTTAATTTGACCTTGAAATACATATTGCACTGTTTCCAGTCTTAATTTCTACCAGTTTCTTTGTGAATGCCACATCCTCCCAAATTTTATATCAATTGCTGACTTTGACAGGATATAATAGAGAGACCAATTTGGTCTCCTTTTTTGGCAGGCTTCTGCTTTATGATTAATCTCTTCCTTTGTTCTATGTTATACAGTTCAATTTAAGGGAAACATGTAATATTTATCAAATGTACCATTGCCCAATTTAATTCTGCTCTGGATACTGACAATTTCAATGTTTTATTTGAAACACTCAAATGGATCTGTGATCTCATTGAATTGGATATTCCCACCAATAATGCATAACATAATTCATCCATGCCTGCACATCCTCTATACTCTTATTCATATTCTCTTTTAAATCACCAAAGGGGGAGGGGAGTGAGTCCACCCACTATATTATAGAATTTCCAAAAAAGTAAAACAAAACCAAAATTTAAAAACCCCTATGTCTTTATTTGTAAGGATATGGTGGCAATTCAACTCTGATTTGAATGCATTTGGGACTGGGAATATAAGGAAGAACCACTACCATCGAGGATACTATCTCATGCAAGTTCCAAGTAGTTAAACATCTGGGCAAGGTGGAAAAAAGCAAGGGTGGAAGACAATAGGCACGCCTAGGGGTGACATTCAAGAACACCATTCATTCTAAGTCATCTGATACCTTAAAATGGATCAAGACCATTTTAGAAATGAGTGAAATATTTACATGAAGTCAAACAAGATAATTAGAGAAGAGAAATTAAGGGATTCATGGGCATGTAAGAAGTGGAATCAGGAAGAAAACAGTTAAAATAATGAGCATATAAAAATGTTGGCAGCTGGAGAAGAATCCACTTTAGATTTAAATAATGATTAAAATAATCATCTAAACTTAGGGAAGACATTTTTTCCCCATTGTATATTTTATTTCTAAGAGTTTTCAGTACTGTTCACTGGAACAATGAACGATAGCAGCTTAGGTAAATGGAAAAAATACATTTTTGGTACAAATAATAATATACACTCCTCTTTGTTTTATTTTTGTACTTCTTGAATGAGTAGTCTTACTGAGCTGTTGTTACTACTAGCTTTCCACCTTTTCTGGTAGAATTTTAGAACTGGAAGTCATCCAAGAAAGCATCAATCTTATGCCCCCATTTTATAAATAAGAAAACTGAGTTTCTAAAAGGTCAGGCAATTTGTTCAAAGTCACAGAACTAGTTAATGACAGAGGTTGGAAAAGAAAACAAGTCTCATGACTTTTAATCTGGTGTTGTTTTATACTTTGCCATGAAGCAACTTCTGGCTTGGTGGATAGAACACTGGGCCAAGAGTCAGGAAGATTCAAGTTCAAAAACAGTCTCAAGCACTTCCTAGCTGTGACCTTGGGCAAGTCACAACCTCTGATTGCCTGACAAAATGGATTCATTGGAGAGGGAAATGTTATCTCTCTCTTTGACTCCATTCCCAGCCCCTCATACTGTGGTAATATGGCTTCTAGGTCATTCTTTTGAAATTGTTCTCCAAGAATACCTTATAATCAAATCGAAAATCATTTTATGACTCTTAATTCTTATTGACTTCTTAACAATGCTTAACATCCATCAGAAAACATTTAATAAGTGCCATCAGCAAACATTTAATAATTTTTTAGGCACTGTGCTAGGCAGTGGGGATACAAAAACAAAGTATAACACAGGCCCTGACCTCACACTCTCTAACTTCCTTCTTGAAACTTTTTCTTCCCTTAAATTAAACGCTATTCTGATTATTATCCCTGTTTCTTTAGCTGTTCTTTCTCTATCTTTGCTGACTTTTATTTTTTCTCCTGAAAATTGGGATTCCCTAAGGTTTAGTTCTCAGCCCCCTAACTTTTCTCTATGTACTCACAGAGAGACCTTATGTATTCTTATGGACACTAACCAATTATGGATGGCCCTCAAAAAATTTTTTTTTTTTGCTTTTTGGAAGGGGGAAGGCAAGGCAATGGGTTAAGTGACTTGTCCAAGGTCACATGGCTAGTGTTAAGTTTCTGAGGCCGGATTTGAACTCATGTCCTCCTGACACCACGGCCAGTGTTCTATTCACTGTGCCACCTAGCCACCCCTGGCCCTCAAATCTTAAGCTTTATTTCTAGCCTTTTTCAAAAATTTGGCCCACATTTCTAACAGCCTGTTAGATATTCCTACTAATGGTATAATCCCCAAAAACAAGTTTTCTAAAATTGAACTAATCTTTTCTTGAAAATTGACTCTTTCTCCTGACTTACTGATTTGGCCTAAAGCAACTCCCACCTTATCTCCTTAGCTTTAAACTTTAGTATTGTGTTTTAACCCTCATCCCACTTCCAATCAGTTATCAAGTCCTTTTGATTCTTCCATGATAATATGTCTTACATTGCTCCCTTCTGTCATTGCCTTAGCTCAGACCACTTCATACCCGGACTCTCATAATGTTTACTTGCCTAACTCCAATCATTTAGCATGCCAGTCTGAAAACAAATCTTCCTAAAACAATCTTTGCATTTCCCAGTTCAAAACCATTCATGCAAAGCTCAACAAACTCCTTATTCTGAGATTCAAAGCTCTCCATAATTTGGCCCAAGGCACTTTCTAACTATATTTCCAAACACTCACCTTCCCAAAACCTAAGCATAAACCTTACCTGGTATTTCTTCTTCTTCCACCTCCTCTACCTCTTCTTCCTTTTTTTTCCTCCTTCTCTTTTCCCTCCTTTTCTTCTTCCTCCTCCTCCTCCTTCTCTTCCTCTTCCTCCTCTTCCTCCTCCTCCTCCTCTCTCTCCTTCTTCTCCATCTATATAGATTCTGTGTTTCAACACCCAGTTTGGATCTTGCCTCCTCCATAAAGCCCTACCTGACAAAGAAAGGATGAATTTCTCTCATATCAACTCCTATAACAATTATTTTTATTCTCTTTATGTGATGATTGTATCCTGTTTGTACCATCTCTTTTCTGGTTACCTTGGATTGTATAAATCTTACTGTTTTCTTTTCAAATGCCTTATCCCTTCAGTTAAATTGCAAGCAAGCTCTTTGGTGTCTAAAACAATGACTTACACCTCTTTGCATCCTTGACATGGTCTAGCATGTGCTTGATACATAGTAGGCACTCAATAAATATTCATTTGATTTGAACATTTGTATATAAATTATAAACACATTGGAGAGTGCAAACTGTTACCTATTCTCTTATTTGAGTCTCAGAACAACCCTATGAATTGGGGAGTGTAGATTTTCATCCTTTTTTTGTGGATGACAAGTCAGAGGCTACAAAAAAAATTAGATTTGCTTGTGTTCACTCAGCTAGTTGGAAGCTGACTTGAAGTTGGAATGCAAATCTCCTGTCTCACCTCTTTTTCTTATGTACTATTCTGTCTCTCAAGATGCACCTTAGAACAGAATCATGAACATTTGGGCTTGAAACAAGTATTTTTAATGAGAATATTGCACTTTTGGAAAGGAAAAGGGAACAAATGTCAAGAAAGTGTATACTCTTCCCACTTCCCTCATTCTAGCCATGGCCACCACATGTAAAAACAGTTGGTTGATTCTATATATATATATATATTTAAAAACCTGTGATACCAAGTAGATAAAATATCTTAATACCTACTGATCTTTTGATTAAACTGATTATGTTTGATGTTGTGAAGATGTGAGTTTAGACTGATTTTCAAAACCAAGCAAAATGAATTAGTTATTTTCACAAGGAAAGCTTTCAAAAATAGTATTGACCTTTACTCATGAAAGTAATTTTTTCTGCAGAATAGCTGTCTCGAAATAAAGTGCGTGGAATAGAAAAATAAACCATTGAATATCTGAGTGCATATATATATATTTGACTACCCTGGGATTCAATGACTATAATTATTCTAATTAATCCTTGATATGGCTATCCAGACAAAAGAACCAATAAAAATTCTTGGATTATTCCATCAAAAGCTGTTATGGAGCTTATGACTTTGTATTTCTTCTTAACACACCAAGAAAAAGTCGAATCAGAATGATAATTGCTTAACAACATTCCCATTTTTAGTAATATGGCAAAGCTGAAACTAGAAATTTTCACCTTGGGGCAAAAACAGTTGAGCAAAGCAAGGTCTGTGAGTGGGTGTCAATTTAGAAATGCAGAGAGGAATCTGACAGCAGGTACATCCATTCTGGGAGGAGAGGCTGCCTGACCTTGAATGAGTTTTGTGAGGTGAGGAATGCCACAGTGTTGGGACCCTCAAGATGGCAGCTGCACTGCCCAAAGATATAGGCCACTGAAGGACCAAGATGATGTAAGTTGCAGTGGCACTGGTTGCTTCAGAAAGGAAGCATTCCCCACACCCTCTCCCAACCTGGTAAGGAAACACAGCCCCTTTGCCTAAGGGCAAAGTCCTATTCTGCTCATGCTGGTTATGTTTCTAACACTGGCATTTTGTGTAATCCAAGACTAGGAATGCAGTTTAATAACAACTGACGAATTTAGAAAAGAATGGCATTGGGTGGGGTCTGTAAGTGAAGGAGGCTTTAAGAGACAGTAGGAACCTGATTCCCAATGTACACATCCAAGGGCAATGTCGACCACTTCCTGAAATAGGAGCCAAGTTACTAGAAAGAAGGAGAAAAGGAGGGAAATGTACAAATATTCAAATTGCGAAATGTAAAAGAAAGAAGCATTGGGATGGCCAGTTCCCCTTTTCCACCATCTGTACTCATCCAGGAAGACAAAACTTTAGGTTAGATAGAATATTTCTTCTTTTCATTCATTTCCTGCCCTTTTTTCTAGGACTTGCTGGCCTGGCTCTTCAGTAATTATTTTAGTTTTAGAAATGTATAACTGTAGAATTTAGCAATTCCATATAAATCTGTACCAAACTTCTAAAAAAAAGCATCTTTGCATTCCAGTCAAGTAGGAAAAGAAATCACAGAGTAGCTGATCAACTTTAGACAGCAGAGAAGCAGCTAGTTTGAACTTGTAACTTGCACTTCCTGATTTCCTATATTTGCTTCTCTACTTTAGGACAGACTGATTAATGAGAGAGAATGAGAAAAGGAAATCTGGACTTCGGTTGCTGCCATTCAGATCCTTTCCACCACCCCTCTTTGGCCCTTGGTAGCAGCTGAATTACCTAAGTATTGAACAGCTTTAACACTGGACAGATTTAAATAATATCTCTTAAAAACCAAACTGATCATAAGCAATAATTTTATTCTAAATTCAAAATGAAGGTACTTTAGCAGAGGAGAGTAGAAATGTTTTAGTGGTGGTTTATTTGTATTAGAGCATCAAAATAATAAGAAAATGTTCACAAATTTGAGAATAATGGAATTTAAATTTTGGATCAGGGACTGTTCCTTGGGAAAGTCATTCACCTATGTTGAGCAAGGAGATAATACTATCCTTATACTTCCTACCTACCTGAGTTACTACAAGGACCAAAAATACTTCTGAATCTTAATGTACTACAAAAATACAATTATGTATTTATATATGTATTTACATATTTATATATGTGAATATATTTATATATACATATGTATATAAATATATATATATATTTATATACAAAAATACAATTATGTAATTATTATCATTTGGGCCAACCAGTTTGACACAGATGATTGCTCTATGAGAGGTGATGTGGTATATACTGTGAAGTATACAGTTCTGGACTCCAAGTCAAGAAGATCTGAGATCAAAACCTACCTCTGACACTTGCTGGCTGGGTACCCAAGTCACTAAACTTTTGAGAATCCTCAAGCAACTTCATAGGACTTACCTGGTAATTCATAGACTGTCTGCCTTGGTGGAAGGTGCTTCTGCATTTGAGGTCTCTATAATGACAATCATAGATCTTTGAGAATTTGCATTTTTCCCTGATCCTAAATAACTATTTGTCTTATGTATATTTACCTTTGGTCATAAAGGAACTTAATGAGACCACATAGATTGTTGTGTATATACCATCACTGCCATTAGAAAAACTCAAAGACTGGTGCATAGTGCCATCTTTTTATATTAAGGATATCACATGGTTGTCAGTGTGGAAACCATAGTGCAATGGGTGATTCTTCTGACTAACGGTAAATCTCCTGCCACAACCCACACCCCCTGGCTCCTAAAATTCTTGTTGGCAATAAAATTCTTAAAGGCTTTATAGTCAGATTGGGACAAGAAGCCATAGGAAAATGGGTAGGCACAATTTAAAATCTGTCACAACACGTGTGTCAGCTTTTACACGGTGCAAAAGGGGCCATTTTGAGGGAGCAAAACACTATTTTTACCCTATTTTGTTGGACCTTCATTAAGGAGGTTTTTTGTTTGAGTTTTTTTTGTGTGTGTTTTTATGCTCTTGTTGTTAGATTGCAGACTTTCATGGCTTAGAGCATCCTTTCCTTGGTCCAGTGGCTAATTAGGATGGGCTCACACTGTTCCCCACCTCATAAAGAGCAAGAACAAAGGCAGCTGCTGGGAAATTGCAGTTATGCTGCAATTGGAGAGGCACTGGGGTAAAAGAAAAGGAAAAAGCTTTTGCCGAGAAAGTCTTTTGATGTTGTGAAAGAAATTAAGAATGAAAACAGAGGCCTAGTCTCTGCTGCACGCAGCCCTGCACACATATTCATTGTCCTTAAAGCAACAGGGTCAACAAAAAAGCCCAAGTTGGATGCCCAACAGTTTAGGCTGTTAAGACAAGAGGATGCAAGGAAACTATTTGCAGCTGTTTGTTTCCCAGAAAGGTCTGCAAAGAATGCTGGATGTAGCATCAGGATTCTCATGTTTCCTTTCAGGCAATTTCCCTAGGCAGGTCTTACAGCTGAGGAGTCATGGTCATCATGACTAATGACCTCCCATAATGATAACTTGCATTAAATTCTCATCAGAAAGATTTAAAACCATACAAAATGCATGATTTCATTGGTAATTTGAGTAATTTAGAATCTCTTAAAAATTCTTCTTACTTGCAGATATTTTCTTAGTTAATTCTTTTAGGAAGGATCCAAAATAAATAAATCAGTATGCGTGGGCAGGTGGTAGGGGAATCAATTTAGCTGTTATTACCATCTAATAATCCAGCAAAATTTGTTCATATTCCACTTTCCATTTTTAAGAAGTTCCAGTTTCCTTAAATAAACTGAAAATGATTACAAACCACACTTTACATGGAGGACTTCTATAGCAGATTAATGGGATTTCTTAATCACACGTAACTGGAGATACACACATTCATTTATTACACAGATTCTTTGAAGCTTTTGGTCTTCACTGTTATACATGTCTTAGGATTTTTCAGTGCCTTGCCACTGGAAGTCAAGTAACCCTCTTAGAGCTTTTGAAATAAGAATTAGGCAATGACTGAGTTGCTGTGGTGTGATTTCCTTCTGAGGAGGTCATTTGACATTTGTGTGGGATGGCATGGATTAGGCAGAGGAATAGATTACATAGAATTCCTTGTTTCCTTCCAACCCTAGAGCTCTGTGCTTGTGTGAACAAAGATCAAGTACCTGAATGTGTCTTCTACAAAGACCTTTAGAAGAAAAAATTCAGAACTATGGATTCAGTTCAGTTATTCTTCAGTCACATTCTATTCATCATGACTGAGTTTAGAGGTTTTGTTTTGTTTTGTTTTTGGCAAAGATAGGGGAGTGGTTTGCCCTTTCCTTCTCCAGCTCATTTTACTAATGAGAAATTGAGGCAAACAGGGTTATGTGACGCCTAGAGTCACACAGATAGTAAGTGTCTGAGGCCAGATTTAAAAACAGGAAGATTAATCTTTCTGACTCTAAGCCCAGCACTCTTTCCATTGAGGCACCTAGCTATCCTGGGTCTATGGATAGGATAAAAATGGGAAAAGGGAATTTTTTTCCAGCATATAACTGAAAGGGTAAGGTTGGGAAGCGTGAGGTATTTAGAATCACAGAATCCCACAGTTGGAAGACATCTCATGTGTCCTGCTCAACCAGTGAATGAACAGGAATTCAGCAAAACAATAATAAAATTCAGTTTGATAAATATTTCCCATGGGCCAACCATGCTCAGTAGAGAACTAGCCTTGTATATAAGAAGGGTTGGGTTCAGGTCCCACATACAGACAGCATGACTCTGAGAAAATTATTTAGGCACTGTGTTCCTAGAAAACTCTCTAACTTTGTAAATTACAGAGAAGTTGGTGGAGGTAGGTTGCTGGTTGGGATCTGTCCTCACTAATGAAAATCACAGATCCAGTTCAAATATAAGCACACCTACACACATACAGACATAGACATGTACCTATGTGTCTCACATTCATGTACACTTATATTTCCTATTCTATCCTGGGCAAATGGTCATCTCATTTTTGGTCAAAGATATATGGTAATGGGGAACTTGAAGCAGCTAGGTGGTACAGAGGATAGAGTGCTGCGTTTGGAGTCAGGACAACTCAGAGACTTACAAGTTGTGTGATTCTGGATAAGTCACTTGACTCTGTCTCTGTAAAATGAGCTGGAAGAAGGAAAGGGCAAACCACTCCACTATCTTTGCCAAGAAAACCTAAATGGGATTACAGAGGCTTGGACGTAACTCAAAAATGACTGAACTGAATTCATAGTCCTGAATTTTTTGTCCTAAAGGTCTTGGAAGAAGACACCTTCAGGTGCTTGATCTTTGTTCACACAAACACAGAGCTCTAGGGTTGGAAGGAAACTAGAAATTCTATCTCACCTAATTCTCTACCTAATCCATGTCATCCCACACAAATGTTGAAAGACCTCCTGTTTGCCTCAGTTCCTCATCTGCAAAATGAGGTGGAGAAGGCAATGGCAAACCACTTCTGTACCCTTGCCAAGAAAACCCCAAATAGGGTCATAAAGAGTTGGACATGACTGAAATGACTGAACAACAATGACAATAGGGAACTCACTACCTCTTTCTACCAAATGAAATCAAAGCACAGTTGTATGTAATAATGTTTTCCCTGGTATGGTTCTTCAGGTAACCCAGTTACTATGGTAGTATGATGGCCCCAGGAATGCTAGTGGAATGAACAAGACTGTCTACTGTCAACACCCCACTAGTACAGCAGCAGTGCTCCTCCTAGAAACATCAGATCCAATACCTGATAAGAAACTGTTAGCTTGTTGTTCCTGGAAAAAAGTATGACGTATCTCACTGGCATCCTTTAGAGAGCCTCAGATGGAAGCTGATGACTAAGGCTGCAATTCAGCACAACCACATAAAATTAACGTTTAAATTCTATTGCGGGAACCACGGCGACAGGCAAAATGAGGACTGTCAAACTAACATTTTAAAGGAATTTGTTGGGCTTTCTTAGGACATCAACATCCAGGTTCAGTGATCCCTGGCTCTGTAGTAGTATCTTGATTGCTCCTGCAAACAAAACAGCCTGGATTGGACTGACGACTTTCTCCTTCTAAATAACTAGGAATCCTTAGTTTTTATATTGAGTTCTTAGGGATTGCCTAATTCATCTTCTGCACTCTCTCCATCTCTGAGGATCAATACGGTATGGTGAGAGCTGTGACACTGGGTTCTAGTCTTAGTTTTGGCTCTGACTCACCATACACGCTTGGGCAACCTCCTTCCTTTCCCTAGGACTCTGCTAACTCACCTGACTAATATTGGAAAAGGATCTGACTCAGTGGTCTCTCAGGTCTATTTTAGGTCAAATATTCTGTCAATATTGAGTTGTGTCTCAATATCTCCTAGATATTTGGTTGATTGTAAGGAGTTAGGGTGGTCCATAAGTAAACTGTAATGTAATAGAATTAGGGGAGACATACTAATTTTCAAATATTTGAGGGAAGAATAGCTTTATAGAATGCTAGGATCTGGAAGGATGGAAGTTAGATTTCTGTGTATAATTTTCATAAGACAAAGCTAGGGAGAATAGATAGAAATAATAAGGAAGCAGGTATAAGTTCAACATTAGGGAAAACAAAAAACAGAAAAGCTTTCTAACAAGTAGAGTTGTCCAAACCAGTGGTATCAAACTCAAATAGAAATAGGGGGTCATTAAACTATATATAATCAGGACACATATTGACTTAGAAAATCACAGATTAAAATGATCTATTTCTTATTCTATTTTCATTTATGCTGTTAAATACTTCCCAATTCCATATTAATTTGGTTCAGGCCACACTCAGGGTTGTGCACTGTGTGTAGCCTTCAGGCCTTGTGTTTGCCACCTCTGGTCCAAACTCACACCAAGCAAGAATCACTTATTAAGCATTTACTGTTTGTAAGCTGCTGTGGTAGACACTGACAATTCACAAATGAAAAATGATATATTCCCTTTCCTTTAAGGGGCTTATAATATGGTACGGAAGCTATGGTACATATACCACTAAACATAATGCATGACACAATGTGATACAGTTCAGACAAGCTATTCTCTCTTCAAATTCTCATAGAATACTTTCAGCTGCCTAGAAGGGAAGTGGTAAGAATTTGCTGAGGGAAGGCTTCACAGAGGATTAGAGGATTTAGAGCTGGAAGGGAACTCAGAGGCTACCTAGTATAACCATCTCACTTAAAAATCAGTGCCCAGAGAGATGAGGTGATTTGCCAAATTGGCACCAGGGCTGAACTGTAAAGGAACATAGGTGTTCTGAAAGGCAGGGGTAGAATCTACGCATGATAAATAACTTGGGAAAAGGTTCAGAAGCTAGAGATTCTATCCCAAATTCAGGGAAGAACCAACAGACTACTTTGACTAGATGACAGATTGTAGAATGTCTAAAGGGATAAAAATAGGAAAGTCTATTATAAAAGCTTTAAATGCTACACTGAAGAATCTATAGTTTATCCAAGAATTAACAGAAAACCACAGAAAAAAATTTGCTCAAGGAAGTGACATAGTTATATTGGTAGAGTAGAACAAACAAAATTTTTGTTCTATTATAGTACTATTACCCAAGACATTGCTTCTTTGGGAGGTAAAGGAGAGTTTGGCTTTAGTTTATAGAAAACTCACAGGAACACTTCTCCTGAACTGGGAGTAACCTCAAAGGCCATCTAGTCCAACCCCATCGTTTTATTCATTAAAAAAAAAACAAAAACCTTTATTTTTGTGTTTTGTTTTTAAATAACAAAAATTTACATATAATTCCCCACCTTTGCCTCCTTGAAACAAAGTAAATCATATAAATAATACTAATACAGTGATTGCACCTGGAAGTTCATGCAACATTCTGTATCTGCTACCTCTTTATTTTTAATTTTTAAAAGTTTTTTTTAATATGAAAATTATTTTTTAAAACAAATGCTTTATTAACTTCTGGTTTACATCATTAATTTCCACCAGATTTTGAGTTACAATTTTTCCCCCATTTTTTCCCTACCCACCATCCCAGAATAGCAGTCCCACTAGATATCCCCTCATCCAATCTGTTCTCTCCCATATCTTCTCCCATACCCCCTTCGACTTTACCATTAGGGCAAGGTGAATCTCTGAGCCCCAATGCCTGGACATCTTATGAAACATTTAATTTTAAAACTTTGATTTTCAGATCCATTCCTTCCTCCCTTGTCACCCTCTCCCTCTGAGAAGATAAGCAATTCAGTATGTGTTGTACATGTATAGCTATGCAAAACATTACCATAGTAGATATATTGTAAAAGACAGCTTATATTTCCCAGACCCATCTCACCTCCCACCTGGCCCATTCCCTACTTTGATCCTGTCCCTCTTTGATAGTGGGTACTTCCAACCTCCCCTCCCCCTATAATACCCTCCCCTCCATCATCCCCCCTTTCATCCCCCTTTCCCCTACTCTTCTGCAGAGTGAGATTTCCCATTTAGTATGTATGTGATTCTCTCCTTGAGCCAACTTCAATGAGAATATGGTTTTGCCTTTTTGCCTTCCTGTTCTACTTCCCCTTGCCTCTTCTACATGAGATAGTTTACCCTACCCTGTCTCTCCCCATCTCCTCTTGCCACTTTCCTCTCTCACCTCTTGACTTCACCCCTTAAGAATCATCCCTTCCCATCAAATTCAACCTGTGCCCTCTATCCATGTATACCTGTAAACATATGCCCATATACGCTTCTTCAGTTATTTTTATAATGAGAAAGGTTTCATCAGACACAGTTATTGTTTTTACATGTAGGAATGTAAATAGTTCAACTTTGATAAGTTCCTTTTGATTTCTTTTCCTTGATTACCTTCTCAAGCATCTCTTGCTTCTTGTGTCTGAATGTCAAATTTTCTATTCAGTTCTGGTTTTTTCCTCAAGAATGCTTGAAAGTCCTTTATTCCACTGAATGACCATATTTTCCCCTGAAACAAAGTACTCAGTTTTGCTGGGTAGGTGACCCTTGGGTTCATTCCCAGCTCTTTTGCCCTCTGGAATATCATATTCCATGCCCTTCAGTCCCTCAGTGTAGAAGCTCTCAGGGGAGGAAGCTGAGGTGTTCCCCAAATACTGGTCCCAAAGTCCATAGGGCACTAACCTCTCACTTTGTCCTAGGCATATCTGTGCTGATAATTCTGGAATCGCCACAGGTGCTGGTGTTCTGGGGTCCCTCCAGCCGGCTGCTGGGCTGGCTGCTGGCCCAGCCGCCCTGGGGCTAAAACCTCGGCTCAGGTGGGCCTGGGCTCAGCTCTCAGTTCCCAGTGCTGCGCTGCCGGCTCCCAGAGAGCTTAGCTGGCCGCTCCCTGCAGGGCTGCTGGGCTATCCTCAGCAGGAGGTTAGCTTCTCTGTGTCGTTCTGTGGGTGCTAGGCTCCAGAAGTTATTCAGAGTCCCCTTTTACATTATTTGGAAGTGGTGTGGGACAGAGCACCTTGGAAGTGCTGTTTCTACTCCGCCATCTTGGCTCTGCCCCCTAATTTTAAAAAGTTTAACAGAAATCTATTTTCTCTCCCTTTTACCGCCCCCCCCCCCCTGCTCCAGTGGGGGAGGGATAAGAGAAAAGGAAGAGGAAGAAGAAGAGGAGAAGGACTAGAAATGGAGGGAGAGAGAGAGGGAGGGGGGGAGGGAGAGAGAGAGAGAGATTCCATCCAATAAATGTGCATAGTCAACCAAACAGAAATTCCCTCCTTGGCTGTATAGCAGACTATGCGTCATTCTGCACCTTAAATCTATCACCTTCTGACAGGAGGTGGATAGAATGCTTTATCATCATTCCTCTGGGATCATTTCACACATGAGGAAACTGACCCTGGAATGATTAGCATCTTGTCCAAGGTTACACAGGTAGTAAGTATTAGAGGAAAGATTTAAATGCAGGCCTTCTGATACCAGAGTCAGAGTTTTTCCATTGTAGTGCTCTCAGGATTTGTGTGTGAGATATATATGTGGGTGTATATGTGTACATATCTATGTACAGGTATGTGTATGCATACACATATACTCAATATACATATACATGCACACATACATATACCCACATGAATATGTACACACACATGTATCCATATATCCATATATGATATCTATACATTATCTCTCTATAAAGCTATATATACTATCCTGGTTGTATTTATATACACACAGAGACAGATAACACATTACATATGTACATAATTATACACATATACATGTTATATATATCTATGTATATTCCACATGCATGCATGCATATGTATACACACCCCAGTACTGGGATAGGATTTGCTTAGTCATAGATCAAATCTCAGTCATGGAACTTTTTGAGTTTATATGAACATATAAATCTGTGTATACACTTACACATGCATCTTTCTACAAGTGTGTTTCCTTTCTCCTACCATTCTACTCTGATGTCTCCCTGTGGCATGGAGGTAATCTAGGACTCTCAAAGGTGTTACTAGTGGAGAGCACTCTGCTAGGTCTTTCCTGTTCAAAAGTCTTAGAATTCAGGTCCAGTGACAGATGCTGTGCTTGAGTGGGGATCAGATTAGCTCAGTGTGGAGAGGTCCATTACTAGAACTTGGTCCAATCCCATCCAATCCAACAAATATTTATCAAGCACCTTCTATATGGACAGTACTATAGTCATTTCTGAGAATACAAAACCCTTACCCCAAATAGTTCTTATTCTCAGATTCTTTTTAGGTCTCAACATATAATTAAACTATCCACTCAGATGTGGAGGGACTGTGACTTGAGTCAGTAAAAAGGGCCACTCTGATGAAATTACAATTACAACTCTTTAAATAAATGTGTGAATATGCCTGTCTCAGTGTCTCGTTCTCTGTTTCTCTCTCTCTCTCTCTCTCTCCATATATATATATCTCAGACATATATCTAGAACTCAGACTCTACTAAGATTTTCATTTCTCCTGTTGCTTTCATTTTTAGCTCAGTAGACCTAATTCTTCTTGTTTTATCATACATGTGGGACCAGAGGGAAGGCAGTGTGGCATAGTGGAAAGAACATTGGACTAGAATTTCAGTCTGAACTCAGTCAAAAACCAACAATACTACCTTAAGTCAAATAACTTTCCAGGACCTCCGTTTCTTCATCCGGGAAATGTTGGGTTGAACTAGATGATCGCTGAGGTCCCTTCACACTGTAATATTCCAGGTCTGCTGACTCTCCATCAGATATGACAAATAGGTCTAGAACTAGAAGAAAACTCAGAAGACCACCGTCCCTCCATTCTATAGATGAAGACACTGTAGCCTGGGGAGGTGCACAGGTTTCCTAACTCCCCATCATGTATGTATCATAGATTTACAGTGGGAAGACTACCATCTAGTCAAACCTCCTCCCTTTTCAGATGAGTAAACACAGGCTCTGGGAGGTTAAGAGACTTACCCAATGTCGCACAGGTAGTAAGAGTCAGAGGAAGGATTAGAATGGATTGGGGTTAAGTGACTTGCCCAGGGTCACACAGCTAATAAATGTCAAGTGTCTGAGACTGGATTTGAACTCAGGAACTCCTGATTCCACAGCCAGTGCTCTATCCACCGTACCACCTAGCTGTCCCATCATATGTCTTTCTTTAGTCTGCAGAGACAGTGCTTTTCCCTCTGTGCCATAAGCTTTTTCTTATATTCCGTTGTCTTACGTTTAACCTCAAAATGAAAAAAAAAAAAAAACAAACCCAAAACCTCACACAGTGGAGTAGTAGTAGAGAAGCAGCGTAGTTGAAAATGATCTCTCACTATCACAAGCCTCAGCAGAGCCAGATGGAATGCTGCCAGGAGAGTCTCTAACCCGTGTGATTGTCACCATCACGATTACTGTAAAGTCTAAAAGAAGGCAGAGCCATTAATAGCCAAGATCCTCTCAGCCCAGCTTTCACAGACACTTTCCAAGATCTTGAGCTTACGTTCTTCTTTGAAATAAAACCACGAGATCCAAGAGTTATCTTGCATATATTAAGCTATTTTTAACAGCCCCTTTTCTACTATTTCCAGTGAAGATATTCAACTGAGGCAGCTGCAGTTCGTGTAATAATTTTTGTTGTTCATCGTGTCCGACTCTCCGTGACCCTGTTTGGGGTTTTCTTGGCAAGGGTACTAGAGTGGTTTGCCATTTCTTTCTCCAGCTCATTTTATAGGTGACAACTGAGGCAAATGGGGTGAAGTGACTTGCCCAGGGTCACACAGCTAGTATTAGAGGTTGAACTTGAACTCATGAGGGTAAGTGTTCCTGATTCCAATGCTCTATTCACAGTACCACTTAGCTGCCAGGATAACAATAACTAGTATTTACATAGAGCTTTAATATGCAAAATGCTTCATGTGGATTGTCCCATTTGAGCCTCACAACAACCCTATGAGTTTGGTGCTATTATTATGCCCATGTGGAAACTGAAAGAGATTCAATGACTTGTCTAAGATTATGCAGCTAGTAAATGTTTAAGGCTGGATTCAAACTCAGGTCTTCCTTAATCCAAGTCTAGCACTCTATCCACTGCACTGCCTAGCTGCCTTCTGTACAGGAGTGTGCTAATAAATGTTACAATTGAATCTCTGGGGGGAAAATGTATATATGACACATTTTCTTTTTTTTTTTAAAGCAATTTGGGTTAAGTAACTTGCTCAAGGTTACATGGCTAGTCATTATTTATGCGTGGGTGCTCATTTTCTGAGGCCGGATCTGATCTCGGGTCATCCCAACTCCGAGGCCGGCGCTCTTACTCACTGCGCCACCTAGCCGCCCCTTTAGGGCAATTGGGGTTAAGTAACTTGCCCAAGGTTACACGGCTAGGTTTTTGTTTGTATGGATTAAGTGTCGGAGGCCGGATCTGAACTCAGGTCCTTCTGATTCCAGGGCCGGTGCTCTATTCACTGCACCACCTAGCTGCCCCTTATGACACATTTTCAATTTTAATCTCCATCATTAACATTTTCTCCATCATTTCCTTAAGTTTAGACAAGCAACAAAACAAATCAAGTTCCAATTTGCAGGTGCTTAACAATGTTTGCTAACTGACTGAGTTGTGAAAGTAAAAGGCTGAGGTAGGAAGGAACAAGCTTCAGGTATGGGGGCCAAGACACTGAAATAAGACATGGAACAGCCTGTTTAGTGCTCAGAAAGAAGGCCAGTTTGGTTGAACCCAAGAGTGAATGAAGGATAGCACAAGATACTAGTGCTGAAAGGTAAGCTCTAGCCAGGTTGTAAAGAACTTTAAATGCTAGACGGAGGAGTTGATTTTAGAAATAACAGGTTATAAGGAGCCACTGGGGTTTATTGAACAGGAGAATGATTTGGGCAGTTAGCAGTATCATTTTGGTAATCTACTGGAGGTAAAATTAGAATGGGAAGGAACTTGAAACAGGAAGACCAATTAGGAGACTGTTTTATGAGATCAGAGTAGAGGTGATGAAGGCTGGAACCAGGGTAGCAACTGTGAGAGTAGAGAAAATGAGGCAGATATGATAGATATGGAAGTAGAATAAGCCAGTTTTGGCAAATGATTAGATTTTCAGAGAAAGGGAAAGTGAGTATGATCCAGTTTGAAATGTCAAATAACTACTAATGCAACAGCCTGCTCATTAGTCTTCCTACCTCAAGTCTCTCCTCATTCTTATTTTTTTTATTGTTTATTTTTAAACAAATGCTTTATTAACTTCTGTTTTACGTCATTCATTTCTGCCAGATTTTGAGTTATAATCATTTTCTCCCCCTGTTTTTCCCCTCCCCACCCTCCCAGAAGAGTAGTCGCGCATATCGCTTCCTCCAATCTGCTCTCTCCCATACCTTCTCCCATACCCCCTTCGACTTTTCCATTAGAGGAAGGTGAATCTTTGTGTCCCAGTGCCTGCACATCTTATCTCCCTATTACAAGCAAAAGAGTATTAAAAATAGTATTTATATATATTTGAAACATTTAATCTTAAGACCTTGAATTTCAGATCCATTTCCTTCCTCCCTTGTCACCCATTCCCTCTGGGAAGATAAGTAGTTCAGTATATGTTGTACATGTCTAGCTATGCAAAACATTATCCTAGTAGATATATTGTACAAGGCTGCTTATACTTCCCTCCCACTCATCCCACCCCCTACCTGGTCCATTCCCTAATTTGATCCTGTCCCTCTTTGATAGTGGGTACTTCCAACCTCCCCTCCTCCCAAGGATGCCCTCCCTTCCATCATCCCTCCTCTCATCCCTCTTCCCCCTATTCTGCTGTAGGTTGAGATATCCCATTTAGTATGTATGTCATTCTCTCCCTGAACCAAATTCAATGAGAATGTGGTTTTCCCTTTTTGCCTTCCTATTCTCCCCCTCCCTTGCAACCACTTCCCCTTGCTTCTTCTACATGAGATAGTTTACCCTACCCTGTCTCTCCCCATCTCCTCTTGCCACTTTCCTCTCTCACCTCATAATTTCACCCCTTGAGTATCCTCCCTTCCCAACAAATTCGACCTATGCCCTCTATCCATATATAACTGTAACCATATACACACACATTCACATATGTATTCATATGACCATACACTCTTCTTCCATTATTTTCATAGTGAGAAAGACTTCATCAGTCACAGTTATTATTTTTCCATATAGGAATGTAAATAGTTCAACTTTCATAAGTTCCTTTTGATTTCTTTTCCTTGATTACCTTCTCATGCATCTCTTGCTTGTGTCTGGATGTCAAATTTTCTATTCAATTCTGGTTTTTTCCTCAAGAATGCTTGAAAGTCCTCTATTCCACTGAATGACCATATTTTCCCCTGAAACAAAATACTCAGTTTTGCTGGGTAGGTGACCCTTGGGTTCATTCCCAGTTCTTTTGCCCTCTGGAATATCATATTCCATGCCCTTCGATCCCTCAGTGTAGAAGCTGCCAGGTCCTGGGCTATTCTGATTGTGTTTCCACAATATTGAAATGGTTTCTTCCTGGCTGCTTGTAGTATTTTCTCCTTGATCTGGGGATTCTGGAACCTGGATATAATATTCCTGGGAGTTTTCTTTTTGGGATCTTTTTCAGGAGGTGATCTGTGGATTCTTTCAACCTCTATTTTGCCCTCTGGATCTAAAACATCAGGGCAATTTTCCTTGAGAATTTCTTGAAGGGTGATTTCTAGGTTCTTTCTTTGATCATGGCTTTCAGGTAGTCCAATAATTTTTAAATTGTCTCTCCTGGATCTATTTTCCAGGTCAGTGGTTTTTCCCATGAGATATTTCACATTGCCTTCTAATCTTTCATTTGTTTGGATCTGCTTAACAGCATCTTGATTTCTCATAAAGTCATTAGCTTCCATTTGCTCCAGTCTAACTCTGAAGGAATGAATCTCCTCAGTGAACTTTTGAGATTCTTTTTCCATCTGGAAAATTCGGCTTTTTAAGGCATTCTTTTCCCTTTTGGGCCTCCTTTGACATTTGAGTTAGTCTATTTTTTAAGATGTTGTTTTCCTCAGTCAGGCTGTTGACCCTCATTTCATACTTTTCCTGCATCCTTCTCATTTCTCTTTCCAATGTTTCTTCCACTTCTCTTATTTGGTTTTTAAAGTCCTTCTTAAGGTCCTCTATGGCCTGCAACCCGCTCATGTTTTCCCCTGGGGCTTTTGGAGCAGGACTTCTCACCTCACAGTCCTTTTCCCGCTCTATGCCCCCCAAATAGGAGTCTAGGTTTTCATTTTTCTGTTTAATTTGTTTCCTTTGCCTTGGCATGTTGCCACTTAATTACTTGACTTTTGGGCTTGTTGCCACACTATGGCTCTGCTGCCAGACAGGAATTTTCATCCCGAACATGTGGGGGACAACTTCCGTTTCTGGAAGTTGGAAGCCCACCCACGACCTCCACTCCAGATCACAATCCAGATCCAGGGAGGTTAAAGGTTACCCCCCAAGACTGATCGCTGGATCTCCCTACAGTTTGTAGGCCAGGAGCTGGAGCTGCCTCTGAAAACTACAAAATGGCATGTCTCCTCAGCGGCTTCTAGCCCCCAGGGGAGGAAGCCGACGCATTCCCCAAATACTGGTCCCAAATTCCATAGGGCACTAACCTCTCACTTTGTCCTAGGCATGTCTATGTTGATAATTCTGGGATCACCACAGCTGCTGGTGTTCTAGGGTCCCTCCAGCCGGCTACTGGCCCTGCCGCCCTGGGGCTAAACCATCTCTCCTCATTCTAATGAGCTGGGACTAGAGCCCAGCAGAGGGACTAGGTCTGGATATATAGATAATGGAAGGCATTTGCATAAGGTGATAATCAAAACCCTGGAAACTGATGGAAGTCACAGAAAGAGACTACAGGGAGAGAAAAGGGCCCAGCTCTTCTTGGGGAGTACCTGAAGGGAGGGGGCAGGATATGGAAGATGATTTAGCAAGGGAGACTGGGAAAGAGTGGAAGATAGGTGGAAGGATACCAGACCTCCTCAATTTAGGGATGATAAAAGTGAGAATACTTATTTTTTTTAATGAAATTTTATTTTATTTTCAGTTCCAAATTCTCTCCCCGACTTTTTCTAACCCCACCTATTGAAAAGGGAAGAAAACTAAACCCATGGCATACATGTATAGTCATGCAAAACAAATTCTTATATTAGCCATGTCCAAAATAATTTTTTTGTTTTTTTTTAGGACAATTGGGGTTAAAAGTGATTTGCCCAAGTTCACATGGCTAGTTTTTTGTGTCAAGTGTTTGAGGCCAGATTTGAACTCAGGTCCTCCCAACTCCAGGGCTGGTGCTCTATTCACTGTGCCACCTAGCTGCCCCCCTCCCACCAAATTTTTAAAAAGGAGTAAAGAAAAGGAAGAAAGAAGAAAAAAATATGCTTCAATTAGCACTCTGAATCTATCATGTCTCTCTCTGGAGGTGGTAAGCATTTTTCATCATGAGTTATTTAAATTGTGATGGGTCATTGTACTGATCACAATTCCCAAGTTTTTTCCAAGTTGATTATCTTTGCAATATTGCTGTTATTATATTAATTATTCTCCTGCTTCTGTTCACTTCATTTTGAATTCATTCATACAAGTCTTCTCAGGTTTTTCTGAAACCATTCATTTCGCCATTTTTTGGAGCATAATAACATTCTGACATTCATAGACTATAATTTGTCCAATCGTTCCCCAATTGAAAGGAATTACTTCAGTTTCCATTTATTTGCCAGAATTTTTATGAATGTTTTTGTATATATGGGTTCATTCTTTTCTTTTATCTCTATAACCCCTGTTCCAAAGCCCTTTGGGATGAGACTCTCCTCATTGGTATAGATAATTGCTATGTGCTGCATGAAGAGAAGTGGGGAGCTGACATTGGCTGCAGCTTTCTTTAGCCTTCTTTAGCACTCTTGAAGCTTTGAGTCTCTGTGGGTACTTTTAGCTTTCAGCTTCAAGAATGAGATGGAAGAAGTTAATCCTACTTCAGGCTGCTAAAGGAAAACTTTGGAAAACCTGAGAGATGCTGACAGTCAAGTACTTATTCCCAGCTTGATACTCTAGGGACTTGGGAAGTTTCCTTTTGGGTGAGACCTGGAACACTCTTGGTTGAGCTGAGTTATCTTGATCCTCAGCGGAGAGCTCCTTCAATATGTATTGTCTGGTATATATTCTCCTGTGTATACCTTCTCTAATTTTCGTTTTACTACTACTATTTCAATAAATGAATTTTTTTGCTGTTTACTATATTATGTTTATTGTGGAACTGGCTCTTGGTGGGAAAGGGGTAAAGCTTTGGATATAGAATTTGGAGCCCCTCTACCCCCAGTAATGACAAAGCAATCAGAAGGGAGCTTGAACCTGTTAAAATCTCCTAGACTTAAAATATTTAGGGGAGAAAATAGTTGTATCCCAGTCGTCGTTGTCGTCTTCTTCTTCTTCTTCTTCATCTTCTTCTTCTTCTTCTTCTTCTTCTTCTTCTTCTTCTTCTTCTTCTTCTTCTTCTTCTTCTTCTTCTTCTTCTTCTTCCTCTTCCTCTTCTTCTTCTTCTTTTCTTCTTCTTCCTTCTTCTTCTTCTTCTTCTTCTTCTTCTTCTTCTTCTTCCTCTTCCTCTTCCTCTTCCTCTCTCTCTCTCTCTCTGGAGAACAGAGTGGGAACTTTTGGCCTCCACTTCCTACTTCCCCTCCTTGCAAGAATTAAAGTCTCCCTTGGAGACATGTGGGGTAAAAAGATGCCAAAAATATCTTTGATCCATACAGTGGCACCCTGTTTACCATGGGTGGAAGATAACTCTTACTACATATGTGGAACCCACTCCCTACATCTCTTTGGGATATAAAACTAGTAATGGTATTATTGTGTCAAAGAACATGCACAGTTTAATAGCTTTGGGGGGCTAGTTCCAAATTGTTTTCCAGAATGGTTAGACAAGTACATACTCTAGTAACAGTGCATTAGTGTACCTGCTTTCCCACAGCCCTTCTAGCATTTGTCATTTTCCTTTTTTTTGTCATCTTAGTCAATATGATGGGTGTGAGATGGTACCTTAGGATTGTTTCTCTATTTTTTTTTGGATATGTCTATTGACAGCTTGGATTTCTTTCTTTGAAAACTGCCTATTCATATCCTTTGACCATTTATCAATTGAGAAATGTCTCTTTTTCTTGTAAATTTGACTTAGTTTCTTATATATTTTAGAAATGAGAGAATAAGAGAAACTTCTTGCAAAGATGTTTTCCCAAGTTTTCCACTTTTCATCTCTATTGTTTTTTTTTTGCTTGAGAAAAGCCTTTTAATTTTATGTAATCAAAATGATGTAGTTTAGCTCCCTACAAATTCTCTTTCTCTTGCTCAGTCATGAACTCTTTCCCTATCCATAGATCTGCCAGGTAATTTCTTTCCTGCTCCAGTAATGTGTTTGTTATGTCATCCTTTACATATAAATTATGAACTCATTTTGAGTTTATCTTGGTATACTGTGTAAGATGTTGGTCAATAACTAGTTTCAGCTGAATTACTTTCCAATTTTCCCCATTAGTTTTTGTTGAATAGTGAGTTATTCTTGCCCCAGTAGATGGGATTTAGGGATTTATCAAACACTAGATTACTGTGCTCATTTGCTTCTTTATATTGTGTGTGTAATCTGTTCCACTGATCAATCTGCCTTTTTCTGACCCAGCACCAAACTGTTTTCATCCTTATAGCTTAAATATAGTTTCAGATCTGATACTGCTAGACCGCCTTCATTCCCATTCTCTCCCATTCCCCCACTGATACCCTTAGTATTCTTGACTTATTATTCCCCCAAATTAATTTTGTTATTATATTTTCCACCTCTATAAAGAAATTCTTTGGTAGTGTGATTGGCATGGTACTGAATAAGTAAATTAATTTAGGTGGTATTATCACTTTTTTCATTCAGTATACTTATGAGCAATTAATATTTCTCTAGTTATTTAGATATATATGTATTTGTGTGAATGGTTTTGTAATTGTGTCTATATAGTTCCTATATGTGTTTTGAATGACAGCCTCCCAAGTATTTTATACTTTTTTGTAGTTATTTTAAGTTAAATTTCTCTATCTCTTCCTATTGGATTTTTTGGGTAATATACAGAAATAATTATTTTTCTTGGTATATTTTATATTCTACAACTTTACTGGAGTTGTTAATTGTTTTGATTAGGTGTTTTATTTTGTTTTGTTGACTTCTAGGGTTTTCTAAGTAAACTGTCATATGATTCACAAAAGAATGATAGTTTTGCTTCCTCTTTACCTATGCTTTGATTTCATTTTCTTATCTTACTGCTACAGCTAGCAATAAGGGAAGTTGCCTCTAATTTAAATAACACGGAAATGAAAGAGTTAGCTCCACTCTCATGAATTAGTTGCTCACTGCAGTGTGGTATTAGTTAATTTTGAAATTGGTTTATAGATTTCTAAATGGAATAGGCTGACTTGTTCTGCTGTCAGTCACATTCTGTACAGTGAATCCCGCCTCACTCCTCACCTTTTACTGGTTCTGTGGGACTTAAGGTCATTATAAAATTGCTGTTTAATCAGCCAAGTCATGCATAGAGACAAAGGTTAAGTGAGCATGAACCAATCTTACTTCTTTTGTCAACTCAAGACAATTTGCAGCTTAATAAAGCTTCTATGATTACACCTAATAGCACCTGCTTTAAAATCTAGCCTCATTAATACTACAATAATGAGTTAGGAATCTCTTGGCAAGGATGCTATCAATGACAGATGATTTGTTTTCAATCAAAAGGCTTCAGGTCCATCAACCCAAAACACATCAGCTTTCCTCCTGTAGAAGGATCCTCTTTGGAATGATTCTCTAGGAGGTCTGGGTCTTCAGATGAAAAAAAAATAACAAAAACTGAAGGTTGTTTGGCTCTACATAAAAAAGCAAATGCAACAATAGTGTGTGACAGTGAACAAATGGTATGTGAAACTGAGCCAAACCACATCCTTGTCCTATGGAATTTGCAACTTAAAAAGCACATGTAATATGATATATAATCACCCAAAGAAGAAGATCAAGGAGTAGTCAAGTCAAAAAAACAAAAAAAGGAGATGTTTATGTTGGTAGCACAAGCCTCACTTAATTACTGACTCACCTTACCTACTTACTACCTCTGCAATATTAGGCAAATCATTTAGCTCTCTGGGACTTAGCTTCTTCACCAAAAAATTGAAGATGTTAGATTGGTTCTAAGGTCCCTTCTTCATCTGTTATTTTTTTTTTTTAATTTAAACAAATACTTTATTAACTTCTGTTTTACATCATTCATTTCCGCCAGATTTTGAGTTACAATCATTTTCCCCCCATTATTCCCCTACCCAGCCTCCCAGAATAGCAGTCCCACAAGATATCGCTTCCTCCAATCTGCTCTCTCCCATACCTTCTCCCATACCCCCATCGACTTTTCCATTAGAGGAAGATGAATCTTTGTGTCCCAATGCCTGCACATCTTATCTCCCAATTATAGGCAAAAGAGTATTAATAATAGTATTTATATATATATTTGAAACATTTAATGTTACGACCTCTAATTTCAGATCCATTTCCTTCCTCCCTTGTCACCCATTCCCTCTTGGGAGATAAGTAATTCAGTATATGTTGTACATGTCTAGCTATGCAAAACATTATCATAGTAGATATATTGTACAAGGCTGCTTATAATTCCCTCCCACTCATCCCACCCCCACCTGGTCCATTCCCTACATGATCCTGTCCCTCTTCTATAGTGGGTACTTCCAACCTCCCCTCACCCCAAGGATGCCCTCCCATCCATCATCACTCCTCTCATCCCCCTTCCCCCTATCCTGCTGCAGGTTGAGATATCCCATTTAGTATGTATGTCATTTTCTCCCTGAACCAAATTCAATGTGAATGTGGTTTTGCCTTTTTAGCCTTCCTTATTCTCCCCCTCCTTTGTACCCACTTCCCCTACATGAGATAGTTTACTCTACCATGTCTCTCCCCATCTCCTCTTGCCACTTTCCCCTCTCACCTCATAATTTCATCCCTTGAGTACTCTCCCTTCCCAACAAAATCAACCTATGCCCTCTATCCATATATAACTGTAACCATATACACACACATTCACATATGTATTCGCATGACCACACCCCCTTCTTCCATTATTTTCATAGTGAGAAAGATATCATCAGTCACAGATATTGCTTTTCCATATAGGAATGTAAATAGTTCAACTTTGATAGGTTCCTTTTGATTTCTTTTCCCTGATTACCTTCTCAGGCATCTCTTGCTTCTTGTGTCTGGATGTCAAATTTTCTATTCAATCCTGGTTTTTTCCTCAAGAATGCTTGAAAGTCCTCTATTCCACTGAATGACCATATTTTCCCCTGAAACAAAACACTCAGTTTTGCTGGGTAGGTGACACTTGGATTCAATCCCAGCTCTTTTGCCCTCTGGAATATTATATTCCATGCTCTTCGATCCCTCAGTGTAGAAGCTGCCAGGTCCTGTGCTATTCTGATTGTGTTTCCACAATATTGAAATTGTTTCTTCCTGGCTGCTTGTAGTATTTTCTCCTTGATCTGGGGATTCTGGAACCTGGCTATAATATTCCTGGGAGTTTTCTTTTGGGGATCTTTTTCAGGAGGTGATCTATGGATTCTTTCAACCTCCATTTTGCCCTCTGGATCTAAAACATCAGGACAGTTTTCCTTGAGAATTTCTTGAAGGGTGATTTCTAGGTTCTTTCTTTGATCATGGCTTTCAGGTAGTCCAATAATTTTTAAATTGTCTCTCCTGGATCTATTTTCCAGGTCAGTGGTTTTTCCCATGAGACATTTCACATTGCCTTCTACTCTTTCATTTGTTTGGATCTGCTTAACAGCATCTTGTTTTCTCATAAAGTCATTAGCTTCCATTTGCTCCAGTCTAACTCTGAAGGAATGAATCTCCTCAGTGAACTTTTGAGATTCTTTTTCCATCTGGCAAATTCGACTTTTTAAGGCATTCTTCTCCTCATTGCCCTTTTGGGCCTCCTTTGCCATTTGAGCTAGTCTATTTTTTAAGGTGTTGTTTTCCTCAGTCAGGCTGTTGACCCTCATTTCATACTTTTCCTGCATCCTTCTCATTTCTCTTTCTAATTTTTCCTCCACTTCTCTTATTTGATTTTTAAAGTCCTTCTTAAGGTCCTCTATGGCCTGCAACCCGCTCATGTTTTCCCCTGGGGCTTTTGGAGCAGGACTTCTGACCTCACAGTCCTTTTCCCGCTCTATGCCCCCAAAATAGGAGTCTAGGGTTGCATTTTTCTGTTTCCTTTGCCTTGGCATGTTGCCACTTAATTCCTTGACTTTTGGGCTTGTTGCCACACTATGGCTTTAAGGCCAGATAGAGGAATTTTCGTTCCGAACGTGTGGGGGGCAACTTCTGTTTCTGGCAAGCTGTAAACCCACCCACAACTTTCACCCTAGATCACAATCCAGATCCAGGGAGGTTAAAGCAAGAGCGATTACCCCCCAAGACTGATCGCTGGATCTCCCCACGATTTGTAGGCTGGGAGCCGGAAATGCCTCTGAAAACTACACAGTGGCATGTCTCCTCAGCAGCTTCTAGCCCCCAGGGGAGGGAGCTGACGCATTCCCCAAATACAGGTCCCAAAGTCCATAGGACACTAATCTCTTACTTTGTCCTAGGCAAGTCTATGTTGATAATTCTGGAGTCTCCACAGTTCCTGGTGTTCTGGGGTTCCTCCAGCCGGCTGCTGGCCCTGCCGCCCTGGGGTTAAAACCTCGGCTCAAGTGGACCTGGGCTCGGCTCGGCTCCTGCGCTCTGCGCGCTGCCGGCTCCCAGACCACTGCGCTGGTCCTTCCTGCAGGGTGCTGGGCTGTCCTCAGCGGGAGGTTAGCTTCTCTGTGTCGTTCTGTGGGTGCTGGGGCTCTAGAAGATTTTCAGAGTCCTTTTCTACATAGTTTGTGGAGAATCTGGGGGCAGAGAGGCTTGGACGAGCTGTTTCTACTCCGCCATCTTGGCTCCGCCCCCTTCATCTGTTATTTTATGCTTCTAATATTCATTTATTTACATTATTATTAGACATGTTACTGGTCAATTGTTGAGCTAAGTAATTCTAAAGTAATGGAAGGTTACAACCCAGTTTGGGATACTGTATAACTGATAAAACTCTGTTTCTTCATCTGTAAAATAAGCATAGTCTATCTCATTGGATTTTTGCAAATTGTTACTAATAATTGCTACTGCTACAGAAATTGAACTTGATCATCAATATTAATATAAAGAGAATCAACTTTGAGGTCTCCATTTTAATGGCAAAACAGGAATAACATAACAATTGATATATTAATTTATTAGTTCTTTGAAAGCACTTGAAACTTCTGGGACCAAAATGATCTTTCCAGTTATTATAGGATTGCATTTTGCTTTTTTTGTGGTAGAGGAGAACCAACAGCAAAGATAGTCTCCATTATTTGGAGTATAATTGAATGCATTGTAGTGTGCGAATGGAATAGAATATTACTTCTGTACCATGAGAAACTATTAATATAAGTACTTCAGAGAAATATGGTAAGACTTGCATGAACTGATCATACAGAAACAAGCAGAATCAGGAAGATGAAATATACAATGACCATACAAAATATAAATGATAAGAACTGGAAAGTGAAGTAAAACACTGTGTAATTAGAATGTTCAATTTTGATCAGGGAGAAAGGATGAAAAAAATCTATCCTTCTGGAAATGACTATGATTATAAAAATAAAAGGCATCAACGAACTTTTGGAAGTGCGCTATGCCCATAGATCTCTCCTATAGCTGAAGAACTTCACTGTGAGTTATGATCGAGCTTTGATTTGAGGAAATGGATCTCATTAAAATCTTTGCAAATTGATCACCCTGAAAGAGCTGTACTTGATAAATGACACAAAGATAATCCTTTGAGCAGCAACACTTTTTCTTCTTCTTCTCTTTGACTCTGTCCTACAATGGAGATGTGATAACTCCTTTTAACTCTTTAAATTATTTATATACTATGTACCATTGATGCATCTACTAGTTGTGATTAATTACTCAACAGGCTACTGGGATTCCTAGACATCCCAGTGATATGAGAATGTAAATAAGTGGCCAAATAAAGCCACTCTAAATGGTTGTCACTGGGTCATTTTCATGGTCACCAGTCATTCACTACCACAGCAACATTATCATTTCTCTCATGTTACATTTTCAGTCCCATCAAGATTAAAGAAGATTAATTATTCACCTACTATCCAGGAATATCTTCACTATTATATCTCTACCAAATGGAAAAGATTAGTGGTACATGATAAGTTGGGATTTTTAAGAAGAGTTCACAGTTCACCTTCAGACATTTATTTTGCTATCTCTCTGACTTTATAAAAAGATGGAAAAATCAGGTACTTTCCTATTAGGAGGGGAAAAAAAGCAAGTTGGAAGCATTATTGAAAGGAAAAGAGAATCTGTCACGATGTATGAAGAAAATAGTGCACATGCCCATATCTCCATAGGGAATTGTCTTGAGAGAATAATCGCCTTGACTGGATCTACCAATGCCATAATTAAAGACTTTGTGCTGATCCTATCCAGTGTGGCTCCTTCTTTGGAAAATGAGGACACCAGATCAAGGGTATATACAGGATTATCAGGGTCTCAGGTCTTTGTACAGAGGACATACCAACTAAATTGATGAGTTTGTTAGCACCCTATAGCCTCCCACTGAGTGTGACAAACAGATTTTTGTAGTCTTGCTGGAGACTATCATAGTCTCCCTACAAAGGGTGGGAGTAATCCTCCTATTCTGTCACAAGCTGGACTGCTCTGGAGAAGCCTTTGCAGGTGGTCAGGACAGGTACATCACAGGGCCAGGAGCTTCTCCTCCAGTTTCTAAACTGACTTAAACTGATAGTATTGCATATTTCATGATAGCATCCCTCCTCTCCTGAGACTAACATCCTGATTTCCATATCAAAGAACCTTTGAACACAGTGGCATGGGTGTTTCTATACTTTGCAAAAATTCTACCTTTCACTAGCTAAGCCAGGGGAATGATTCTGAATAAAAATAATAAAAAAAAAACTCATTTATTATCATGAACCATATGAACCTATTTGCTATTTTAT
This sequence comes from Gymnobelideus leadbeateri, assembly GCA_011680675.1. Lineage (NCBI taxonomy): Eukaryota > Metazoa > Chordata > Mammalia > Diprotodontia > Petauridae > Gymnobelideus > Gymnobelideus leadbeateri. Next base: position 505,426 of record WOXC01001528.1, read on the forward strand.
CTACTCTGCTAATGTAAATTGAAAATACTTCTAAAAACCAGTAGTGGATCATTTGGTTTGCTGGTGATATTTTCTGAGGGAAATTTTATGTTGGAGGTATGCTTTGTTTACCTGTGTATTTCTTTAACCTGATAACCCACAATGTCTCATAGCTGGGTCTAGATCAAGGCTGCGGAACTAATGGTCTCAAGGCCACATGTGGCCTTCTAGATCCTTAAGTGCAGCCTTTTGACTAAATCTAAATTTTACAGAACAACGTGTGACCTCAAGGCCACAGGTTCCCTACTCCTGATCTAGATGAAGACAAGGTTAACCACAAACATCATGTATTCCTCCCTTCTTTTCATCTTTGTGGTTTTTGTCTATTCAGAGGTAGAAGGAATATTGAAGGTAAGGGAGGCTGGGAACAATTTAGGACTACCATCACCATTGCCCCAATAGGCAGAAATATACATTTTATAACAGTATTAAATAGAAATATGTAAAAAAATATCTGGTTCCTGTGTTGAGACAAGCTAGATCTACATAGTTTTACAGGAAACCTTACCTTCTAAGAACACTTGTGCGGGGAGAGGGGACGTTGCACAAGCATGTAAATGAGAGACTTGTTAATGGCTTGGATGGTGGCTTCTTCAAGGCCAGTCATATCAGCTGACATGTATAAATGGCCAGGGGACTAATAGGCTGAAGGCAGAAGAAAGACAGTGGAGGAAATAGGGAGCCATTGAGAATTCAGCCTGACTGGAATGTCCTCCCTCCTCACCTCCGCCTATCTAAATTAGCAAAAAGTACTGGATAAAATACTTGATTTGAAGTCAAGGCAACTTTGGTTAGAATCCTGAGATTTTTCTGCTTTCTGGGTGTCCCTGGGCCAGTCACATAACCTCCCAGAGTCTCAGTTTCCCCTTTTGTAAAAGGGGTATATTAATAGCACCTGCTTGTGAGGCAGGTTGTCATGAAGATCAAATGAATTAATACAGGTAAAGTACTTCAATTGATATGCCAGTTACTATCAAATCATACCTGATTTCTTATATGTTCATTGAATGTATGTTTGTTGAATCACATAGCCAATTTTCAAGACTCAATACCAGTTCCACCTTTTTCATTAAACCTTTTCTCATTCCAATTCACATTCAGCTCTTCTTTCTTAGAGTGAGAGTGTATTTCATTTAGAATTATTGCTGCATTCATCAAACAGAGTCGTTTTATAGTTAATGTGTTGGCTTTGATCTTCAACTAACCAGATAGAAAACTGCTTGAGGTCAGGGACCATGCTTTATATGTAACTTTCATATCCTCTATAGATGCCAAACAATGCATATCCATAGAATACATGCCCAAAAATACTTTTTGATTGATGGGAGAGGCAGAGAATATTTTTTAGGCCTTAACTGTTTCAAATAAAATTCAGCTCCACCATCAGAGAAGGGTAATTTATTCAAATGACAAGCTGATAAATAAATGTTTGAAATGGCCTTGATTCTAAAGTTAGTATAGCAATAACCCCTTGAGAGTAATTTGCCAGAGCCATGTTTCTCTTGGTGCCTTGACAATCAGCAGAAGAATATTATATTGCAGGAGAAATACCTGTTTATATGGAGCTTGGCTGGGATTTGTTGACATAAGCTTGGGGGCATATTCATCAATAAAAGAGAAATACCAAGAAAGCTTAACAGACTTTATATGGGTTGCCACCTGATTTTTGCAAGTTAGGAAATTCTTATAAAGGGAAAATAGGCATTTTTTTGCCTCATTGGGGAGTTATTGGCTCTTCATTTTCTATCTTCTCTCTTCAGAGCAGATTAATTTTGTTTGACTCCCACCCTTCTTTTTCAATGGAAATGTTGAATTACAGGAAATTGTCCATTTCTATTCAAAAAGGTGCTTTAGCTACAATGGATTAACTTGAAAGACCTAGGGGTCCTGGAGAAAGCTGATCAAAAGATTTTAGGGCCCTTAATCTTATAGGGCTAAGTCCTCTAGATACTTAGATAGACTGCCTAAGTGTAAAAAGAGGTTTTAAATTTGGAACTTCACCCATGAATTTTGTTGAATGCTGATCCTGAAATGTCACTGCCTGGAACTCTTTTTATAAAGTTGTCTGAAACATAGCTAACGGGATTTGACAGAGAAGTTGTATGGTAAGAGAGATTGGTTAATAGCAGCTATCTGGGTTAAGCTATATTCAGCAGGTTAACTCCTCAAACTCGTTTATCTAAGTAAAATTATGAAAGAGAAATTGGGCTCACCTCTGCTAACTTTAGGCATTTTTTTTATCATTTGAAGGTAATTTAATAAATGAGCATGTCAATGCATGGGGTAAATGATTTGACCTAGTCATTTAACTCTGTTTGGAGTTCACATAGCCCATTTCCCCATCAGCTTTTAAATTCATTATCCTGTGTGAGACAGGCATTACTGGGAGACGTTCCCAGCTTCCTTCACCCCTACTATTCTTTATAAGGAATTATCATATGGTCAACTCCAAGCCCCTTACATTCAAAAATGGGAACTTAGTTATCACATCTCTCTTTAACATGTAGTAAGGAAAATTTAGGATCATTAATTTAGAATTGGAAGGTAACTTAATGATCATCTATTTCAAATCTTTTATTTTAAACATGAGGAAATTGAGGTCCAGGGAGGTTGTATCTTACCCAAAGTCACATTGTGTAATCTGAAGAGCTGAGACAATCAATCTGACATCTCATTTTTTAAAGTGGCTGAGTATTCTGTGGGGTAGCTAGGTGGTGTAGTTTGATAGCGTGCTGGGCCTGGAGGCAGAAAGAATCTTCTCCTCGAGTTCAAATCCTGTCTCAGACACTTACTAGCTGTGTGACCCTGGGCAAGTCAATGTCTTTGCCTCAGTTTCCTCATCTGTAAAATGAACTGGAGAAGGAAATGGCAAAACCTACTCCAGTATCTTTGCCAAGAAAACCTCAATTGGGTCATGAAGAGTTGGACACAACTGAGCAACAGTAATGAGTATGTCATAAGTTGATTACAGAGCAAACCAACAAACAAAATCCTAAAATTAAGACCTTGTACATTCTCATTTGAGACGTGCTATCTACAGTTACAGAAAAAATTGAGGTTTATTTCATTGTTATGAATTTAACACTGAGGTTGGATTTTTTATTTTGTATCCTTAAAGGAAATTTAGAGGGAGCTGTTTTATTTAAATGACCCCTGTGATTTCCTTCACTAGTAAATGGAACTCCTGCCTCAGAGTTCCAAAGGCCATAGATTATGGCCAATTGAATTGAATCTTTTTGCATCTTTGAATGTGCAGCAATGGCTTTCCATTCTTGATGATGCCTTTCCTTATTTCAGCCCACACTCAGCTCTACCTTCTTTCAACCCTTTATTGCAATTTACTATCCATACCAGTGTGAAACTGCCTTCTAATTCAGAGGATAGGCTTGTTCTCCCAACTACTATAGTGTAAACTTCTTCCTCACTCTGAGGTTGGCTCTCTGTCTATTATGCCAGGATGACCCTTATTTTATATTACAGAGGAAAACTGCCAGATAAAAACTATAATCTTCTTAGTTTCCTAGTTAGATATCTCTAAAATGTCATCATCCTCTTTGTTTGACCCCGGATACATTGTTCTCAGCCCCCAAAAGCTGTGGCTCATACGTTGTTGTCAAAGAGATAGGGTTTTTTCCCTACCTAAATGTTGAGCAATTTGTTAGAAATAGCTTTTGGAGAGACAGAGTTGTCTCTGCCCCAGAAGGGGCACCATCTTGGGAGTCAGAATACCTGGGTTCTAGGACCTAGCATTAATTGTTCTATCATCATGACAAGTAATAGGTAATAGCTGAAAATTAGAGTTCTTTAAGGCTTGCAATATTTTTACATGCATTATCTCACTGGATCCTGGCAATAACCTTGTGAGTTAGGTGTTATTATCCTCTTTTTATAGATGAGAAAATTCTCATTGTTAAGGCTTGGGAGAGTTAGAGTGAATTACCCACGTTTATAAAGCTAGTAAATGTCAAAGGTAGAATTCAGACCCATTTCTCCCTGACTCCAGGTTCAATACCCTATCCACTGGATGCCACTGCTTCGTTGTCTAAAGGAAAAAAAACAGTTGGGATAGAGGTCCCTTTCTGCTAAGAAATTCTATGATTTTGTTTTAATTACTAAACTGTTTTGGGTAGAGCTGATCAATTACTTGTCCATCAACCATTTTGACATTTGAAACACACAAATATTAACCACATTCAGTGAATTCAGTAGACGCTGTCATTGTTGTTGTTCGATTGTTCAGTCACTCTGACTGATTTGCAATTTACTTCTTTAGTGGATTAAAACAAAGAGAGGTTAAGTGACTTGCCCAGGGTCACACAATTAGTAAGTGTATTAGTCCGGATTTGAACTTGGGTTTTCCTGACTCCAGACCCAGCACTCTATCCATTGAGTCACTTAGCTGCCTCCTAGGCATGATCATAGTTGTCACCAAACCAAGTAAATTAATTTGTGAGATATAAATTTTTCATACACCTTTGGGTTATACTGCATAAACTATCCCCAGGAGTAAGAGACTGTTTGAAATTGTTTTCCAAAGCCAAAAGTGTAAGTGTGTGTGTGTGTGTGTGTGTGTGTGTGTTGGGGCAGAGAAGTGGGGAGTGTGATGGTAGTGCTACTGAAAAAAACAATCCAGAAAAACAGTGAGGCTGTGGTCCCTTTCACCCCTGGGGAGATGCTGGCAGTTGCTCAACTTGCAATGGAAAATGATACTGTCTGAAGAGTACTAGCCATACACATCCTTTTATTTTGTGGGATGTGTGTGTGTGTGTGTGTGTGTGTGCGTGTGTGCGCATGTGCGAGTACATACAAATACACAAACTACACAATACATGTGTACATAATAATATACAGATCTATCAATCTATCTATCAGTGACAGTGTCATGCTGTCAGATCTGTTGTTTTGCCAAAATCCTAAAGCTTTCAGTCATGTATTTTATCAAATGATCATTTAACTTGGGCACTGCACCAAAGGACTTAAACTTCTGGGCATTTGGTCAATTGACTGAAAACTTGCTTGTAATTCCAGACATATTGACTGAACAGATTTCTGTGAAACTGGCTCACAGTCAGACTCTAGAGGAATGCATCTCAGGCGACAAAACTATCCCTGTAATATATAATCAGCTACTTGGAAGTGTCTGAATTTTTACTGGGGCAAGTCAAAATAGATTCTAGGTTAATATAGACATTCAATACAATCATGAGTATATGATGTTTCAAACTCAAAAGGAATCACAAAAGCCCTCTGATTTAGTCACTGTTTAAACAGCAATGCCAATGAAATGTTTTATTTCACTTTGACATACTTTATCCTTCCTTCCTTCCTTCCTTCCTTCCTTCCTTCCTTCCTTCCTTCCTTCCTTCCTTCCTTCCTTCCTTCCTTCCTCTCTCTCTCTCTTCTTTCTTTCTGAATCTAGATTTGAACTCAAGCCCTCATGACTCCAGGACCAGTGCTCTATCCACTGAGTTACCTAGCTGCCCTTTCACTTTGATGCACTTTGAAAAATACACTAAGTTGCACACATATTTGAATAAAGCTGAATTTTTTAGTGTACAGTGAAAAAGCAGATGGCAGGCCTAGAGTCAGAAAGACTCATCTCCCTGAGTTAAAATCTGGATTCAGCACTAGCTGTATGACCTTGGTCTCTTAACCCTGTTTGCCTCAGTTTCCTCATCTGTAAAATGAGATGGAGAAGGATATGATAAATTACTCCAGTATCTTTGTCAAGAAAACCCCAAATAGGGTGATGAATAGTCAGACATAACTGAAAAACAACTGAACAAAAAACAAGTTTAGAACAATGGCTTATATCAAGAAAACTGGCTGCTGTTCCTGAACACAAAATTCCATCACCTACCTCAGTCACTTTAGATAAGTGATTCCCCATGCCTGGGATTCACTTAGTCCCTCCTCACCTCCTCTTAGAATTCATTTATTTCAAAGCACATCTTAGTTGCTCCTACTTCCTACAAAGGCCTTTCCAGATGTCACTATCTCCCTCTTGAAGTTACTTTGTATAAATTTTCATTTCCTTAATGTGTTTACATGATGCATCTCCCCAGTTATAGGCAGGCTCTTTCAAGGCAGCTGTTTTCTTGTTGTTGTTTGTCTTTGTAGTCCAAGCCCCTAATGAAGCACATTGCATGTAACAAATGATTAATAAATATCTGTTGAACTGAGTCAGATTTCAGTGCATTGAATCAAAATGGGTGAGTTGTTTGGCAGGCTGAACATAAAATGGCCCATTGGCTAGAGTGAGCTTCATGAAGAAATTTTAAAAAAAGGCTTTTCAGTTTTAAAGATTTCTGAGCAAAAAAGACAATTAGTAGCAGAGTGCATTCCCTGGAATTTTTGTCATTTCCCTTCTGTAAAGTAGCTTTTTTAAACATTTATTCAGCATCAATCTTGTGCTAAAGAACGTCTAACACAAACAGCACCAATAATCTTCTGTACTTTGTAATGTAATGAAAGCTTTATGGTTAACAAAGTGCTTTGCATGTACTGAGTCTTCTCTATGTGGTATAGATAGTGCTATCATAATCACTCCCATTCTACCGATGAGAAAATTGAGTCTCAGATTAAATTAAGGCTAGCATATGGTCAATGACTTAGTACTGGCCACAAGTCTACTGCTCTTTCCACTGTACCACCCTGTCTCTCAATCAAATGCTGATTAATTTTTTTCCTATTAAATAAATGCTTTATTAACTTCTGGTTTACATCATTCATTTCCACCAGATTTTGAGTTATAATTTCCCCCCCATTTTTTCCCTACCCACCACCCGAGAATAGTAGTCCCATTGGATATCCCCTCATCCAATCTGCTCTCTCCCATATCTTCTCCCATACACCCTTCGACTTTGCCATTAGGGCAAGGTGAATCTCTGAGCCCCAAAGCCTGGACATCTTATGAAACATTTAATTTTAAAACTTTGATTTTCAGATCCATTCCTTCCTCCTTTGTCACCCTCTCCCTCTGAGAAGCAGTTCAGTATGTGTTGTACATGTATAGCTATGCAAAACATTACCATAGTAGATATATTGTAAAAGACAGCTTATATTTCCCTCCCACCTGTCTTACCTCCCACCTGGTCCATTCCCTACTTTGATCCTGTCCCTCTTTGATAGTGGGTACTTCCAACCTCCCCTCACCCCATAATGCCCTCCCCTCCATCATCCCCCCTTTCATCCCCCTTTCCCCTACTCTCCTACAGGGTGAGACATCCCATTTAGTATGTATGTGATTCTCTCCTTGAGCCAACATCAATCAGAATATGGTTTTGCCTTTTTGCCTTCCTGTTCTTCCCCTCCCCTGCAACTACTTCCCCTTGCCTCTCTACATGAGATAGTTTACCCTACCCTGTCTCTCCCCATCTCCTCTTGCCACTTTCCTCTCTCACCTCTTGACTTCACCCCTTAAGAATCATTCCTTCCCATCAAATTCAACCTGTGCCGTCTATCCATGTATACCTGTAAACATATACCCATATACGCTTCTTCAGTTATTTTTATAATGAGAAAGGTTTCATCAGACACAGTTATTGTTTTTCCATGTAGGAATGTAAATAGTTCAACTTTGATAAGTTCCTTTTGATTTCTTTTCCTTGATTACCTTCTCAAACATCTCTTGCTTCTTGTGTCTGAATGTCAAATTTTCTATTCAACTCTGGTTTTTTTCCTCAAGAATGCTTGAAAGTCCTCTATTCCACTGAATGACCATATTTCCCCCTGAAACAAGATACTCAGTTTTGCTGGGTAGGTGACCCTTGGGTTCATTCCCAGCTCTTTTACCCTCTGGAATATCATATTCCATGCCCTTCAATCCCTCAGTGTAGAAGCTGCCAGGTCCTGTGCTATTCTGATTGTGTTTCCACAATATTGAAATTGTTTCTTCCTGGCTGCTTGTAGTATTTTCTCCTTGATCTGGGGATTCTGGAACCTGGCTATAATATTCCTAGGGATTTTCTTCTTGGGATCTTTTTCAGGAGGCGATTGGTGGATTCTTTCAACCTCTATTTCCCTCTCTGGGTCTAAAACATCAGGACAATTTTCCTTGAGAATTTCTTTAAGGATGATTTCTAGGTTCTTTCTTTGATCGTGGCTTTCAGGCAGTCCAGTAATTTTTAAATTATCTCTCCTGGATCTATTTTCCAGGTCAGTGTTTTTTCCCATGAGATATTTCACATTGCCTTCTATTCTTTCATTTGTTTGGATCTGCTTAACAGCATATTGATTTCCCATAAAGTCACTAGCTTCCACTTGCTCCAGTCTAACTCTGAAGGAATGAATCTTCTCTGAGCTTTTGAGATTCTTTTTCCATCTGGCAAATTCGGATTTTTAAGGCATTCTTCTCCTCATTGCCTTTCTGAGCCTCTTTTGCCATTTGCGTTAGAATATTTTTTTTTTTTAAAGCAATTGGGGTTAAGTAACTTGCTCAAGGTTACACGGCTAGTCATTTGATTTTTGTGTGGGTGCTCATTTTCTGAGGCCGGATCTGATCTCGGGTCATCCAAACTCCGAGGCCGGCGCTCTTACTCACTGCGCCACCTAGCCGCCCCTTGAGGGCAATTGGGGTTAAGTAACTTGCCCAAGGTTACACGGCTAGGTTTTTTTTTTTTTTGTTTGTATGGATTAAGTGTCAGAGGCCGGGCTCCGAACTCAGGGCCTCCTGATTCCAGGGCCGGCGCTCTATTCACTGCGCCACCTAGCCGCCCCTAGAATATTTTTTAAGGTGTTATTTTCCTCAGTCAGGCTGTTGACTGTCATTTCATACTTTTCTTGCATCTTTATCATTTCTCTTCCCAATTTTTCCCCCACTTCTCTTATCTGCTTCTTAAGGTCCTCTATGGCCTGTAGCCAGCTTGTATTTTCATTTGGGGCTTTTGGTGCAGGAGTTCTGACCTCACAGTCCTCCTCCATGCTTGGATCCTTTTTGCCCCTAAAATAGGAGTCCAATGTTGAATTTTTATTTTTATTTTGTTTCTTTTGCTTAGGCATGTGTAAGGGTTATTGGATTTAAAGATCTTCCATGCCCCATTGGACTTGCTGACATAGCGGGAAGGGGAGGGGCAAGAGGAAGCAGAAGAAGAGTTAGAGTTCCGTTGGGGACTGTTGGTGGACACAGCAACAGCAGTAACTGCCGAGGTAGAGGTGGAGGCCCAAACCTCTTTTTAAGCCAGCCAGAATTTCTGCTAAGGACTCTTGTTGGGGGCTGCCGGGAACTGGAACTGCGGGGGGCCGGAGCTGTTGTGAGCACGCTTCCTGGATGCTGAGCAGTTGCTGAGAGTCGGGAGAGAAGGACCTTTGCCTGAAGTAGCCTGTTCTGTTTTGAAGGCTTAAGAATATGGTTGTTTACTATGTTAACTACTTGTGCCAATTTCATAACTATCCTGATGGCTTTGACTTTCTGGTTTGGGGACTCGGTTATTTGGTATTTTAATAAATTCTCTGGCTTTATCCCCCATATAGAGAGACTGATATATTTTGTGATTAATAACCACATAAGCCTATTTATAATTGCCATAGGCATAATAAATATTGCATTGTTAATACAGCATGTTGCCACTAAATTACTTGATTTTGGGGCTTGTTGCCACAGTAGGACTCTGCCACCAGACAGGAGAGCTTCTGCCCAAATGTGGGGTCTTCACAACTTCCGCCATTTGGGTGGCCTCTGCAATGCCTCCACCCGCTCTGGCAAATTGGATACCCACCCCAAATTTCCCCCCCAGACCACAATCCAGATCCAGGCAGTTTAAAGCAAGAGTTATTAACTCCCAGACTGATTGCTGGGTCTTTCTACAGTTTGCAGACCAGGAGCTAGAGCCACCACTGACACTGCAAAATGGCTTCTGTGCCGAGTTTCTTCAGCAGCTTTTCACCCCCAGGGGAGGAAGCTGATGCGTTCCCCAAATACTGGTCCCAAAGTCCATAGGGCACTAACCTCTCACTTTGTCCTAGGCATATCTGTGCTGATAATTCTGGAATCGCCACAGCTGCTGGTGTTCTGGGGTCCCTCTAGCCGGCTGCTGGCCCAGCCGCCCTAGGGCTAAAACCTCGGCTCATGGGGGCCTGGGCTTAGCTCCCAGCACACTGTGCTGCCTGCTCTCAGAGCGCTGCGCTTGCCGCTCCCTGCAGGGCTGCTGGGCTGTCCTCAGCGGGAAGTTAGTTTCTCTGTGTAGTTCTGTGGGTGCTGGGGCTCCAGAAGTTGTTCAGAGTCCCCTTTTACATTGTTTGGAAGTTGTGTGGGGCAGAGCACCTTGGAAGTGCTGTTTCTACTCTGCCATCTTGGCTCTGCCCCCTGATTTTTTTTTTTAAAGAGAAAATACACTGTGACCCATGGCTATAAAATCTTAATAAACTCAAACACAACCCAGGGAATTAGATAGTATAGTTCCCACCCACTTAGCCATGGCCATATTGTATTTTCTCTTAAAAAAAAGAATTTGAGTTTATACATCTTCTGACTTTTAAAGAAAAGACCAGGCATTATATCCTGACCATCCTTTCCAGTACTTGTTATGTCTTCCCTTAAATCCATGAACACGCTGGTACTGGAGAGGGGATGAGAATACTTTCACCCTCTTGACATTTCTAGGGTCTCAGTTGCACAGCAACCTCTCCATCAGATCTGAGGTTGTCTACCCAAATGTATAACCTAATCCAGATCTTGATGATCATTTTCTGCCAGCCCCTATGTCATTGTTCTTCCTTTCTCAGGGAGTTCAATCTTGCATCTACTTTGCATTCTTCTCTACCACCCCCAAAACCAGTCCTTATTTTCTGGAACTTTGACACATATAGTGATTTCCTTCCAACCCCTAAATCTTCCAATGCTCCAATCTACTCAGTTCCAATGACCTATGCTCCCACTGTAGATACAAATAGGGAGGGTTATGCCCTTAATCAAGGCATCATTTAGAATTATTTGATTTCTAAATCAATAACTCTGAATTACCTTTATCTGATCAAAACCTTTTATTATTCCATCCTTGCTTATGCATCACTTCTCCCATATCTCTTCATCATCCTCATGTAATTTAAGCTGCGTTATAGTCATTCTTTGAATTTCTGTTCCTAGCATCTAGCACATTCCATGGCAGTTATTAAGTGACTTTCTACCTTTCAGTATTTTCCTATGTCATTGCTGATGCTCTGGTTTTACTTTTATACCTTCCCAATTGCAACCAAAATTTTAGTCAACTCATTCAACTCTATTCTCAAATCCATTGCTCCTTTGTTTGATTTCCACTTGTATCTTACCAAACCTTTGTTCTATATTATAACCATCGTTTGCCTTCTCTGATCCTGTAAATGAAGCCACACAATTCTACTGACCAAGATCACTACAGATTCATGTTATTTCATTTCAACTGGACCCTCATTGTAGCAAGGTAATCCTTTTACTCTTCCCTAATTAATTCTCTTTCCACCTCCTCAAAATGGCTGTGGTAAATGTTCCCTTTTCTCTGTAAGACTCTCACTCCCCCTCCTACCTCAAAACTCACAGTTAAAGACATTGTCTAATACTCTGAGAAAATATAGGCCATTCCCTATGAGCTCCATCTTCTTCCTTTCTCTTTATCTCACAACATTGTTATCATAGCCCACTTTCCCCTTCTACCAATCTGATTATTCTTTCTCAGTCTCCTTTACTGGACCAATGTCCATTTCATGCCCTTAAATAGAAGTATACATAAAAAAGGCTCTGTCCTGAATCAGTGCACAGAATGCTGAACTTAGAATCAGGAATTCAAGTACTATATATGATAAATATTGGTTGTATGTCACAGAACAAGTCACTTAATTTTCCTCACCCTGATATTCCTTATCTGTAAATTAAAAATCACATAAATACCTATCTCATCAGGTTATTGTGAGGATTAAATGACATATATAAAGCACTTTGAAAACCTTCAAGGATATCTAAGTATTTATGTGCATATATACATGTCTCTATGCATATGTATTTATACAGCTATCTATATCTATCTCTAACAAATAATAACAGCTAGCATTTATATGTCCATATATACATGTAAACACATAATTATTTAGATATATACATGTATATACACACATATATTGTATATGTAATTATATATGTATATATGTGTGTATAAGTATACTTATTTATATATTATATAAGGTCATATAAATACTAGTTATTTTCATATATACATAATATATATTTATACATATGTATAGCTAGCATTTATATTGCTATATATAGAATGTATATATTTACTTATATATGTATATATACTTATACATATTTATTTAAACTGTATTTTATTCAGCTATATAAAGGTATATACCTATATGCCTATATTATACAGATATATAGGAATATATATGTATAGCAGTATAATTGCTAGCTCATTTTTTTTCTGCACTGTATATTGCTGAAATCATTAGTTCCCATTAGTTTAATTACCATAAATATCATTTTGACTCTCAGATCTCTGTTTCTTGTCCTAATCTTTCTGGAGCCTTAGTTTCATATTTCCAGCTACCTATTAGACATGTTGAACTAGATGTCCCACAGGCAACTGAAATTCAACATGTCCCAAACTGAAATCATCATATTTATCCCTAAACCCACCCTTCTCTTGAATTGTCCTATTTCTGTCAAGAGCCCCACCATCCCAGGGGCAGCTAGGTGGGTCATCAAATAGAGCACTGGCCCTGAAGTCCAGAGGATCTGAGTTCAAATCTGGCCTCAGACACTTGACACTTAACTAGCTGGGTGACCTTGGGCAAGCCACTTGACCCCAAGTGCCTTGCTTTCCCCCCTCCAAAACAAAACAAAACAAACAAACAGAAAGAACCCTGCCATCCTTCCTGGAACCCAGGCTCACAACTTTGGTGCCTTCCTTGACTCTTACTTCATATAGTCAATCAGTTGACAAATCTTATTGCTTTCACCACCACATCTCTCCCATCTGGCCCTTTCTCACTACTCACAGGGCTGCCACTTCAGTTTAGGGTCTTACCACCTCTCATATGCACTCTTGCATAGCCTCCTAATGTCTCTTTGCCTCAGGTCCGTTCTGACACCAATACTTCCTCTACACAGCCACCATATTGATTTCTTAAAGTTGTCTGACCTTGTCATTCCCATACTAAATAGGAAAAAAGGAAACACATATTTATTAAGCATCTACTATGTGCCATGTATTGTGCTAAGTGCTTTACAAATATTATCTCATTTAATCCTCACAAAACCCTGGAAGGTAAATGCTATTATTATCCTTATTTTACAATTGAGGAAACTGAGGCAGACAAAGCTTAAGGGACTTTCCCAGGGTCATACAGGTAGTAAATGCGTGAGTCTGGATGTGAATTGAGGCCTTCCTGACTCCAAGCCCTGCTTTCTACCATTATGTCACTTAGCTACTCCTAAGTAATTCCTATGGCTGCCTATTATTTTAAGGAACAAATAGAAGTTGCTCCATTTGGTATTTCCAGGCTTATTACACTGTGCTCCCCTTCATGAACATGCCAATCCAGACCAGTTAGATTTCTTACCATTCTTCAGATTGCCATTCTCTCCTCTAATTCTGTGTTTGTACTGGCTGGCGGTACCTCATTTCTAGATTGCATTCTCTTTTTCCATCTTTCAGAATTCCTATTAGCTTATATACTGCCTTCTAACTGACCCCGCAGCTGCCTGCTGTCTTCCCCCACAAATCTTCCTGTTATATACATAGATACTGTCTTTTTCAGCTAAACAATGAGCACCTTGAAGTAAGGGGATGTTTAACTCTTATCTTTATGTTTCAAACAAATATTACAAGGCTTAACATATACTATTCATTTAATGAATAAATTTTGGTTGATTGTTTTCCCCCAACTAATGGGTAAAGAATCATATGTATTAGTCATGCAGATGGCAAATGGCAGAGCCGGGAATGAAATCCTGGTCTTTTTTTTTTTCTTTTTGAAGGGCAATTGGGGTTAAGTGACTTGCCCATAGTCACACGGCTAGTATGTCAAGTGTCTGAGGATGGATTTGAACTCAGGTCCTCCTGACTCCAGGGCCAGTGCTCTATTCACTGCGCCACCTAGCTGCACCAATCCTGGTCTTTTCTGTTTCAAAAGAGTGCTCTTTCTACTATGTTTTCTACATCAGGTTCAAATAGAGTTGACAAACACTTTTTTAATTTTTAAAAAAAATTTTAAATTTTTAAATTAATTTTTATTCTAAACTTAACAAATAACATATCAAATAATCATTTGCTCTGCATAGTAGTATAGAAAAAGAAATTTGCTCATGAAACTGAATCTCTATCACATATAGTTTGCTTTTCTTTTAAATATATAATGAATTTGGCATGCAACTTTCAAAGCTAGGCTCCTTATCTGTGTATGTCTTATTATGTATCTTGAGTCCAATCACCTCTCTTTCAATACTCTTCAACCTCAGTCCTCTGGAAGCATGACTGTTCATTGCATTGATCACAGCAATTGAACTTTTCAAAGTTGTTTTTCTTTACAATGTTATTTTTGCATAATTTGTTCCAGTTTTGCTCACTTTACACAGCATCAGTTTATACAAGTCTTCCCAGCTTTCTCTGAAACAGATCCTTTAATTATTCCTTAAACAATAATATCCCATTATATTCATATACCATAATTCATTCAGCCATTTCCAAACTGATGGTGATTCGTTTAGGTTCCAGTTTTTATTTTTTGGTTTTTTTTTGTTTCACCATAAGATAGACCTGCACAACCTATGGCCCATGGTCCACTTATAGCCCGCTAAAGCATTTTGGGTGGCTGACAAAAAATGTAGGGTTGCCAGTACTCACTATCCTGTTTGTCATGTGACCCATGGTAACCAACAACCATCAGTCTGACTCTAGACTAACCTATCTGTGACCCGAAGATGCTTGCAAGTTGTACAGGTCTGACATAATACAAAGCTACTATAAATATTTTGTACATATCTGTGATTTCTTTGGGTCAGAGGTCTAGTAGTAGTATCACTGCATTAAATATATGCACAATTTAGTCACTTTTTGACCATACTTTCAAAATGAATAAACATTTATTAAGTAACTACTATGTATCAGGCATTTTGTTAGGGCTAGGGGATACAGATACAAAAATGAAAGAAAAAGTACCTAACTGCAAGGAGTTTACATTCTGCCTGAGGAAAACAACATGTACACAGATAAATAGATTTTTATATACACACACAAATTAATATGTTGTGAGTTAGGGTTAAAATATTTGGGTGTAAGGGCAGCTAGGTGGTGCAGTGAATAGAGCACAAGCCCTGGAGTCAGGAGGACCTGAGTTCAAATTTGGCCTTAGACACAACACAAAACTAGCCGTGTGACCTTGGGCAAGTCACTTAACCCCAACTGCCTTACCTTCCCCCCTCCAAAAAGAAAAATCTAAAAAAAATATTTGGATGGACCATGAAAGGCTTCTTGAACATGATAGCACTTGAGATAAGCCTCAAAAAGAACTAAGGATTACAAGAGGTAGAAATGAGGAGGAAGGAGAACTTGGAGGCTTTGGAGAGATCCTGTGCAAAGTCCCAAAGTTAGGGGATGGAATGTCGTGTATGGCTAATGGTGTAAGTTCCTCCATTAGTTTATAAGCTCTTTGAGGTCAGGGACTGGCTTTTGCCTCTTTTTGTATCCCCAGTATTTATAAATGTTTATTTTTCATTTTTTTTTTAATTTTAGGCTCAAACAGAACTCAAATATAGAATAGAGAAAAGAAAAAGAAACATATCATAAACTTAAATATTGAAACTTAAATGCAAAGTAAGGAAAGAAAAAAAGCATGTCATGTACACAGCAGAATGTAAGAGAGGATTCAAAATATAACAAATTTTCATTTCAAGAAAACCTTCTGCCTTTTCCCCTCAAAAAAAGAAATTATTATTTTAAAAAATTTACAAAAAATGGGGGGGAAATGCCTATATGATAAATACTAAGCATTGTGTTGAGAGCTGTCCATCTTATCTTTGCTTCCTTGTAATAAATACTTATTGATTGGTAAATGTTTAACTACTGGCTCTCCTAAAATGTATGCTTGACAGAATTTTAAGTTTAATCTGCTTTATTAAAATTTTCCATCCCTTATGAAGCCTACAGTCAATGATGAACCACGTCCTGTTTTGTACCATTTGCTGAGGTATAAATGCTCACATTGAAAATTTAACATGATCAGCTCTCTCCAGAGTCGGTTTGGAGTTAGGTTGTACTATGAAGTTAGATAGTACTAAACAGAGGATTTTCTACTTTACCTTAAAGGCAATGGAGAGCTGCTCTGGCTTCTTCACCAGCAAAGTGGAATGGTGAGATCTAGGATCTGTTAGGATTATCCATTTGGCAGCTGTGTGGTGGATGATTTGGAGCTGGGAGAAATTCGTGATTGAGATAATTAGTATGCTAGTACAACAGTGTGAGGTAGAGGAGATAAGGGAAACCCTGTGGCAGATGTGAAAAGTACCCAAGGTAGAGTCCAATTCTCTTTCTAGCCCAGAAATGCCTCACTGCCCACTACAAAAAGAAAAAAAATCTTCCTCCTTTCTTTGTTCTCAACGCAGATCCACCTTTGGTTGTATAGACACTACTAGATTGTTTTTTCTACTTGCTGAAAATCGAAGGTTTGTATTACAGAGCCAAATGCAGTGAAATCCTTAATAAATGCTTTCTGATAGTAATGGATAATAATTGATGCATGTATGAGGTAATGGAGAGGTGAAAAGGGAAATGAAATGCCTCTCCTTTAGCAGGGCATGGTTTGGAGAAAACACTATAGAAAGATCTCTGGGGGGCAAATTGGGATGTTCAAAGATGGACAGTGGTTTAGTGGCAGTGCATGAAGCTGGCCTGGCTGTTCTTGCTAATATATTAAATCCTTCTTCAAAAAACACCACTGTCGGACCTGTAAATAAATAGACTGGGATTAGTCATTGCCCTCGTGTCTGTCCACTCATTTCTCTCCCATAGAAAAGGAAGTTGCTCACTACAGGATTTAGAGCCTCCCCCACTGTATGGAGGCCAAGGGAATATCATTCTGCAGAGAGGTGCCTCATCTATCCTGCAGTGTGTCAGTGGGGCTAAATTCACTGCAGATGTTATTATGGAGGAGAAAGTAGCACTAATGGGCTACAGGGCTATTTATCCAGAGCAACTTGTATCTATAAAAAGTGGAAATGGGGAGTATGGGAAGAATAAATGTAATAAATAGGTTGGTGAGAAATGTCACTAGGTGAGGACAAAGGTATGCACCTTCATTTTACACTGAAGAAGTCTAGATAATTCAGGAAGGGTAATGCCTGGGAGACTAGTTGAATATTCAGAGTATCCTTTGAGACAATTTCCTTTGTGAAGCAGGACTTCTGAAAGTCACCTGAAAATTCTCGAGATGACTTTTTCAGGATAACAAGTCAAATCAATAACAAAAAAAAATCGTTCAATGTTTTAAACTTATTTCATCAACTATTTCCCAATTATCTGTAAAAAATTAACATTAATATTTTTTAAAATTTTGAGTTCCAAAATTTCTCCCTCCCTCCTGTCCCTCCTCCATTCCTTGAGAGAGCAGGAGATAAATATCAATTATATATGTAAAATCATGCAAAATATTTCCATATTAGACATTGAACAAATGTTTAATTAATCACCAACTATATGCAAGGTATTGTGTTAGGCATACAAAGAAAAGAAAAAAAATGAAAATGCCACTGCCCTCAGTAAGTTTATATTCAGCAAGGTGTGGGAGGGATAGGATTCAGATCTGTATCTAAACCAAAAGGTCATCTATTGCAAACCTCTTACTTTACAGATGAGGAAACTGAGGCCCAGCAGGAATGTTAATGTGGCTTGCCAAAGACCACTGAAGTAGAAAGAGTATTAATGATCACTTCTGGTGTTCTCACACATACAAACATTTGGAATGAAAAACCCAATTCCAGACAGTGAGCTTGAGAAACTTATATAAAAAAACCTCTGGGCAGCCAGGTCTCTTGTATGGCCTGTTCTGTTTCAGTCTTCAGTATCAAGTGAGGAAGGACACTGACCTTTTACCAGTTCTCAGTTACTGTATACAGAAAATGAGGAGGTTCCTTCTAGCTCTAATGTTCTCCAATTGCATAATTCTAATCCCTCGTCTCACATTAACATGTCCAGAGGTATTACAACATCCACTCTCCAGCGAACTTTACCAAAGGGGGAACAGTTAGAAGGATAACATAAGTAGGCTGTCCTACAAATTTATCCCTGTGAAAGGCCCAAGGGAGAGGAGCTATCCATTTTCTATGGGAATCTCATACTTGGCCTAGCATGACTATTAACTACAGCAGAGTTGGAATTTTGAGTTGTTTGTGACCTCCTTGTAGTAATCCATCAGACTGACCATGTGAGTTCCCGACTTAGGCTTCAAAACAATGTAAAGTGGACTAACTGTGCTTTATTTCATTTTATTTCAGTTGTCTCGATACAGCCCAAGACTATCCAAGTAGTTAGGTCATAGTCAAGGCTGGGAATGATGCATGCAAACAAGAGACAGCTGTAGCCAAATCCATTATTTACCATCAGGTTTTCATTGACTGCCAACTAGATTAATCTGCCTCTTTGAATTAGTTCTCTTTAATTCATTATAATGGTAAGAGAAACTTACCTACTACTACTGGTAAGAGAAACTTGTGGTAAGAGAAACATTTGAGTTTTGCAAATGTAAGTGAATCCCATTTTTAGCTGGAGCTCAATCCAATTGAGCATTTTATAATAATTTATCTCATTAACTCACAAGATGCTACATAAACCTATCTGATTTTTCTTTGAAATAGAAACATAAAGGCCCTTTGGTTTAATGTATTGCAATATTAATGCTAAATTAGCAGCTATACAAGTATCGGGTAGGTGTGTGTGTGTGTGTATGTGTGTGTGTGTGGTGTTGACCATGTAGGTTAGGCATATGTCCACACAGGTTTGTCTAAATGGAGATTATGGCAAGACATGTATACATTGTCCACCTTTGTCCAAGAAAAACTTTGATTTCTGCCCAGGGTGGAACAGGAGATTTGGGCCACTAGGCTGGTCATTCTGCTATATGTGTGTATGTATATGTATATGTGTGTGTGTGTGTGTGTATACACATACATATACATATATATATATATATATATATATATATACATATACATATCTATGTATGTTAAATAGAGGGCAGTTGCTTATTCCTTTTATTTTCCAGTTCTTTTACCCTCTTGTTCTTTGGTTACCAGACACCTTACCATGAATATAGGAAAAACTACTTCAGCCATAATGGTCCCAGAAACAACCCTGTAAATTGGATCATGGTAAAGCAGATTATATTTTTCAAGTAAAGAATAATTATAATTATATATAATTCAGGGTTAGATTCCGACCAAGACCTTAATATCATCTAAATCACAGGTATATTCAACAAAATTGAAGCAAAGATACAACTATAAATCTCTATCATAATTTAAATTAATAAAGTTATGTTTCTAGTTCCATTAAATGGAATTAAATTATAATTCTACAAGGGGTACCAAGATGTAAAAAGTACTTACAAAACATATAAAATACAAATCTACTGCATCATCAATTTGGCCTAAAGTGTTATTTATGCTTTGGTACTTAAATGATTTTGATGTGGGTACTCTCTCCTAATACATAGCCACCTGCACCCATGATTTCTTATCATATCCAATTCTTGTCCATATTTTCTCATGAATACCCTAAAGTGCTGGAGGCCTTTCATTGGATCTTTTTCTTTTTTAAAAAATGTATTTGGTTATTTTTTAACACTCATTAAAAATATTGAGTTCCTAATTCTTTCCCTGCTTCCTACCTCTCCCCTACCTATTGAGAAGGCAAGAAATATAATATCAGTTATACATGTGAAATCATACAAAACATTTTCATATTAATCATGTCATAAAAAAGCAAGAAAGATAAAGTTTAAAAATTATGCTTCAATCTGCATTCAGACTTTATCAGTCTTCCCTCTGGAGGTGAATAGCATTTTTCAGTATAAATCCTTTGGAATTGTATCATTGTATTAATCAGAATAGCTAAGTTGTTCACAGTTGATCATCTCACAATAATGTTGTTACCATATACAATATTCTCCTGGTTCTGCTCATTTTACTTTTCAACAGTTTATAGAAGTCTTCCTAGGCTTTTCTGTAACCATCTTTCTCATCATGTCTTACTATGTAGTATTCCATTATGATCATATATCACAACTTATTCAATCATTCCCCAATTACTGGGTATTCTCTCAAATTCCAGTTCTTTCCCACCACAAAAAGAGTTGCTATAAATATTTTTGTACATATAGGACTTTTTATTTTTCTTTGATCTATTTGGGATAAAGACCTAATAGTAGTATTGCTAAGTCAAAGGGTATATACAGTTTTATAGCCCTTTGGGCATAGTTCCAAATTGTTCTCAAGTGGTTAGACCAGTTCAAAATTCCCAATAGTACATTAGTTTCTCAATTTTGCCACATCCCCTCCAACATTTCTCATTTTCCTTTCTGTCATGTTAGCCAATTTGATAGGGGTGAGATAATACCTTGGAGTTGTTTTAATTTGCATTTCTCTAATCAATAGTGCTTTAGAGAATTTTTTTCATATGACTTTAGACAGTTTTGGTTCCTTCTTCTGAAAACTGCCTGCTCATATCCTTTGACCACTTATCAATTTGGGGACGACTTGTATTTTTATAAATTTGACTCAGTTCCCTACATTGAAAAATGAGGCTTTTATCAGAGAAACTTGCTATACAAATTTTCCTTGTTTCCTGCTTTCCTTCTAGTCTTAGCTGCATTGGTTTTGTTTGTACAAGAATTTTTAAAATTTCCTATGTCTTCTTTGGTCATAAACTCTTCCCTTATCCATAGACCCGAGACATAAAATGTTTTATACTCTCTGAATTTGCTTATGATATCCCCCTTTTTGGCTAATCAGGAGTGGGGAACCTGTGGCCTCCAGGCCACAAATGGTCTTCCAGGGCCTTGGGTGTGGCTTTTTGACTGAGTCCAAGTTTTACAGAATAAATACTTTTATTAAGCAGATTTGTTCTGTGAAGTTTGAATTCCATCAAAGGGCCGTGTGTGGCCTCAAGGCTGCAAGTTCCCCATCCCTGGGCTAAATCATGTATCCATTTTGATGGTATATGGTATGAGATATTGTTCTATATTTAGTTTCTGCCAAACTACTTCCCGGTTTTCCCAGCAGTCTTTGTGAAATAGTGAGTTATTGTCCTCAGAGTGTAGATTTTGAGGTTTCTCAAACTCTAGATTACTATGGTAATTAGGTAATGAGGTGAAACCTGTTGTGTATGTAGTCTATTCCACTGGTCCACCACTCTATTTCTTAGCTAGTACCAGATTGTTTTCAGATTTGTAATAGAGTTAGAAATCTGGTACTGTTAGGCTGCCTTACTCACATTTCTTTTTTCATTAATTCCCTTGAGATTATTGACATTTAATTCTTCCAGATAAATTTTGTTTTATTTTTCTAGGTCTATAAAATATTTTTGGTAGCTTGATTGTCATGGCACTGGACAAGTGAATTCATTTAGGTAGGATTGCCATTTTTTATGATACTGGCTTGCCTTACTCATTAGCAATTAATATTTCTTCAGTTGTACAGATCTGTCTTTATTTGTGTGAAAAGCATTTTGAAATGGTAGGTAGGTAGACTCCCACGTATTTTACATTGTTTACAATTATTTTAAATAGAATTTCTCTATCTTTTCCTGCTGGACTTTGTTATTCACATATGGAAATGCTGATGATTCGTGTAGATTAACTTTTTATCCTGCAATGTTGCTAAAGTTGCTTGTTCAACTTTTTTAGTTGATTCTCTAGCATTCTCTAAATATACTATCATATTATCTGAGAAGAATAATAGTTTTGTTTCCTCATTGCCTATTCTAATTCCTTCAATTTCTTTTTTTTTTTGCTATAGCTATCATTGATGGTAATGGTATTGAATAATAGTGGTGCTAATGAATGTCCTTGCTTCATACCTGATCTTATTGTGAAGGCTTTTAGCTTATATTAAAGATAATGCTTCTTAATGGTTTTAGATAGATCATTCTTAATCATTTTAAGGAAAATGCTATTTATTCTTATAATTTCTAATGTCCTTTTTAAAAATAGGAATGAGTGTTGTATTCTGGCAAAAGCTTTTTCTATATCTATTGAGATAGTCATATAATTTTAGTTGTTTTTTTGTTACTGATGTGGTCAATTATGCTTACAGTTTTCCTAATATTGAACTAGCCCTCCATTCCTGGTATAAATTCCACCTGGTTCTAAATGTTTTGATTTTGTGGGAACACATGGTCTATCCCTCAATTATTTTTCTCTTTAGCTATATGGCCATCCAGCCTTCTTTTTGGTTGTACATTTAATCTGATATGATATCCCTTATTCATTTACCTGTATAATTGTAGATAAAATGATGTTGTCTACTAATGCCCACCTTAATTGCCTTAATGTGTCATTTCATTCAAAAGGCAATTAAGAGGCATTAAGTCTTTGGAAACTGTTATTCTGTGAAACCCAGCTATGCAGTATCCTAAGAATAATAATCACGATGAAAAAAGATGAAATTGTCTCTTATGTTGTTTAGTCTAATCCCCTTATTTTACAGAAGAAGAAAGGAGGATTTATAAGGTTAAATGACTTCCCTGAAGCCACACATTCATTTAGTAGTGGCCTGGAAATGAACGTCAAGTTTATTCCTTCCCAGTAAATGTCCCTTGAATTTCGGATTTTCTGAAAGAAATGTTTCTATGCATTCAAAATACCTTGAATATAGAAGGTACTCAATGTTTTAAAATCATTATTGACATGGATATGAGATATTTATATATTTAATTCTGGGCAATATGCATGTTCATAGGAAATAATTATGAGTACAGTCCTGGATTGTTAGGGAAATGATTTAAAAATGTATATGTTAAAGTTTACATGGAAGATTTGGAGTAGAAAGAGAAACGAAGAATATTTTCCTCAATATGTTATTTCTTCCTCTGGGCAATGGCAGTTTGTATATGAACAAGAACCACCTTAATCCTAGCTAGTCTCTACTCATGACAAAAACATCCAATGAATTCAAACTAGTCACTGAGAACTATTAGTCAAGGTTGTTGCTAAGTAGATATGTGCACGTGTGTGTTTTGAGGGCAGAGATTATCATCATGGAAACAAGCAACTAATCACTAGATTTACTGAATTTTCTCTTCTTCGGTTATTTGGGCAGAATAGGAAAACAAAGTTTTGCCTTTTGCCCATGGCTAGAAGGATGATGGTTAAAAATGCTTCCAACTTAATCCCAAAATAACTTCTCTTCCATTTTGCAGTTGTGTATGTAGCCTCTTTCACTGAAATGGAGGTAGTTGATTTATATTAGCTGGCTCTTGGGGAGACTTCTAGAATTTAAGTAAACCTGACTTAAGCTATAACTGAATGCTTCAATGAAATATTATTAAATTATGCATAAGAATGTTTATATATTGATTTCTTGGCTGTGTATAAATAAAAGTGTGAAAATCCCTTTTAAAAAAGGAAAGCAGGAAAAGCTGGATGAATAGAGTAAAGGATAATCTGCCTGGATAATGATTCTTTTTTTTTTTTTGGACTATTCAAGGAGATATGGTTCTTTTATCATAATACGTAAAATATTCTTTATATTTTTACTATAATAGTCAATCTATTATGATAATTTACATTTAATATATCAAATGGAAACTTAATATCACTGTATAATCAATGAGCATTTATTAAGCACCTATTTGATAAATACTATATCAAGCACTGGGGATACAGATGGAAGAAAGGAAGAAAGGAAGAAAAGAGAGAGAGAGGGTAATTTTAGTTGAGTGGTGAAGGCAGAATCCAGAATGTAAGGGATTTAAAAAGAACCTCTTTGACAATTTTGTCAATTTAAATTGAAAAAATGGACACAATTGGGATAGTTAGCTTTTACTTGGAATTTGCCTGTTAAAGAGAAGAAACATTTAGGACAAATACTTTGACATAATGGTAAGGTCAAGTTTTTTTTTTTTAATTTCTTTTTATGTCTATGGGAGATCTGGATATATTTATAGGCTGTATGAGATAGTAGATAGGAGAAGTTGAATATTTGGAAAAGGGGGATAATCAAAGGGTCAAGCTTCTGGAGGAGACATGAGGGGGTGAGATCAAAGACATAACTGAGGAATTGGTATTGCAAAAAATAAGTGACATCCTCTGAGACTGAAGTAATGGAGAAGAGGAGGGGGGATGGTGCTGAGGTGATGTGATGCATAGAATTAAGAAGACAAAGAAAATGCTAGTAGATAGTGTAAAGGTTTTCAGTGAAGAACGAGGGCAGTCCTATTCTAAAAGGGTAATGGTAGTGGTATAAGTAACTAAAGGAGAGAAGAAGTTTGGACCAGCTTCTATGGGGAGTGAAATACTCAGGCTTTCACAGGGAAAGTAAAAACCATATATCAGTGAAGTTCCAATCAGGCTTAAGTCATACAAATTTGTAGTGGAATTAGTCAGCATGGTTTTGTAGCTTTCTCCATTCAGCAGTCTAGGGACAAGAAGAGAGAAGGTAGATTAATACAGGATTGGAGTCTGGAGATGACTAAGTAGTGCTAGGATAGTAATGGACCAAAGGACTCAATGATCTAGCACAGGATAAAGAACTAGCTAATTAAAGAGTCAAGATTAGGAGGAAGGGAATTAACCTGGGGGCAGAGTCAAGATGGCAGAGTAGAAACAGGACTTCCTTGGGGCTCTGGCTCCCATCTTCCCCAATCCATGTAAAAGGGTATTCTGAACAAACTTTGGAGCTCCAGAACCCACAAAATGACACAGAGAAACTAACCTCCTGCTGAGGACAGCCCAGCAGGGAGCAGCCAGTGCAGCACTTTGGGAGCCGAGCCCAGACTCACATGAGTCCTGAGTTGGAGGTTTTAGCCCCAGGGCAGTCCAACCAGCAGCAAGTTGGAGGAACTTCAGAACAGCAGCAGCTGTGGTGTTTCCAGAATTAGCAACACATAGATGCTAAGCACAAAGTGAGAGGTCAGTGCCCTGTGGACTTTGGGACCAGTACTCGGGAATGCTTGGTTTTTGCCCCCAGGGCAGAAAGCTACTGAGATGCTTCAGCGCAGCCCCAGCCACACAGAAGCTTGAGCTCCTGGCATACAGACTGTGGGGGGACCAGGTGATCAGTCTGGGGGGGGTAAGTGCTCTTGCTTTAACCTTGTTGGATCTGGATTGCTGTCTGGGGTGGAGGCCCTGGGGTGTGTGACCAGCTTGCCAGAGTGTGTGGAGGCTTCAGAGAGGTCACCCAACTAGTACCTCTGGGAATTGAGAAAACCCCAGCATTTGGGACAGAAGCACCCCTGTCTGGTGGCAGAGTCTTATTGTGGCAACACACCCCAAAGCCAAGTAATTGGGTGCCTAGGCAAAGGAAACAAAATAAACAGAATAATTCAACATTAGACACCTATTTTGGGGGCAAAGAGGATCAAAGCATGGAATAGGAGGAAGACAGTGAAGTCAGAAATCCTGCACCAAAAGCCTTAAATGAAAATACGCGCTGGTTACAGGGCATATAGGACCTTAAGAAGCAGATAAGAGAAGTGGAGGAAAAATTGGGAAGAGAAATGAGAAAGATGCAAGAAAAGTATGAAATGAGAGTCAACAACCTGACTGAGGAAAATAACACCTTAAAAAATAGACTAACTCAAGTGGCAAAAGAGGCTCAAAAAGGCAAAGAGGAGAAGAATGCCTTAAAAAGCTGAATTTGCCAGATAGAAAAAGAATCTCAAAAGCTCACTGAGGAGAATCATTCCTTCAGAATTAGATTGGAGCAAATGGAAGCTAGTGACTTTATGAGAAATCAAGGTGCTGTTAAGCAGATCCAAACAAATCAAAGAATAGAAGGCAATGTGAAATATCTCATGGGGAAAACCACTGACCAGGAAAATAGATCCAGGAAAGATAATTGAAAAATTATTGTACTCCCTGAAAGCCATGATCAAAGAAAGAACCTAGAAATCATCCTCCAAGAAATTCTCAGGGAAAACTTCCCTGATGTTTTAGACCCAGAGGGGGAAATAGAGGTTGAAAGAATCTACCAATCACCTCCTGAAAAAGATCCCAAAAAGAAAACTCCTAGGAATATTATAGCCAGGTTCAAGAATTCCCAGATCAAGGAGAGAATATTACAAGCAGCCAGGAAGAAACAATTTCAATATTGTAGAAACACAATCAGGATAGCACAGGATCTGGCAGCTTCTACACTGAGGGACTGAAGGGCATGGAATATGATATTCCAGAGGG
This sequence comes from Gymnobelideus leadbeateri, assembly GCA_011680675.1. Classification (NCBI taxonomy): domain Eukaryota; kingdom Metazoa; phylum Chordata; class Mammalia; order Diprotodontia; family Petauridae; genus Gymnobelideus; species Gymnobelideus leadbeateri. The sequence continues at coordinate 531,823 of WOXC01001528.1, forward strand.
CAAAGGAGCTGGGGTTAAAACCAAGAATCACCTACCCAGAAAAACTGAGTATCATGTTTCAGGGGAAAATATGGTCACATTCACTGGAATAGAGGACTTTCAGGGATTCTTGATGAAAAAAAAAACAAAACACAGTTGAATTGAAAATTTGACATTCAGATACTAGAAGCAAGAGAAGCTTGAGAAGGTAAACAGGGAAAAGAAAGCATAAGGAACTTACCAAAGTTGAACTATTTATATTCCTACATGGAAAAACTACAATTGTAACTGATGAAACTTCTCAGTATAAAAATAGCTGAAGAAGGATATATGGGCATATGAATACATATGTGAATGTGTGTATATATGTTTACAGGTATACATAGATAGTGGGCACAGGTAGAATTCAATAGGAAGGGATGATACTTAAAAGGTTAAATTAAGAGGTGAGAGAGGAATATAAGGAGAAGAGATGGGGAGAGACAGAAAGGGGTAAACTATCTCATATAGAAGAGGAAAGGGAAAATGGAGGGGAAGAACAGGAAGGCAAAAAGGCAAAACCTTATTCTCATGGAATTTGGCTCAGGGAGAGAATGACATACATAAATACTAAATGGTATATCTCACCCTATGGGAGAGTAGTGGGGAAGGGGATGAGAGGGGGGATGATGGAAGGGAGGGCAAGCTGGTGGGGAGGGAAGTTTGAAGCACCCACTTTTGAAAAGGGACAGGATCAAAGTAGAGAATAGACCAAGCGAGAGGTGAGATAGGAGGGACGGAAATATAGTCAGTCTTTTACAATATATCTACTATGGTAATGTTTTGCATAGCTACACATGTGCAACATATACTGAATTGCTTATCTTCCCAGTAAGGGTGGGTGATAAGGAAGGAATGGAATGAATATAGAATTCAAAGTTTTAAAATCAAATGTTTAAAAATATATAAATGCTATTATTTTAAAAAATCACTTAAAAAAGATTAGGAGGAAGGAATGTGAGGCCCTGGAAGAGATGATGGTTGTAATGGAAATGTAGATTTGAAGATCTTCCCTGCCCCTAGACCCTTTGATTGGCTTAAGTGACTCTGAGAACCTTCTTTAATTTGAAAATATATTCTGCCCCCTAATAGGCTGAATGTGGTCACATGGAGCCTGTGGTAGGAGGCTTGGTTTTCAGGAATGACCCCACCTTGATGCTGTGCGATTGGGCAGTGGGTCAAGAAGTTTGTTACGTTCTCTGAGCCAGGAGAAGGCTATATGAATCCTGATGAGAGGCTTTGCTTTGGGGCTCACTTTGAGGAGTGTTGTGTGATTTGACCAGATGAGACTCTGGGCAGCCGTTGAGAGCCCCCTGGCTTTGAAAACCTAGATATTGATGCTTCCCTTTCTGGTAACTGTGATTTGGTATTGATAATGGTTGAACAGTTTGGAAGCCTGTTTGATCTATCTGTATACTCTGAAGTTCGGGGTGCTGACCTTTTCCCCCTGAACTAGGTAATATATGTTTATTTGATTAAAGGAAGCTTGTTAACCGATTTTGAGTTGCTTTCCTTTAGAAAAGCAGAGGTGAGAACCTGTGTTGGCAGCCACCCTGGTGATGTTGGGGTGCTTGCTGCTACAATGGTCTAAGAAAGCAAGATGGGGGAAAGAGATTCAGGTTTTGGTAAGTCTAGAGAATTCGTTTAGGAGGAATGATGTGTTTGGCAGATTTCGAAGGACAGGACATTAAGGTTTTAATAAGAGCAAACATTTATATAGTGGTTTAAGGGTTACAAAGTACTTTCCTCATAACCTTGTAAAGTGATGACTAATAATGATAATTATTAATAGTAACAACTGGCACTTAAGAGTCCTTGAAGGTTTTTGAAGAGCTTTACATGCATTCTCTTTTTAGCCTCACAAATTCATGTTCTCTCTGTCTCTCTGTCTCTCTCTCGGGCTTTTTGGAGGGGGGAAGGTAGGGCAACTGGAGTTAAGTGACTTGACCAAGGTCACACGGCTAATAAATGTTAAGTGTCCGAGAGTGGATTTGAACTCAGGTCCTCCTGATTCCAGGGCTGGTGCTCTATTCACTACACCACCTAGCCACCCCATAAATTCTCTTTCAATACTTCAAAGGATCTGTGATCTCCTCAAGACATGCCAACTTCCAGTGGTTCATATCCTAACCCATCTAAACATACTCACCCTCTAAAATTGTCCATATCTTCCTCAAAGCTTCCATGAGAGTGTTATTCTCACTCTGTGTCTCTCTATATTTCTTTTTTTCATTTTTTAGTTATTCAAAATATGAGAAACAGCTAACAAACATAAGTATTTCAAAGTACAAAAAAGAGATTGTATAAATGTCATTTAAGCTAAGATTAAAATTGCACTAAGACTTTTTTTGAACACTCAGTATAAGAAACCACAAATACCTATTATAGACAGCTTGCTTTAAATTTTTTTTTTTAATTGGGATAGCTAGGTAGTACAGTGGCTAGAGCACCAGCTCTCAGGTCAGGAGTCAAATTTAGCCTCAGACACTTACTACTGTGTGGCCTTGCGCAAATCAATTAACCCTGATTGCCTAAAATCAATAAAATAAAAATAAAATAAAATAAAGTGCCTGATAAGCTCAACACAGTATCAACACAGTTTGCTTGTTTGTGTCTCCCTCTGAACTTCCTTCTGATCTCTTCTGTTGTTCAGTTGTGTCCAATTCTTCCTGACTCCATGGGTCATAGCATGCCAGGCCCTCCTATACTCTGCTGTTTCTTGAAGTCTATCCCCTTCTCCTTTTGTCTTCAATCTTTCTCATCATCAGGGTCTTTTCCAATAAGGTCCTGTTTTCTCATTATGCATCCAGAGTATCTAAGCTTCAGTTTCTGTATTTGACCTGCCATTCAATAGCCTGAATGAGTTTAGTTTGATTTGACCCCCTTGCTGTCCAAGGCACTCTTCAAAGTCTTCTCCAAACCACAATTCAAAATTGTCAGTTCTGCATTACTCAGCTTTCCTTGCAGTGCAGCTCTCACAGATGTATATTACTAGTGGAAAAAACTTTATTTGACTATTTGTTAGCGAGATGATATTTCTTCTTTTTAATATGCTATGCAGATTTGCCATACCTGTCCTTCCAAGGAGCCAGTGTCTTTTAATTTCATGACTGTGCAGTGGCTGTCTGAAGTGATCTTTGAGCCCAAGAATATAAAATCTGATACTGCTTCTATTTCTTCTCCCTCTATTTCCTAGGAAGTAATTGCACTAGTTGCCATGATCTTAGTTTTTGTTTTTTTAATGTTAAGCTTCGAGTCAACTTTTCCACTCTCATCAAGAGGCTTTTTAATTCCCTTTCACTTTCTGCCATCAAAGTGGTATTGTCTGGACATCTGAGGTTGTTGATAGTTCTCCCAGAAATCTTAACTCCAGCTTTTGAGCCATCCAGTCTGGCATTCCACATGCTATATTTTGCATATAAATAAATAAGGTGGCAATATACATCCTTCTCGTACTCCTTTGCCAATCTTAAACCAATCAGTTGTTTTGTGTTTGGTTCTAGCTAAATGCCTCAATGACCCTCTTTCTTACTCATTCTTTTTTGGGGGGGTATTGAGTATTTACTATCTTTAGCTTAGCTCCTTATACCACTAACCCCACCTCATAACAAATATGCATAGTCAAGGAAAATAAATTCAAACACTGACCTTGTCTAAAAATATTTATGTTATTGTGTCCTTCCTATCCTCTGTCAGGATGAGGGCAAAATAATCTAGAGGTAAAACAATGATTTCGTGTGGCTATCAATACATTAAGGCAACATGTTAAGTGCTTTACAAACATTCTCATTTGATCACATCTTTACAGTCAACACAATTGACTGATAGATTAAGAAAATAGATGCTACCATTAGGTTTATTTTTTGTCTTCCATTAGAAACGTTTGATTTGGTAGAGTAGAATACTTACTTAAAGTCTCTCAACAAGGCTTCTTCCACACGTTAAAATTCTACAGGATTCCTTGAAAAAAAATGCAGAAATAGACATTGCTTTGTTTAGTGACCCTCTGATAATAAATAGCAAGGGAGTTATGAGGCAGGGAGACAGATTCTGACCAAAGGTGCTGGTTACTTTCATGTAGGATTTCCAGCAGAGACTTGGAAAAGCTTCATGCTTCTGTTTGTGGATAACATTGTGCTGAGTGCATCAAAACATGGAATATTGCAGAGTTTTCTAAATGATATCCATGATTACTAGAAAGCATTTGACCTAACCACAGAGAAAAATAAAACAAACTAAATGTGTGAAAATTATCTACTATTAATGTGGTGAGAAGGAAGTACTTGTGGAATTATTATTCACATTCTACTGAGAGACAGAGAGCTCGTGACTTGCCCAAGGTGACAGAATAGGCAGAAAGGGTCAGAGCAAGGATTCAAACCCATATTTCCCGACTCCAAGAACAACATTGGATTTGAAGTCAAATTGGTCCAAAGCCTTCCTCCAACATTTACTAGTTTTGCCTTTTGAATACCAATGGAACAAGTTCATAGTTTGTCTGTTTTGGAAGCTGACCCAAAGGAGGACATATCACATAACAATTAGGTACCAGTGGGAGGGAAGGAGACATGGGTCTTCACACTAATGAAGGAGATTCTTTATCAATTTCTTTAATTACCTTAGCTGGGCATGAGGTAATCACTGGAGTTTTTTTTTTTTTAAACCATGTCTGAGGGACAGAATATTATTAGCAAAATATTGTTACTAAAGGACTAGACAATGAAGGCATCGCTTTTCAAAGAAAAATCCTTTGCAGTAATGAGATCTATGCATAAGAAAGGTCATGTGCTTTGCATGTACCAAATTTTACACATCGTTAATAAAAACGGTAGTTTGATGGTTACCTCTCTCAATTCCATTTCTAGAATAGATTTTTTTAATGGGGGGGGATTATTTTTAATCAGTTTTGCTATGTGGGAGTTCCATTTTGCAATGTTAAGCTAACTGTAGTAAACTCACCCTAGCTTGCATGGTTGGGAGGATTTACACTGGTGAGGTTAGAAGAGCAAATACTTCCCAACATCTTCCTTCTTCCTACACAACCTTAGTGTATGAAGTCAAGATTGGGAAGGTGGATGGTGTGGACATATTTTTTTTTAATGTAATTCAATTAGCACTTCCATGAGAACTCCTCTCGGTAAAAACCCTCCCTCTTGGACCTCACTTTGTCTCATGCAATATTGTATTCTATATCATCTGTGATTTTTTAAATCTCATACTAATTAACCTCCATGAGAATAGGGATCATATCTAAGTGAAACTTTGTACCTTCCCTAACACCAAGCAGAGTCTACGCGATGCACATATTTAGTAATTGTTGTTTTTTTTTTTTTTTTAAAGCAACTGGGGTTAAGTAACTTGCTCAAGGTTATATGGCCAGTCGTTATTTATGTGTGGGTGCTCATTTTCTGAGGCCGGATCTGATCTCGGGTCATCCCAACTCCGAGGCTGGCGTTCTTACTCACTGTGCCACCTAGCCACCCCTAGTAATTGTTTTTGAATGAATGAGGATGTTTATTGTCCTCATTAAAGGATACTAGACCATTTCATCATTTGCATCCCACCCACACAGAACCTCACTGCATCTCCCTCACTACACCCCTGAGTTTCTTGGATGGAACATTAGTCACTGAGGGGAACTGGTTTCATTTCACTTCTTGTGTCACACTCATCACATACTTCCCAGATGCATACACAATGAGAAACTTAACGGGTAGACAGGGTAAAATATTTTGTTGGACCCATATGGGTAAACTCCTTGACTGCAACATACCCATAGAAACATGTGTGGGGCAGCTGCTCCATTGTAACATATATGATGTAGGTGTTAATATACATCAGACAAACTTCTGATGGAAGCACAACAGTCAAACATTGGGAATGGCCTTATTGCTGAGAAATCTTTCTATGCTGCTGGAAGAGGCATATGGAATACATATGGGTACACATATACATATACATAAACACACATACAGAGTTTGGTTCCAGACCAAAACTTTCCAAATTTCAGATTCCCAAAGGAAGCTACTCTTATATAATGAACATAAAATAAAAATGCAAAGGCAATATAATTCTCCCCTTCTGTGAGCTCCTGCCCCTTCCCCAGATACCCTTCTTGCTTCCGGGATATCTGGGTGGGGCAAATAAGAGCAGCTTTTAGATGACAAAGCATTGGGCATATACTTTGGCTCCTGGCAAGGTCAGGACCTGAATCCTGAATTCTGATGTGTCTTCTCACTGTGAATTTTTGGCCCAGCTCCTGGTTTCTTGGTTTCTAGATCTCCTTGATCTCACAATAATTGATTATATCCCCTATGTCTGAATTTTCTTCATACTTAATTCCTGGCTCTGACTCTCTGTACTTTCCTAGACAGACTTAGACTCTTCACTATCAGTCACTCAACATTTCTTTATTAGGTACTTACTATGTGCCTGGTACTGTTTTCAGCACTGAAGATACTAAAAAAGGCAAAGACAGTCTCTGTCCTCAAAGAACTCTTTCTAGTGGAGAAAGACAACAGGCAAAGAACTATATATAAATTATATGTGTGTGTTTATACACATGTGTGAAGAACTATGTACACAGAGAGAAAAAGATGAGAGAGAATATTGTATATAGATATATATGGGTGTACATATATACATAGACTATATATGTCTATACACATATACATATACCTACTTGCATATATAAACACATATGTATGTATGTATATGTCCCTCTCGGGTCAGACTTCTTGGTATGATGGGTCAGGTCCTTTTAAAAAGACCTTATGCTTGCTTGAAACCTTTTGAGTTGCTCTGGCCATCTCTTTGTACAAATCCCCATTTAAGACAGGCAACTCCACCTCAAAATGCAATTTTCTTTTCTGCTGGGGAATGTGATCCAAATTCTTTAGAATGAGACATGCCTTTTCTCTATGCAGGTGTCTAGCACATGGACTTATTTTTGGGGGGCAAAGGAATTGGCTGTATATTGGGGAAGGATTTTAAATTGCTGAAATAGTGATGCTCCTCCCAGTTCAATTCACCCAAATTTTATTAAGCACTAAGTATATAATAAAAGCAGCATATTGTAGTGAATAGAGAATGGACCTCAAAGCTAGAAGACCAGCGTTGAATTCCTGCCTCTGACACAGACTTCCTCCCCTCTGAGCAAATCTCTTAATCTCTCCGTGTTCTAAGCACCTCTTGAAGATTATCTATTCCAAAGAAAGTGCTGGCCTGTACTGGTTGAAGGAGTTTCCTTCCCCATGAGTTCCCTATGCTAATGGAATTGTAGGTACAGTCACTAGTCCCATCCTTATATGATCAAAGACCTAGAGTTAGAAAGGGTTTCAGGACGCCACCTAGTACAGCACCCTCATTTTATAGACTAGGGAATGTTGGTTAAATGAGTTTCCCATGGTCATAGGTAATAAATAAAGAAGTAGTCTATGACCCCAAGCTCTCCAAATTTAGTGCCAATGCCCTGACATGCAGTACTTCCAAATCAGATTAGTTAACTGGAGATTTGTTTGTTTTTTTGAGGGATGAGAGTGGTGAAGAGCCAGGGCACTAAACTGAGAATAGAAAATTCTTTAAACCTTTATCCCATTCTCTTGTTCCATGTAGCCATGGTTCATTGTGCTTTCTTGGCATACAAAAATAAAATCAGACTATGTAGGCCAAGCACAGTGGACTGTGATTGATCAAGCTTAGTTACAGTAATGTAAAAGAAAAAAATAGTTAACATTTATAAAATGCTTATCATGTGCTCGTCACTTTCCAATTATTCTATATAATTCTTACAACAGTCCTGGGATGTAGGTGTTGTTTATTATCCCCATTTTACAGAGTAGGAAACTGAGGCAAACAGAGGTTAAGTGCCTTACCTGGCATTGCCCAGCTAATAAGTTTCTGATACCAGATTTGAGATGAGGTCTTCCTGACTCCAGGCCCAATGCTCTATCTACTGTGCCACCTATAAATGAATGTATATGGGCATAAATATTAATAACTTGAGATTAGAGTTCCTTAAAATACTCCTTACAAAGCCTTACAGGGTGCTTTGCATTTAAAAGGAGTCTAATGAATGCTGGTAGACTGATGAAGTCAGTTTTGCATCTATAGACTAGTTCCAAAGAATGTTTATGGTCTACCATCCTGAGGTATTTTTTCTAGACTTTATTTATGATTGACAGCCAGTAGATCATACCTATGCAATTTCAACCCTCTTGAGTTTTATTTTTAAAAAGCTAACAAGGATGACTGAATACAAAAAATTGAGAAGGGGTGGGGGGCAAGAAGTACTGTACAAACCAGAAATATTTGCCTCCTGCATACATGGCCAAAATTTCACAACTCTCCCTTGAGTTAAGTGAGTTCTGTTTTGTAGAGATTATCCCCTAGGTGGCCATATCACCCACCACGTTTGTGGCAGAGGCTGGTTGAACTCCATTCAGAGAGCCTATTCCTTAACATGCTTTCTTATTATTATATAATCCACTACTATGCCAACAGCTGTTGTCCATGTGGGAAATGCTAGTGGCAGTGAAGAGTTATCCACAGCTGAAACTAGTTCAGGGGAATGGGTGGGTTGGGAATGGGAAAGTGAAGTATTAGACCAGCAGCAAAATACTGGGGCTCAAAATGACGCCAGCACTGTCATCACTTCAAGTGAGTTAAATTAGAAACGAACCTTTTTCTCAAACCTGTTTTGGAGACCTGGTTTCTTAGACTCTTGTTTCACTTAAAACCATAGTTCCATTTTGGACCTTTGGAACCTGAAGTTGCCACGTAACTGATCTATTGTTTGAACTACAAAAATAGAGTATGCTGGAAAGATTGCTAGATTCAGAGTCAGAGGAACTGAATTCAAATCCTGGTGTTGTTATTTAGGACTTTGTAATCTTGGGAAATTTGTTTCATTTCTATGGGGCTTCATTTCCTCACCTGTAAAATTATAGAGTTGGATAAAATTATTTCTAAGGTGGTTTTTAGCTTTAAAGCTGTTATCCAAAGTTCTAATGTCTGGCCCCTACTTGCTTCTTGCTGATCTTTTTGCTAGTTGTTCCAATTAATTGACCCTTTGCTGTCAAATGATTCACTTCTCTCTTTCTTTGGGACTCTTGCTACCTAAGAATTTTCCACTATAAAATGCTTCCACTGACACCAGGCCACCCTGCAAGCATCATGGATCATGGCATGTAGGACTCTTGACTATAGCCCCTGGACCTTTGCCTAGAAGGTGCGTGATATATAATTATATAATAGGTGTTCTCTACTTGAGACCCTAGGAGGTACAGGGATTGATTTCCATCCATGAAGTTTGGTGGTAAAAATATATCTTTATATGTATTAACTTCAAACTGAAATTTCCTTCAACTATTTAAAAACATTATTCTAAGGATTCCATAGGCTTCACTGGACTGACCACCATAGAGGATCCATAAAACAGAAAAAGTTAAGAACCGCTAGTATGTAAATGTTATAAAGAGCCAATTTTCAATCTATAGGTAGGGAAAATTTGAAAAAAAAAAGAAAAATATAGAAACATTTTTTTGAGAGATAAGAGAAAATAAAAGCTCAATTTCAATGACCAGTTTTTAGTGTTTTGAGTTATGGTGTCTTATATCAGCAATATATTTCTTGAGTATAGGGCCTATTCCCTCTCTTATTTAATCTTATAGCATTTAAAACAATCCCAGGCTTATAGTACCCTTATTCAAGGGTTTTGATATCTGTGATGACGGGTCTTTTAAGGAAAGTTTCTTCTTTTATTTTATGGCATTGCACTGGCACATTTATAAAGGGAGAACCTCAAAAGGAGCTCTTAGAGACACAACTTTCACCTACCTTTTGGGATAGATTGATCACAGCCAATTCTCATTGTATGTTAGGATGTGCTTAAATCCTTGAGCTGTTTGGCTAATGAAGGCATGAACACACACAAGACTTAACTGTGGAGAACACATACATTGCAGGACTTCTGGAACAGCTAGTCAGTCATTGAACAAGTATCTATTAAGTGCTTACCCATGTGCCAGGCACTGTGCTACCATTGGGAATACAAAGAAATGCAAAAACAAAGCAAAATAAAGTAAACAACAGAAGAGGAAAATGAGCAGAAGCAAGACAGCGTGCAAGAAAGAATCTAACAGTTATGGCTTCAATTGCCTGAACAAAGTAATACAACCACATACGTACACCACTGGATCAGGAGAGCACCAACATCTGAGGAATTGGGGAGTTCTTGACAAATGGCTACCAGAGTCCTGTCTCGGAATCAAAAAGTCTTCTCGTAAGCTGGCCCCCAAAGTAAAATGTCAACCTCCCAGTATATATAGTTTTCAACTAATAGGCTCAGATCCAGAAGGCAGCACAACCCTCCTGACTCAGTGCCTAATTAGCTTAGTACCAAAAGGTGTGAAAGCCTTTCCACGAGCAAGCCTCCCCCTAAGCAAACTCCTCCTTAGGCAAGTTTCTCCTCCAATGGGCTCTCTGTGACTCAGGATGTATAAGAGCTGTGAAAGCAGCAAGCTGAAATATCTATATACCTTTAGACCTGGGAACATGACTCCTGTTCCAAAAGAAAAGGGGATGTGGGGTCACATGGGTCTATTAATGAACAGGGAAGATCTTCCATTAACATTACAGAAGGGGACTTTATGGGGCAAGTGACCTGAACTGTGACCCCTTATTTATCACAAGGATATTGTAATTAGGGAAATTTGCTAACCTTTCACAGATGGTTCAGCTGTTTATGATCAGTCAAGGCATGCATTCATTACTGAGTAAACTAGTTTCTGGGTACAAAGGAACTCCTGATACATAGGTAGGTCAATGAGTGATCAAACATGGAGTCACTTTTGTTAGCTAGGGCCTATCAATAGACTAATCCTCACAGGAACTATGCAAGAAATTCTATGGAGAGAGATTGGCTATTTGGGGTATGGGAAAATGAGAATTACTGTCTCATCTTCTCTTGGCATCCAAAAGACATAGTAGAGACAAGAGAATTGTGTCATCACACCTCCTACACTTAAAGTTCTAAAGATTTAGATGTTTTCCTAGCACCTGGAGACTTTTATAACTTCTGGTGGGGCTGAACATTTATATATGCAAACACATGTATGTGTGTATGCATGTACATACATATGCAAATATAGGTATATTTTTACCCCTGGATGAAGCCTACTCCTTGCCCTAGAAAGAAAAGTCCCCAGATTTATGATCCTCTACATGAAGATGGAACTAATGGCTTACTTATGTGTTTTGGAATTTTATGGATCTTTCTTCTAGATTTATAACTATCAGTATTGTGGAGTGTTGGGGGGCTTAAGGTATGGGTACTGTTTGGAGAAGATACAAAAACTCAAGAGAATTATACTGTCTCAGTTATCACTATGTCAACACTATATCAGCTTTTGACTATGTGGCCTCCTTTCTGCCATGTTTTCAGGATGTTTGGTATATTTATTCACTTTCTGGGGGTCTGTCCTCTCCCATTATCACCTAATCTGTAATATTCTTCTATCTGAGTGGGAGTCCCTCATCTCATGGCTAAACAACAAGCGGTGTACTTTCCTGAGCTTCCTGAATTGTCATTGAGGACCTCAGCCCACCTAATCTGTCTTCTACCCTGGTTCTGAAAAAACAATGCCTTGAGTGAAACTCTGGTGGATACTTTATCCAGGGTAACTTCTTTTTCCTTCAGTGAGCAGGGACTTATATTGGTTGTTGTTCTTATAGCGTCAATACTTTGTAAGTAGTAAGTGCTTAATAAATACTTTGATTCTTCACAAATGCATTTTCTGGTCTAGTGATTCTTTGTTAATCATTTTTTTTAAGATTGCCATTTACAATGCATCCTCCTAGACTACAAAGTGGATTTCTCCTGTACCTTTGTTTAATTCTATACATTTTCTGATTTCAGTTTTTTAAGTATCATTGTTGCTTCCCCCCATGATTCATTAATTACAGGGGTGATAGTGTCCAAATAGGGTGGTTCCACTATCATTACTAATAAGAATAGATCTCTATAAAAATGTTTGGTAGATCTATTTCAGCTTGAGTCTATTTGTTGTCTTATTTTCCCTTTGCTCTCTAAATGCCCTCAGGATAATCTGGTTTTGCTCTATTTCATGGCATGCTCTTTGCACCCTTAATTTCTTCACTGCTGATTGGGTTTGTTTTTCTTATTTGTGAGGTGATACTGCTTGCGATTATACATCAGTTTTCTCAGTAGTACTTTACAGAGGAGTTTAAACTCTAAAGCAGTATCACCCCTCCCTGCCGTGTTTTTGTTGTTGTTGTTGTTGTTGTTTTGTTTTTTGTTTTTTTTAGCAAGAATATTTGTTAGCAACAAGTGTAGAAGTAGAAGAATATAGTTAGGGTCATGTCCCAGTGATGAACTCCCATAACTCTGCCCAGAAATGAATTCTAGGAGTAAAAAAAAAGAACGTACTGAGATGGAGGTGTTCTTGGGGTATTGTGTTACTGTGCAAATGTCACAATAGTCACATTTTGGTGCAGTTCACTGTGTGTGTATGTGTGTGTGTGAGTGTGTGTGTGTGTGTGCATGTGGTTTGTCCTTTGTTCTCGGAGAGGACCATGACAGTAGGGAGATAATGACATGACTCTCAATTGAATTTGATTTAAGTGAAGTAGGGCTATACAAGGTCACCAACCTTACTTTCTCCTCCAGAGCCATCTGGCCAGATATCTATCAGGATGACTGGAGATGGCCCAGGATGCAATGGGAGACTCTGGCCCTTTTAGGCTAAGGCCTTTTCAGGTTCTTACTTTGAGTGAGGTCATGCCCATGTTATTTATCATGTAGCATATGGATGACTAAAGGGCAAATAGCTAGGGAAGACATGAGAAGTAATGTGGAACCTGAGCTATGATGGTCCAGTGGTCTTCTAAGACTCACCTGATGTTGTATGTTGCAGCCAACTCCATTAGAGATATAGTTAGTAGTCCATATGTCATTCATAGGATTCATATTTGTCTATGTGTAGTTCCATGGTTGGATTCCATAATGCTCTGGAGCCCATATATAATACTTAATTCAATTCTCTTTTTTTGGAAAAAGAAGATTCTTGTGTTGGTTTGTGCTGATAATACAAGATTATGAATGACTTAAGTGTTTTCTGGATTCCATGTTGTGGCAACGATTTTGCATGCATAAATTTTTCTAGGAATGGTAGGAGCCAAAGTTAATGTTTTCACTTTTTTCCCCTACATCCTATTTTCCAGAATTGACAAATCATTTGAATACATTGTATTGTAGTTCAACAGTCTCAGGCAAATAATTTCACCTTTGTAGACCTCAGTTTTTTCATCTGTATACTGGAGGAGTTGGACCATGTGACCGCTAAGGTCCTTCCTTCTTTTAATCCATAAGAAATGAAAAGGCACATAGTGGGAGATGAAGATGGCAGGGGAGGGGGGGGGTGCGTATATGGTAAATCTGACTATGCCATATTACCAACAGTGATTTGTATGTAAGAAGCAGAGTGAATAGTATTGATAAGAATGTGTATGTTTAGAAAATGAGGTGGACCAATTTTATAACAAAAATAATACAAAATAAATACACAATATAAATAGTACACTGGAATCTTTGGGATATAATAATAGAAGAAAACCTTCCAAGCTCTACACAGGTCCTCTGTTAAGTAGTTATGGGGGGGACGGACACAAGTTACATAAGACCATATAGCATTGAGTTTCAATCTTCTTTTGTGGAGGGAGTATCCATAACAATGAAATCATAGATCATATAAAGTATCAAACTTTATGATTCAAATGATAACCACTTTACTATAACATTTCTGCATCATGGAGATTATATGCATGAAAATAGGGTTGCATTTAGGGTATAAATTTTTGGAGGGGCCACATCTGTCTCTGGGACAAAGTTAAGAGCAGATGAACAGGCAGCAGTGAAATAGACAGGAAGCTTTTCATGCTTGACAACTAAGCAAGTTTTCTGAATCCAAAAATTAGAGCAAGCTAAGGATAATAAATCCCAAAGAGTTGTTGATAAGGCAATGAAATCATCTTAGGGTTCATTTGGTGGAAGGAAAAAAAGGAAATTCACAATAGAGGCAATTCTAGCAGATGCCAAACAGATCTCATTAAAGTCTATATGCTGGATGACTATATAGGAAAAATAAAGTTTAATTTGGGGTTACAAAAAGCAGATGTTTTATATAAGTAACAGTGTAATATTAGCTGGACCCAAAGTGTTTATCTTCTTTGCTGACACTATGTGAAGCAAGGTTGAAGATAACCTCGGCTCCCCAGAGGTGTTATAACACTATTAATCTACAAGGAAATGTATTGGCTGATCCTACAGTAAAGAGTAATTTTTTGTAACTGACCAAATGGCACCAAAAGTGCCCTCAAATGCTATTGGTAAATTTAGACTAGAGGAGAACTCGCTCCCCTGGGGTATAGCCACTGGGAAAGTGGGTACAAATTGACCCCTTTTGTTTCTTCCTATTTAAATAAATATTATTGCTAATTATGAAACTCTGTTATCTCTGTGATGCAGAAAGGGGGAGGAGGGAAAGGAATACGCATGTTTATAATGCCTACTATGTAGCAGGTACTATGCTAGGCAAAATTATTATCTCTTGGGGCGGAGCCAAGATGGCGGAGTAGAAACAGCTCTTCCAAGCCTCTCTGCCCCCAGATTCTCCACAAACTATGTAAAAAAGGACTCTTAAAATCTTCTGGAGCCCCAGCACCCACAGAACGACACAGAGAAGCTAACCTCCCGCTGAGGACAGCCCAGCACCCTGCAGGAAGGACCAGCTCAGTGGTCTGGGAGCCGGCAGCGCACAGAGCGCAGGAGCCGAGCCGAGCCCAGGTCCACTTGAGCCGAGGTTTTAGCCCCAGGGCGGCAGGGCCAGCACCCAGCTGGAGGAACCCCAGAACACCAGGAACTGTGGAGACGCCAGAATTATCAACATAACTTGCCTAGGACAAAGTAAGAGGTTAGTGTCCTATGGACTTTGGGACCTGTATTTGGGGAATGCGTCAGCTCCCTCCCCTGGGGGCTAGAAGCCACTGAGGAGACACACCATTTTGTAGTTTTCAGAGGCATTTCCAGCTCCCAGCCTACAAATCGTGGGGAGATCCAGCGATCAGTCTTGGGGGGTAATCGCTCTTGCTTTAACCTCCCTGGATCTGGATTGTGATCTAGGGTGGAAGTTGTGGGTGGGTTTATAGTTTGCCAGAAACGGAAGTTGCCCCCCACACGTTCGGGACGAAAATTCCTCTAGCTGGCCTTAAAGCCATAGTGTGGCAACAAGCCCAAAAGTCAAGCAATTAAGGGGCAACATGCCAAGGCAAAGGAAACAGAAAAATGCAACCCTAGACTCCTATTTTGGGGGCATAGAGCGGGAAAGGACTGTGAGGTCAGAAGTCCTGCTCCAAAAGCCCCAGGGGAAAACATGAGCGGGTTGCAGGCCATAGAGGACCTTAAGAAGGACTTTAAAAATCAAATAAGAGAAGTGGAGGAAAATTAGAAAGAGAAATGAGAAGGATGCAGGAAAAGTATGAAATGAGGGTCAACAGCCTGACTGAGGAAAACAACACCTTAAAAAATAGACTAGCTCAAATGGCAAAGGAGGCCCAAAAGCGCATTGAGGAGAAGAATGCCTTAAAAAGTCGAATTTGCCAGATGGAAAAAGAATCTCAAAAGTTCACTGAGGAGATTCATTCCTTCAGAGTTAGACTGGAGCAAATGGAAGTTAGTGACTTTATGAGAAATCAAGATGCTGTTAAGCAGATCCAAACAAACGAAAGATTAGAAGGCAATGTGAAATATCTCATGGGAAAAACCACTGACCTGGAGAATAGATCCAGGAGAGACAATTTAAAATTATTGGACTACCTGAAAGCCATGATCAAGGAAAGAACCTAGAAATCACCCTTCAAGAAATTCTCAAGGAAAACTGCCCTGATGTTTTAGATCCAGAGGGCAAAATAGAGGTTGAAAGAATCCACCGATCACCTCCTGAAAAAGATCCCAAAAAGAAAACTCCCAGAAATATTATAGCCAGGTTCCAGAATCCCCAGATCAAGGAGAAAATACTACAAGCAGCCAGGAAGAAACAATTTCAATATTGTGGAAACACAATCAGAATAGCCCAGGACCTGGCAGCTTCTACACTGAGGGATCGAAGGGCATGGAATATGATATTCCAGAGGGCAAAAGAACTGGGAATGAACCCAAGGGTCACCTACCCAGCAAAACTGAGTATTTTGTTTCAGGGGAAAATATGGTCATTCAGTGGAATAGAGGACTTTCAAGCATTCTTGAGGAAAAACCAGAGTTGAATAGAAAATTTGACATCCAGACACAAGAAGGAAGAGATGCCTGAGAAGGTAATCAGGAAAAGAAATCAAAAGGAACTTATCAAAGTTGAACTATTTACATTCCTATATGGAAAAGCAATAACTGTGACTGATGATATCTTTCTCACTATGAAAATAATGGAAGAAGGGGTGTGGTCATATGAATACATATGTGAATGTGTGTGTATATGGTTACAGTTATATATGGATAGAGGGCATAGGTTGATTTTGTTGGGAAGGGAGAGTACTCAAGGGATGAATTATGAGGTGAGAGAGGAAAGTGGCAAGAGGAGATGGGGAGAGACATGGTAGGGTAAACTATCTCATGTAGGGGAAGTGGGTGCAAAGGAGGGGGAGAATAAGGAAGGCTAAAAAGGCAAAACCACATTCACATTGAATTTGGTTCAGGAGAAAATGACATACATAGTAAATGGGATATCTCAACCTGCAGCAGGATAGGGGGAAGGGGGATGAGAGGAGGGATGATGGATGGGAGGGCATCCTTGGGGTGAGGGGAGGTTGGAGGTACCCACTATAGAAGAGGGACAGGATCATGTAGGGAATGGACCAGGTGGGGGCTGGGATGAGTGGGAGGGAATTATAAGCAGCCTTGTACAATATATCTACTATGACAATGTTTTGCATAGCTAGACATGTACAACATATACTGAATTACTTATCTTCCCAGAGGGAATGGGTGACAAGGGAGGAAGGAAATGGATCTGAAATTCGAGGTCGTAACATTAAATGTTTCAAATATATATATAAATACTATTATTAATACTCTTGCCTATAATTGGGAGATAAGATGCACAGGCATTGGGACACAAAGATTCATCTTCCTCTAATGGAAAAGTCGATGGGGGTATGGGAGAAGGTATGGGAGAGAGCAGATTGGAGGAAGCGATATCTTGTGGGACTGCTATTCTGGAGGTTGGGTAGGGGAATAATGGGGGGAAAATGATTGTAACTCAAAATCTGGCGGAAATGAATGATGTAAAACAGAAGTTAATAAAGTATTTGTTTAAAAAAAAAATTATTATCTCTTTTGATCCTCAAAACAACCCTGTACTGTAGGTGCTATTATTATCACCGCCACTTTATAGTTGAAGAAAAGGAGAGAAACAGAAGGTATTTTAAATTACTTGCTCAGGGTCACACAGCTAGAATGTGTTGGAGGCTAGATTTGAACTGAGGTCTTCTTGACTCTAGGCCCAGTACTTTGTCTAGTGTACCACCAGCTGGATTGTGGGGACTGTTATCAATACTCTGAGACCAAGCCCTATTCATTCCGCATCAGTTATACTTCTGGAGTTATACAAGGGAGTGACAGAAAGGTTAAATAAACCCCAGTTTGGGCAGAATGGAGGCACTTGTACATCTCTGGTCTATACCTGATATGACTGCATCACATGGAGTCCCTGACATTTCTCCAAATCCCTACAGATTTAGACTCTGACATATCCCTCGGAGACCTGTAGGAAAGTGTCAGAACCAGAACTTCCGTGAATTTCCTTGGATGAAGATGGAATATTGGCAACTTTAGTGGGGTTTCCTGGTCCCTTCTGTCCTCTAGGAAGAGGGAGGAACTAATTTATAAACATCACTCTCATTGCCATGAAATAATTCTTGGGGATTTCCACTATTGTGGAGGTCACTAAATAGATTTTTCTTTTAGAACTTTCTTGAATTAATGCTCATTAGTGGGTATCTACATGGCACAGTGGATAGAGTCCTAGGCTTGAAGTCTAGGATATATGAATTAAAACCTCTTTAGTAGTTTTCCAAAGGCCTAGAGAGCATTGTGTGTGAGCAATAGTAAGAAGATTGTCTACTTAACCAAAGAGTGCATGGTCAGAACCAGGTTGTAAGGGGCAGGTCATCTAATCCCTGCTTGCCTCAGTTCCTTCAATTGTAAAATTGCAATAATAACAGTACTCACATGCCAGGTAGGTGGGGACCAATTGTGAGGATCCAATGAGATATTTGTAAAGTGCTTGGCACAATGCCGGGTAGATAGTAGGTGCTTAATAAATGCTCATTTCCTTCCCTAAGCAATGAAAATGAATGCAGAATGTTCACATGCATAAGCCTATGAACAAGAAGGTGTCTAGATAAAGGCAAAATCCCTTCCACTTCTTTATAATATAACCTTTTTTTCTCTACCCTCTGGAGTGACTTCATGGAATAGCTCCTATAGATTAAATTTTTACCTAAGAAGGCTATGATCCACCTTTACCCCCATAACATTCCTAAATCCAGCCCTCCCCTCTCTCCTAAACTCCACTTCTACATCACCAACTGTCTACTGGACATCCTGTACTAGCTCTTGCATTGACTCTTTAAAATTAGCATGTCTAGACATAAGTCATTATTTTCCTTAGAATTCCTTCCTTTGGGGTTGCTAGGTGGCACAGTGAATAGAGCACCGGCCCTGGATTCAGGAGGACATGAGTTCAAATCCGGCCTCAGACACTAAACACAAAAACTCTCCATGTGACCTTGGGCAAGTCACTTAACCCCAAATTACCCTCCAAAAAAAGAATTCCTTCCCTTTTCTGGATTTCCCTCTTGTATTTGATGGCACCACAATCCTCTTTCACCTTGGTTCAAAACTCAAGAATCATCCTTGACACTCTTAATAGCTTCCCAGATTTAATCAATTAACAACTCTTGCTGATTCTACTTTCATCACATCGCTCACATCTATATCCTTCTCTCTTTTCTTCTCCCATGATGTTTCCATGGTCTTTACTACTCTCTGCCCCCAAACTACTGAAATAGTCACCTAATGGGTCCACCTGTCTCAGGTCTCTCCCCTTTCTAATCTATCCTCCACATAGCTACTAAGGGATTTTCCTTAAAGTATAATTGCTCTTAGACAGCTAAATGGCTTAGTGTAAAGCCAAGCATGAGCAGCTTTGCAGAGGACTATTGCCGTGAACAGCTTCAAGGTTGTGATTACATAGTATAGTGAACTCTCTTTTCAGCAGTAAATTAAGTCAAAACATTCACAGAAATCAAAGTACAGCACTCACAATGTTATGACATAACAATTTATCACTAAAATGGTCACACAGTTTTCACCAACAGGGCCACATAGTTTTAAACAAAGTACAATAATTTATTAACTCAATCATTTAGTAACTCAATCAATTAGTAAGTCCTTAATTCAATCATCTTTAAGGAGGCTTGTCTCCTTAATGGACACAAAGTACAAAGGTCAAAGTTCACCACACCTATGTCACAGTAAATCATAACCTTCTCAGCATCAGGTACTGAAGAAGAGATCTTTTCATCTTGACTTGAGGCTGACTCTCAGCTTCCATGGCTCCTCGGTCCCAGCTCCTGCCCAAATCTACACAACTGTCACCTGGGTTCAAAGGCAGGCAGCTTCCAGTTCTTTGTTCATTCAGCTCCTTGTTCAGTTCTTCATCCAGTTCCTCGTCCAGTTCCCATTTCATACTGAAGCTCACAGTGTTCAGTCTACCTCAAGTCCTTTACAGTTCCTGTTTCTGGGAAAACAAAGCTTAACAGAGCCAAAACAACATTCATGCACATTGCCGACACCATCATGAATTCACTATCTGCCTGTGAAATCAATAGGGACCTGCAAACAAGGTCCAAGAGGTCAATACAAATCATCAGTAAAGTCCCAGGACCTCTAAAACCATCCTCCAGTAGTTCTGTAAACATACAACCAGAAAATCCTCCTTCAGGGCTTCCAATAAGGTCCCAGGGCTTCTGTAGAAAGTATCACAAACAAACATCAACACAGACAGAACAGACAAACATAGAGTGCCAGGATACCAAAAAATTTCTCCGCCACCACAAGAGTTCCCTTCACAGCTCTTCTCAGTTCTCAGTTCTTCTCTCTTCTCCGTTCTGCCACCACAAATTCTGTTCTCAATTCTGCTCTCTCCAGCCTGGGCCTCTCCTTATATATGGCCACTAGCTCTTCGCTTCCTGTTGCATCAGCAACAGGAGTTTATAGGTTCTAGGGTTCAGAAGTTGTTGGATTCACAATTTCTGGATCTTTTTTTTTTGCTTTTGCTTTTTGGAGGGGCAATTGGGGTTAAGTAACTTGCCCAAGGTCACACAGCTAAGTTTTTGTTTGTGTGTGTTAAGTGTCTGAGGCCAGATCCAAACTCAGGTCCTTCTGACTCCAGGGCCAGCACTCTACTCACTGCGCCACCTAGCTGCCCCAGTTCTGGATCTTAATACTTGATACAATCATGAACTGAAATAAGGTGTTAACTACTTCTTTGATTGCCGTTAGCTCAGTAAATATAGAACTGGACCTGGAGTCAAGAAAACTTGAGTTCAAATCTGGCATCAGACCCATACTAGCTTTGTGACCCTGGGCAAGCTATTTAACCTCTGTTTGCCTTAATCTACTGGAGAAGGAAATGGCAAACCACTCCACTATTTGAGGGGTGTGTGGTATAGTCAGGGAGGGTTAGCACTTCTGGTGTGAGGGTTTGTTGAGCCCTTTTCAGGATGTCTATCTGGCACCCAACTCTCACCTGTTGATCCAAGAAGCTATAGCATATGCAGTGGCTATACCCCAGTAAACCATCTTGGCAAATGGGTTAAACCAGGTTGAGGATAAGCAATGGGCCTCAAACCCATTGTTGAAATAGGGGAGTATCTACCTTAAAGAGAAAACTTTCCCTGGTGTGATGGGTGAATGAGAACATGTGTTCCAACTCCCGTGAAATCAGATGAAATAGGTATTGTGGAATGCTTAGAGCTTGGTTAGGCATCAAAGACACAAAGGTCATCCATTGAATCCTAGACCATCACTAGTCATCTTGACTTTTGTCTTGCTACTGGACTTCAATGATTCTGGAGAGATAGTGGGTCTGAAAACTTCGTGCAACTCTGTCTTACTTAAATCCAATTCATTCACAAGTCAAGCCATTACTCCTTGATGTCACTGGTCCTCTTTGAAAACAAAGGACAAACAACAATAACAATTGTCCTTATGCTCAACAAATTAGAGTGCTTCCCTATTAAGTCTAGGATGAAATATCCTAATTTAAAGCATCTTACAGCCCAGCTCTACTCTATCATCTCTTTATGCACTCTTCAGTTCAACTAAACCAGCCATCTCAATGTGGCCTATATACAACATTCCATCTCCATGTTTTTGGGCAAGGTGTATCCTATGCCTGAAACGTACTCCATCTTCAGTTCTACATTTTAGAATCCTTATTTTCCTTCAAAGCTTAGCTGAATCATTGCATCTTACATGAAACTTTTCCTGATTCCCCACCCCAGCTTCCAGACCCCTTATTCTCTAAAAATTCCTTAGTATTTGTTTTGTAAACATTATACATATACTAATTTTGTACAGATGTGTACAAATAATGAGCCACCTGACAGTCTTCTACTTCCCACCTCCCTCCACAGATGACAAAAAGTTGGCACAAGAGCTGGGAATGGTTTGGAAAGTTCTCCATATTTGGTAGCAATGAAACACAGTAAAACCTCTTGCTATGGTGTGAGGAAATTGGTGCTTCTCCAAGTATTTCTTGTTAACATCTCCTTTAGAATATAAGATCCTTGAGTGCAGGGATTATTTTATTTTTGTTTCTATAACCCCAACACCTAGAACAGTACTTGGCACATAGAAATCTCTCTCTTTTTTTAAAAGCAATTGCGGTTAAGTAACTTGCCCAAGATTACATTGCCAGTTATTTTTATGTGGGTGTTAAGTATCTGAGGCCTGAACCCATCCTGGTCTGATTCCGGCGCTCTTACCTCTTACTCACTGAGCCACATAGCCACCCTGAAGTCTCTCTTTTTTAAAAAAAATTTTATTTTATTTTTAATTTATAAAATAAAACAAATATTTCCATGACAGTAGAATTTTTTTTAAAAAAAGTTGATTGTTCACGAAACTGCAAATCTATTATATACAATTTGCTATTCTTTTAAGATACATAATATATATATATATATATATATATAATTTTTTTTTACATTTTTTCCTCCCCCTGCCCCTTCTCTTAATAAATGTTCATTAATGGATTGATCACGCAATCAAGGATGAATGAGGTAAGATTCCTTTACTTTTTCACTTTCATACACTTGTCTCTACTTTGTGTTTTATGAATGTTTTTGATGAAATTGGTCCACGTTGAATTTCAGAAACTATAGTCCATTCTTCAAAAATCTCTGATTTGTATTCATTATATACTATGTGACTTTGGTTATCCATTTAGTAATTTAGTGACATTCGGGGTAATTTAATCAAACAAGGAGTGATGTTTAGAAAGGATAATTGGAGCAATACTCCTAAATAAGGACTTGTTAAAGTTTCTCATTATTTTCCTCCCCTCTCCAGTCTTTCACAGAGCTAGTGAATGGTCCCTGATTGATAGTCATTAGTCTGGGGAGTTCTGGCCCCAAAAGAACTGGAAAAGCACCAACTTCTTCATGCCAGTAAGATTTTTATTTTATTTTATTTTTTATTTTTACTGTTATTTATTGCTGTTCACCCTGAAGAATCTCCCAACTTGTGCTCTTTTGCCAAATTCTAAACATTTCTGGGATGGGAGAAGCCCACTAGGTGACCCATTAGAGTATAGCATAGAGCAGCCAGAGTAAACAAGGGGAAATCTTGGCCAAGAGCAATGGAACAATGAATCAAATATCAGAACATCCATAGCAAAAAAAGCCACAACAATATATTTTTTTAAAAAATAAAACCAAAAAAGTCTTTGCAATTTATATTTTGAAGGCAGAAGCACAATTATTGGAAGGTACCAGGCCATGAATCTCAGCTCTCTAGCAGATTTCAAGGGCATAACAGACTAAACTTATGGTAGCTACTCCAGTATTAAGGATTAGAAATTGAGACATTAGAAAAAATACCTCTCTCGATAAACACATAGGAAACTATGCCTGTGGAATGTCGCATAAAATGTCATTGGTTTTGTTTAACTGTTTTTCTTTTTCATACAGGGAAGGTTCTATGGTGGGCAAAGAAGGCATTGGAGGTGTTTAGGTATAGGCTGACATTCCTCTTAGAAGTGATCCATGAATTGAGTAGGAGATAGAGTTTAGATGACCTCTCAGATCTAATCCAGCTGTTAGATTCTATGATTCTATAGTGCTTAGTGGCAAGCATCTGGATCAATAGGTACAAAAGAGTGTTTCCATGGGTGGTCCCGTCTATACACATTCAATCCCACTAATTCTTTTAGAAAGCAGTAGCTCTGTCTCTCTGAGCAGTGAACATTACATTCACCTTGTAAACAAACTTCCCTCTGCTACGTCTCAGTTGATTATTGATATGAAGTATAAGATATGGATCAATAGACCCCTGGCCACTTTTTATATTTGGAAGAATGCTCTGAAGGGACATAAAGTATCTCCTGGGTCTCCAGGGTAGCGTTTGTTCATTCATTCCTTCATTTGTAGCATTTATAAAATTTTAAAATGTAAGCCCCTATTCGCTGATATGGGGCAGTGGGGAGAAAGGAATAACCTATGGACAAAGGAAGGGGAAGATAGGTTGCCTTGCAGATAGAGTAATAGTCCTGGAGTCAGGAAGATAAGTCTTCCTGAGTTCAAATCTGGCCTCGGACACTTACTAGCTGTGTGACCCTGGGCAAGTCACTTAGTCCTGTTTGCCTCAGTTTCCTCATCTGTAAAATGAGCTGGGAAAGGAAACAGCAAACCACTACTATATCTTTGCCAAGAAAACCCCAAGTGGGCTCACAAAGAGTCAGACATGGCTAAACATGTCTGAACAAATAGGAAAAATAGGGAAGGGAAACTGGGTGACTTGGCTTGCCGGCATGACGTAACTTATCAAATCCTTTGCATTTTCCCAAGTAAGTTATACTGAGCTTTGAAGCAAGACTGCAATGAGATGGAATCAAACAGAAAGGAACTTCTAGTCCCTAAAAAACTGTATCTGACGCAAGCCAGAGAGTCTGATTCATTTTTTTCCCTCCAAAAAGTTAGAGGATAACCTTTTCCCTAAGTAGGGCTGGTGGGCCCTGATCAAAGCATTGTTGCATTCAGACCAACATGCCTCAATGGTTGAGAAGAATAGAGGCTTTGGGGAAGAATGGAACACTAGGGAGCAGGAATGCCTTTGGCTAGTTCTCTTGGCTCTGCTAGGTTGGCGGCTGCCACGGAGGCTGGGGATAATCCTTCTTGACCTCTGTAGAGCTGAGATTATACCCTAAAGCAGCAGATTCAATTATACTTAACACGTGTTAACATCTCAACATGTAGGTCACCAAATTGGCTGGTCTTTAAAATGAAATTAACATATAGACAACATTTGGTCGTGAAATTGTGTCTCCTTCCATAATGGCAGTCAAAGCGTTTGAGTCATTGACTAGGGACCTTACCTCAGATTAATGAATTCCTCTGGGTTATTCCAACTCCTCATGCCAAAGAAGAATGCATACAAGGCAGGTTCTGACAGCAGGGCCTCCCTATAGTGAAGAACCAGACCCTTTCTGATTTCTACACATTCTCTCTAATTGCTGTACTGTGTTAAATGATAGTATAGAACTAAATACAATTTTCTGTTCAGTTCTATGCAACCAGTATAAGCCTCACCTACTGAAGGTGGAAGCATGTCCTTTTAAGCTAGACCCATCTTGTCCCCAATCTTCCCTTTTTAAAGGCTATTTCACTTCCTCTCCCTCACAAGTTAGGTATGTTTTTCAGAGAGGCATTGCAGCATCAGTCAGTCAACCAACATTCACTAAGTGCTTACTATATGACAAGGTTTTTGTTTTGTTTTGTTTTACCAGTCCTACAATGTTTTTAAGGGTGTATTACTATAAGCCCTTTGAATATCACTGCTCCCTATGGAGGTGGCATTTTCCACATTCCCCCCCCCCAAATAAAGATGTAATTTATTACAATGGAAACCTAACTGTTTTTGAGTAAAAATGCCAAGTAGCTCACAAATCACATTCTCAAATAGACCCTGCAGACTTCAGCCCCTATCTCTAATTACCCAATTTCTAGAGGTAATCAGAGTGAAAAAGAGAAGTAGTCACCCAATGGCCTTCCCTCCCCCCCTGAACTAGGGAGTGAGTAATAACATTGTATACAAAGAATAGTGACACAAATTCCCTAAGGTAATTTGGTCCTAAAGCTTTATCTGCTCATTTGCCAAATGCTCCCAGATCAAGACTGTACCTCGAAATACTGGTGATTAAATGAAATCATGTGGAATGTAGCTGAAAGGAATGTCAATAGGTTGACAGTTAAGTTATATGGATCAAACACCCTCCATATTATTCAATAATATCTGCTATAGATTTCTGGGATTTAGCTATTCTGTGATCATATTTAGTCCTAAGCACGACTGTGACCTATATACATTCCCCTGTCCTAGAGACCTCATCCCTCAAGTTATTTATACATACTTTGTCCTCTAATTCCTGAATTTGGAGTCGGAAGACAGATTCAGATCTACTACTTAATAGGCAATAAGTGAAATAATTAATTAGGAAGAAGAGAAATTTTTGTCATTTAAACTCCCTGGTATTCACTTAGGAAACAAGTGGGTTGTATGAGATAGTCTCTGAGGGTCCCTTACAGCTCTAAAACCCTGTCTTCTAGTCTTATGATTAAGCTGTTCTGAGATAAGCCTATTGTTTGTCTGTAAAAAGCAGTCTACAGCCACATGGAGAATCATGGTCTCTTGAATACTATCTAAAAACAATAGAGAATAAGATAAAGGAGGCTGTTGAGTAGTGACTAGAAATCCAGGTTTTTATACTGGCCCTGATCGGAAAAACCATAGAATTTCAGAATTCAAAGGGACTTTTGAGGACATCTAGTCCAATCCTCATTGAAAGCATGTATCTCACATTTATCTGACAAATGGTCATCCAACAAGCTTCTGAAGACCACCTGTGGTATAGAACTCATTACTCTCTGACAAAGAAAATTATATTTGGGGTTGGCTTCAATTGTTGAGAAAACTTTTGCTGTATTAGGTCTGAAATATGCCTCCCAATAATTTTTGCCCATTGTTCTATTCTCTGGGACTGAGCAGACGTGAAGATTTTCTTTTCTAGATTAGACATCTCTACTTTCCTCAACTAAGAAAGGCAATGTAAAAACTAAGAGGATTTAAATTACATGCTTAATCTTGGGAAAGTCACATAACCTTTACAGACCTCAGTGCCTTATCTAAAAATGAGGCATTTGAAATAGAGGGTCTCTCTCTAGATCTATGATCGAATGATCTTTCTATTGCATGGTTCAGAAATGCTTCACTGTCTTATTCCCCTTCCTCTAGACATATTGCATCTCATCAGTAGTTCTTCTAAAATGTAGGATCCAGAAATGGGTACCATAGGTATCGTCTGATTTTGGCAAGACTATTATCTCTCTTGTTCCAGATGCTATTCTATTAACACATCCTAAGATTACATTCACTTTTTTTGGCTGCCATATCATATGACTGGTTCATGCCAAGATTGAGCATAAAAACCCTTAATCATTTTTACTAAAACTTTTTTCAAGTCACTTTATCCATTCTTTATTTGTATTGTTGATTTTTTTTTAACACAAGTGCAAGATTTTACATTTTTTCCTAATAAGTTTTCTCTTATTAGGTTGAATCCATCATCCTATCCTGGTAATATCTTTCTGGATCATGATTGTGTTATCTGTTATATTGTTCTGCTTTCCATATTCATTTTATCTGCAATTTTAACAAAAGATCAACTATAGTTTAATTTAAAACCGACTTGAAATATCAAACAGAACAGAGCTAATAGCAACAGACCCTATCCTCTCCTCTTTATTGTTTCTCTCATTTTATCACTTTATTTGGGGTTTGCTTCTTATTTGACATGAGTATCTACTTATTAGAGCAGCTAGGTTGTATAGTAGATGAGAGCACTGGGCCTGGATTCAGGAATACTCATCTTCCTGAGTTCAAATCTGGCCTCGGACACTTATTGGCTGTGTGTCCCTGGGCAAGTCACTTAACTCTATTGGCCTCAGCTTCCTCATATTTAAAATGAGATGGAGAAGGAAGTGGCAAATCACTCCAGTGTTTTTGCCAAGAAAACCCCATATGGGGTCATGAAGACTTGAACACGACTGAAAGCAACAATCTGTTTATTAATGTTTATTGAAATTATTGCATATATCATCATAACAATAGTAATATAAAACACAGTAGAACAATATGACACTTTGGAACATCAATAATATCAGTGAAATCCTAGAATGTAGAATTCCCTCGTCTCAGTCACCAGGTGTAAAAGATCTCTTGTGATATTTTTAAGATACCCGTGACCTAAAAGGCATCTCAGTTGGGTGGCTTGTCAGTATTCCATTCTTCTGAAGAACAATACCAAGGGTATCTAATGGAGAAATGTGACAGCTTAAGGGCTGGAGAGCTGTCAATCACATTAGATACGCCCATCATAAAATGAACTACACCAGTTAGCCCTTAGAAGGCCAGCCCTGCAACCTGCATATACAAAGTGGGGGCGGAGTTACCACATCTGTTTTTGAAAGCTTCCCTTCTTCCTCAGGAATAAGGACTGGGTTAAGCCTCTTGAACAGCTTGTTCAGGAAAATGTTCTCTCTCTTTCTCTGACAGAATCAAATCACTAGGAGGTTCCTCATTAAAAAGCCAACATGTAAAGGACAAGGGTGGGAGGAGAGGCTGAGAACATAACCAGCCTTTCCTCATTTCACAAAGCCTTTCCCGTGACTGCTTAGTTTGGGCTCTGTGTTCACAGGCCAGTAAGTCTGTCCATTTGAAAAAGCTCTGTTTCTTACGCCTTTTCCTTTGTAAGGCACCATAATGACAGCTGGAAAGCAGTGTGATGCCTTCCTGAATAAATGGAAGGTTCTCTCTTTAGGGAATAGGAAGTGTTCACAGTGATGGTAGCCCTCATTATTGACCTTTGATTTCATAAATCACTTGGTAAAAACCATTAGTATATCCTTTTCATTCTCAGAAGAGTAAAACATAAGGCAAAAGGCATTTATTCTACCACAATGATTCCCTTTTTATTGTCCTATCCAACACAATGAGGTGGAGGAAGGTAGGTGTATTCATAGAGGGATAACTCAAGTGATCGGGAGTTTTGGTTCTATCTTATAGACCTAATTTGTATGATTTTCCTTTTAATATAAAAATTTTCAAGGTTAAAAAGTGTTAAATGATACCAATTTAGGAATGGAAGATGGGTGAGGCTAGGCTCTGTAAAAATGAAATCTTTGTGGAATTGTTTCCTGTCTCATGAATACCATCAAGGTAAATTTTCAATACTGAGTTTCCTTTAAAAGCCCAAGGACATTTACAATTAAAACTTTCATATCAGAATTTTCCCCTTCCTTCTTGCTCCATTATTATATTATTTTAGACTTCCTTCAGGGCTAGGAGCCTATTCAAGTTTCTAAGGAATTAGATAGTATTGAGATTCTTCTTTGAAGTTCCCAATCCACATTTACTCAGTGTAACATTTCTATACTGCTCAGATTTTCTGTTTTATTTTTTTCATACAAAAATAGCTCTATTGTGGGGATTTGGAAATTTCCTTTGTGTGTATGTACGTGTGTGCATGTGTGCATATGTGTGTGTGTGTGTGTGTGTGTGTGTGTGTGTGAATTGAGAGAGACAGAAACACAGAGATAAAAAGCAAAAATCTCTATCATGAACATTTAATCTAAAGAATTTATGATAGTAATATGCTTGATACTCAAGAATGTTGTGCATGCTGAATATGAATGATATACTGACATTTTAATAGTGCTTTAAAGTTTTTAAAGCACTTTACATAGGTGATCTGGGAAATAGGTTGTACAAATACAATTATTCCCGTGTTACAGATGTGGAAACAGACTCAGAGAAGTCTAGTCTGTAGTAGCAGAGGTGGAATTACTCCAGAAGTAGTTACTAAAATTTTAATTTTGAATAATTTAATAAATATTAATGATTTTTATTATATTTGGAACTCATCCATTGTCAAATGACAACCTCCTCCACCCCTCAGAACTGTCTGACTCATCTCTGCTTCCCAATTTCCCTGGCTTTTCCAAGTCTAAGCTAGAGTTCCCACCTTCTGTAAGAAACCTTTACTAGTCATTTTAAAATTTAACTGCTTTCCCTCTGAAATAATTTCCAATTTATCCTGTTTATATTATATATCTTTATATCCAATTTGTATTATTTGTCCATAGTTGTTTGCATGCTTTCTACCTCAGACTGTGAACTCCTTGAGAAGACATACTGATTTTTATCTTTATTTGCATCCTCACTGCTTAGAATAGTGTTTGTTTCATAGTAGGTGATTTGATCTGAAAAGTATTGATGTTTCTTAAGTTTCATTTATTCTGTGAATACATAATTTTTCAAAAGTATAGAAACATACCAAGGTGGGGCAAGTGACCCAAAACCCCAGTGTGGGTGAATTTAAAAGCCTCCAACAACTTGGTCCTAAATGAAACAACTTGGGAGGAATGGTTGTGAATCCACTACAAGGGAAGGTAATTAAGGATGGCTAGGACTGTCAACGCTTCATTCTTCTTTGGCAAACTTAATTCATTCACCCCCATCCAGTCACTGGGGAAATCAGAAATAGGAATTTCCTCTTCCTTTGGCCTTGATACCCTTGGGTTCCTCCTATCCAAGTTAAGAATAGAAGGGGGTAGGGCTGCTAGGTGGCACAGTAAATAGAGCACCAGCCCTGGAGTCAGGAGGACCTGAGTTCAAATCTAGCCTCAGACGCTTGACACCCGTATTATCGGTGTGATCTTGGACAAGTCACTTAACCCCAATTGCCCTCTAAAAAGCAAAAAAAAAAAAACCCAAAAAAAACAAAAAACAAAGAATATGAGAATATGAGGGGGATAGGAGATAGAAGCCAATCTTAAAAGATCTTCCATAAGAGAAGCCTAATAACTATGCAAAGGAGAATAAAAGAGAAGGGAGGTGAGACATAACAAATCAAATCCCAGAATGAAATCTTGACCACCTGTTACCCTGTCCCTCCAGTCTCAGACCCAAATTGAACCATGAGATTCTATTCATTACCCCACCTCAACCCCACTCATTCCTCACACATGTCAACTCTGCACTTGATAGAAGTTTAGGTTCAGGTTATAGAATCAACTGAAGGACCTAAGGAGTAGCAGGGCCTTCCAAGAACCTAACAGAGCTATGAAGGGCCAGAGTGGATATCCTATCATCATCTGACCCTTACATTCTCCTCTCCCCACAGTCAGAAGCTCACAACGCCTTTCCACCTCATAGGACCTTTCCTGTTGTAGCATAGCCACTTCAGGTACATTTCCTACTTCTTGCCCCAGGTGTAATTATTTATATTTATGGCACTGCTAAAACAAAACAGAGAATAATACAAAATCATGCTCCACAGGACATCTACCATGAGACAATTCATGGAATTCACACACTGTATTTCAGCAATCTATAACTACAAATAGAAATTCTTCTCCAGCAGTGCATCCAAAACCAGTTTTTTAAAGCTTTCCACTAAAGTTGTCACTCCCTCAGACCTCCTTATTTCTGTTGAGGGCACCATCTTTTTTTTCAATCACCCACATTCAATAACATTGGAATCATCCTTGACTTTTCCTTCTACCTCATCACTGGTGTTCAATCATTTACCTCAATTTCTTCTCTACAACATTTCTTACACCTTTAAGTTTGCTCCACTCATGCAGCAACTCCCTAGTTCAGACTCTTTTTGCTTCTTGACTTTACTTAAAATAGTCTCCTAATTATTTTTCCTCAGTGTAGTCTCTCGCCTCCTGCCCACACCTTCCAGAATGATCTTTCTCAGGCACAAGTTTGACCCTGTCAGTTTGTTGCTCTAAAGTTTTTTATGTCTTCTAGTAAAAAAAAAAAAAACAGCTCCTCAGCATGTCATTTAAAGTCCTCCACAATAAGGTGCACTCATACATGTCTCTGAGAGAAATGGACAAAGGTAGAGACTCGGAGATAGTCTCAACAAGATGAAGCAACAGATTGCAGAAGGTACATGAGGGAGAATGAAAAGGTAAGAGTGATTTCAAGGTTTTAAATTTGCATGGCTGGAAGGACAGCGCTGCTCTCTGCAGAGCTGGAGGTGGGGGAGATAAAGAGTTCAATTTTGAATTTGTTGAATTTGAGGTACTTATAGATCACTCAGTTGGAATAGGAATTCATCATATATTTTAAAAGGGGCCTAATGTCTTAATGCAAAGAAGTAATTGCCCAACAGAGCAGCTTAGGAAAGATATATTTGGTGAGGGAGCTTTTTGGTGTCCTTCCCATAATACCCCAAAGATGTCAGATACCTTGTTGTCTTCCACAAAGCCAGGAGGCACGAGACATTCTATTACCTTCTATCTATTCCTTCTAGTCATCCAGTACTATTCATTCACTATAACTTGGATTTAACTGAGCTCTGCACCTGCTGTAGGGAAATCTTCATCTCACCCAGTTTGAACTTTCTCCTATCTATTCCTTTTCTTACTCCACAACATTCAGAGATGATGTTTTTATGTTTATTTTTCCTCATTTTAATTTTAGCCTTTCAACTCTCTGGTTCACTTGTGTAAGACATCTGTGCACAATCCATGCAGCTGCATTTGAATTCTTTGATGTTGAAATAGATTTTTTCCCCCTTCTAGCTCAGAAATTAAAGGCAAGTTCCTGTGGAAAGAATTATTTAGAAAATAGCTGAAAGCAAAACTGCAAATATGGTCAATCCCTGAAGGTGAAATAAAACTCAAGATCGCCTCCAAAATTTAAATACAAGTCCTAATCGGACAGTGAGTGCTTCTACTAGTGACTAGAAGTCAGAGAGTGGGAGTAAAGCTGTGTCTCAGCTCTAGCTTATCTCTAGGATTGGGTTTGGAGGTCTTCTTGCTTCTATTGCTACTCTGATCATATGGGCACCATTACTATCTGAGAAAAACCACAATGCCTTAGCTCTTTGTGAACACCAAATGCCTGGGGAAATGGTGGCCAAGGCAAATACCCAGGCCCTAGATCCAGTGCCTACTTTTCCCTTTATTACTGCTGAACTTTGGATGATATAACCCCAACCTCAGTCCTTCTTGGGGACTGTCTTAGAAACTTTCTCTGGATCTTACTGCTCCTTGATTAGGCAATACTTACTTTGCCTTGATCCGCTGGGTTTCCAGCCTAATCCCTGCAGCCATCAATGAGGGTCGAAATTCTTATGAACAGGGACCTAACTTCCTTGCCATCACCAACACTAACTACTGACCAACCAATGATAAGTAAGCTAACAGTTGGCCATCATCTTACCCAACAAGGAAGTAGGAAGAGAAGCAAAGAGAAAAGGGGGAGGGTGATAACAGGGAGGATAGATTAAGGGAAGCAGAGATAAGCAGTAAAACATGTCCCTTTTGAGGAAGGAACAAAGTAAAAAAGAGAAAGATAAATAGTAGAAAATAAGATGAAGGGAAATACACAATTAGCAGTCATAACTGATGATGTGAATGGGATGGACTCACCCATAAAACAGAAGATAATATCTGAATAAATTAGGAATCAGAATGCAACAATATGTTGTTTGTAAGAGATATCCTTTTAAATACATGTGTGTATATACACACACATATATATATCACTATCTCTACATATACACATATTTATATTTATTTTGTTAAATATTTCCCAAATATATATAAATTTCTTAACATTTATATTTTAAAATTTTGAGTTCTAAAGTCTTTCCCTTCCTCCTGTCCCTACCTCATCCTTGAGAAGGCAAGCAATTTGATATTGATTATGCATGTGAATTCATACAAAACATATTTTTATATTAACCATGTTGTAAAAGAACACAGACAAAATAAAGTTTAAAAGTATGCTTCAATCTGCATTCAGAGCCCATTAGTACTCTCTCTAGAGGTAGATAGCATTTTCCCCCTCATGGGTCCTTTGAAATTGTCTTTGATCATTGTCTTAATCAGAATAGCTAAGTCTTTCACAGTTAGCCATCCTTACAATATTGTAGTTACTATGGATAATGTTTTCCTGGTTCTGTTCACTTCACTTTATATCAGTTCATATAAGTCTTCCCAGGTTTTTTCTGAAACATTTTGCTCATCATTTCTTATAGCACAATATTATTCCAACACAATCATATACCACAGCTTGTTCAACCATTAGCCAATTGATAGGCATCTCTTAAATCTCCAAATATTTGCCCTCCATAAAAAGCTGCTATATTTTTATGCAAATAATTTCATATAATATACAAAATTTTGCCTTTTTCTTTGGTCTACAAGGGACACACTTGAACATAAAGACACACACAGAGTTGAAAAAAGGGGCTGAAGCAGACTCTATTGTGCTTTAGCTGAAGTAAAAAGGTTAGGCAGGCATGTCAATCATGATTTTATCAAAGCAAAAGCAAAAATAGACAGTTAAAAGAGATAATCAGTGATACTACATTTTGCTAAAAGATACTATTGACAATAAATATCAATACTGAACATATATGCATAAAATTATATAACACCCAAATTCTTGAAGGAACAGTTAAATAAATTATGGGAAGAAGTAGATAGCAAAAAAGAACCGAGATGTGATGTGACCTGACCAAGGAAGAGAACAACTGGTCTATCCTTACTTCCCTATTCCCAAAGACTATGCCTCTTTTAATGCAGTCCATGATCTCCTTAACATTTTAAAATTTCTTTGTCACACTGTTCACTCATATTGTTTGTAGTATACTAAAAATCTTCAGATTTGGAGGATTGCTAGGTGTAGGAGAAAATACAAAGTTTAAGATATTGTCTCTGGCAGACTCTAGTCTAATTGGGTTATATTACATGTGAACTTATGATATAAAATATGATGAGTGCATCAAGGAAGGACAAAACAAAGTGCTTGGTGAAGTCAGAAAGGGAAAAGTTCATGCTGTAATTCATATAACCCAATAAATTCTTCCTCTCCTACTTCTTCAATGTGGAAGTATTGGGAAGTGCCATAGCTAAGGTTAGAGCTAGAAATGAGCTTTGCTGAATATGATTAGAATAACTGAGTTCTGTGCAGGGATAGGTTGAAGCCAGTTTGAATGGGTTCCTGAGAGCCAATTGTTAAATTCTCAATGTGAGAATTTATAACTAGAAAATCAACAAATGCTGTAAATAAATTTATTTTTTTGTTGATTGTCTAGACTTAAGAAAGTGCTAGAGAAAATGTTAATAATGCAGTTTAAACTTTACAGTGTGTTGTACTCATAACTTGGGGGGGGGGGGGAGAACTGGTTGTTAAACATTTACCAGCACAGCACTGGTTCTGTATAAAAAAAAGAATAATTTTAGTAAGTTTTAAAACATGTATTTATTTTTTTCTCAAGAGAACTTTGTGAACCTAATTAGTATAGTGGAAGCAAAAGCTATTATTGTGGTTCATGTGTCAACAAACAGAATAGAGAACTATAGCAAATATCTGGATAACTTGCACTGAAGGTCCAACTTTAAGGATTAATTGGAAATACTGTAACCACAAATAGATGCATACATCTATGTATGTAGGTTATATATACACGTGTGTATATATATGTGCATTCATATGTAAATGTATAGATACACAAACATGTAAAATACACACATTTCTCTTTTTCTCAGAGAGAGAGAGTAGAGATTGGATTTGTGATTTCATTCCTGTAGAGGCTCCCAGGGGAGCTGATGAGGAAAATCCTTCCACTGCAGGTCAACACCTTACCTTCAACTTAGGGACAAGAGAGGATCTTAGAGCAGAGGTATCAAACGCACAACCTACCACGGGGCCATGTGTCCACCACACTTCAGAGTTACATGAACTAGATTAAAATTTACTTGGGTAATATTTAACAAAATAAATTAAAAATACAATAAAATATAGATAACACTATATTTTTAAAACTAAGTCAATGTGTGGGTCACAGGGATCCTTATGGATGAATTGGATGAACTCTATTCGAGTTTGACCCCCTGGCTTAGATCACTAAGAGGTTAAGTGACATGGGCAATATGACCCTGAGGCAGGATTTGAACCTGGCTCTGAGGCTAACTTTCTTACCACTATGTGATGCTGCCTATATTGTCTATACACCCATGCTACCTATACTGTATGTACATATATGTACATAAATGTGTATATGTGTGTGTGTGTATACATACACACACACACATACACATCTGTGGTTTCAGAATAGAAAGAGAGCTTTGTATATATTATTGTTCCTTAAGCCTTGAGATATGATAGATAGATAGACAGATGTTAGATAACGATAAATAGATGGCCGATATAGATGATAGAGATATATAAATAGATGATAAATGATAGAGAGAGATGATCAATTCACACACATATATACATATATCAATATACAAAATAGATGATTGAATGATCATTTATTAAATGCTAACTATGTGTTAAGTGTAGGGAATACAAATGCAAACAAAAAGATAGATCACTCCTTCCGCCACAGAGCTTTCAATCTAATGGGAGAAGACAGCATATAAAAGGAAGTTGAAAAGTCCTGACAAATGAGGAAGAAGGTCCCTGTTCAGGAGCAGGGCTCTCCTGGATATGCTGATGCCCTGGAAAGCTTTATATCTCACAAAGAACAATATTTATTCAAGTATTGGACTTGTGAAAAAGTTGAGATTTGGAATAAGGTTATATGGGATTTAATAAATAATGTAAGGCTGATGGGAAGAAAAAAGGGGGAAATAAACAATGAAAACTATTTTTCGAAGAAATGGAGGATATCATTAATGAAAAGTAGGCTTAATGCTCCTAGGGTCAGCTTTGGAATTGGGTCTCCCTGACTTCAGGTCCAGTGGTCTGATACTTTCTTGTTAGGGGCCCCACCCCCTGCAACTAGGTGGCAAATCAAATAATAAGAAACCCTCTCTTAAGTTTCAATGCCATGGAAATCAAAGGGAACTACAAGAAAAATAAAGTGGTTATCAGGATATTTTAACCATCGCCCTTTCAGCTCTTTCATCTTAAGTGGAAATAACCAAAAATATTGTGACAAATGTTAGTAAACTATTTTCCTGGTTTATCAGCACACTTTGCCTTCACATTCCTTCCTACCTCTGGTTTTGACCATATAATTAATGAGTTCAACTGTACTAGTCTCAATGCTATCAATTCAACTAGCATTTATTAAACCCTTTCTAAACCCAGTCACTGTGCTAGGGGTCTTGGGGATACCAAAAACATTAAAGGGACAAAAAAGAAAAAGTCCCTCCACTTTAAGTAGCTTATGCTATTTTTTGTTGTTGTTGTTTTGTTTTTTTGGAGGGCAATCAGGGTTAAGTAACTTGCCCAAGGTCACACAGCTAGGTTTTTGTTTGTGTGTGTTAAGTGTCTGAGCCCGGATCCGAACTCAGGTCCTTCTGATTCCAGGGCTGGCACTCTACTCACTGCGCCACTTAGCCACCCCTGTGCTATTTTTTTCTGTTGGGATGGGGCAATGGAGTATAATATAATATAAACAATAAACAGAGGATTAAATACAAAATATAGACAAAGTAATTTCTGGAAAAAGGGCACTAGCAACTGGAAGGTGGGATGAACATAAGATTGTATAAAATAGCATTTGACTTGAGCTTTGATAGAGTTAGAAATCCCACTAGATGGAGTAAAGAACGGAGTACTTTCTGGACATGAGGGATACACTGTGCAAAGGGGAGATGGAATATCATGGCTGCAGAAAAGAAAACAGGCCAATTTGACCATAGCATAGAGTGCTTGAAGGAGAGTAATGTGTGATAACCCTTGTAAGGTAGGTGGCATCCAGATTGTAGAGGGTTTTAAAAGCCAATTAGGGGGCAGAATCATGATGGCAGAGTAAAAGAAAACAATATAGCCTACCTCCCCATTAATCCTTCTCCACAAAGATTTACAAAATACACCAGACTCAGTTCTGAGTGGAAAAGCCAAGAAATAGTCAGTGAGTCATTTTTTTTCCTAGTCCAGAGTGGATTAGCAAGACAGATAGGACACAGATGATAGGATCTGGCCAGTAGTGTAAAAGGCATGGAACATTTCAGCACCAAGGGACTGAAAAGGGGCCTAGACAAGGTACCAGGGCAGAAAGATATGGCAAAAAGATCTCAACTAGCACAGAGTACAGGAATGGGTGCCATCTGGCAGCTCTGTTGACCATTACACAGTTCTGGGTCACAGACAAAGGGCGGAGAAGAGTGGTTATGAGTGTCAGCCCTAGTTATATGCTGAGCCAGGACCAAGTTCTGTAAACGTAGCCGTGTGCTTCTTTCCTCAAGAGCAGAATGGCAGCTCAGTTCTATCCTTATTAGCCTAGCATGTAAGTCTGCAATGGAATTACCAGGGCAAGAGTCCTAGACCAAAGGGGAGTCTGTAGCTCAATTACTCTGAACCCTCAGATGAATTAATAGTGGCTGAGTCTGGCAGCAATCTTTTGAAACTCCTTCATTTGGGTAATGGCTGAACAAGTTGTAGTGTGTGACCATGATGGAATACTACTGGGCAATAAAAAGTGATGAGCTTGTTGATTTTAGAAAAATATGGATAGACTTACATGGAATAATAAAGAGTGAAATGAGCAGAACCAAGAGATTGTTGTACATGATAACAGCAATATTGTTTTAAGAACAATTTTGAGTGATTAAGTCATTTTGACGATTATTATAAACACCCTAATGAACTACAAATGACCTATGAAGGAAGACACTATTTGCATGCAGAGAAAGAACTGAACCCCCCCCCCCCATAAATATGTATAGAATGATCTTACATATATGTGTGTATGTATATATGTATATACTATATATGTGTGTGGTTGTGTGTGTGTGTGTGTATATATATATATATATATATATATATATATATATATATATACACATACACACATATTTGTGTCTAATTGTAATTATCTCTTGGGTGGGGGGGAAGGTAAGAAAAAAAAGGGGAAAAAAAGAAAGTTACATTATAACTTTATTATATATTTAAAAGGAATAGTAAGTTGTACCTAATAAATTTACAGTTTCATGTGCAGTCATCTTTTTTCTTATTCTACAAAATTATGAAAATAATTTTATTTTTATTTCACAAATTAAAAATAAAATAAATAAAAATTTAAAAAAGAAACTCCTGGACTGGACAGGGCCATAACAAAAGACCTAAACTTGGGTCAGTTCCCAATCTACTCACCTTTTCCATGCCACCTCGGTCACATTCAAAGATGGTCATACCCTTGTTCTTGCTATCACCCACAAATGTACCACTTCCATGTTCAAGAATTCTGAAATCCTCTTATCTAAACATCATCTGTTTTTCACCTCTCCTTTACTTTCTTTTAATAACCTACTCTTCATTAGCGCTAGGACCTCTAATCCCTTAACCAATTTTCTCTCTGGCAGTCTTCTCTTCACTAACCATTCTCTCCTCTTCTCATCTTGACTTCTTTGTGAACTAACTTAGCTCTATACTGTTCTCACTTGAATCCTTAGCTCCTTTGCATATTCTTGAATATACCCAAACAAGCCTCAGTGTTTGATCACTACCACCATCTATTGCCTTTGCTATTGAACAAAGGTGGAGAAAATCGTGCGACTGTTCTGAGTAGGTCTAATAAAAATTTATGTTACATAGCCTCAGTTGAGACTTCACTACTGCTAGCCAATCCTACTATATTATTATTAACTTAGTTAATTATTATTAATTGATATCCCTTATTAACTCATTCTCCCATTCACCACAAGTGCCTCTTCCAAACCTTTTCATCCCCCTTCTTATCTCCCATGACTTCCAGTCCCCTGATTCACTCAGCTGAGACTCTTGCTTCATGTTTTACAGAAAAAAAAATTGAAAGCATTTGCCATGAACTCACTGTTCTCCCATTTTCCTCATCTCTTATCACTCACATGTCTTCTGCCACTCTTTCCTTCTTCATCCCTGTCTCTCATGATGAAGTTGCCTCACTACTTACCAAAGCTAACCCCTTTAATTGCTTTAGCAACCTCATTCCATCCTATTCCCTTTGACAGATTACCTGCGCTGTCATTTCTACTCTTTCACTTACTTTCAATCTCTCACTATATAATCGTTCATTTCCTACTGCCCACAAGGATGCTTCTGTCTTTCCTATCATGAAAAAGTGCTCATTTGACCCTTTCATTCCCTATAACTATCATCCTGTATCTCTCCTGTCCTTTGTAGCTAAATTCATAAAAAAATTTCCACCTACAACATGTTCCTCCAATTTCTTTCTTCTTACTCTCTAATGATTTGGCCTTCAATTCTACCATTCTACCATTCCACCAAAACTACTCTCCCCAAAGTAACTAATGACCTCTTAATTGCCAGATGCAATGATCTTTTCTCACTCCTCATTCTTCTTGACTTCTCTGAAGCCTTTGACACATGATCATTCTCTAATCCTTGGTACTTCTTTCTAGGATTTCATGTTACCATTCTCTCCTGGTTTCCCCCCTACCTATCTAACCGCTTTTCCTCTAGTCTCTTTCCTGGTTCTTCCTACAAATCATTTTTTCTAACAATAGATGTCTCTCAGAACTTTGTCTTGGGACTTCTTTTATCCCTGTATCCTACTTCATTTGTTGATTTCATCAGCTCCCTTGGATTTAATTGCCATCACTATGCTGATAATTCTCAAATCTTCCTTTCATACCCCTGTCTCTCTGCTTACTTCCAATCTAGCCTTTCCACCTGCCTTCCAAACAAGATCTGATCTCAAAGAGAGATCTTTGCTAGATCTCAAATAAGATGTCTGATAGACATTTTAAACTTAATATTTCTAAAGCAGAATCCATTATCTTTACCCCTAAACTCCCTCTCTTACCTACTACTCTAGAAAGCAACATCATCCCTCAAGTCCTTTGCTTTATAATGCACTTTGAGATCTGGTATGGCTAGCCCCCTTCTTTCACTTTTTTTCATCGATTCCCTTGATATCCTTTAGCTTTTGTTCTTCCAGGTGAATTTTGTCATTTTTTTATAGCTCTATAAAATAATCTTTTGATAGTTTGATTGGTATGGCACTGAATAAATAGAATGATTTAGGTAGACTTGTCATTTTTGTTTTATTAACTTGGCTTACTCATTAGGAATTAATATTTTCCCAGTTGTTTAGATATGACTGTTTTATAGTTGTGTTCATATAGTTCATGTACATGTTTTAAAGTTGTATTTTTTTTCTTTTTGGAGGGCAATTGGGGTTAAGTAACTTGCCCAAGGTCACACAGCTAGGTTTTTGTTTGTGTGTGCGTTAAGTATTTGAGGTCAGATCCGAACTCAGGTCCTTCTGACTCCAGGGCCGATGCTCTACTCACTGCGCCACCTAGCCACCCCTATAGTTGTATTTTTATAGTTGATATAGATGTTTTGCAGTTGTGTTCATATAGTTCATGGGTTTGTCTTGTCAGGTAGACTCCCAAGTATTTTATATTGTCTACAATTATTTTAAATGGAATTTCTCTTTCCAAATGTTGCTGCTGAACTTTTTTGGTAATGTATAGAAATACTGATGATTTATGTGGGTTTATTTTGTATCCTGCAACTTAGCAAATGTTAATAATTTCAAGTAATTTTCAGTTGATTCTATAGGATTTTCTAAGTATAATGTC
This sequence comes from Gymnobelideus leadbeateri, assembly GCA_011680675.1. Taxonomy (NCBI): domain Eukaryota; kingdom Metazoa; phylum Chordata; class Mammalia; order Diprotodontia; family Petauridae; genus Gymnobelideus; species Gymnobelideus leadbeateri. Next base: position 572,827 of record WOXC01001528.1, read on the forward strand.
ATATTGTCTGCAAAGAGTGATAGCTTTGTTTCCTCATTGCCTCTCCTAATTCCTTTATTTTTCTTCTCTTATTGCTATAGCTAACATTTCTAGTACAATATTAAATAATAGAGATAATAATGGGCATCCCTGCTTCACCCCTGATTATATTAGGAAGGCTTCTAGCTTATCCTCAATATAGATAATGCTTCCTAATGGTTTTAGATAAATAGTATTTATTATTTTAAGGCAAGTTCCATTTATTCCTATGCTCTCTAGTGTTTTTTAATAGGAATAGGTGCTGTATTATGTTAAAGGCTTTTTCTGCATACATTGAGATAATTGTATGATTTCTGTTGCTTTTGTTATTGATATGATAAATTATACCGATAGTTTTCCTAATATTGAACCAGTCCTACATTCCTGGTATAAATCCCACTTGGTTATAATAGAGTATAACCCTTGTGATACATTGCTGTAATCTCTTTCCTAGTACTTTATTTAAAATTTTTGCATCAATGTTCATTAGGGAAGTTGGTCTATAATTTTCTGTTTCTGTTTTGGCTCTTCCTAGTTTGGGTATCAACACCATATTTATGTAATAAAAGGAATTTTTCCAAATCATTTATGTAGTATTGGGATTAATCATTCTTTAAGTGTTTGATAGAATTCACTTGTGAATCCATCTGCTCCTAAGAATTTCTTCTTAGGAAGTTCATCAATAGCTTTTTCAATTTCCTTTTCTAAGATTGGGTTATTTAAATATTTTATTTCTTCTTATGTTAATGTGGGTAATTTATATTTTTGTAGATATTCATTCATTTTATTTAGATTGTCAAATTTTGGCATATAATTGAGTAAAACAGCTCCTAAAATTGTCTTAATTTCTCCTTCATTGGTTCACTCCTTTCAATTGTGAAACTAGTAATTTGATTTTTCTTCTTTCCTTTTCAAAATCAAATTAATCAGTGGTTTATCTATTTCATTGGATTCCCCCCCCCCCCCCATAAACCACCTTCCAGTTTTATTTATTTCAATGGTTTTCTTACTTTAAATTTTATTAATCTCTCCTTTGATTTTCAGAATTTCCAACTTGGTGTTCAATTGGGGATTTTTAATTTGTTCTTTTTCTAGTTTTTTTTTTAGTTGTATGACCAATTCATTGATCTACTTTTTCCTCTATTTTATTGATATAAGTAATTAGAGATATAAAATTTCCCCTAAGAACTTCTTTGTTTGCATCCCATAAATTTTGGTATGTTCCTTCATTGTTATCCTTTTCTTTAATGAAATTATTGATTCTTTCTGTGATTTGTTTTTGGCCCACTTGTTTTTTAGGATTAGAGTATTTAATTTCTAATTAATTCTTAATTATTCTTCCCATTTTCTATTATTGAATATAATTTTTATTGCATTATGATCTGAAAAGGATGTGTTTACTATGTCGACTTTCTGTATTTGATTGTGAGGTTGTCTAACTCTATATGACAACATGGACATTGTCCATGGGATTTTCTTGGCAAAGATACCAGAGTAGCTTGCCAAGTCTTTCTTCAGAGAAACTCCATTTTACATTTGAGTAACTGACAAAAAATGTTGTGACTTGCCCAGGGTCACACAGCTAATAAGTGTCTGTGGTCAGATTTGAACTCAGATCTTCCTGACTCTAGACCCACTGTTCTATCCACGGTACCACCTTGATGCCCTTTCATAATTAGATTTTTATTTGGTGACCCTGCCTCAAGTCTTTCACTGACCCTTCATTCTTCTTTCATTCAATTGCCGAAGTGATTCTTCTAAATTTAAGATCATATTTCCCAATAAACTCAAGTAGTTCCCTATTACATTTAGCTTCAGATATAAAATTCTGTCTCTGGTATGTAAAACTCCTTATAATTTCACCCTTTTCTATCTTTTCAGAATTCTTAGACTTTACTTCTTTCTATACCCTCTAGGATCCAGCTATACCTGCCTCTTTGCTATTCTTCATACATGACATTATATCCCCTGTTTCTGTGCATTTGCACTGACTGTTCATTATTCTTGGAATGTTTTCCTTTCTCACTTCGGCGTCTGAGCTTTACTGGCTTCCTTTAAGCTCCCTTCAAATCTTTCCTTCCCATTCCTCTAGCTATAAGTGCATTTCCATGAATACCTTCCATCTGCTATGTGTGTATTTTGTATGTACCTAGTTATTTAAATATTATTTACCCCCACTAGAACATGAACTCATTAAGGTAAGGGATTGTTTCTGCCTCTCTTGAATGCCTAGTTATTAGCACTGTGTGTGGTGCATAGTCAGTGCTTTTTGAGTGACTGGTTGGTTTGGGCCAAGCTTGATCAGTATACTCGCACAGAATATTATGCCTATTTTGTTTTGTTGTTGTTTCCATTTAAATTGTTATAGTCATTGTATATTTTGCTTTCCTGTTTCTTCTTACTTGTGGTTTCCAGTCTTGACCATTCTATATCTACGACATGCCTCATGTCTTCTCCTTCCAAAGTAAAAACTTAAGAAATTTTCTTGAATTGATATGACATATTCTTGACAACTCATGAATACATTTAATTCATTTTCCCAAATAGTCCCAACCACAGATCATCAGCTGGAGAGAATATTTGAGTGGATTTGGTGAAGAGAGATGACCATTGTAAGTGAAATCTATCAGAACACTGATTATGGTCTACACTGGCACCACATTGACATTTGCCATTGTTATTTTAAACATGATTATAACAATAATGTACAATAATATAATAATATATACTTGCCAAATAGATTCTGTGATTTGGTTGAAAAGATGAAAAAAAAAAAACCCAAACTGAAACTGATTCCTTGCTCAGAAGTCCTTCAGGTCTCACTGGATAGAGTCAGTTTTTACAACTACCCATTATACTTGATAGTGATTCTAGTTTTCATATTCCAGTTAAAGAAAAGATGAAAATTTCACTGTTTGTTAGCTTATTCTTATCTTAATTATTAGATTTTTGTAGCTTTAAAGATATATGTAATTTAAACCTACATATTTTAGGGTTTAAAAAAATTAAAAATATACTAATCTGATTTTACTTGTAGGAAATTCCCATGGTAAAAATTCACTCCACTGATGTAGATAGGTAGTTTACATTTTTAGGGAATCTTATTATGGGTCGAAAGGGCAAGTCAGATAGTGTCAGTGTCAGAGCTATGACTTGAACTGACTCTTCCTAATTCCAATCTTAGCCATCCATGAACTACACCACATGGCTCCAAATAATATGAAATTCCCCTTTGTGAAACAGAGTTCACATTGAAAATCATCGCAAAGATGTCTTTGCTGTCATTTGTAAATGTCAACAGCGTGATAAATGAGGTAAAAATGTTGCATAAAATAATTGAATACATTATTTACAAATAGGAAATAAGTTGAACTTTACATTGGCAACAACTTTACACCTAACGGTATATCACCTACTGATCATAATAAGCAAACACATTGATTTAATGAACAGGGAAATTAGAATGAACTAAATTCACCACAGAGCTCACAGGGATCTTTGAGCTAAGGTACTTTATGACCTTCATTACTGTCCTTTGGGGGACAAAGCAACGACAATTAAAATTGTCTTCAGAGAAGTTAGATTAATTCAATCTATACTTCCCCCCAACCCTATTTATTTTAAGCAGTTAGGCAATTAACAGGATGCATTTACTTCCCTGAAATTATCTTAGTGGGACAGCAAAAACTAATGAATGGCAACTGTCATTGAAGACTTACAGCTGCTGAATATAATTAGTTTTTTTCATTCCTTCCACTATAATATTATTCTCCTCCATTATGAGGAAAGAAATTAAAAATATTAAACATTTCTTCCAAACTAATTGCACACATCACCCTGAAATTAACATATATCATTATAGTAAATTGTTCTTTTAAAGAATTAATTTTTAGAACTTGTTTGAAATTGCTTACTTCATGATTTTTCAAATGCCACACAATTCATAAAAATTGTCAGCTGCTTTGGAAGTTCATGGAGACTGAGATTGTGAAGATACAGAATTAATAGCTATGTTTTTTTAAATGCAGATATAAGTTCTCTGAGCTATAAACTACTTAAAGATCATCTTTCTAATCCTTTCATATCACAGATGAGGAAACTGAAGCGCAGAAAGATGAAATGACTTGACTAAAGTCACATCAATTGAATGTGTTTCAATAAACATTTTATTAGGTGCCTATTGTATAAAAAACCACTTTGCTGACAGAGATACAAAGTTAAGATCAGACTCTTTACAATATAACAGGGCCAGAATTAAAACCTACACATCACTTGATTTTTAGTTCCCTATTTTTCATTTTGAAATGCTGCCCTTAATCTTTAACTAATCATTTATTTATTGTATCTATGTACTCAGCACTATGCTAGGTAGGTACTATGTGAAATATAAATAAATTTTTAAATGTTTTCCTGGAATTAGTGGTGAAATGGTGAATGGACTCAATCATTCTGGAAAGCAAGTTGGAATTACGGAAATACATGAATTAAATGTTTGTGCTCTTTGACTCAGAACTTCCAATCCTATGCATATGCCCTACAGAGATCCAAGTTAGAAACAAGTTCTCATACAAACTAAAATATTTAGAGTAGCATTTTTTTAAAAGCAGAAAAAGACTAGAAATAAAGTAGGTGCCCATCAATTACAAAATGGTTGATTATGCTGTGATATATTAATGTAATTGAATATTATTGTGCTATAAGAAATGATCAATATGATAAATTCAAAGATACATAGGAAGACATATATGACGTTTTATAGAATGAAGTAGACAGAACCAGGCCAACAATGTCATGATGATATATGTGAAAATGTAAACAAAATAATAGAAACTGAATGCTACTTAATCATGTGACCAAGCTTACTCCTAAAGGATAATTTAAAAATATACTTTCTTTTATTCTTTGCAGAGGTGGGTAGAGATAGGAGTCTAAATCTACATATAATTTGTATTTGGTTGAAGTATTGTTTAGTTTTTATGAGTTTTTTTTTCTCCTAGTTCTATTCTTTGTTGTAAAAGATGGCTGTGGGGTGGGGGAAGGTTAGGTAATATAAAGTTAAGAGATAATTTTTCAATTAAGAAGAGAAAAAAAGAGTTGTTTCTGACATCAGGAATTTGAGGATGACTTTCTGACTAAGATGAGCTTTTCTAGATTCCCCTTCTTTTACTCATCAAAAGAAATTGTCAATCCAAAAAGCAATGTCCCAGGGCCTTCACTGTATAAGCTATTTCTATATAGGATTAACCCAACCTACTTGAAAAGAAACAATTATATAATTAAGTTTAAGCATTTTTATGTTGTATATATTCAAAACATTCTTAAAAGAAGTTAGGATTTTTTTGGGGGGGGAAAAATAAATGTATTTACAACACACTTTTAAGTTTAATCTGCATTAACAATTTCTCCATTACTTTCTTAAGTCTAGGCAATTTCAAAACAAAACAAAACAAGTCCTGATCCATAGCATCTGACAATTTCTGAGGAGCAAATAGTAACATTGAAAATTTAACAATCAGCTCTGTACTTCTTGAACTGAAGCTAACCCCAGCCCACCCTTGGAGAATCCATTTGGCACAAAGAGTAAGAGTAGATCTCAAGGCTCAATGGGAATTTGAGGGGAGGGAGGCCAGAGAACTCAATGTGAAGAAAACTAAACAAAGGTAATAAGTGTTATTCTGTCTATGCTGATCAATTAACAAAAATGTATTAACTATCTACTGTGTGCCAAGTACTGTGCTAGGCTCTGAGGATACAAATATAGAAACAACACAATTCCTGTCCCCAGAGAGCTTATGTTTTTTGGGCAGAAACAGTGTTTGTTTGCGTGTGTGTGCGTGTGTGTGTGTGTGTGTGTGTAAGTATATACAAAAAAGATATATAAAGTATATACAAAAAAGATATACAAAGTAAATACAAGATAACTGCAAGGGGAGCTTCATTTTATAGAAGCTTGATTTCAAGTATTATATTTAAAAAGTCATGTTCCCCAAGTGGCCTCCTGAGTTTTCGTATAAGAGTTGGACACTTAGGTCACTCTGGAAAGCAGCATCTAACCAGAGAGTACATGGGACAAAATGTTTTGGTGGGGGAAAGGAAATGAGATCACTGAGCCAGGACAGTCAGAGCAAAAGAAGTTTAGAGACTGGGACATGGAGGATGGGGAAGGGACTTGCCCATAGTCACAGAGGGAGTAAGTAGAAGAACCAGGATTCAAATCCAGCTCCACTGACTCCTTTTTTTTTTCTGAGTTGCTTTTTTTTTTATACAAATGCTTTATTAACTTCTGTTTTACATCATTCATTTCCACCAGATTTTGAGTTACAATCATTTTCCCCCCATTATTCCTCTACCCAACCTCCCAGAATAGTAGTCCCACAAGATATCGCTTCCTCCAATCTGCTCTCTCCCATACCTTCTCCCATACCCCTATCAACTTTTCCATTAGAGGAAGGTGTCCCAATGCCTGCACATCTTATCTTCCTATTACAAGCAAAAGAGTATTAATAATAGTATTTATATATATTTGAAACATTTAATGTTACGACCTCGAATTTCAGATCCATTTCCTTCCTCCCTTGTCACCCATTCCCTCTGGGGAGATAAGTAATTCAGTATATGTTGTACATGTCTAGCTATGTAAAACATTATCATAGTAGATATATTGTACAAGGCTGCTTATATCCCTCCCACTCATCCCACCCCCCACCTGGTCCATTCCCTACATGATCCTGTCCCTCTTCTATAGTGAGTACTTCCAACCTCCCCTCCCCACAAGGATGCCCTCCCATCCATCATCCCTCCTCTCATCCCCCTTCCCCCTATTCTGCTGCAGGTTGAGATATCCCATTTAGTATGTATGTCATTCTCTCCCTGAACCAAATTCAATGAGAATGTGGTTTTGCCTTTTTTGCCTTCCTATTCTCCCCCTCCCTTGCAACCACTTCCCCTTGCTTCTTCTACATGAGATAGTTTACCCTACCCTGTCTCTCCCCATCTCCTCTTGCCACTTTCCTCTCTCACCTCATAATTTCATCCCTTGAGTATCCTCCCTTCCCAACAAATTCAACCTATGCCCTCTATCCATATATAACTGTAACCATATACACACACATTCACATATGTATTCATATGACCACACCCCTTCTTCCATTATTTTCATAGTGAGAAAGATATCATCAGTCACAGTTATTGCTTTTCCATATAGGAATGTAAATCGTTCAACTTTGATAAGTTCCTTTTGATTTCTTTTCCCTGATTACCTTCTCAGGCATCTCTTCCTTCTTGTGTCTGGATGTCAAATTTTCTATTCAATTCTGGTTTTTTCTCAAGAATGCTTGAAAGTCCTCTATTCCACTGAATGACCATATTTTCCCCTGAAACAAAATACTCAGTTTTGCTGGGTAGGTGACCCTTGGGTTCATTCTCAGTTCTTTTGCCCTCTGGAATATCATATTCCATGCCCTTCGATCCCTCAGTGTAGAAGCTGCCAGGTCCTGGGCTATTCTGATTGTGTTTCCACAATATTGAAATTGTTTCTTCCTGGCTGCTTGGAGTATTTTCTCCTTGATCTGGGGATTCTGGAACCTGGCTATAATATTCCTGGCAGTTTTCTTTTTGGGATTTTTTTCAGGAGGTGATCGGTGGATTCTTTCAACCTCTATTTTGCCCTCTGGATCTAAAACATCAGGGCAGTTTTCCTTGAGAATTTCTTGAAGGGTGATTTCTAGGTTCTTTCTTTGATCATAGCTTTCAGGTAGTCCAATAATAATAAGGATTTTTTATTGTATATTTCTAGTAGAGGACTAAGGAAACTTAAAAAAGATAGGTTTTTCAAATTTCACTGCATTCATTGGAAAGTGAGAGGAGCAAGAAATGAGGCGAGGGAGGCAAAGAATAGAAGACCGCTACATTCACAAATTAGTGACCCAGATAGTCATGTCTTAATTGAAAGGAAGAAATCACAAAGGCTAAATCAGACAGGAGTAAAAAAGTCAAATGATTATTTGGCACTTTTTCTATTTTAAGTCTGGACTAAGAAAGACTGGGTAAGGGAAAAGGCATATTTTGAGAAAGGATTTGAAATAAGATATTTCTTAAGTGGTGAGAATCAGCTATTTGAGAATGATTCTGTGCCATCATTGGTTGTCCATTACCACAAGATAAAATAGATGGTAACTGAGGAATGGAATCTAAAAAAAGCCAACCGGTTTTCCTTCCTTGTGAGATGATTATAATATCTGGAAGCAATTTAAGCGAGAGAATTTACATTTTTAAAAAAGTAAAATTGTGATAGAAGCCAAAATTTCACTAGGTAAAAATTGATAACAAATTATAAAGAAGGTGTTGATATTATTTGGCATTAAATTTTTTAAAAATGTATTTGTCAAGTAGAACTTTATTTTAAGATTGTTATATAAATGTAAATAATCAACTTTAAGTCAATATGCATATTAGTATTTTAAAAGAAAAAACAAAATCCATTCATACATCAATAGCCAGAAGTTAGATGAAGGGCAGAGAAATACATGTTGGGCCATACACTATGAATGAGTTTTACAAGTGGCATAACATTTGCAAAGTGTTTATTACAGTGTCTGGAACATAGTAGGTGCTTGATGATGGTGATGATGATGATGATGATAGTTGCTGTTATTGTTTGAAATCTACACCCACATTTGGTTTAGAGAATATACAATATTTAAGCTAAGTTCAGGCTGTATTCAAAACTAGTGTAAAATTATCAGATAACTCATTTTTCATGAGTTTTATTGTATATATTATATATCTATATACATATTATATATATTGATTGTGTATATATATATTGATTGTGTATGTGTGTATATATATATACATATATGTATATATGTGTGTGTAATAGAATATGGGAGTTAAAAAACAGGTGAGGCCCTAGGAAGCATGAAGCAGCTTCAATCATGGTTACTTGGCATTTTTTCCATTTCCCTCTATTTGTTTGTTTACCCCTGGATATTAACCCTCTTGGAAAGTATTCAGGAGGTGGTACTGTTCATATCTGCAATTATCCGACTCTTACCACCACCTTAAATCTGGAATTTCAGTCTGTGCTGCTCTGGAACCAGGACATAGATTAGGTCAAAGAGAGAATATGACCAATAATGACAATATGTTCTGTAGATTTGTGAACCACAAATCAAATTTTCTATAGCAAATCCATTCTCTGTTATTTAGGAAAGATGCTCTCAGGCTAAGTATTGTATATGATAAATCCCTAGGGAAAGAGTCTAACCATTGAGGAAGAATTCCCCTAAACTTACCATCAATTTTCTCTTGCTACACTTGCCTGGATTTCAGGCAAACTATTTCAGAAGAATTGACCAGTTTCTTGAGAAGAGAAGGGAATTGGGAGCTCATCTGACAAATCCTATTGCGTTGGTGACAGATATCAGGCAACCACAGAGCACTTTGAATTTTACTTCTACAACTTTATTCAGCATCTACTGTCATAAAATTCAATAAGAATTTATTAAGCTACATGCAAATCAACTGAATCTATCAGACAGCATATTCTAATCTGCTGGACATGCCTTGAATGATTGACCTGATCACTTTTTGGGGGGGGGAGGGAGAGGTGTTGTTTATAAACATCCTTTGAATGTGTTCAAAGAACAAAACATATGAAAATATCTCTTTGTCATATTTACTCTGTTAGCAGAAAAGAGAAGGGATCACATCTACTATTTCTTTTTGTATCTCCCCTTAAACATTAATAGAATGAACATAATGAATATCCAATCAAAGTCGTTAATCAATTTGAGTCACCTCAGCCACTGAACCTCAATTTTTTTCTCTGCAGATGTTTGTTTATCTATCCATCTAACTCCAACCAACCAATCAACAAGCATATATTAAATACCTACTGTGTGCTAGGCAACAAGACTACAAATATAATGAATGAAGTAAATGTTTATATTCTAAAAGTGAAGACAAAAAGGTGTAGTGACAATATACCTATAGCTTTATTATGTGCCAAGATTCTGATTCCACTATGGTTCCATATTAATAGGCACATACATACACATAATGCTCCTCTAGCTATCCAATATAATGACTTTCACTTTTGAATTGGAAAATTGAGATAAGGAATTCTTGGATGTGTTTAAAATTCTCTGAAATATCTCAGCCCACTTAAAGGAATAGAAACCTGGACTTAAATATTCATTCCAGAGTTTTTGCAATAACTTGGTCAAATGCCTTATTCACTGTCTTGAAAATCAAGTCATTTTCTTAATTCCATCTTGAAAAATGAATCTAACATTATAAAAATATAGAACCTTTTCAGGGTACTATTTACTGTGGGACAAGTGTGGCAGCAAGGAATATTTGAATAGCAGACAACCTTGATGAGATGATATATATACAGCACTATATAAATGTCAGCTGTTATAGCTATGGCTGTAAGTCTGACTAGGCAGGAGGTGTTAGACCCTGGAGTTTCTAGTACGAGTGAAAAAGTCTATTCTCAAGACCTCAGGAGCAGGCAAGCCACTAATAGTAATCAGTTATTTCCTCAGCTGTTAAGGAAGTGCTACATTAACTCTTGGTGATATTGTTAGATGACATAGTGGTGGAGACTACCCTACTCCTGTGGTTAAAGGGCAAGGATGAATGGAAAAGGAATGTGATTCAAGTTAGCCTTCTGTGAAGTAAATTAGCAGATGTTCAGCATGATTAAAGAGATGGGGAACGAGAAAAGTCGTCTAGTTGGGTAGTTCAAAAGCCTGTCTGTGGAGGACAGAAGAAGAATGAAGAGAGAATTCAGTAAGTCTCCATTGAAGACCATAGGCTCATAGATTTAGAACTGAATGGTTGAAAACACATTTGTTAAAAGATTACTCAGTACAAAATACTTTACCAAAGTACAGGGGATATACATAGAAGAATAAAACAGTTCCTTTTCTCAATGAGTTTCACATTTAAATTCAGGAGACAAAAAAAAAAAACACTTTCAGTTGCAAGTTAAGAGTTCCCATAGGCATTAGGGTACAGCACCAAAAACACATGGCAATGTATGTTTTATAATGTTATTTCCACTGTTAAAAGGATTTATGAAGTGAATGAATGAATGAATGAATGAAAATGAAATGAATGGGGGCGGCTAGGTGGCGCAGTGAATAGCGCGCCGGCCCTGGAGTCAGAAGGACCTGAGTTCGGAGCCGGCCTCCAACACTTAATCCACACAAACAACAACCTAGCCTTGTAACCTTGGGCAAGTTACTTAACCCCAATTGCCCTAAAGGGGCGGCTAGGTGGTGCAGTGAGTAAGAGCGTTGGCCTCGGAGTTGGGATGACCCGAGATCAAATCCGGCCTCAGAAAATGAGCACCCACACACAGATAATGACTAGCCGTGTAACCTTGAGCAAGTTACTTAACCCCAATTGCTTTAAAAAAAAAAAGAAAATGAAATGAATGAATGAAAAAGGATTTATGAAGTGCTTACTATATGTCAATTACTACACCAAATGCTGGCAATACAAATACAGCAATGCAGACACTTCCTTCAAGAATCTTATATTCTAGGGGAGCCAATATGGCATAGTAAACTTTAAGTCACTCTTGCCTTACCTTGCTGACCTTGAAAAACCCAGAGAATATTGCCCCAAGAAAAATGTCACATGAAGAGGCACAAAACCATATTATAGTAGAGAGAAAGAAGGGAGGGAGATGAGCCTTGTTGGAACTTTACTTTCAATCAGAAATGGTTTGAGGATGGAATAACACACTCAGTTAAACTTGCCCTACAGGCAGTAGGAGGGGAAAGGGGAAAGAAAAGGGAGGTGGACTGATAGAAGGGAGGGAAGATTGAGGGAAGTGGTGATCAAAAGCAAAACTCTTTTGAGGAGGAAAAGGGGTAGGTGGATGGAATAGGATGGATAGAAGTCACAGATAGTAATTGTAACTGTGAATATGGATGGGATGAACTGTTCCATAAAATGGAAACAGCAAAATGGATTCAAAACCACAATCCTACAATATGTTGTTTATAAGAAATACATTTGAAACAGGGAGATACACACAGAGTATGTGTGTATAAAGAGTAAAAGGCTGGAGTAGAATATATTATGCTTCAGCTGAATTTTAAAAAAATCAGGAGGAGCAATCCTAATCTCAGACAAAACAAAATAAAAAAAATAGATCTAATCAAAAGAGATAAGGGACAAAACTATATCCTGCTAAAAGGCACCATAGACAATGAAGTAATATCATTACTTAACATATATGCAACAAGCAGTGTAGCATCCAGATTCTTGAAGGAGAAGTTAAGGGAGTTACAGGAAGAAATAGACAACAAAACTATACTAGTGGGGGACCTCAATCTCCCCCTCTCAGAACTTGATAAATCTAACCTGAAAATAGAGTAGAAAGAAGTTAAGGAGGTGAATAGAATTTTATAAACAGTAGATATGGTAGATCTATGGAAAAATGAGTGGGGATAGAAAGAAATATACCTTTTTCTTATGGTACATGGCACATACACGCAAAAAATGGACCATGTACTAGGGCATAAAAACCTCAAAATCCAGTGCAGAAAGGCAGAAATATTAAATGTATTCTTTTCAGATCATGATGCAATAAAATTATACATAATAAAGGGCCATGGAAAGATGGACTAAAAATTAATTGGAAACTAAATAATCTAATCCTAAAGAACGAGAGAGTCAAACAACAAATCATAGAAAGAATCGATAACTTCATTCAAGAGAATGACATTAATGAGACAACATACCAAAACTTGCAGTATGCAGTGAAAGCAGTTCTTAAGGGAAGTTTGAATGCTTACATGAATAAAATAGAGTGAAAGGAGATCAATGAACTGGGCATGCTACTGAAGAACCTAGAAAAAAAAAAACAAATTAAAAATCCTCAATTAAATAGCAAATTAGAAATACTGAACCAAAGGAGAAATTAATAAAATTTAAGAAACTATTGAACTAATCCATAAAACTAAGAAATGGTTTTATGAAAAAACAATAAAATTGATCAACTTTTAGTTAATTTGATTTTAAAAAAAAGGAAATGAAATTCCCAGTATTAAAAATGAAAAGGGTGAGTTCATCACCAGTGAAGAGGAAATGAAAACTTAAATTAGGAATTATTTTGCCCAACTGTGTGCCCAAAAATTTGTCAATCTTGGTGAAATGGGTGAATATTTACAAAGATATAAATTGCCCAGATTAACAGAAGAGGAAGTAAAATATTTAAATAACCCCATCTCATAAAATGAAATTGAACAAGCCATCAATGAATTCCCTAGGAAAATGTCTCCAGGGTCAGATGGATTTACAAGTGAATTCTAATTTACAGAACAATTAATTCCAATACTATACACACTAATTGGGAAAATTGGCAAAAAAGGATTTCTACCAAATTATTTTTTGTGATACAAATATGGTACTGATACCTAAATCAGGAATAGTCAAAAAAGAGACAGAAAATTATAGATAAATTTCCCTAATGAATATAGATATAAAAATTTTAAGTAAAATATTAGCAAAAAGATAACAGCAACTTATTATGAGAATAATACACTTTGATCAGGTAGGATTTATACCAGGAGGGCTGCTTCAATATTAGCATACCTATCAGCATAATTGATTATATCATAATAAAAAACCCTAGAAACCATATGATTATCTCAATAGATGCAGAAAAAGTTTTTGACAGAATACAACACTCATTCCTATTAAAAACACTAGAGAGCATAGGAATAAATGGAGTCTTCCTTAAAATGATAAGTAGCCTCTACCTAAAACCATCAGCAAGCCTTATATATAATGGAGATAGGGTAGAGGTGTTTCCAATAAAATTGGAGGTGAAATAAGGGTGTTCATTATCACCACTGTTATTTAATATGGTACTAGAAATGTTAGTTCTAGCAATAAGAGAAGAAAAATTGAAGGAATTAAAATAGGCAAAGAAAAAACTAAGTTATCACTCTTTGCAGATGATATGATGATATTCTTAGAAAATCCTATAGAATCAAGTAAAAAACTATTTGAAATTATAAACAACTTTAGCAAAGTTTCAGGATATAAAATAAACCCACATAAATCATCGGTATTTCTATATATTACTAACAAAGCCCAACAGCAAGAGATAGAAAGAAAAATTGCATTTAAAGTTACTGTAGACATTATAAAACATTTGTGAGTCTATCTGCAAAAACAAACCCAGGGACTAAATGAACACAGTTACAAAACACATTTCACACAAATAAAGTCAGATCTAAATAACTTGAAAAACATCAGTTACTCATGTGTAGGCCAGGCTAATATAATAAAAATGACAACTCTACCTAAATTAAATTTACTTATTCAGTGCCATACCAATCAAACTACCAAAAAAATTTTTATAGAGCTAGAAAAAATATAAAAATACAAAAATTAATCTGGAAGAACAAAGGTCCAGAATATCAACGGAATTAATGAAAAGAAATACTAGGGAAGGTGGCCTAGCCACGGCAGATCTTATATTGGATTATAAAGTATCAATCATCAAAGGTACCTGGTACTGGCTAAGAAACAGAGGGCTAGATCAGTGGAATAGATTAGGTACACAAGACACAGTAACCAATGATTATAGCAATCTGCTGTTTGATAAAGATCCCAGCTTCTGTGATAAGAACTCACTATTTGACAAAAACTGCTGTGAAAACTGGAAAATAGTGTGACGGAAACTGGGCTTTAGATCAGCACCTGATACCATATACCAAAATAAAGTCCAAATTGGTACACAATTTAGATATGATAATTTAGATATGATTTAGATAATTTAGATATGATACTATAAACAAATTAGGGGAGCAAGGAATAGTTTACCTGTCAGATATATGGAGAATGGATTTAAAACCAAACAAGAGATAGAGAATATTCTGAAATGCAAAATGGGTAATTTTGATTATATTAAATTGAAAAGTTTTTGTGCAAGCAAAGTCATTGCAACCACGATTAGGAGGGAAGCAGAAAACTGGGAAAGAATTTTTACAACTAGTTTATTTGATAAAGGCCTCATTTCTAAAATATATAAAGAACTGAGTCAACTTTACAATACTGCAAGCCACTTTTTTGATAAACGATCAAAGGATATGAACAGGCAGTTTTCAGAGGAAGAAATTAAAGCTATCTGTAGTCATATGAAAAATGCTCTAAGTCACTATTGATTAGAGAAATGCAAATCAAAAAACTCTGAGGTTCCACATCACACCTAGCAGATTGGCTAGAGTAACAGAACAGGAAAATAATAAATGTTGGAAAAGATGTGGGGAAGTTGGAACACTAATATTCATCGCTCATAGAGTTGTGAGCTGATAGGTGTGATATATGAATGTAATGGGACACTGTTGTGCTATAAGAAATGATGAACAGGAGGACTTCAGAAAAACCCTGAAAGACTTATGTGAACTGATGCTGTGTGAAATGAGCAGCAGAACCAGGAGAATGCTGTACACAGTAATAGCCACAGTGTGTGATCACTGACTTTGATTGACTTAACCCTTTTTAGCAATGCAAGGACCTAAAATTCCAAAGGACTCATGATGGAGAATGCCATCCACATTCAGAGAAAGAACTATGAGTCTGAATACAGGACAAAGCAGACAATATTCCTTTTTTATTGTTTAATTATGTTTTTATCTTCCTCGTGGTTCGTCCTATTTGTTCTGGTTCTTCTATACAACATGACTAATGTGAATGTTTAATAGGAATATGTATGTAGAGTCTCTATCAGATTGCATGCCATCTTGGGGAAGAAGGAGGAGAAAATTTAAAACATATGGAAGTGAATGTTGCAAAAAATAAACTTTAAAAATTATATTAAATATTACTATTTTAATTTTATTATATTCTAATAGAGGAAATAATACATATCAAGGAGTGATGACCAGAAAAAGGTATTTGGGCCTGGGAAGTCACATAGTTGGTGAATGGAACAATAGGGCTGTCCATTGACACACTGTGTCCAGAGGCAGTGGTGGTTTTGTTATCAATACATTTCTCAGAGTAAGTTGTGAAACACAGTGGAAGGGGCCTCAGGAGTATGTGGGAGGGCATAGAGATATACAGGCAGAAGCAGGGAAATAAATGGTTGTGTTGAACATGAGTTTACATGATCTCAAGTGCTTTAGACTTTCTTAGGCATGGACTGCCTGGACATTTAGTGGCCATCAAATACAACCCCCTTATTTTACAAACAGAGAAATGAGATCCCCCTAAAGTCACTAGGTGCCAGATAGAGGATTCAGATCTCGATTCCCCTGAGGTTCTATGTCCCTTGTACACTAAGAGAATGGATGTTAGGTCAAGTTAGTTCACTTGGCTCTTCATTGCTCCCTGAGCTGAAGAGGAGGTTTGTAACATAGAGCTTAAGGAGATCTCAGAAGACAGCTAGTCTTCATTTTATAGGTGAGACACCTGAGGTCTAGAGAGGTGCATTTGTCCAAGGTCATACAATTCCCTGACAGGACCATTCCAGCACATACCATGGATTTAAAAAACAAAAACAATTGTTTGAATTCCAAAGGAGATCACGGGCCTGAGTGGATTTTGATGGGTACTACTGGTCTAGATAGACAAGAGGCTTTATATAAAGCAGCCGGCGTAAGTAGAAATGGTCAAGCAGGTAACTTAGGTGCAGGCAGTAAGGATCCAGAATCTGATAAGTGATGGGTAACAATAGTGCCACCCAACAAGAGACAGCACAGAGAGTTCTGACCCCAAAGCTTCTTAATTCCCTTCTTCATATAGCTGACAGCCAAAGACTCCCAGATGTTTATTTGCAGCCAGAGGGAGAGATGGAAACCTGAAAAAGCAGCTGGCACCTTACAATTTCATACATTAATGTACCAATTGCATATATGACCAAACTGCAGAGAAGCCTGATATGCTCATTTCTACATTCATATCTATATTCATATATTCAATGTTTTCCTAACTGATTTAATACTCCCTATTCACATCAGTCATGGCTGCTGTTCAGGCTTTGGAGACTCAATTTTAGAATTGAAATCAGCTCTGGCATTAGGAATATGTGATCACAAGCCTTCGTAACAAGGTTTGAACTCTTTAGAGAAGTCATGGTTCTTCCCTCTTTTTCTATTTTATTTCATACTTCTAAAGAAAAAGTACTCAAGAGAAAGAAAATAAACTTACCTTCACTATATTTGAATGATCTCTCCTTTATCCATACCCCTATGTTACAAAATCAAAGGTAATAAAAAGTAGAGGAATGTAAAGGAAATTTCCTTCCTTCCTTCTATCTAATTTTCCAAAATGACAGTTTAAGTGACAGATCCTAAGATACATGTCTTTTTAGTGTTTATGACCAAACTAACAGGATCAAATGGTGGTGCTGGTGGTGATGGGAAGCTAAAGAGGCCAGGTTTATGAAAAACTATTTGCTAATGATTATTGGAAGGTTAAGTTCCCATTGAAATATGGATCACATGGGTAGTGCTGATGTGATGCCAATGTTGTGATGCAGTTGTTATATATCACTTTTGTAAAGTGTATCAGTGGGAAGAAACACAACATTCTAGGGATGAGGGTAAGTAGTGGAGCTGAAGAGAAGCAATTCCCTTTTGGAGAAGAGGAATCAAATGCAAATGGAGATTTTGGATCACACACACACACACACACACACACACACACACCACACAACATAGCACATATCCTCCAACAAAAAATCTAATATTTCTCATTATTTATGGAGATCAATTTAACTAGACAATCATTTGTCATAAGCAATAATATTTGCAAGGAAATTATTAATGACAGGACCTTTTTAGGGCTGCTATACATGCTCAATGAGATCCATTTCTTTTTCCCTTTCATACCTCTTTTCCCTAGAGGCCCAGGGCCCCCAAGATAACTTCTGGAGAGTTAACTTCTTTCCTTGTTATGTTCTACCAGGCTTTTCCCCTTTGGGACAATGTTCAGTGCTCTCAAGACCTTTCTCTTCCACCTGCTCCAAACAAACTTGCCTGCCTGGAGTTGCTTCTATCTAATCTGATTAATGTCTGAATTCTGGCCAAGCTGTTAATGCTCGATAATGACATTAACCAAGCTAACAAAGTTTCATTCTGACAAGTAGCTCCAAAAGCACCAATGTCTCTAGTAAAGAGGAATAAATCATTTGCTAATGTGAGAATTTCATATGCCCAGGACAAGTGAAAGAGATATTGATTTAGATCCAATGCAGAAATGAGCAAAACCAGGAGAAATGTATATAATAAGAAAAGCATTAGAAGGACAAATAACTTCATATGATCTACAAGCTATGAGAAATATAATGACCATTCATAATTCCAGAGGACGGATGAGAAAACATACATTATTTACCTCCTGGCAGAGACCTGAGGAATTTTCAGAACTTTACATATGATAGATAGATAGATAGATAGATAGATAGATAGATAGATAAATAGAAAGAAAGATAGAAAGATAGATAGATGGATAGTGTACATATATATGCTTGTGTGTGTACATCTGCATTAAGAGAACTTGTGTGGCTTGACTATACATATTTGTTATAAGGAATTTGTTTTTCTTTTCTCTTTTTTCTGCAGTAGTATGGGGTGGGGTTTGGAGGGGAAGAAAACAGATTCAGTTTTGTTTTAAAAATCACTTAAAACAGATAGGTGGGGAGGCCCTGCAGATGTGGAATGTCATATACACCTTCAGATGATGTCATTGTTTTGCTTGGTTTTATCTAATCATGTTATTTTGTTACAAGAAACCTCTCTTGCAGTGGGGTAATCTGTAAATGTTTATAATGTAAAAACAAAATACATCAATGATTGTTTTTTTTTAATCTAATACATTCTTAGATGCCATTTAGTCCAACCACCTCATTTTACAGAAGAAATGAAGATCTATAGAGGACAAGTGACTTGCCCAGGGTTGCAATGGGTAGTAAGTGGCAGAGCTGGGAGTTAAATCCAAATCACGTGAGCCAGTTCTGTGGCACATGGGATAGGGGAGACAAAGGGGAGCAAAACTAAGTGGAGAGGAGAGAGGGAGGACACATTGCTTGATCATTAGACCATCTTTATGCCTCTTAAAGTCTCTCTACCTCCAGTAGGGTCAGTGGTGGAGGGGAGGGCAGGCTTATTGCCCCTCCCAGGAACTCTAAGGGGAGCTCAAATTGACCACATTTTTCCTCTCTCTGCAGGGCTCAGACTCTCACATTTCTTTGAGTCATGATTTGGGCTTAGTTTCTTTTTTGCTATTGTGGTTTTGGCACATTCCCTTACCATGCCCTATTTATTCGATCCATATGTTAGTTCTCATTGTGTTTGACGCCACACAGTTAGCAGTCTTGGGGAACAGCTGATGTTTGCTTTCGGCTTCTCCCTGAGAGTGGAGGTAGGGTTTCTGATATGTGCTGTGTAGCTCTCTAGGCTTGGGAATAGTCTCCCAATGGGGGCACAAGGAAAACAGAGGTTTCACTGATGGCTTCTGTGGACTTGGCTAACTGACAGCCAGCAGCTTTGAGAAGATGAAGCCCAAGCTGGATAAGAAAGAGCCTTCTTTGTGTCCTGTCATTATTTATGCCACATCTGCCTCTCGGCAATTGTGTCAATGAGTCACCATAATTACAGCCCGCTGGATAATTTCCTTGGTTTTTACAACACATATTCAACTGTCTAAGTGCTTCGTCAGGGAAGTACAACATTCAAATCTTCACAGAGCTGTTAGGCACCAGGTTCCAGCTTTCTTTAGACATGGTTATTAAGGAAAGTCAGAAAAACGGGCCCCTTGGCTTCCTCACTCGAAATGTGTCAGCCAGCACAGTGTTTCCCATAAAGATCAACAGAATATCTCTCCCCTATGGCTTTTCCAGGATTAGAATTTGTCTTCTTTTTTTAAATACATAAAATCTATATAAAAATCAGCTATGTAGACAATGCCCACCTTGGAAAGAGTGTGAGCACAGCACTAATCCTAGAGAGTGCTGACTGAGCCAAATTGCCTTGTCACTTATCTCTCACTTAAAAAAAAAAAATATATATATATATATACATATATATACATATATATATATACACATATGTGTGTGTGTGTGTGTGTGTGTGTGTGTGTGTGTGTGTGTGTGTGTGTATAATAGAAACAAGTTTAAAGTGGACATCAAGGGCAAGGGTAGCCTGAAAGTGAAAAGAATTTACTAAGGACAATTGGTTGTATAGAAAGGAAAGAGGGCTTCTAGGGCTGCTTTACTTTGACTAGGGGTTCAGATATAAGCCTGTATGTCTGTGCAAAAGCCTGAAGTGCTTTTTTAACCATTAGCTTAGTGGGGTCACTGTGACCTCCTTCTCCCTGAATTGTTCTCCAACTGCCAAAAACCCTCCCCTCTTTGCCCCACCACATACATTTTGGTCCTAGGTTAACTGACCTGATTTGCAATACCTTAGAGACAACGTCAACCATAGCAAAGAAGAGGTGGGACATTTTTGCATTTTAAAGCATGACTTGATTAGGCCTATGGAAGTTCATGGGCAGAGATGCTGCTTATAGGTTAGCAGTTTCTTTCCCAGAAGCAGACTGAGATTTTGTTTGAATATGATTTTTAATTCATGGAGGATAATGAAGGAATTGTTGTTGTTGCAATCCTTCAAGAGTGATGTTTTGACTTGCCAGTGAATTGGATTTAAGTAAGGCGAAGCTGCCCAAAGTCATTAGCCTCACTCTCACTCTCTTGACGTTTGAATACTGAGGACTCTAAATTTAAATGCAACAACTATGTGGTACCCAGAATATAGTTCTAAACACTGGGAAAGATAAAATTTAGATAATAGATGGTGACTGAAGTGTTTTAGGTAAAGCATGGGAGATGGGGTGTTATCAGGAGGATGACAGAGGCAGCTCTTACTGGCTCTAAAGAGCTGGTTGTTAAATTTTCAGTGTGAGCATTTACATGTCAGAAATCATCAAATACTACAATTCAGGCCCTGGTTCATTGTTTTGTTGATTGTCTAGAGGATTTGTTCTACAAAATTTGTATTCAGTCAAAAGGCCACACCTAAGGATCTAGAAGGCCACATGTGGCCTCAAGGCTGCAGGTTCCCCACTCCTGCTCTAGAACTAATAAAATGATGAATAATGCAGATCAAACTTGAAATTGTGTTGTGTGTTTTTTGGAGAGCCAGTTGTTAAAATATTTATCAGTACAGCCCTGATTGGTATTGAGAGGAAAAACAGTAGATCTGTTAGAGGGATTAAGTTTGAGTTCTGCTTCCAACTCTCATATGTTATATGGAGATGAACAAATCACTTTATCTTCTGGAGCTTTAAATTTCTCATATATAAAATGGGAACAATAATTCATCTACCACCTACCATTAGGTCATTGTGAGAAATGCATCTTGCAAGTCCTAAATTAATGTGAATTACTATTGGAGGGCTATGCCAGGTAATTATAATACAAAATATTATACAATAAGTAAAAAAGGAAAGCAATTGGTGGTGGGTTCCTGGAAGAGGCAGCATTTGTAAAGGATGAGTAGAAATTCTTGCATAGGAAAGGGAACCAAGCAGACATTAAAGGCATACAGAATAGCTGAGACAAAGTCAGAGACATGAGAGAATAGGGTCTGTTTGTGTTACTGCCAAATTTGTCTGAGAAACAGAATTTGCAATGGAGTATTGCAAGCATTTCACCTTTTCCTCTTCTATCAAAGAAAATTCTCAGATATTTTCTGAGACTGGAAATTTAGAGTTCTATTTATCTATCTGTTTATTTATTTTAAGGAAAGATCTGTTCCTATGTTCCAGGATGACAATACACAGGCAGAGTAAGAGGCAATGACAGAATTTGATGGGTATTAAAAAGATAGCCTGCCCTGTGTTCCCTATCTCCCAGCCTTGTGTAAATATATTATTTGGGAGGTGTACTATTTTTGTTCAACATTAACTCATTCTCATAAGATTCTTAGATTAAAGAAAGAGCCATGATCTAAGAACTGGGAACTAAGAACTAGGGAACAAGGCTGGTGACTTGAATAAAAATAGGTAACAGAAAAATCTCAAGCATAGGTAGATGCCTGAGAAGATAAGTAACTGAAGTATAACTGGAAAACCAGAAAGCAACAAGATGGTAGTAGGACCTAGAGAAGGGTTCATAGTATCATGAATTTACAGTTGGAAGGGACCTAAGAGACCATTAAGTGTGTATGTGGGGGGAGTGAGGCAAGCATGCCCCACACCCAAATATTGGGGAGCTATGTCACACCTCATTTTATAGCTGGTGAAAACAGTTCACAGCTAATAAGTATCTGAGGTGAGATGTGAACCCCTGTCTTTCTGACTTCAAGTTCATTATTCTTTCTGCTAAGTCATTCATTCTCTCAGTTCTTTTAACTAATTTCATCACTGAGGAAATAATAAAAACCTAGGAACTTCTCTTTACAGCTGCTAATGTGAAACTAAGCTCCATGCACAAATTTAACACCACAGGATGCCCTCCCCAAATAACTCAAATTCTTAGTAATAAATAAGTCAGGTATAAGTACACCTTCAACTTCTTCAGTGTAAAAGAGTATCAACTTAAAGTATATCATTGTGGCTTAAGTATGTAATATAGCTTAGTCTTATTGTCTACAATCCATTGCAATTTGTCATAGGAGACATATATTTTAAATAATTTTACTTGGTGTCCTTCTGCTGTCAAGAGAGCAAAAGCGAGATTCTGAGTGTATTGGGCAGATTCCCAAATGGGAGGACATAGACCAGAGTGGGATAGGCTGGGTGTTGACCCCTATCTTTGCAGGAAATTCCCACATTGATAAGATCAAAGGTCAACTGGAGTATTGGATTATGCATTTAATCATCAAAAACTGTCTTTAATAGGAATGCCCACAGGGGGGGAAATACAGCCCAGAGTAATTATACACAAGAGAGTTCCAAAGAAGAAATTTAACTATGAAACCTTGATCCAGTCTATTATATTTCCCAATATTATAGTTCCATTATTGGAAAGGAAGATTGGAAAGCAAGGTTTGCTATTCAAGAATGCAAAAATGCATTTCAGAATCCAGACTTCTTTTCATCCCTCATGGGATAGTTTTCTTTATCAGAGTGTTCTTGGAGGATAGATATGTAAATTTTTATGCAAAACAGGGTACAGTAATTCAAATTGACAGTTGCCCTATTTGAAAAAAAATACAGAATGTGAAAACCATGAAAATGTGTGTGCTGAAAACAAAGAGAGTCCTTGTTAAGAGCAGAATTATTTGGTATGATTTCATTTCTTTTTCTCCATGCATATAATTTTTCTTTGCCTTATTTATCCATTGTGTAATTGAGTTTTTTCAACTAGGGTCTTAGGTGGAGACAGTTGTCCCTTTCAAAGGGAAAATGTAAATTCAGCTAATATACACATCACAGAAATACAGATGATTTCTTTTATTATTTTGCTGATTCCTGCAAAGCTCCAATATTGCACCTTCCATCCTGACTATTCTGTAGCTTGTAATTATTTTCTCTGGAACTAATCACTGCAGTTGAGAGAGCACACCATTACCACTCTGGGATAAATCTTATCATTCAGCCTGGATTCTGTCTCTGTAGCTGCATCTGGGTAAGGGAGTGAAACTTTAAGGAGCTTGGTTTAATTAAAGATGGTCATCAACTGTTCTCCATTTTCATTCAAGAGAGGGTTAGAGAAAGGGATTTAAGCTGACACCAGGAGGGCTTTAGGGATGATGTAAGGACATCTTTGTATCATACCTGGGTTCTTTGAATGAGGGGTGAGGATAAGGCTAATGGATGAAGGTGAAATGAATGAATTAATCAATGGGTGATTAAATTATTTCCCATTAGACTTGAGTAAACTAGAGAGGTTTCTTTTTTATAATGTATATTTTTATCACCTGCATCATATCTTTTTTTTTCTTTATTTTTGGAAGGCAGTTGGGGTTAAGTAACTTGCCCAAGGTCACACGGCTAGGTTTTTTTTTGTTTGTTCGTGAAGTGTCTGAGGCCGGATCTGAACTCAGGTCCTTCTGACTCCAGGGCTGACACTCTACTTACTGCGCCACCTAGCCGCCCCACCTGCATCATATCTTATTAGGTTGTAAGCTCCTTGTTGTCAGGCCTACCACAGTAATTATATTTCCTTAGTGCACATAGTAGGTGATTAATCAGTATTAAATATATGACTCAGTGATTGATTAATGGATTTCAAAGTTATGACCCTGTTAACTGGGCAAGATGTGTATGTATCATCAACCACGTTTTTTTTTTTTTGTTTGTTTGTTTTTTTGCTTTTTGGAGGAGGGAAGGTAGGGCAATTGAAGTTCAATGACTTGCCCAAGGTCACATGGCTAATTTTTGTGTTAAGTATGTGAGGCTGGATTTGAACTCAGATCCTCCTGACTCCAGGGCCTGTGTATTATTCATTGTGCCACCTAGCTGCCCCATCAACCACATTTTACTGACGTAAAAATTAAGCCTCAGAAAATTTAAGGGACTTGCCCCTGGTCATAGCTAATTCCTGACTCCAAGACTAGAGCACTTCCCAATATGTCAGAGTGTTGCAATTATATATAAATAAACAGTATTATAAAGTTGCCAAGGGGCGGCTAGGTGGCGCAGTGAGTAAGAGCGCCGGCCTCGGAGTTTGGATGACCCGAGATCAGATCCGGCCTCAGAAAATGAGCACCCACGCATAAATAATGACTAGCCGTGTAACCCTGAGCAAGTTACTTAACCCCAATTGCTTTAAAAAAAAAAAAAAAATAAAGTTGCCAAAAAGAAACGATTGGTGTAACCTGACAAACTAATTCAGGGATAAAATTGAAACCATTTGTCCACATTAAGTATAGATACCAACTTCTGGTAGGTTTTGCTTTTAGCGCATAAGAGGTACTCATAGAATACATTTTGACTGATGTATGCCAATCTTGTCCCCCAGAACAAATGACCCCACCCCAGACTTATATTTATTGTACCTTCCCCTGACTCAAGCACTCACTTTTTTCCCCAGACTGTTTCTGTGTGGGAGGTGTCACTCCTAAAGGGAACCAGCCATACAACTACAACTCAGTGGTACTATAGTACTATCCCTTCATGCACTGGGAGAGCTTCATGCCCTTTAACCAAGCCCCCTAAAACAGTTATCTTTGATTAGCAGCTACAAAAAGATAGGCTCATTCTTTGCCTTTGGTTCTTCAGCCTCACATCCTAGAACATGATAATGGAGTGGGCTGCCTACCTATCACAGTGAGATGTGGGGTTTTAATTTATTTTTTATGTCTTTTTTTTTTTAAATCAAAACAGGCTCCTCTGTGGCACAATTGACAGGAGACAAATCTTACAAGGCGTTTACTATTTCCAGAAGAAACAAAGTGTTTTGGAGGGTGAAGAATGGATTTCCAATGTTACTTGAGCCAAGATTCAGGGATAAAATTGAAACCATTTGTCCACATTAAGTACAGATACCAACTTCTGGTAAGTTTTTTCTTTTGGCATTTATCTTTTTTCTCTCTTCTGTCAATACTGTTAACTAATCCTCTCTTTTTCAAGGAACAAGTTTCTAATTGAAATGGGGAAAATGTAGAAAAAAATAAAGGCAGCCATAAGAAATCTCATTGAGGACTCAATCTAATTAAGCACAAAAAAGCCTTAAAATTCACATGGTTCTTTTATGAGTCAGCAGAAGAAAAATTCAAGCACGAATTATATAACTAAGCAAATAATTACTGTCATCCAATATCCATTAGACCTTGTAATCTGAATAAATCCCCATCACTCTAAAATGATTCTTTCTTCCATATTTTCCATATGGGGAAACTAAGTCAAAGAAGGTAGTACCTCCTGGAATGTCAGAATTGTTTCCTAGGATGTGACTGAGCCTGTCTGTCAGAATCAGAAATAGAGGGGAACAATAATATATGGTAATTTGAATGACTGAGAGGGAAATGCTGTAAATCTACTCATTTAAAAATATTAACTAATAAGCATATTATGCTCTAAAGTTTATAGAATTCATTCTTTCTCCCATTTAATCCTGGAAATAAGGAAGCAAGTGACTAGGCGAGATGTGTATCATCAACCCATTTTTGCCAATGTAAAAACTAAGCCTAAGAAAATTTAAGGGACTTGCCCCTGGTCATAGCTAATAATTGTCAGCAGAGGGAATCAAACCTATATATATATATATATATATATATATATATATATATATATATATATATATATATATATATATATATATACACACACACACATATATATACACACACACATATGTGTATGTATATGTACACACATATACATATATGTATGTATATGTGTACATATATACATATGTATATACACATATATATATACATATATGTGTGTATATATATCATATATAAACAAGTAAACAGTATTCTAAAATTGCCAAAAAGAAATGATTGGTACAATCTGAGAAACTAAGCTCAGGTTCTCAGGTCTTATAGGCTAATCAATGCGTTTAGTTTTTATTTTAAGAAGGATATTAACAAAAGACAATAAATTAACAAATAAATTAACAAAATACAATAAATAAAAAAGTGATCAGGCTGTGGAAAGGGTGGAAAATAGGGAAGCAAAATTTTCCAAGAATGGGAGAAATTGATCTTTAGCCACCTGAAATATTCAAAGCAAAGAGGCTATATGACTTTCACATGTGTTGGAGGCAGGATTCCTACATTGGGTATTGTCTAGCTTGCTAATTAAACATTAGCATCCTCGCACACACAAAGTAGGCCTAACTGACTTTTAAAAAGCAGAGGTCAGTCATTTATATGACATTATATAACTTAACATGAAGATTTCAGATGCATTTGGTATTTGGTCATAATTGAGTTGCTTAATTCCACCTTCCACGTCTTGATGTGAGGAATGAAAATGGGCTAAGCATGGGGCACAGCCACTGACACAGAGTCAGAAAATTCAGTGTTGTATTCAAGTAACTGTCAGTAGACTGAGGGAGCTGGATCATAGAGTGAATAAAGGAGTAAAATACAATAAAACAATAGGAAAAGTAGATAGTTTATTTTGTTCATAAAAAAACTGTGATATTGTCTTCATTTTTTAATATTTAAAAAGAAGGGGGTGGCTAGGTTGTGCAGTGACTAGAGCACTGGCCCTGGAGTC